>OX457141.1:16867249-18067249 GCA_949752895.1 Dendrolimus pini | reverse complement strand
TATAAGATTGCTCTAATGTTATTTTATTGTAAAAAATCAGAAAAGAAAAAAAAAATCAGTTGCTGCTCGCTAGTCTTGCTAAAACTCGAGAACAACTGGACTGATTTGGCTTATTTTGGTTTTGAATTATTAATCGTTAGAAAATATACCTGTCAAACATTTGATGTTCGTTCCGTCGTTTAGAAATCAATTAAATTTAAAAGTCGTTCAGAAATCAACATTTTTTATTTATTGATTCTGAGGCGGTACGAAGTTTGCCGGGTCAGCTAGTATCTTATAAAAAATTATGTAGGGTTGCTTGTTTACGAGATACAGCTCGAAAACCCTTTGCATCCTTTTTTCCAAGATGGCGGCCGGGGGACAAGGGCGGTGACCCCACAAACTTGAATTTAAGCTTCTACTAAGCCCCCTACACATAAAAATAAACAGATTGCATCCTCTGAGAAACGCATGTAACTTTTCATATATTGTATATCCCCAACTGAAGCATGTTACGCTTGTGTTAAGGGTAATATACAAGGGACTTTATGGGTGGCCCCCAACAATCGTGATGATGTTTATGTATGAGTATTGCTAATGTTTTATTTTTTAAATTACATCACTTCCAGGTACACAATTGGCGATCTTCATAAGAGCAAAATAACAGCGATAGAGTGGTCCAAGAATGGAATGAGACTATTCTCCGGCGACAAGAACGGTGTTATCATCATGACTGAAATCGACTTCTATATGGTAAAATATAGTTTTAGGTCTTCATTTTAACGTTAGTTAATAAATAATAAGAGTGTCAATAAGTCCTAAATGGTTTTAAAGTGTAATGAGTGAGTGATGGGCATTGATTTATTGGATTTTTCTTATAAATTCTTGTATAGAGATATATACCTTAGTCTATGTATAATATAATAAATATGTTGAGTGATAGATTATTTTTTTTTTATATATAATTCTTCTGTACGTGTGTTGACAGTGAACTCCTAAACGGCTGGACCGATTTGAATGTTTTTTTTTTGTGTGTGTTCAAGTGGATTCGAGGATGGTTTAGATTCACAAATAAGCCCGGCAGATGGCGCTGCAGTCGGGTTCTAAATATTATTTCTTCAGGGCAGGACAACGTCTGCCGGAACAGCTAGTGTAATATATATTTAAAAAAGAACAGAATCAAGGGGGAGGCATGTTCCGGAGTTAAATGGCACTCGGCGCAAAACTAGCTTACATCCTAGTTATCATTATCATTTATGTATTTATTATGAAAATGTAAGTAGTTCGTACTATATGTTACGTATACCACCATCGCCATTATCATCTCAATTCATTCCTGGAGTTGTCTGGAAGACACCCTTTGTACATAACTAGATATAATTTTAGTCTTTAAGATCATGTTTGTATTGGTGTACAATAAAGTGTTATCTATCTATTTTTTTTGTCCTTGTCCAGCACCTCTGCAAATCAATGGAAATAGTGAATGAAGGGCATCAGATAGTGCAAATGAGTTATTACCAAAACACGTTGTTGGTGTCCAGTGTGTACCGTAGCATCGTTTGTGAAAGACGAGAGTCCAAGTGGCACGTTAACCAACTCGGCAAGAAAGAGAGAAAGAGGTTTGTAACTAGAAATTATACTAACCTTATAAATACGTTCACAACAGTGACGTTCAAAAGAAAAATTTAGTTACTTTACATGAAGGGGTAGCTACATCAACCCCATGTATGTTTTACAATTTTTTTAGTTTTCTAGTTAGATTATTTTTTTCGTGATTTTTGGGAAATTTTGAATAGAATAGAATATAATAAACATTTATTGCTAGAAATGTATGTATATTTTGCCTTATTAGGCGTGTAATTTTCAGATATTATAAGTAAAACTAATTTACAATAATAATCAAATAAATTAGATAGATTAGAAAAGCATTAATTAAGTAAGAATACATTAATAATCGTCAGAATTTATCACTTAAATAATCCTCGATTTTATAATACCATTTCATTATCAAAAATTTATTTAGGTGTCTTTTAAACAATAATATTGATTTTTGCCTCCTACTACTGTCAGGTTATTTGTTGTATATTACTGGTGCCATACATAATACACTTTTTTTTGCATTAGTGTTGTTTTGCTACTATGAATGCGAAGCCTGTCCTTATCGCGGCGATAATAACATCGATCGATCATCGTTCGACCGCAGCGACTTTAAATATTTTATTTCTATTTATTGGTATGTTGTGTCTTTTTTTACTAAATAAATTGAAACACAATTGACTGTGAAAAAAATAAATTATCTTATAACCGATTCAGAGACACATATTGTGTTTAAATAAAAAACGACGACAGATTCTTGTTATTATCTCTCCTTTTTAATTATTTAATTAACTTAATTATTTATTTATTTCTTCTTTTTACCCTAAATTAATGTGTACTCAATGCCTTTAGTATAATGCATGACGTGTTCGCACCAAGAAGGCCAGTCAGCAAATATATTATCTATATTCTAGTTTTGTTTAAAAGTAAGCCGAGTTGGTCAGTTTGCGAACCAAACTTTAAAAAAAAGAGATTTCACACGTTTTTTTTTTTTTTTTTTTTTTAGTTTACATGTGACATTTGTTGTGCTTTAACTACGCGCCAAATAGTTTGTGTAAGGCTCTTGTTTCTATTGTTATGGTAGTTTGTGCGCGCTGGGTGCGGTGTTCCAATACTCGTACGCGTGCGGGGGGCCCGCGCACGCGTACTGCGCGCGCCCCGGCCTCAGGCTGTGGCGCGCCGACAAGCAGGGCGAGGTGCTGCAGACGCTCCTGTTCAAGGTCAGTCGCAATCACTGCCCTCTCTATTATTACCACTGGGGCACCTTATCTCCTGCTATAAATTTTTTTAAAATTTTTTAGCAGACAGGCAGACGACCCACTTGATGGAAAGCGGTTACCATCGCCTATTGACATTTGTAACAACGAAGGTGCTACAAATGCACTGCTGCTCTCTCTTAAGGGAGACTGGAACCTGGTCACTAACGCCGAAACACAACGCTGTTATGGCGACATACTCTATACCAGGGGTGGTAGCCATGCCGACTGCATGGCTACCACCTGGCTGAGGGTTATTTTGTCGCCTCTTACGACACTCTTACGACAGGCCGCCGGGCCGCAGGAAATTGTATTCTGTCTCCGTTCCTGTACGGATAATCT
The DNA here is from genome assembly GCA_949752895.1 of Dendrolimus pini. Lineage (NCBI taxonomy): Eukaryota > Metazoa > Arthropoda > Insecta > Lepidoptera > Lasiocampidae > Dendrolimus > Dendrolimus pini. The sequence continues at coordinate 18,064,076 of OX457141.1, read as the reverse complement.
GCTATCGCTATCTTGTCAAAATCTCTGTACACTGTCGTCTCAATCGTGGTTTGGCCTGATTTCGGTATTCTGTTAATTCCAATGTTCATGCCACGGGCCCGCCACTCTTCTTTTATAAATCCTTATTAATGTTATGAATGCGTAAGTAACTCTGTCTGTCTGTCTGTTCCGTTTTCACGTGAAAACTACTGGACCGATTTGGCTGAAACTCAGTATATATATGTTTTCGATGCCGAGAATGAATATAGGATACTTTTGATCCCGAAAAATGGGATAGTTTCCGGGATAAAAATATATTTGTCTTTCTGTTTGTTATGCTTTTACGGAAGAACTAATGGGCCGATTTGGCTGAAATTCGGTACGTATGTAAATTAAATACTGAGGGTGGACAAGGGATACTTTTCATTTTGGCCTTTTTGGTCATTTTGGCTAATTTAGCCTTTTTACTCATTTTGGCCATGTAGGTCACTTTGGCCTTTTTGGTCATTTTGGCCATGTCGGTCATTTTGGCCTTTTTGGTCATTTTGACCATTTTGATTATTTTGTCCTTTTTGGTCATTTTTGCCTATTCCGTCATTTTGCCCATGTCGGTCACTGTGGCCTTTTGGTCATTTTGGCCATTTTGGCCTTTTTGGTCAAGTTTTGTAATTTATGCTGTTTACAGATAGACGGGGGATGGTATAATTAGCGATATAAAATGAAGTGAATCTTCCGTGGGCAAATACATAAAAATTTAATATAATATAACCTGTAGCGCTTGCTCTATAAACAAGAGACACGCACTAGAGGTTAACCCGCGGCGCAATGATAATAAAAAAAACTCTGTCTGTCTGTTCCGTTTTCACGGAAAAACTACTGGACCGATTTGGCTGAAACTCAGTATATATTTTTTTTCGATGCCGAAACATAGTATACTTTTTATCCCGAAAAATGGAAGATAAAAATATATTTGTGCCTCTGTTTGTTATTCTTTTACGGAAAAACTAGTGGATCGATTTGGCTGAAACTCGCTACTTATGTACTTTTAATATCTAGGGTGGACAAGTGATACTTTTTCAACCCGGATAATGGGATAGATTTATGTAAATGTTATCCCGGAAACTAGGATAGGTTTTGTGTTTTTGTTCACTTGATCCACTTGGTCCATTTGGTCCATGTCGTCCATGTTGTCTACAGATAGACGGAGAATGGTATAGTTTGCGATTTTTTTTTTAATAGTATCGCCTTCTCTCTCATTTTCCAAGACAGAGATATTCTTTTTCTCGTCTCTTTTAACTTATCTTTAAAGCTATATAAAGGAAATATGTGGGGAGTGTTTTTATTTATTTTTTGCGATATAAAATGAAGTGAATCTTCCGAGGGCAAATACATAAGAAATTAATACAATGTAACCTGTACCGCCTGCTCTTTCAACAAGAGGTCCGCACTAGAGGTTGTACCGATGCCGTGTGCTTGTAATGTCGCTTTTTCGTTTCATCGAGTTTCAAATCACAACGATTCTAATGAAGTTTTACTTTAATAATTGTAAAAAAAATCCACAGGAAGCAATAACAAACCCACTGACTATAGCTGAGCTGCTGAACCCCTCCCAAAGGAAGCACTCCCATTCGGACCAGGAGTACAACTTTGGTCCGCTGTTTGTGTTCAGGGAACACTTTATCGTTTCCCACAATGAGCACATACTGTACATCCTGGACCCGAGGTCCCTGACTGCTGTCGCTGTAGTTGACGATCTTAGGAGGTGAGTGACGGCTGTAGAATATGAAAATAAAAAATGTACTACTGTCTATTTCTAATAAGACGGTATTGCCGACACATCCCATAGAACGTAACTTATAGCAATATACTTAATAGGGGGGCGAAAAAAAAACACTATTTTTTTCTCATCTCAAGTGAAAAATTGCTAGTTTTTGATGTTTTAAGAACTCCCTGTAAAGGACAGCTCAAACAAAATACTTTAATTATTTTTTTAATACGAGCGTACTTTTAAAATCCTAGTTTTTAAGTGAAACGTTCAGAAACGTATTATTTATTGGTGTATAAAATTATACCGGAACGACTAAAAAAATGAAAATAAAAAAAATCGGCTTTGGCGATTTTTGAAAACTTAAAAAATTTGGAGCGACCTTTTAAAAATTTGACCTCCCTTGACGTTAACACTGATTACGTTATAAATTCAGCTTGATTAAGTTAATGGATACCGATTCGTCGAGAACTTGTTGCGCTGGCGACCATTTTCAAGAAGAGGTTATATTGGGCGCGTTCGTTTAGTTTAGTATCTCACAACGCTCAAAATGCTCCGTCTGCCGTTCGACATGGCGACCACGGTGATTATGGTCGTGGCGAAAATGATTTTTTCCCCCCATTTTTAAACGTAATGTACAAACTGGAACCATTTACAGATCTATTATAGTGTTACAATTTGGGCCTGTCTGTAAATAAAGCACATTTATTACTCGCCGGCGTTTGAGCTTATAACATTGAAGCTCTGTTATGACTGTCCTCTTTTGTTTACTTTGTGTTTAAACTTTGTGATTGGAATAACAGCCCATTGTGTATTGTAATCTTTCTGGTAGTCATTAGCCAGGTGTGATTCTTAGAAATTCAGTCTACAGACATATTGTATTTGTACAGTATTATGCAATGCGCCAAAGGAGGGGTGAGGCAGTCAAGCGATAACCACAAGCGAGACAAAACTTGTGTACATTCGATAATCTATATAGTGACGGACTTTGCGCGTGTTATTGGATCGCGCATTACGTTTGTACTGGTTGTGTTCAGTTATATTTGTACCTGTGTTATACGTGTTTGTATAGTTCTAATAAATTCTATAGTAATTCCAACGGCATTTTAATTCGAGTCGTGCGTAAATCGTAACAATATATTTCAATATAATTTCAGAATCCTGTCAGTATCTGTGAACAAAGAAGAGATATTCGTGTTGGAGGGCCCGCGTTCTTTGGTGCGGCTTGCGCACGCGCCGGAACCGGCGGCACTTGCCACAGGTCTGTTCTCCAATAAGAGTAGTTAGTGACATCTTTTCTACTATATATTAGTTAGTGATGGGCAAAAAGTATTCTTAATTTAAAAATCAAGTAGAAAATCGAAAACTAGCTAGTGTCAGGTCGATTGCAAAAATTACATTTTAAATAAAAAACATCGAAAACTCGTTGCTTCACGTGAATTGCAAAGATGACGTTTTAGCGAAATATAATTTAATTAAACTCTTAATATAATTGAAATCCACGTATATATAGTGACTCATCACGATATCTCAGGAACTATAATACCTATAGACTTGACATTTTTCCATGGACCTTCCTTTCGCCAAGTAGAGGTCAGCTATGAATGGATTTTACAGCACGCGAAGTGGGCGGGTATCAGCTAGTATACATATATTGTGGCATTTTTAAAAAATCGGTAATATAACGCGATTTATAAATCGACTACGACATTTTCGCCAAATCCTACACCCTGTTGACACATGATTTTTATATGTACACATAAATTTATTTAAGAATCCTCAACAGTTTTTTGACAATCTATCTAGTGCAATGGTCTTATAAATAAAGACTCTTGCTTATTGACATGTAATAAACACATATTGAAATTCATTAAACGGTAAAAGCCAGCCTTCTAGACACGCTCCCCATTGACAGTGATCTGCTACATGATGTATTTTAGTTTCAATGTCTTTAGTTTTTTATTTATAATTATTCTTCCAAAACTAAATATAGAGTTCATTATAAAATAATATTTTTTTAAAAAGATATGGCAAAAATGTAGGAATACAATTTTCTCCACATATTAGCTAATTTCACACAAACTTTTTGCCCATTGCTAGTGATTTGTTTTCTCTTAATTTGGTAGTGTTGTACCTGTTTATAAGCATCCAAATTTTTTAGTACCTGCGTCGGAATATTTGCTTGAAATTCTTTTTTTGCTTTATTTTAGTTAGTACTTTTATGACTTGCGGATATAGTTCGTGGATATATCTATACTTATGTTTTTATTGACATAATAATAAAACCGGATTTTTTCCAAATTAATAGTGTTAATTAAATGTTAATTTAATTCCTAATGACTTATTAAAATAATGTAAGGAAGAATTAATTAGTTAATTATTCACTTTAAGTTAGAAGCTGTATGTGTTACAGTCATAATACTTTACCTTGATAGTGATAAGCAAAAATTACTTAAAGAATTATACTTAATTTAGAAAGATTTTAGGTGATTTTTGACCGTTTTACAAAGTAATTACTTTATATGTTTTTACTACTCCATCGATGTGGTTGTATACTTGAGCACTATCTCCTAATATCCACTACAGTTCAGGATATACTTTACTATTCACTACACTATTTGATAAAACCCCATACAATTATGTAGTTTTTTAACCAATAAAAGAAAGAAGACGAAGATATTAGATAATAGAGATAGAAGATAAAAGAATGAATAAAGAATATAATAATCTATTTGACCGATAATAGAATGGATAGTATAGTGAGATATATAGTCTTGGTCCAACTGTTAGCGTTGTGCGGTGATACTGAAAAGTATGTATTTATAAATATTTTCTTAAGTTTTCGTGACTTGTATATATAATAAAACTACGTTTTAACGGTGGGAATTTATTTTATTTTTATTATTCCGACGTTTCGGCCACTTTTAAAGTGGCCGGCCGTGAGTGACAAAGATGTCAAGTGTCAATGAGTATTATTAAAGTTTTATTTAGCCTACCGTCAACTTGTTCATTTTAATTATTTAATTTTGAATTTTCTTTATGGTTATTATTTGCTCTGTGGGAGCCTAATCTAATTTAGATTAGAGAGAATAATAAGTTAAAACTTTAACAATACTCATCGATACTTGACATCTTTTTCTTCCGTGAGTTGTTTCGCGTTTCGTGACGTGACGTGACGTTCCGAAACGTCGGAATAATATAAATCAAATAAATTACCGTGCTTAAAAACCGTTAAAACGTAACGTAGGTTTATTAAGTATGTACTTGCAGTCATAGAAGAACTATGATGATATAATGATAAAAAGTATATAAATTGATTTCACTGTCCGCTCCCTTATTGCATATCCTCGTTTTATTGGACAGTACTTGGTTTTTTACTTAGACAAAGAGTTGTGAATATGTGTTATGAGATAATTCCGTCCGTAATTTCTTGCATTTGTCAACTCAAATGTAAATAAAAAAGTATTTCTGAATTTATTCCATAGAGTATTCGATGTAGGCCAAATTTATTAAATTAATTGCGGGCATGATTGTATGAAAGGGACTCGATGAAATTAATAAACGTTAAGAAAATGGACAAGCAAGTTTTTGTTTCACTATTATTTTGTTTACTTTCATACATTCATCATTTCTATTTCTAAAAGTTAGCTTAAACTTTGTGTAAATAATAAAATGTGTAAAGAAAAAGGTATATAAATACCTGTTTCTTCCACTTATGTCTCCGATTTTTTCGCGTCCAATATTTCTTGCGTTAGATGCAAGTATTATTCGATTGAGCTCAAATTGAGTATAAAACATAACAATATTTATAATTTCATATAAAACTCTTTCCTTCACTTATGTCTCCAATTTTATTTTCGCGTCTAATATTTCTTGCATCTAAGGCAAGTATGATTTGACAAATATGAATTTTAGTTAGTGCCATTTAATTATCAATTTTGTACTTATTCTCTATTTTTAACCATGGAAGTAGAATACATGGAAAGACCGTCTTCTGAGTCCTATATGACTAGAATGTGCTATAGATTATTCTTATGGCTTTTTTTGTTTAGTTCGTTTTAAAATGTTGACTGATAGTCGGACTGTGGAACGGGCTCGATCTGTTTGATACCACGCTCCCACAGAATATCAGCGTGTAACGGTTAACATTGAGCTAATTTTGTTTCTTGCGATGAATGGGTTCCTACGGCCCACATCTTCCTTCCTTATCCAACCTTTCTTTTTATTTTAATGAGGGGAAACCTGGATGAGGGCCATCAGCCGCGCATAGGGGGGACAGAATCCCCTAAACAAAATGGCGGCCGGTCGGACTGGTATTAGCACCTCTAGCCAGAACTAAAGATGCTATTGCCACATCTCGGTATTCCGTCCTTCGCCCTTAATGCCAGGATCACGGGTACATGGCTTAGCCCATCCGCTGGCCCCTGGCAGATCCAACCTTTCCTATCCCATTCCTTTATGCCAATCCCACATATCATTCCTAGTCCAATCCCTATATGTCATCACCCATATTTTATCCTCTTTATCATATCCTTAAGGCTGGCATCCCGTTGGCTTCGCCATCGGTGTTGCAAACGCCTTTGAGCCACGATAACCACTTTCCATGAGCTGGGCCTCTGCAAAGTTACAAGCTTCGCAATAAAAAGATACTTAAGCAGTCAAAAGAATAAGGCCACTTAGTTATAAAGGATTTAGAAGTTTTCAGAGTTGTATTTTGACATGATCACTGTCGTTCCGAGTATTCTTCTTGCATGCTTTTGACCAAGCGAGACTGCATGCTTCAGTCTTCTAAGCAAGATTGCACTTTGTAAATAATTAATATCGTATATTTTTTTAACAAATACTAGTCCTTTAACCAAATTTTTCATACCTACTTATATAAATTCAATAGAACAAAATTAAGAAATTACCTTTTTAAAGTATCAAATTGTTTTTGTCGAACTGCATATTTTTCTTATATAAAATTAAAATTTATTAATAATCATGTAGACGAGTCAGATATAGTAAGTGTTTTGTGCTTTATCTAACAAACATTGTGTAGATTTTTAAGATTAATTACTTTAGGCTTTGACGTACTTAATAAGCTGAACTTTTTCTTAGGTTGTAAGCCAGTACTTAGGGCTTTACATACGTTGCGATTTACTTGTCGTTCTTGTTATTTTAGATCCTTGCGTTAACTTTATTCATAAGTAAATTGTCTGCTTAGCAGAAACTCTTGTTGCTTGTTTTTATGGTTTCAATAGATTTAATTGTGTCTACTATTAGCCGGTTCTTGTATCATACTATTCATTCACATGCCTTACCATCCGTTCAATTTGTACATTACCTGTACGTAGTTTATGACAAATTTTAACAGATATCAAGGCAAATGAACGATCAATTGTGTTACATAACATGTGTGATTTGTAGGAGTATTACTGTATCCCACATAGTTCTGTGGACATCTCATCGTGTTGAACAAACCTTATGTATCACACGTAAATTGTTTGATTGGACATGCTTGTGAACCATAAGTATACTTAATCAAATTTCATTGAATTCATTTCGTATAAAAATGTTCTTTTCTTTACCAACATAAGTCTAAGCGACGACAAGAGGCAATTAAATCGCGCCATTACTTCAAACCCTTATGACACATGCCAACCCGTCAAATAAAACTGGATGGTGTTTATTTTATATTTACTATTTATAACGCGGATTAAAATTGAAAAAAAAAATAATTAAAAAAAATATAGTACTATAGTAGTCGGTTTTTTTGATAGGCGAGTGTATTTATATATCTTACTAATAAGGTTAGTGGTTTGAGATAGAAAATTATTTTTTGAACAAATATTTAAATATGATAAAAATATTGTAGTACAATACAAACGCGAGCTAATTCTTGTCATGTTAAACCTTCCAAATTAAAAAGCCATTTTCGAATACACCTGCTGTTATAGGGCAAAGTACTTTTTAATTTAAACAGGTTACCATTTCAAATGTTAACGTGAAGTGCACCAGTATTGCCTTTACAATAAAATTATTCAAACTGTATTATGTTTGAAGAGTTGAACGATACGACTTTCGAAATTTTTTATAATATTTTTTATAGATTAATAATAATAATAATTTTAAATCATCGAAACATTAGTCATATTTATAATTTATCGAATTTAAAGTTTTACCTTGTAATTTTTAAGCATTCGTATCGTTTAGTCTGTGCAGTGCCTTAAATATATACCAAATAACTAATTATATATACGACATTATATTGTTTTATTATATTAAACATTGCGAATTATATTGATAATAATTTGAATTTCTTAATTGTATAATATATAATTTGTTTATAACTATTAACAGTACTATAAATGGCATTCATGTACTTAATTTCATCATTAATTTAATATTATATATTGACTTAACTATGTATTTTATTTTAATTGTACTTAATAATGTAAGAATTGATATATTATGGTAAGGTCGCACCTGCGATAATGTTATAGATTTAGACTGTATCCGAATGCGTTTTATTTAAAGCGTTAAAAAATAATGCCATTAATGAATACTTATTGTTATATATTAATGTATATACATACGTCAACTGTCAATATTTAACGTCATTAATAACGCATCTCAAATAACGCATTAAATCCGTCACCATATCTACGTGAAACGGCCTATATCTACAACATTATAGCAGATGAAGCCACACCATAGCACTAAGGGACTTTTAGTCAAACATTCCATTATGCATTTTAGTATTAAATTTGTAGTTGTGAAGTTGCATGTACTGTTTAGTATGTTTTAGTTACCGCTTGTAGTGAGATTTTTTTAGCGGCTTTCTATTTCGTTATTTGTTAATTTTGATTTATATGTTTTTTCATTACATAAGCATATTACGACTAGACTGACATATGCACAGTCCGGGATGGCATGTTCGGGAATATTATCCCCAAAAAATGTTTTTTGCACTGGGATGTAAAAATTCAAGGTATAATAATAAGCATACTAAATATATGCAATAATTATGTAGTTGTTGGTTTACTTTTGGTATATTAACCTGTTAACGTGTTTTGAGTGTTAAAACGTTAATAAATGAAACAAGAATGATTCAGAATTTCAGAAGATTTTCGGAGTTACATTTTTTATAGGACACTGCCATCCCTAGTATTGTACTTCAACGATTTTGGTTATATAGTTCTTGCAATCCAATGACGCAAGCGAGCTTTAGTAGTAGTTGAACTTGTACATGCACATTGCGATAGTGTGCGTGTTTGATGAAGCAATCAGTTGTCAGCGTGCCGTCCACTCATGCCCGCTTTTGGGTCTCAAGCACACTCAGATATACATTCGAACTCAGATACACACTCAATCTCAGATGCACACTTCACTCAGATACACACTCAAACTCAAACAGAGACTCATACAAGCACACTTAGCCTCAGATGCACACTCGACTCAGATACACACTCAAGTTCACATACACACTCAAACTCAGATACACACTCAAGTTCACATACACACTCAAACTCAGATACACACTCAAACTCAAACAGAGACTCATACTCACAAGCACACTTAGCCTCAGATGCACACTCGACTCAGATACACACTCAAGTTCACATACATACTCAAACTCAGATACACACTCAAGTTCACATACATACTCAAACTCAGATACACACTCAAGTTCACATACATACTCAAACTCAGATACACACTCAAGTTCACATACACACTCAAACTCAGATACACACTCAAACTCAGATACACACTCAAGTTCACAGACACACTCTGACTCGTATACACACTCAAACTCAGATGCACTTTTAACCTCAGATGCACACTTGACTCAGATACACACTCAGCCTCAAATACACACTCTAAGAAGTAAACTGAGATACTGTTTGCCGCAAGTAAATTCCGCCAGCCATTCGTGAATTGCAAGAACTACACTATTATTATAATAAATATATTTTGTTGTGGTAAATATATAAGGAAATGTATCATGTAATCACATTTAAAGAGATTGACTTTTGCATGATTTAATGTATGATTTATTAATTGCTTTTACTCTGGCAACCCATCAAAATCAGTGTTACCATGTTTGAAAATGTATGAGATCAATATTCGATCGTTTTATTACATAAGGTGATTCAATGTCAGCACAGCCATTGTATTTGTCACATAATATATAATTTGCACACAATTTACTGCATTTTTATTTTTAATTCACCTTTGGCTTTCGACGCTTTTTGTTTTTTTTTTCGAGCAATGGCCCCAATGTATGTTGCTTGCTTCACCTTGTGTTATAAATTTTAAATTGTTTTGTTAATAATAAAGTAAAGTTATCCGGGTTCGATTCCCAGATGAATATTTCGGTGACAGAATTATTGCTAAAATGTGTGTATTGTTCTAAAAGACACAGCGAAATGGAGTCTAGATGGAAGACATCTTTATTACTCCATCGTTAGCAAAAATAATAAATAATGAAGGATTTGGAAATTGCATCGATTTGAGAAAAGACACAGTACAATTATATTTTTACACGAATGACTATGATTTGTTTCATCTAAATTGGAAGATAGGAGTGAACCGTCTAATGTCAACATTTTAACAAAAACCTTTCCCTTATGAAATTGTCATGTTCGTCTGTCCGTTAGCCTTTGTATGTTATAGTCATTACTCACATGCTGCGGCCGCACCTGCGATAGTGTTACATATATTGACTGGCCGAACGCGTATTTTTTGAGTTCAAAATAACGTCTTTATCGAATACATCATTACAGTCGCGGAACGAAAATGTTCGCCACCTTGCTTGCATGAGTACAAGAAACAATACTGGAGATATACATATGGTATTGGAATAGGGGGATTAGATCTATGCCAACCGTTTCACGCCTATATTCTTTGAGAGCGTGGCATCACAACGATCGAGCTGGACCTAAGAGCTGTAATCGAAACGGTGATTTCAGCGGAGTTATAGTACCTCAGAAGTTTTTTTATTATGTTTATTGCAGGAGTTCAGCAGACAGACAGATGGCCCACTTGATGGAAAGTGGTTACCATCGCCTATGGACATTTGAAACACCAAAGGTGATACAAATGCGCTGCTGCTCTCTTAAGGTAGACCGGAACCTGGTCACTAATACCGGAACACAACTAAAGGTTGTTATGGCGGAAGACTCTAGACCAGGGGTAGTAGCCATCCACCCGGGCAAATACTCTACCACCTGGCTGTGGGTTGTTGTGTCGCCTCTTACAACAGGCCGCAGGAAATTGTATTATTTCTCCGTTCCTGCATGTATACAAGTATGACAAAGTAGGAAAATTTCCAAAACAACCTGGAAATCCTGATCCATTGAGTAATTTTTGAGATTTTCGTATCAAAATCCACGTGTGTGACAACCACTTTAACTTCATATAATGATTAATTATTCCATTTTTTCCCCTGACAGAGGAACCGATCAACCTCATGACAAAGTCCCTAACATCTTCGATCCAGCAAGCCGTCAACACGGTCCGCGATCTGACGCACATCGACCAAACAGTTCCTTACATCACTAGCGTTCTAGAACAACCGATATCGATGTTCACGCGGCAAGAGGACGTCACTATCGGCAGCGCGGAAGAGTGTTTCGAACTCCCGCCGATCAAAACATTACCGATCGATCTATCGGAGAACGTTCTAGAATCGATTGTGAACGAATTTAGGGATGTGACTAGTGATGTTGAGGAGTTTCGGCGTGCTAAATCCGAAGAGCTGCAACGGAAGTTGAAGTTGTACAACAGTATTATGGAGCGGAAGTGCGATGACGAGTTAATACATAGCAGCAGGAGGAGTAAAAGACGGGATGGGTCCGGTGCGAGTACGCCGAGAATGGCTACGCCTGTTAGAAAGCCGGAGAATGTCAGTTTTACCAGTCCCTGTGTTATGGATGTCAGCACATATGGGTATGTATTTTATTTTCTTTTTTTTGTTTGCAATTCTTAATTTTATGTTACTTTACTTTCCTTTGACTTGAAAAATAAATACAAAACGTATTCTTTTTATTGAAGTTTTCCTATAAATATGTATTATTTTAAAGCAGAATGATTTTTTCTAATGAATTGTTGCAAGATGTCCACCATAACTACTGTAGTCATGTGAGCCATAGTGCATATTAATATCACATAAACAATCGTCATAGATAATAATATTTTTAGTCGATTAATCAGATGATTCGATTAATAATAAAATTACAATTTTCTACCAGTTAGTTGATTTTATAAGCCCACTAAATTAACATCTAGATAATTTAGTGCATCAGTAACTAAATGTTATAATTATTTTTGTGATTCTGGCAACACTATGATGTAATTTCTGTTTTTAGAATGTGTATAATTACTCTAAAATGAACAATAGTTGCAGGATATTGATAGTTTTTGAGTAGAAATTATGTGTTTTTGTGAGAAATGTGAACTGTATAGTCAGATGTGATCTTTCGAGTTTTCACAAGAACTCCATTGAATGGCGTCGGTTGTAGCCTGCAATACAACTGCGCTACTATACGAAGACCTATTAATTAACATGTTTCCGACTGAAAGACTTTGATTCTATGGTCATGAATAAATTATATAAAAAAATGCTGTTTTTAGCAATTATGCAATGTTATTGTTTTGTAGTTGGTGGCATTTTCGTATAAGAAAGCGTAGTAGCGTGTAGACGGCGTTCATTGCTTACTGTGCAGTGTCAATAGTCACATTGAAGGCTGAGCAATAAAACCATGCCCAAATAGTTAATATTTGGTACTTTCTTGTCCAAATCTCTGCTTTCTGTTACATTCAGAAGTGGGATTATCTAAAAATGGCAGGCCCCTATGCTGCTGGGTTGGATATAAGAAAGAGCTATAACTATATTCAGCAAAATACTATTCACAAATTACTTTTTATATATCTCATTTTAAAAAAAATGTACATTTCAGCAACTCGCTACAAGAGAACGACGAGAACCTCGAAAAAGAGATCGAGGAGAAAGAGAAGATATTAGCTAAAATGTTGAATCTCGAATCGTTGAGTATTAAAAGTCCTAAAATTGACTACGAAACTGAAGTATCTTCTAGATTAACGGAAATCAAGCCGAATATAGTCGACACATCACTTAAGAAGGAATTTCCGGTTTACAAGCATATTGACGTGCAACGTGACGACGAGCCGAAATTGGTCAACTCATTCGTCAAAGACACGAATCCCATAGATTTGATGCCGAAAGTCGTCAACTCATTCGTCAAAGACACGAATCCTATAGATTTGGTGCCGAAAGTCGTCAAGTTGCCGAATAATTGGAATCTTGAGAATATCGAATTGAAATTTGACCCGAAAAATGGTATTAACGACCATGTAATTTCTCCGGACGACCATTTGGACAGTGAGTGGGAATTTATATGATATAGTAAAAAGAATTAATGGTTTCACTTGCACTAATTGTCATGTTTCGGCAACATCTGGGACAATGTTAGTGTTGCTGACCGTTTTACGCAGATGTAGCGATGGATTCAATGCGTTATTTATCATGCGACATTGTGAATTAATGACGTTAACATTGAAAGATATATGTATTAGGGTGCCGCAAAAAGCCGACATTTTTTTTTAGTCCCGAGTGAAAAATGTTAGTTTTTGATGTTTTAAAAATTCTTCCTCCAGAGGACAGCAAAAAAAAATATTACAATGTCACTCCAAATTTTTTAAGATTTCAAAAATCGCCAAAAACTGGGATGTTTTTTATTCCATTTTTTCTCGTGACGGTATAATTTTGTAGACCATAAAATAACACGTTTCTTAAAGTTGCAGTTCAAAATTTGAATTTAAAAAGCTCGCTTATATATTTTTTTTAATTCACTAGTGCATTAGACGCTCGAAAAAAATCTAAAGTAATGTACTAGTAAATTAAAAACAATTATGAGTGTGTAAAAGTATGAATTTTTTGCACCACCCTGTATACGCTAATGTATCTAATAATTAACGGCGTTATTTTTAATGCTAGAAACAAGACGTATTTTGCCACAGCCGCTAACACTAACACTATCCCAAATGGAGCAAGGAGACGAGGTGTATATTTTATCGCACGTATAAAGTAACAGTGACTTAAAATCTTACTTAAAGTCGTAAATATGTAATTAATTGGCTGACAATGACGCATTTTATATTCCAAAGCTAAGAAAGTTATGCTTATATGGGTAATATACTACGGAATATTCTGGGGCCGATCCCACACACCCAGACCGTAGTATGTAACGATAAGTGCGTTTACGTAATTTATCATGCCCGGAATTGAACCTGAGACCTCTACGTTCCAATGAGTCAAGCTGGGAAAGGCTTAGCCTACGTAAACACGGAGATTAGTTAATCGTGGCAATGTGTCCGAATTTTGGTCATTTGTTTAACGTAATATACCTACATATTGTTGTACATCGAACACAGATATGTGAAACCCACCGATCCGCCTTAGACAAGAGCGGTGGTTATATCGTCCGATAATAATCTAACAATGGTAAGGTCAAAACTGCTGTAGGAAATATGCTAATTTATTTCCAAAATGTACGGAAAGTCTGTATGTCTTAAGTACTTTGAGGCATTAGTCATTGCAATCATTGAAATATTTAATTACGAATGTCATGACAATATTATAGAAAGCTATTCAATAATATTGACATGACTAGTTCAATTATTCAACAAAGTTATATTGGCCACTTTGGCAAAATCTTATTATAACGCTGCCGAGTGTCAATGTAGCATACCTGTTTGTAATATCTAACATCAACCAGTATCTAGATATATGTCAGATCACTACACGATTCTGCAATTTCCATCGACTTAATGATAAATATTAAATCGTTCGTCCATTAAATTCCATAAGTGGTGCAAAAACTATGGTTAAAAGTAATTTTCAGGCTATAAAGTTTATCTGTTATTTCGTAAGTGCGATATATAAATATTTATAGAATCTATAATATCATTATATACATTAGTTTTGTTTTAAGGTATCTAAAATTGACAATGGTATAATCATTTAACAAATTTTACATTTTATTTTAAAATCAGTGACATCTGCATTCCCCAGTTTACAACATGGCGCTTTACGAATGTTGCCCAGTTTTAACAGTTGAATATTACATTAAATTCGTTACAAAAGTGCAATTATTTTTACTGATAATATAATTAATTTATAATGTTGACAAATTATCATCTTTCGCCGGTTTACTTTTATAAAAGAGACTGTTTAAAAGCATTCGTAACCACACCATAAACTTAAGAAAAAAAAGTATTGTTTTACGGTTTTAAATTAAGCGTTTTGTTTTTAAGGGACGTTTTGGTGGGAATTGACAAGTGATGTTATGATATGTAGTTTTAATTTTAATAAAATGCAATCAATTTAAAGTGTACACCAGTTGTAGAATATTGATTGTTTTAACGAAGGTTCATTTAAAATACTTCATCGAAACTGGACAGTATAAAGAAGAAGTAAGGTCAGGGCGTCACAAATTTAGATTACAGGAGAATAAAGTTCAAATATGAGAGCAGTCCAAAAATGTGTCACTGCTGGTTCTGGACCTGCTATTTTAGGATTGTATTGTTCAGGACAGTAGGGTTCAAATAGGATTTTCATATATTTTTATTATATTGCTAAAATAGAGGCTATTTTTATTGAACAATGACTGAACTAAGAGCTTAGTTGACAGTTGTTGAACCAATCTATCCATCTTCAAATTTGATCTTGATTTCATAATATGACAATTTTGAAATATGTAAAATGATAGTGATAATGCTTTTTTAATTAGTTGCTTTGATGTGATGAATTTGAGTTTTTGTTGTATTAGTACAGTTCAATTAATTAAGCCGCGTACTCATCTGCGAGACGCAACTGTAACCGAGCGATTACAGTAACGTGCAGTAATTGTTCGCCCGACATTGATATTCACTTTGTCGCATCGCTCGCATAATTTTTGCTTTATAGGGAAGTACTCAAGCGCGGTCTTTTACATTTGACATCTCAAGTGACAGTTGGGAAGACTGTGCACTACAAAGAGCGCGTTCCACTAGTAGCTCACAACGCCCAAAATGCTCCGTTAGCCGTTCCTAAAGACGATCGCGGTCGTTGTGGTCGTGGCGAAAACGTCATCATTTTCAAACACATAAAGCTCACAACGACCCATATCAAGAGGTGGGTCGAATAGCCGTTCCAGTTGGGTTTACGATTGTCACGCCAGCAAACGTGGACGTTGTGAGTCTGTGATGGAACGTAAACATAGAAGGGCGTAAGTGGCGTAGTTCTATTGATAAAGCATGAATGTACTGAATTCATTTAAGTCTTGCCCGTAATGTAGTAACAGTTTGTCTCTAAAGGATATTTTTTGTGTTAACTCTGATAATGCATTATAATATAATCTGTTTACTGTTTTTTTTATTGTTACTCGAATGTATTTTTAAATGATCATTGTATTTGCATCAAAATTTTATTTATTTATTTATATGTTTACAATACAATATATTTGTGCTAGGTACATTTGAGACATTACAGTCTTGACAGTTTGCCCCGAACTAGGACAAGCCTGTATTTTGGGGGCATATTCGGCCATAATGTTTTTGTGAGTTGAGCTTATTAAATAATTTAATTATTAAAATATCAAAATTTAATTGTGATATGATTTGGTGGTATTTTGTATTAGTTGAATATAGTTTTTTTTTAATATTTATGTTTGTGTATTTCTACAACTTATTATAAAATTGCTATCTGTGCTATCTTTGCATTTATTGTTATTTGCTTTCATGCAATGATATATAAAACTAAAATGATTATGAAATTTTTGTACTTTTATGTTTTAACTAGTTTACTTTATAACATCTCAATAGTCATACTTATAGGACTTTTTGATGATTGAGATTGTCGTAATGTTTTGAGTTTCATTAAAAGCTTCATTTTCAATAAACGAGTTGTTACCTGGCGCAGTGAAATGAGTTAGCGCTATAGTGTGGCATAGAGCAGTATTACAAAATTGTCATCGTATTGTTTAATTATTTTATGTTCCATGTACTCATTATGTATGTAAATAAATTTCATTTCATTTCATTAGGCTCCCCGCATACGGGCTACGCGATCACCAAGCTGTGAACTACACATGTGATTTATTTTATATTGTAAATTTGCCACACAAAGTGACGCTGGTGGTCGTATACACTACGGATAAAAGTCGGATTTCGCTTCGAGTTGCCCCCACCAACCGAAAAACAAAGATTCGCTATTCAGCATACGTTAATAAGTGTTTTCGTCCTAATTCGACGAAATCGATATCCGAGAGTACGCCTTTTGAGCCTTAGGTCCTTGTGAGATAAAAGGGTCCACACCTTACACAGTTAGTATGTCCTTCGATAGCTTATATGAGCCAGGCGCCAGTATCCCATTCTCAGATTTTCTAATTTAATTATTTTAAAGATTTACACACGTCGCGGCGCGGTGGATTGGTTTTGAGCTCTTATTTAGAGTAGAACCTTTTTAGTTCGTATTCGTGCGTAACGGGCGAGTTTTGCAACGTCTCTTTTTTGGTACGGAAAGAGATAGGAGGGAGATTTAGATTTTGAGTACGGAACGGGAAGGAGCGAACGTATGAAATGAATGGCGCGTACAGTCCGTATTGTCGTGGAAGATGTATCCATAGGTAATGTGTAATACAGATCTGCACAGACCTACAGTAGGCATCAGTCTTACACGATAGGTATTTTATTATATGTAAATTTTTATTTGAGAAAATGACTAAAGTTTCTATTCTGGAATTGCTATTGCTTGATTAATGGCGTGAAGTATCCATTTCTACTATAATAGATGTAGATTTTGCATGTATTAATTATAATAAAGATTAGGATAAAAAACAGTTGTCATATAAAGTAATTCTCGCTAAATAAACACCGGTTTGTGCAGGTTTACATAACCCTCTTTAAAACGTTTACACTCCAAACGAAATAGTTAACTAAAACCGATTCATTTTAAACCAGTTCCAAGCCTTGTACTAAAATAATGTATGTGTATGCATTACAGCAGACAAGTTCCACTTATGGCTCACAACGCCCAAAATGCTCCTTCAGTCGTTCCACATAGCGACCACGGTCGTTATGATCGTAGCCAGAACTACACTATGTCGTCATTATTTTCGATCACACAGCGCTCACAACAACCCACGTCAAGAAGTGACGTAGAGGTGGGCGTTGACTACAAAGTATTAATGCTCTCTATCGATATGTAAACAAAGGCGCGATTTTCAAGTCAACCATACGTCAACTAATGACATTTGTATATTTCGTCGTTAATGACATAAATGCACCATAATCCATTCCACTTGAGTTTATGAATATTGAACGCTCGCAAACAAGTAGAACGTGGCGATCGTGAGCATGGTCGTTGTGAGCCACATGCGGAACAAGGCCAATAGTAAACTAACTTTGTGAAATACTTGTATACGTACTGGAAGTAGCGGGAAAGCGGGCACAGCGATCCTAATGTTACTGCTGCATCTGGGATGATGTTAGTGGTAATGACCGTTTCACGCACATATAGCTAAGAGTTTAATGTGTTATGTGGGATACATTCTTATTAATTGTTAGTGACGCTAAACATTGACAGATCACGTAGGTACATACACTAATGACGCTAATTATTAACGATTTTTAACGCTATAAACAAGTCGCATTTGGCCGCTGTGACTAGCACTAACGTTATCCCAGATGGAGCAGGGACATAAAAGAATTATGCTTCTTGAATGACATTCGATCAATTATAGACTGTTTAGAATAAGCATTTGTTATATTTCTTTTATATTTTGTAGTATAAGTTAATAAGGTTTTCTTATGGAATGGTACCAGTTATATTCAAACTATAGTATAATTTAATAATAATAAATTATTTATTAGTTTCTGCCTTAACTTTAGATACAATGGTGGTGGTAATCTTCTTGTAAGTATGAAATATCTGTATCAGAAGATTCCACTCTTCACGTTTGACAAACAACTGCTATTAGAAACGTACCTATATATCTATTACCTACAACAAAAAAGAGAAAAACATATATATATTTGCGCGTTGTCTGTAATAATAATATTTTGTAATAATTTAAAAGATTAATTTAATGTTTATGGTACAGGTGCGGCTTAATTCAGGTGTAATGCGATCTTTGTGATGCGGAATTGTTAATGACGTTACATATTAACAGATAACATATACATGTGCACTAATGTGGCGTGTATGTGTTACGGCTTTATTTTTGAGGTCACAACTTCTCATGGGAGGGTAAACCGCTTCGTTACGTAACGCGTTACGGAGCCAGTCTCACTTCTGTCGGTACCGCTATAAATATTGCGGCCACACTCACAATAAGTTTGTAGGCTTCTTTAGGAGCCGTAAATAAGCCTACAAACTTACTTTAAGAATCTCACCCAATATGAATACGATTATAGGACCGTATCTTTAACGCAATCGCGCAGCATAAGCGGAGCACTTTATGTACGCGTATAGTTGCATACCGATTCCGCACCGCTGCTGCACGGCTAAATCTATCACATAGGTATGGACTCTTCCCGGATCCGGGGATCTTCACTCCCCCTGACATGGGTCTAATCATACCCAACACCTCGGAGGTGGAGCCTCACTCCATCACCGATGAAGAATTAGTAAGTCGTGACTGAGGGACGTGACCTGACCGATACCGGGCGTGCACATTGCTTGCGACGTGTCCTCAGCTGGCAGCGTAGTTTGTTCATGGCTTTTCAAGTTTTAAACAATTGTTTTAAAAAATACAAAACTATTATAGGAAAACTCACCTGTCTAGCAGACTGGATTCGCGATGGATAGTTACGTTAGTAACTTTAAATCACTGGTCACTCTATATATTTGATAATAGTTTTTTTTTATTGCAGATTTAACACATGTAGGTATATGATATTTTAACTTTTTAATGACACTGCCAAAAATCTGTCTGTTATTTTGTAGTTGTAGCTAGATACCCAATCAATTTGAATTTCCCAATCATTTTGCCGCGAGTTGGATTGGTCGGGGGTTTACAATGCAGCCACTATCGATGATAAAGTGCATATATTTAATACAATATTATTAAAGCTATATGATTTACATGCACCCATGCGTCGTATTAAAATTAAGCACTTACCTGCACCGTGGCTTACCGATAACGTTAAGACGCTCATACACAAAAAATCTCTTGCCAAGACCAAATGCAAGCTTAGTCCGTGTAGGGAGACCAAACAGGCTTACATAACTATCCGTAATCGCTGTAATAGAGTATGTAGGGACGCGCAACGCCGGTATATTCATCAATCAGTTGACATAGATAATCCTTCTAAAGTTTGGAAATTTCTGAGATCCTTGGGAGTTGGTAAATCAGAGCAAAACTCTGTTCCAAAAAACTTCAATATTGATAACCTCAATCAACATTTCACGACTGTTATAAATTTTGACAATAATAATATAAAGTCTAAAACATTAAAAAATCTTTCAACCGCTCCAACTCCTTCTCATTCCCCTTTTTTTCTCAGACCATTATCTGATTGTGATGTTACGAGTGCCATAAAATCCATCACTTCAAACTCTGTCGGCAGTGATGGTATTAGTCGCAATATGATTATCCCTATTCTTGATGTCATCAACCCGATTATTACTCATATCCTCAACTCATCCATGGCTAGTGGTAGTTTTCCAGCAGCCTGGAAAGAGGCACAAGTTATTCCTCTCCCTAAAAAGTCTAATCCTACGTCCTTTTCTGAATTCCGACCGATATCCATTCTTCCCTTCCTATCCAAAGTCCTAGAACGTCTAATCCATAGACAATTAAGTATTTTCCTAAATTATAACTTATTAATGAATCCTTTTCAATCTGGTTTTCGCCCAGGCCATAGTACAACAACAGCTTTAGTAAAAATCACCGATGACATCCGTCAGGGGATGGAGCGTGGTCTACTGACAATACTATCACTGCTAGACTTTAGTAGTGCTTTTAATAATGTTGACCATGACATATTACTTAGCATTCTCCGCACTCTTAACATATCTCCAACAGTAATTGGTTGGTTTCACAGTTACCTGTATGGACGCCGGCAGCGAATACGTGTTGATGACAATTACTCATCATGGTCTGACCTTACTGCTGGTGTTCCACAGGGCGGCGTTTTATCTCCTCTCTTATTTGCGATTTTCATTAATTCAATCTCCGATAAATTAACTTCATCCTATCACCTCTATGCGGACGATTTACAGATATATACTCAAGCTGCTCCAGATGATTTAAGTACTGCCGTGAGACAAATCAATCTAGACTTAAACCACATACTTCATTGGAGTACAATGTTTGGTCTTGCAGTGAATCCTCGTAAGACTCAAGTGATAGTCATCGGTAGCCCCAGAATACGTGCAAAAGTTGATTTCGCAACCTTACCGAACATTGTTTTTGACGGCACTTGTATCCCATTGAGTGACACTGTCAAAAATCTAGGTGTAGTCATCGATAGTGACCTGTCTTGGAAGTCTCACCTGTCCGAATTAAGTCGGAGAGTTTTTCTGTCTTCTAGATCCCTGAGAAGGCTGAGAAATTTTCTGCCTACTGCCACCAAAATTATGCTTGCACAGTCTCTTTTGTTACCCATTTTAGATTACGCTGACGCCTGCTATCTGGACTTAACCGTAGAACAGCTAAGTAAACTTGAGCGACTTCAGAATTTTTGTATTAGGTTCATATTTGGCTTGCGAAAATATGACCATGTTTCTGAATTTCGTGAAAAACTCAAGTGGCTCCCTATTCACTTTCGCCGGAATACTCACATTCTCACATTACTTTATAACATTTTATTTACCCCTAGTAGTCCTCCCTACCTTAAGGAACGTTTTGAATTCCTTCGCCTTTCTACTTCCCACAATTTGCGCACTCATACGTATCGTAAACTCACTACACCTGCACACACTTCATCCTTTTATGATAACTCTTTCACAGTGCAGGCTGTCAAACTTTGGAATGCGCTGCCTCTTACTGTCAGAGAGGCCAAAACATCGCCTACATTTAAGAACGCACTCAGAAAACACTACTTTTCCTTAAATAATTATGCCTAATTCTTATATTATAGACTATTTAATATATTTGTATGTGTGTATTTAATTTATAAAGTAGTTTAAGTATGTGTATTTTTTATTTATTTATAAATTATTTAGTTTAAGTATGTTTATATATGATATTTAATGATCTGCACCACCTACATCGCCAGATTAGATTAAATTATTCCTTAAGTTAGGTTGCCTGGAAGAGATTGCTTTCAGCGATAAGGCCGCCTTTTGTTTCTACCATAACAATATTGTAATTGTATATTTTGAATTTGTGTATTTGGTGAGCAATAAAGTGTTATCTATCTATCAATTTGAATTGTGAACACTAAAGTTTTTCTTTAGGGCCAGCTACAACTCCAACAAAAACATAACTTATGACCGGTCTCTATATCTTACCAACTTTCATTTGCCTTAGAATTTGACATAAGCTCCATACAAATTTCAAAATTCAATCGATGGTAGGGCAAGTGAATGGATAGTTATGGTACCATTTTATAAGAAATACTAGCACGAAGTATGAGCACTTGATAGGTATAGTCGATATTAAGTATTATTATATTATTATATTATATTACGTATACACTCGAGTGCAAAATTTTGTTTGTGATAACTGCATCATATCCTCTATGTCAGCTGATTTATTAAATCATTTGATGCGAATGACTTAGTTTTATTTCAAACCTTTACCTTTTAATTTATGTTTTTGTTCCCAGGATAACAGCAATTCTTTGAAATCATATACCGATTAAAGCCTTTTTAAATTTTCTAACAATCACTACTGTCATTGGCAAAATCATTGCTTGTGCGTTGGCGCTGGACCAAAAATAGAATAGATTATTTTAAAAGACGCTATTTTTATCTCGATAGACATGTGTGTGTTACGTTATGGAGATAGGGGTTCATATTTTATGTAAATTATTAGATGCGCTTCGACTCGTCCATCCATGTGCTTTGACCCTTAATCCAGCTCGAGACGGTGTGACGGTACGCATCATCATGTATTTATTATTTTCTCACTTATTAATTTTTGTTTATTTATAAAGGAATGGCTGTTCTCCATATAATGTATTCCCTCCTTTATTTCGCATAATATATGTATTTACTACTAATCTCTTTGTATGATATAATCGAATTTTTCTTAGTTTGAAACTTTGACAGAGAAAAGAGAGGACTTGAATATTCGTTTTTGACAGAGGAAGACAATGAAAAGATTATTCTCGGAAAAATTTGTGTTTTATATATTTTCAGATGGAGAAAGTCTAATTGAGATTTAAATGGATAAACTAATCGCTATTAATAATAAAACAATCAAAGTTTAATATGTATACGTCGGATGTGGTTATTATAAATTTCGCCTAAGAGCCAAGCTAAGTCTTCAAGCTTTATTTAATAGTTATATTAACCATGTAGACTTACCTGATATCTTGCTTGTTATGTTTTCAGACGTTCTTCTGACGTGATCACGTATTCTTGTCTTTTGTAATGTATTAGTAGTTTAATAATAATTGTTCGTATGCATACGATTTGAATTAATCTTAAAAGCCTGATTAGTAATGTGTAGTTACAAATAACTTCTATTCTTAGTAGTACATATTATAAGTAACATTGATTTTGTTACACTTAGTCGGTAGTCTTTAGAAGTATTAGGGTTCCTTAGGTCCGTTTCTTCAAAACTATAATATTATAGGAACGTTTCTATAATTTGTCTAGGCATAAATGATATAGAAATACATAAGCCTTTAATATGAAATCTTGCTTAATCTTATGTAAAGATAAGTAGGGTCGTTTACTATCTACTGTCCTATATATTTTAGAACTTAATTAATTACTGTCCTTAATTTATATATTGTATGGAGAACGAGCTATATAAGGGTGAATTAATTTAAAGTATGTCTTAATTGACTTGTGCATTATTAACAGATAAGAATTGTTTGTACATTGTTTTAGTTTCATAGTTAACTAAATGATTAAGGGTTATTTATAAAGCCTCAGTGTGCTAATACTTAGGAGTTATGATACATAGTCTCTTGCGGATAAAAATGTATTAATCTAATTTCATTTAAGGATCCTTAAATATAATATTGTCTTAGGAAACTTAATTAAATAATATTACTTCTTCATAGCCGGGAACTATTGGGAGATTTTGATGATTCTTTAAGGTAATATGATTATTAGTTACTTTGCTATGGGAGATTCATTATATGTCAATGGAGACTTATAGGAGTTCTTGTCTTGCTGTTGCACACACGTTATTGGACCTGATTATGGACTCTTACTTGTTGTGTTTGCTGATTAGAGCTGGAGCGTTGATTGTTATTGTCCGATTATTTCTGTTTCAGTAAGCTTGGAGTCAGCCTGCGTAATGAGTTTTCATTGGTTCTGATATCGAAGGGATTATTATTGACCTATGGCTGTGAAGTCGGAGTCTTGATTTATAATTTATTAATTAGTCTATTTTTATATGTGTATATATTTATATATGGTTTTATAACACTACATTATTACATTACACTATACAACAATCATACATTCTATATGGGAAGGCTAATTGATTTTAGAAAATTTAAAGTTTATTTTTGTCTTATTGAATTTTAATATTTTAAATACTTTCTTGTTGAGAGAGTCTACTTTGGCATTTGGCTTTGTTTGGTGCAAAGGAGTTGTTGATTACAATTTAAATTTTTATTAAAGGTTTCTTTTGATTAATTATATTTTCTTAAACAAGCAGCTCTACTGTTACCAAATGTGTATAAAATAGGCATTCAAATATTATTACAAAATGAAGTGACAAGATGGGGTGAAAACACATATTGAAAATTTTTATGAAGATTCAGATTAGGACCGGGTTTTATGAGCTCTGCAACCTTGGACAAAGGGATTCACGACCCACTTGTTTATTGTGGCAACGTTCCCTTGGATAATTTCGACAATTATCAAGGATTACCGCGCGTACAGCTTTTAAGCAAATTTAGTTTGTTTTTTTTTATAATATGTGTATTCACGAGACTAAAATGATTTCACATATTAAGATTAACTGAATTGGTAACTGAAGGTTAGGAACTGGTTAAGTCGCGGATCAGCCTGGAGGCGCGTGGGCACCTCGATGACGCCCTAGCTGGTTAGGGGGATGAGCTACCGTGTTGCAGGAGGATCAATCGTATCAAAACTTATTTTCTTTTACGATATGTGACTTCATGAGAGTCTTAGATGTAGTTAGGCCAAGTGAACTTGACTGAATTAGAAAGGATGATTAAAAATATCTACATTTGAGCATTGTTACCAAAGAAGACATCTTTGATGCAGAGTATCACCATTTTATGTTAAATTCAATTTTAAACTTTACTTTTACGGTGCTATGCTCTCATCTCTTGGATGCTAGGGTCATTAGACGGATGTAGGGTTTTGCCAATTCACTTTAACTTAAACTTTATTTTAACTTTCACGGCGAACCTGAAACCTGTCTTTGACAAGGGAATCTATAATATGAGTGAAGTTGTCTCTCGCCAAACTTTAATTTAAAATTTACTTACAATTCATAGAGAGACATTCTGAAACTCTTAAACTGACAATTTAGGGATGGGAATCTTACGAGATGTAGAGAGTATCACTATTTAAACTTCAATTAACCTTTATCTTTAATTTACTGTGATATTCTTATTACTGCATCAGGGGAGGTCTCTGAGGTGACGTTCCTCATAATGACAATATTATTTGATATTTTGGAAAGGTGACTTTGAGATGAAATGTTCACTTAAGTCTTTTGGCTTTTCCAACTCATTTTACACACAAGGCACTCCAAACGGGTTTCTTTTAAATGGATAGATCGTACTGCTGGGAGTTTCTTGTCGGCTCTTCTCGCCAGCAATAGTACGTTGTGAACCGACGCTAGTTTTAGATAATGTTTATATTTGATTCAATAAATATTAATTAAAAAAATTGGAGGTTCTTCTTTTATCTCGATATGAGCTCTTTTACTGATAGCTAATGCGGTGGCATAACAGAGAGGTGGTTAGGAGGGGTGCCTTACACAAAAATATATAATTTGTTATGAATCTACATTAGAATATCTTTTGGCAAAATAAAGGCACGGGCGTACTCAGGTGATGAGCTTATATCATGAGTAATACATTTATCATAATTCATAAAATGCATAGCATTTTACACTTACAACATACTACTACAATATTATATATATATATTTTACATCAACCTTTGATAGTCTTCCTGTTCTCTGATCGACACTCTTATATAACCTACCTTGTGAACATAGGGTTAACGGTATTGCGACGAGGGTTCCTGCTACTAGATGATTACGATTTATGGCCAATATTACAAGGTTTATTCTATGAATAAATTTTATTAATTTCCACTCTATAAATTCTTTATTTCTCACTCTATGCTTCGGCTTGAGTATGTCATTCCATAGTCTTTAGACTCAAAAAGGGGGTTCGTTATAACGGTTGCCTTCAAAATATCCTTAATTTTTAATCCACTTTTAAAAAACTATTTATCTTAAGCAGAAAACCTGTAACAACACGCACTTGTTGGGAGTTAAGTTTTATCTATAAAATGCATACACTTAAATTATTAAAAGAAAAACAGTTTGTATAATGCACATACTAACTTTATTACATAACACAATGCCGGTGTCAAATATTATCGCATTTATCGCTACTATAAATATTCTAAACAATACGACATAAAAAAATAATTTCGTCTTCCTCCACGCAGAAGTACAAGCCGCAAGAGTTAACTTGAGCCTTCGCTCGGATGACGTAAGCGCGAGGTACTGACGCGTCGATGGCGAGAGCGGTAAGAACGGATAATAAATCGGTACAACCAAAATAGTCTTATATCAAAACTAATACAATTTGAAAATTCTATCTTTCATTTTGAAACAAATCAATAAACAATACTTATTTTCAAACACTATTTTGCAATAGCGTTTCACGAGAGCACAAATAAATTATAATAATTTATGGACAAGTTATAATCACAATAGTACAAAAAGATACTATAAATTAACATAAGAAATTGTATGGGATTTTGAACACATGCCATCGAATACGAAACAACTTCAGATCTTAAGCTAATTTGAATTTTAAACAGTATTTCTTGATTCACTTGACAGCTGTTATTAAGATGAAAGTGGACAATGTATCGATGTTCCTTACAACAGACATATACTATTTTACCTGTAAGCTATTCTAAGGCCCCTATTAATTGAAAGGGCTCCACTTGATAATCCAATAATCAGACTATTAGTCGCCAAGTATGTCTTTAAAAAAAAATAAAGCACGGTACATACTCTCTTGTCATCTTATATACACATAGTTTACTCAAGATAGCAAGAGTGACGTTACCATTCATACAGTCATAGTGACGATATACTAATGATTATGCTGATATTAGACGGATCAATCAAATTGAATCAACTTGGCTGAAAGGACACGATGGCATAACATTATCCAATGACTTGGATCACTGGTCGATTCATCCAAATAGAACCGTCTAATATAAACTCAACAAAAGTACTATATCTCACATAATCATATTGTCATAAGGCTGTTGCGTTTGACAGATTCAAATAGTGTCGGAGCAATACTTCAGATTGAAGAAAATATACTTTTGTGATAGACTTATATTATAATATAAGATATATAAATCAATGATTTGGATATAATTTAATAACAGCTGTCCTAGAAATTATTATACTTTTATTAAAGCACAATAAGGACTAAACGAGTATTTTTGTTTTAGCAAATTAAGCATATATATAGCTACAAAATTTTCAAAGATAATGTGGCTACTAAAATACTTGCTGATCTCTTAAAGTCCTCACTAAGCAAATTATTTATTAAATTAAGCAAATCAGTGTTTTTTTATTTTATAAAGTGCTGAGATTCAAGTTTCAAATTTTTCAACTTTAGCAACAATTTAAATTAAGTACTTAAATTATTAAAGCTAAATGTGAAGGCATAAAGTGAACAAGTAATAGTTTATAAACTTAAATTTTATCGTTTTACTATCAATAGCATACATACGTATTTGCTAAGGATTCAGTAATGATGACCAAGTTGCTTCGCTTTAATCACAAGTCAGTCGCAAGAAAATCTCGTCCGAATAACTGTTATTTATATTACTACGCTAATTTTAGGGACCCTTTTTCTAAATCAGGGTGGTATAGTATAAAGCAAGACCCTAAGTCTGCACTGATATAATATTTTAATAAGAAGGTAAAATACGATAAATAAAGTCTAAATAGTTCCAAATCAGCCTTAAACAAGAAAAATTCTAACCTACTAAACAACAATAAAAAATGCCATTGAAATTGTGGGGATTTTTTGAAATTATAATCTAATAGGCCGATACGCTTTCGTGTAATAACACAGAAAAAGAATACTAATTATCATAATTGCTAATTAAAAAACGACTCAGAAAATCTCCTAAGCCCTACATGATTATTTAAAACATATTATTATTCAAAACGAGTCAAAAACTAGAAAATAACTTATTAAAGGTCAATGCACACTGACGCATAGTCGAAACGCATCGAAGCGCCAATCTATAGTAGACATGGGCGCCGTATTGAAAAACGGCGGGACAATTCCAGGCTTGTTAGTTGCTCT
Source organism: Dendrolimus pini (assembly GCA_949752895.1). Taxonomy (NCBI): domain Eukaryota; kingdom Metazoa; phylum Arthropoda; class Insecta; order Lepidoptera; family Lasiocampidae; genus Dendrolimus; species Dendrolimus pini. The sequence goes on along the minus strand of OX457141.1, from coordinate 18,035,593 downwards.
ATTTAAATCTAGGTTTTCAAAAATAGTCACAACAAGACTCCGGCATTTAAAAGTGTGTACTGCAAACCGAGACAGAATTCAAAGATGCAAATACCACGGCTCTTCTTTTCAGATTATCATCCATGTGCTTTATATCATGCGAACAATAAACTAAGGGTTTTACAGGGCTCAGTCATTTTTAAATACAGTCGTAAACTCCATGTAATGTCACTCGATTTAACGACAAACTCTCTTAAGCGTCCAAATGACTTGGCGTTGATTAGTTTAGCTTGTTATCCATACAATGACACACTATATAGCATTACACCCACTCTCAATAATGACAACAATTAAGTAATTAAAAGTACCTTTTATGTTGCCAATATTAGTACAAACTGTATGTTCTTTTATCGCTTCCATTATCCTAGCCCGTAATAAACTCGACAGTCGGCATCATGCATACCGAAATTTCTAAGTACTTCCTTTATCACCAAAATGCTTCAATATCGCAAGATATGAATAAAATAAGGAAAAAAAACAACAAAAGATGTCAGTCAAAAATAAGACTTATCTCCATTTAACGACTACTCTCTATAACGCATAGTCTTTGCGGTGTCGTTATATAGAGTTTACACTGTGTACTTAACTTGCCTATAAATATAAAATAGTATAGAAATTGTTTACAACTCCGCAGACGTGTCTAATCTATAGAAATATCTGCATTAATTTGTGGAGATTGACAACTTTTAGATGAACGCTTCGACTTTGCGTCAGCGCGCTTTGACCCTCAGCCTGCAAATTTTTGAATGATTTTGTGTAACAAATATGTTTTAAATTATTCACCTGTCATAACCTTAGTATTCTTCTTAAATGATTTGATGAAAACGGGTTTGCATGTTAAACGCACCTCTACAGAAAATAGTTATTGAAACGTCTCGTCTCGTTCTCATCGATCACACACTCACGATTAAGTCTTTATTTTCAGTCTTTGTTATTATTAAATACTTCCAATCATCCAAACAACATTCACCAGCATATCGGCCCATGTCGAAATAGAACTAACATGAATAATAATTAATCTATACAGAACATGCTATAAATAATAAAGATTAGTACAATACTGTTAATTTTGGACCAAATAAGCTAATAAATTTGACAGTAAAGGAATGTTGTCATTGGCTGGAGCATTGCGTTGTTGACAGGCATAAACGTCAATGTCAACAATCGTTATTTTATATACGAAACATTTCAAAAGGAAGTTGTTGCAGGTAAATTCTGAACACATAGAATAACTACTAGCCGTAAATCGAAATCGTAGTAAAATATGTATGAGATACATACATCGGCACTGTATTCTCATATAACGTTAAAATGTGTTAGAAAGAGATATGTATACAGTCGTACTTATATTACTGTCTCACTTCAAACAAGCGACAACTATATCTAGTTGATCTATATCTACTATGTAAATAGCATTTTTTTTCAGCGCAGTTGGAACCCAGCCAGGAACTGGAACCGATTGTCAAATTTTCAAGCGTACAAAATTCCATAGATGCTTTTGTATTTTTTTCGCATATATTCAAAACCATGAATCAGGAATTATTTTTTAACGCAAGTTCCGGCCAATAACATTACAAACATTGACCAAACAAATCAAATATTATAGAAAAAGACTTATAACTTCTTTTTAAAGACACAGACTAAACTGACAGTTGCAAATGTCAAACTTATGTCGTAAAGTTTATTATTTTTAAATTTGACATTTCCAATTGTCAATTTAATCTTTACGATTATTAAAAGGAATGACCATCATCAAATAAGAAATGTAACTTCGGAAAATCTCCTAAATTTTAAATTACTAGAAGACTCCACAAATGATTCTTCTATCGCGTTCCGATATGGAAAACATCAGTACACTTTCAACGGAATTTACTATCAAAAGCGTATTTTTTATCAAATGATCGATTAAATCAGTCACAAGTACAACAACACACAGTGTTACGCTTTACATCACTTCAATCATTGTATATCAATTTAATTCACTTCTGTAAACCTAATAAAGAAAAACAAATTGACAAGAAAAATGTATTAGGATTTTAAATTTTCGACAGACTGTAAAAAGAGATATTTTAAACAATAAAACGCTGATCGAAAGTCTAGTGAGTGTTTTAAAACTTGTGGCGTCCTCTATAAATGAATGATTAAGGGTGGTGTGCATAGACGTTTTTTCGATGATTATATATAAACAAATAAAAATAAAGCTAAACAATGATTATTTTATTTTAATCGTCCTGTTACAATTTGGAGCACCTGCATCCGTAAACAAAGCATGTTTATTACCCGTCGACGTTTGAGCTAATAACATTGAATCGCTTTTATGGTCGTCTTCTTTTGTTTACTTTGTGATTGGAAAAACAGCCATGTGTGTGTGCCATTATGGTAGTTATTAGCCAGATGTGATTCTTAGAAATTCAGTCTACAGGCATATTATACAGGTATTTGTACAGTATAAAGCAATTCTCCAAGGGAGGGATGAGGCAGTCAAGCGATAACCACAAGCGAGACAATACTTGTGTACATTCGATAATCTATATAGTGACGATCTTTGCGCGTGTGAATCGCGCATTACGTTTGTACTAGTTGTGTTCAGTTATATTTGTACTTGTATTATACGTGTTTGTATAGTTCTAATAAATTCTATAGTCATTCCAACGGCATTTTAATTCGAGTCCGTTAAATGTCTATGCACACCAGCCATAGACCCTTTTACAGAAATATTTTTTTTCCAGGTGACTGCCATTCCTAAATCATAAAATCACTTTAATACGAATAAACAATCATCACACCAATTAAATATTACATCATCAAAATCAACAAAGCTTCGAAGCCTATACAAACGGTTTCTTAACAATTAAATATCACAACACATTATAGCGAAATTAAACCGTATATAAATACTTATTAATGAACAAGCCCTATACATTTTATTAATGTACCTATCTATACATTATTCTTCCTTCATTATTCATTATATTTCTGCAAATAAAATTTTTCTTTCTTTCTTCCTAAAGTCGATAAAATGTTATGTGTACAGTTACATTTATTTAGTTGCATAGTTGTTTTGTTCTTGTCATGTATTCTTTTTAAAGTTAATACTTTTGTTATATACCCTCTTATATCTCAACGATACAATCTGCCATTTCCTTCATTTAATAATGTTATATTTTTGTTTATTCTGTGGTTAGCACCTGTACTCTATACAAGAGTACTTCTCCATATTTTATGTAACAACTATCTCTACTATGCCACATCATATTTGTGTAGATTATATTTCAAAATCTCTCAATTGTAGACGGTATTTCACTAAATTTTATTTTCATGTTGGCAGACGAGATAGATTTATTGTGTCCGATTTATTTTATTACATGTAACTTTAAATATAATATTTTCTATGATATCATATCATATATAAAATATTATCTAAAATTTCCAAACCCTTATTAATAACCCTTTTAATTTAAACTGTTTTTCAATGACTTCAATCCGCTATCGGTTGTGCCAATTTGTTAAGTTTCTTATACTGTGAAAACTGTTGGAGGGATGGTGAGATGTTTTAACATGTTCATGTAGAATCAGTGTATGAAATATGTTAAAACCGTAAATTTCTCTGTTTATAAATGTAGTGACCACCTTTACCTTTTTAGGCATTTATTATTCTTTAGTATTATTCTTCCATAATGGATATGCAGGAATCGGCTGTAAACAAATAGTAACTTAATTTACCGAGCGGTGCTCAGTTGTTTTATGAACGATTTTCAAACATTATTTACTATTCAAGCATACTCGCCATTGAAATCCACACACATCTTTCAATTAATTCTTGTCTCTTCTTTCAGTCTTTTTATATTTATCTATTATGACCGAATGATATGACTCGATGTTTACTGAATGAATGATAATGTTTCGGTCATAATGATTGATAAAGGGATATACAGTCTACGTGTTAAGTCTTATTTTTCCATTCATTTCTCGTACAAAATATTCGTACAATGACCGAATGATATGGACTTGACGTTTACTGAATGTACGATTCGAATGACGTATATGCATATCACAATTGCTAAATTGTATATTTTGATATTGACACAGCCAAGTTTTATATGTTCATTCATTTGCCTATTATATGAGCGCATGATATGAACTTAACTGAACGAATGATTTGAATGATAAGTAGTATGATAGTATTACATAGACATACAGTCTTATGTTACAATTAATATCGTAATACGTTTTTTAAGTCACAAAATGTAGTCCAGTAAGGTGAAGAAGGCTTTATGCCTTTCAACTTTTCACGCTTGTTACGTTTTCAATACATATTGAAGACGTAATAAGCGTGAAACATTTCAATTAACGTAACTATTACACTCATAGTTCACTACAAGTTGATATAGCAAGCAGGGATGAGCTGAATCGTGGAATGGACGCCGTGCGCAGACGCACAGCGCCCGCGCTATCTTACGTCTTAGTGCTAGTTACCCACTGGGTAACCATCCAAAATTCCAAAAACTTAGGCATACCCACTAATGGATGTTCATAAGCCGCCTAAAAAAGTAGTTTATGGCTCTTTATTTAAAGGCTAAATAACTCGCCAACCAACAGCCGACACAGCTAACGGCTAAACCGTCAATTTGTCGGTTTTGTTAGAAAACCATTAGCCAGTTGACCAACTTGTTGACAATTAGTCGTGGCTTTGTGAACAACCGCTATTAGCTGGGCTTTAAAATAGCTACACACCTCTATTTAGTGCTGTACGATTCCGTATCGACTGCGTTTATAAATTTCGACTTTTATATTTGTGTATTGAAAATGCTGCACTTACATCTTCGTCACGTGTATAAAAATACAATAATCAATTCTCAGGCACGAGACTAACCAGAAAAGTATTAAAAAAATTGTAAAATTTAACGAAAAAATAAATGTTATAAATATCCTGTCAATCAGACACCGGATAGGACTGTGTTTGAAAATATTATTTTCTAGTAAGAAGATGTCTACTCTCAGTGGGTACCAAAAAAAAATATCGATATCAACTATCTGGTCTGTCGTCACATCACTAGATTAATTGCTATGACGACCTGTCGAGAACTATGAGTAATCACTATTTCTACTAGTATACTACTAGCTAATATTTTAATTTTTCCCTAAAAGAGAGAATCGTCATAAATTTTTTTTTATGGAAAATCGACAGCTCATATTATTATGTCATGTAACATCAGTCCCGTATTATGCATACAATATTTGTTTTTATTACAATAAGATTAAGACCCCGAAAATGGACCCCATTCTAGATATGAACAACAGGAAAGATATAAAATAAATAAAACTAACAAAACACTAAAATTAGTGATAGAAAGTTTTTACAACCTGACAACATTGATCCATAGATAAAATAAAAATATCCATTACCGTTTGACATTTAAAGGCGCTCGTAAACGGGTTACTTTTCCAGCAATTTCTTGCGGCAACAGTCTACCAGTCGAGTAACCCGTAATCTCGTAAATACCAAAATCTATCACTTGCATTCTGCTGCAATTTTAAGCACTAGCAATATTGTATAGCTATATACGCCAACATGCAAGCGTCAAATAGTCGCCCAACTTACTTGTTAGATGCCAAAAAACGGAACTTCAGCTACCATGTTGAAATTTCATATTAATTAGGGCGGTAAGTTCTAAAAAAAAACGCTAAATTCGTTAATGGAGTTATTTTTAACCCTATAAATAAGACTCATTATGGCCACAGTCAATTACTATAACATTATCCCAGATGGAGCCCGAGCATTATAATATGATTATAAGATCAATGTGATATATCTTTGACGACTATTTGATTATTGGCAACACCGGAGCGAACAAAGCAACACTCTACATTTGACAAATAAGTTGGGAGCACTGTCGACTCGTTACCTGACACTGACAGTAACGGTAGTAGATTTTTTTTTATAATTTATTCATGATATGAATCAAAGTCTTTCAGTCGGAAACATGTTAATTAATAGGTCTTCGTATAGTAGCGCAGTTGTATTGCAGGCTACAACCGACGCCATTCAATGGAGTTCTTGTGAAAACTCGAAAGATCAGATCAGACTATACAGTTCACATTTCTCACAAAAACACATAATTTCTACTCAAAAAATATCAATATCCTGCAACTATTGTTCATTTTAGAGTAATTATACATATTTTTAGAAAACAAAACTGCACAGCACAACGTCTCCTTTCAGTTCCCGCCAAAAACTCCAAGTAGTAGAGAAAAAAAACAAGAGTGTGGCCAGTCAAAGAAAAAATATACATGTTTGGATATTTTTTTCCCATCTCTGTTGAAACGCCCATTGCCGGTGTCTTTAGATTATTATTTTATCACCCATCCCAAAACTCTTCAATCACCTTTTTCACAAAAGTCCAATAAAGGTATACCCCACCAAACCAACTTGATAATGTCAAAAATATCCTTCCGAGATCGAATGGTTTCTAATTAAGAGTACATACATACACCATACTCAGAGAGCTCAAAGAAAAATTAACTTGAAGGGCTTAAGTAATCGAGTGAAATAAGAAATTTAATTGGTACCTTTCAAATTAATGACCTAGCATCTGACGCGGAGTAAAGATCATAGACATTTGCGTAATAAAGCTTAGAATGGTATTCCGCACATGACGGCAAATCAATTGTCGGTTCCTATATTTTCCTAATGGCATGTTCTTATACCTTACTATTCATTCACTAGCCCTACCATCGGTTGAATTTTGACATAACAAACCTTTAGATAAAGGAGCTGGTTATAAATGTTCAACGTTTTGCCTTACTAATGGTTACAATTAGATACTAGCTCCAATATCAAATATCTACCAGTAATGCCATAGCATGAACGAAAAGTTACATATACGAACTAACCATAAGTCAGCTTCTAGAGGAATATATTTATAAATTCTGTGATGTTTAATTAAAACTTCCTCTTTCAGAAATTTCTTTTATCAACCTTACTTTGTGTCATTTAATTTTACCCTCATTAGCTTAAAAATAACCAAGATATATACCTATGTATATATACCTCTAAATAAAAGGTGATGTTAAGTAAACAATAAAAAAGGAAAAAATGCCTTTTAACGATATTGTCTTGATTTGATTCAATCTGATCACGAAACGTGAAGAGGAAATAAATCAGTACAGAATCATAGAAATAATGACAGAGACAAAATAGAGTAAGACGTGTTTACAAAAAAAAAGCATCACCTTTATACTGTAACTGGTAAGGCCTCATTCTATGACAAACGTATAGAGAAGCAAACAGCCAAATTAACTGAGCTACTTTTTGTTATCCTACAAAACTTACTTGTGACATCATTGGTAACGTATAAGTAAAAGGATTCAAACAGTGCATTCATTATTGTTTATACCTGGACTAAAGTGACAGCTGCGATCGACCATTTTTAGGGCGCGTTCCTCTAGTAGCTCACAATGCTCAAATGCTCAGTCAGCCGTTCCATTAGGCGATCACGTCATTATTTTCGATCACACAGCACTCACAAAGACCCGTGTCAAGAGGTGGGTCGAAGTGGGCGTTGACCACACAGCATTAATTTTCTCTATCGTTTGACATTGTAAAAGGAGCGATTTTCAAAACAACCAATGACATTTGTGTATTCCGTCGTTAATCATCAAAGACATCAACGCCCATAATCCGTTCCACTAGAGTTTACGATTGTAACGTCCGCAAGCAAGTGGAACGGAAAATACACGATCGTGATCGTGGTCGTTGTGAGTCCCATGTGGAACGCAGCATAATGTTGCAATAAAGACGTATATCGCAGCTTTATATTAATGTTTATTCTACTGTATGGAAATAATGTTATAATTTATTATGATCGTATCCCTGTTGGGCGAAATATAATGCTTTGTAACAATAATAATAAATCAACAGATAAAGACATTATTTATTTCGAAGTTAAGCAAATTAATGTGTGTCATGGGCAGCGTTGTCAGGTGGTTACATTTTTGTAGCTTTTCACCCTCTCACATAACATGAAAAGATCTTTGGTAAATAAGGAATATTTAGTAACTTTTTACGATTGAATTATTTTTATTCATCTAACTATATAAAAATTACTATTTATGAATATATAAGAAAAGCCCTAAAAGGTAAAATTACTTAATTATGTTTGAGAAATGAATCTTTTCACTTTAGTGCCCTGGCAACACTTGTAATGTGTAATATTTAACAGTTAACTTTGGGGCCAGTTTCAAACATCCAAATCAGTAAACAACGTAAGTTCGTTTTAGAAAATTGTCCTTGAGAAGAATCGAACCCGGGAGCTATGAATTCCAGTAGACTAGTCTGTCCAACATTTACAAACAGAGGCCATAAAAAAAAAACTGTGACGTGAAAACACATTGTTCGCGGATTGATTCCTGGCATGATCATTTTCGTAAATTAACTTTCCATTATTTACTATGATCTGTATGTCTCTGGGATCGGCCCCAAAGTTATCCGTTATATATTACTTATAACACAAGCATAATTAACTTGAAAATTCATGTGTGTTTATCTGCTGATTGTTATTATCATATAGACAATAAAGAGGTTCATTCACTATCCTGCATGGCGGTCCTGCAGTGGGCGGAGAATGCAGGACTCAAAAGGCATCATACGCAATGCAGACTGCAACAACATTTACAATCCTACATCACGCGGCCATGCAGGATAGTGAATGGGCCCCTTTAACCCACTCATAGTATGAAACCTCACCATAAATATAAAGACGTGAATTAGGCCACATTCGATCTCGGCGACATAACGATATAGTGATGTTCCATAGCGGGCTGTGGAATTATCGGCGCAATCGGCGACATCGGCATATATTCATTCTCGTCACTTTTTAACCTAACCTTACCTAATGGCTCATGATTGAATATGAGATCGACGATCTCCCTCGATATCGATAGGGCTGCGACCGCGTCGTCGTGATAATCTATCGATAGATCCGCGTCGAAATCGTCGACAAACTCGTCGCTCCCCTCCAAACATTCAACGGACTTCGAACAACGACTCGTCGGTATATGCTCCGTTTCGTCCAAAAACTCACAGCTCTTCGTCTCACCTTTGGCCAACCCGTTGGTGATTTTGAGGTTCTTCATCTTGCGGCTCACTTTGAAACTCTTGAATATATCCCTCGTCGGTGTGAAGTCGAATTTCTTCTTCTTCGTCTCGATGTCCTTGTTCTCCTTTGAAGTTTCGGACTTTGGTGAGGATATGCGAGAGTCGCTCTTTAGTCTTTTTCTGTGGGAAAAACATCTACAGATGAAACTTTTGTACTTTAAGCATATTACTTGTGTGAATTTTGGCATAATTAAGGTTTGTTTGAAGGGGTGCAAAAAGTTAACTGTTTCATATATTACAAACACTTATTTTTTTTTATTGCACGAGTTCAGCAGACCACCTGATGAAAAGCGGTTACCATTGCCTATGGACATTTGTAACACCAAAGGTACAACCAATGTGCTGCCACTCTGTAGACAGGGGCTAGAACCTGGCCACTAATGCCGGAACACAACTCAAGGTTGTTGTGACGGCTGTGGGTTTTTCATTAAACATAAACAGTGGGCAGGGATTCCCAAATTATTTTGGGCAAGAGACCCCTTTTCCAAAATGAACTGATACTTCAGACCCCCCAAGCCAAATTACTTGAAAAATCCTATCTATAGTTTTTTTCGTATTGATACACAATACTTGCCAATTTATAAACTTTGTGGTTGGTTAAGTGAGTAAACTTGACATAATTTTCTTATCAAAATTAAACATAATAAGCAGACATAAAATTCAGTAAATATATGAACTTGTGCACGCTTATCGACTTGTTGAGTGAAAATGATACTTGCTACTAAAATATTAGTCATTCTTATAACAAGTTGATACACGTAACACAACTTGTACATTATGTTCAGTTACAAATAAGAACTTGTGTTAATTAATAGGGACCGATTTGTAGACCTCGTCGACTTCCAAAATAATTTTTTGTTTATGTCAACCCCTGGGAAATCGATTCCGACACCAGGGCGTCGATATCGACCACTTTGGGAATCCCTCTATAGCGTGTCGATGTGAAGAGCGATCACTACCAAACTCTTTCAGTAACTATTTATAAAAATGGCCGCTGTTTCACTGTGGCCATGTTATAGAATAGTCACCAAAAATCACCTTAAAAACTTTATTAAATATATAATTGTGCATTATAAGACTTTGTTTCACTTTGCTTGCTGACAATGCAGAAGGGTCGTATTGTGTTTACTATACACTACTGCTATAGTATAAATATTGTTACACACCAACAAAAGTGAATGCACACCTGCAGTTTATTACCTTTTCGACTTCTTTTGTTTACTTTGTGTTAAATTTTGTTATTAGACAAGCAGCCTATTGTGTATTGTAATCCTTTACGATGGTCGTTAGCCAGGTGTGATTCTCGGAAAATTCAGTCCACGCGGTCGAGTGTTGCATTGTATAGCTTAGTATAAAACAAGGAGGGTTGAGGCAGTCGAGCGAGGATTACGATACGAGCAAGACGCGTTCATTCGATAAGCTATATAGTGACGGACTTTGCGCGTGTTATTGAATCGTGCAGTTTGTACTGGTTGCGTGTAGTTATATTTCTACCTGTGTTATACGTGTTTGTATAGTTCTAATAAATTCTATAGTAACTCCAAGGGCATTTTAATTCGAGTCTTATATATCATGCCGGTTGTTGTTTGGAGCCCTAGCAAAGGTAATCACCTGAACACGCTGAAGCCGTGCCTGGCCTTGTCCGGCTTGGGCAGGGTCTTGGTGCTCCGCAGGTCGCCGGCGAGGGGGGGCGCGCGCGGCAGCGAGCCCAGCGACGAGTGCCGCGTCACGCCCGCCTCCACGCCGCCACACCTGCAACAGCCGTACACAATTTTAGCCGGGAATTTCAAGTGTCATGCTCTTTTTTTAATTATTTTTTTATTTATTTATTTGATTAAAGACTTGTCTTAGTCTTCCGCGATCTCGCCTACTGAAAAGCAGCCGAAACGTCGGAATAATAAAGACCAAATAAATTCGTAGTTTTATTATATGATATATGCTTTCGATACTGAGCAAAGTTCAATGTAGCATATGTATGACTTTCAAAAAGTCAAAAGTCGAATTTGAAAAGTTATAAAAACCAGGGGGGGGGGGGAGATGGCATAAGGGTACGGCTAACCGTTTCACGCCGGTGTTCTATGAGAGCGTTGGATGAGGGTAGCGTCTCACCTGGCGGGCAGCCGCGGCGGCAGGGGCGGCGGCGCGCGGGCGGCGGGGCGTCGCCTCGCGCGCCGGATGGTCGCGTACACGCACTCGCCCACGCACTCGTACATCGGCTCCTCGCACGCGCCCGCCTCCGCGCTCATCAGCTGACCAACACAACACAATACAATACAACAACATTAGATTCAAATCCAAAAATCTGAGAGGCTGTCAAACTTTAGAATATGCTGCCTCTTACAGTCATACTCAAACCCTTACCAACATTTAGAAATTTACTGAGAAAACACTATTTGTCCACAAATACTCGTAGCTATGTCTGATTAACATAATATAATCATGATAATACATTTATTATAGCTTTATGTATATATTTGTATATTAATTTCTTAAATTGGTTTGAGTATTTATGTAACTATTGCCTTTTTCCTGCACCACGTACATCGCCTGATTCAAATTTCCTTGATTTAGGTTGCCTGGAAGAGATCGCTTTGAGCTTTTATTGTATTGCCTAGAAATTATTGTAAATATGGTCTGTTTTTGTAATTGTATATTATGGTGTGCAGAAAAGTGCTATCTCTCTCTGTCTGACAGATATTTATGATGTGGCACGACAAGCTACAATAAAATAATAATAATATAAGTATAACGGTTGTAATAGACATGTTTTATTTTTAAGGAGTTTTTAATAACTATTTGCATGCCTAAAAGGGCAAAAACATGTGAAACATAAAACAACATATTATCATGATTTGATTTGGAATAGAAAACATCGCCTTTTTGCTTCAATAATGAAAAGTTTAATTTTTTTTTTTTTTTTATAACCTTCAAGAAATAATTATATCGAAAGGAATAACTTTTTTTTGTTAATTTACAATGTATTTTAAAAGATGCCATGTTATTCGTTTCGATAAAATTATGTTTTAATAGTTAAAAAAACTCTCTTCTAAAACTTACATTTATCTTGAAAATTAAAATTTTAGAAGAGAGTTTTACACATTGTTGATGCATGAATTATTACTATATTTGATGGCGCATGGATAAAAAATTTACTAAGTTAGTAATTTTAAAGTGACGCTGAACAACTGTCAGTTGTCAATGTCATTGTATCCGGGCGCTATGGTGTATAGAAAATAGAGTCGAATGCCGTTAATTTTTTGCATTAAGTCATTTGGTTCAATATAAGAGATTATGTAGACATTGTAGTTTTATTCCCTTTGCCAGACTACCCTCAAAATCACAAGATCAGAATACACATGCTAACGTACTAATATATTGCTAATCGATTATTTATATGAATAGTTATTTACTAGCTACCACCCGTGACTTTGTCCTGAAAATCCACAATATGGATACAACCATCAATGAAGGGTACGCCCTCATGCACCTGGCCGCCTTTCTAGGCTTTATTTGACTTCGCCCGCCACCGGATAACGCACCCGACAATGACGCGTGTTTTTAATCGTAAGAAATTTTTAATCTTACATAAATAAAATTTTAACATTATATTTTTGATTCATAAAATTTTGAAAATCACCTTAAACAATCCGTTAGGAACTTCTTTGCTCATTTTACAATAGAGAGAGTCTTGAGTGGCCATTTTCTCTGGCAAATCCAATATTTCCTCATAAATCCCCGATGCTATCGAGGCCAGTGACCGGCGATCCGACATACTGTTCAACAACACGAAACATACAATTAATTCATTTTACTTTTGTTTATTTAATATCATTAAAAATATACCACCAAGCATATTGTACTATTTTTCCTTTCAAAGTGCAAAAATCAAACCGAGTTCAATTTTATACACTTAGGAATATTACATAAAGTACTGACCAACTGATTTATTGATCTTAAATATATATATATATATATACATATATATATATATATATATGTCGGAGGGAATATATATATAATTATATATATATATATATATGTAATTATGGTAAATTTCGGAAACGAATTGTCTACGTTATTTACTTTAGTCTGGGTGTCTGGGATCGGTCCCGGACTAGTTCAATGTATCTTACCCAATTACACAAGTGTAAGTTGCTTAACTTGTAGATATACTCAAAATTAATTTAATATCGATTTTTTACAATATTTTGACACATTTTGTTTGTTTATGTGGAATGACATTTTATGCTACATTTTAATCAATATTTATACATAGCGAAAGAAGCTTCGTTCCAACCAGATGTTCTTGTGTTGCGGTATTGGTGGCCAGGTTCCAGTCTCCCTTTACAGAGAGGCAGCCCATTGGTAGCACGTTGGTGTTAAAATGTCCATAGGCGACGGTAACCGCTTTCCATCAGGCGGACCGTATGCCTGTCTGCTGAACTCATGCAATATTTTTTTTATAAAAGAACGTCCCAAAAACGCCTCATTTTATGATAATGGGCATAATCAAAGTAACACACTTTAACACATAGTGTAAACTCTATATAACGACACTGAAGGTTTGTGCATTTTATGACGTTATAGAGAGGATGTCGTTACATGGAGAGAAGTGTGTTATTTTTGTCTGACGTCTTTTGCTGCACCAGTAATTTTGTTGTATTTTTTTATCTTGCGATATTGAGGCATCTTGTTGATAAAGGAAGTGCTTAGAAATTTTTTTTATGCACGATGCCGGCAGTCGAGTTTATTACGGGCTAGGATAAAAAAGCTATTAAAGAACGTACACAATTATTACCTTTTGCAACCTATAAAGGTACTTTTTATTATTTAATTGTTATCGTTATTGAGAGTGAGTGTAATTCTATATAGAGTGTATCGTTATATAGAATACAAACTAAACCAACCAAAGCCAAGTGTTTTAGACGCTTAAGGGAGTTTGTCGTTAAATCGAGTGACGTGACATGGATTTTACACTGTACTATGTTTACCTGTCATCTAGAGATGCAACGGAGTGCAGCACTTCGGGCTGCCTGTTGGCCAACAAGGAGTGCGCGGGCGCAAGGTCCCCCGCGCCGCTGCAGCGCGACAGCCGGCCGCAGGGGATTCGAGGCCACTCCTATACACACATATACAACTTTTATGTCTATTGAATCAATAATAATTTCAGCACTATAACAAAAATAAATGGATTTCTATATTTTAACGGTTTTAAATGCGGCATTTTATTTGATTGTTTTATCCGACTTTTCGGTCACTAATGAATTAAAATGAACACGTTGGAAGAAGGTTAAATAATAATTTAAGCGTTTCTAAATAACAGTTGACATTTTTGTCTACACCTACTAAAAAGTGTGCGAAACGTGGAAATAAAATCAAAGAAAATGCCGCGTTTTAATAACGCTTACTAGTCGTGGATATTGTTATGTGTTTGCTACAACTGGGAAAATATTAATTTTGTGACTGTCTCACGCAAATGTAGCCGAAGGCTTTATCTATTATTTGTGATACGACATAGTTAATGACGTTAAACAGTGACTGATAGCTCACGTATATAAACTAATGTAACTAACCGTTAACGCGTTATTTTTAACGCCATAAGCAAGGTCACTACTCACCTCGACTCACAAGGTTTAGATTTGGAAATTCAAGTTTAGAATCGTGATTCTAAATTTGAATTTCCAAATCTCGACAATCCCTACTCCTCGTTTACACTATGGCTACTTCCACGGAGCAGCAAGCATGGAAAGGGGCAGTGCGAGTATGTAAACGCAACATTTGGAACATTTCATGCTCACGCTGCCCACTTTCAAGTTTGCAGCTACGAAAGTGGGTATAATGTAAACGAAGGGTCAAATCCCGAACATAGAAAGGGATTCAAAGGCCTAAGACACATTCACAGATCTCGTGTCAATGTCATACATATATTTCGATATATTTAGGTATCCATTATGTAGTTTGTAAGACAAACATTTGTACGGTACACTTTCAAAGGGATAATTTATAAAAATTAATTTATCCTTTTTTTAAGTGACATAATTCTTTTACTTGTTGGTTTTAAGTAACAAACATTTATAACATGTAAAAAATATTTTAATGATACCTTAGACATGACGAGATCGATATCATCAAGCGACACCTCAGACGGGCCACTGTACCAGCTGCTTCGGCGTATTTCACCTGGAACAATTGTGACAAGTCTACTCATACTCAACAAGTGCTCATTTTACGTTGCTTTTTAAAATCCGTGCTGAATCGGAAAGAGAATCAATTTCTTGTTGCCGGGCGGCCTGTTGTAAGAGGCGACAAAACAACCCACAGCCAGGTGGTAGAGTATCTGCCAGTCTGGATTGCTACCACCTCTGGTATAGAGTATGCCGCTATGAAAACCTTGAGTTGTGTTCCGGCATTAGTGGCCAGATTCCAGATTGGTAGTGCCTCTGGTGTTACAAATGTCCATAGGCGATGATAACCGCTTTCCATGAAGTGGGCCGTCTGTATGTCAGTTGAACGTATACAATAAAATGAAAGTGTAATCTTAAGAAAATTTTATTGAACAAAGTTTATTATACTGTAAATGAACATGAGAATGACAAAGATATGACTTATAATATTTTGTAACTAGACATACAATTTTATTGCAATATATATATTTTTTAAGTAATTTAGTTTTATAATTCTGACATTGCACGCCTAATAAGGCACAGCACAACGCATATTGTAACATCTTGTGTACACACATTTTAGTAATAAATTATTCATTGCTCCATTCATAAAATTCCGGGCAGCACGATTCTCTATGCTCTATTAAGAACCTTAAAGCCTCGTAGTCTTAGGCCTTAGAATAACACTGAAAATCTCTACAAAGAGTAGAACAAGAAGATATGCTCACCTATATCACTATCAGTGCACTTGGACGAGCGCAAGTCACCTTCGCTCTTGCTGAGCTTCTTCGCGCAGTTGTCGCTGCGCATCTCCTTCAACACCCTACGTATAGCTGCCACCAGTTCACCGGCCAACGGAGACGTGAACTTCAACTCACCACCGCCATGCTGGAAAGAGCTGCAACGAAAGAAAAATACAGTGTAAACTCCATGTAACGTCACTCGATTTAACGAGAAACTTCCTTAAGCGTCGAAATCACTAGCGCTTTGGTTGGTTTAGCTCTTGTTCTATACAATTGTACACTATATAGCATTACACTCACTCTCAATAACGACAACAATTAAGTAATAAAAAGTGCCTTTTAATTTGCCAAAATTAGTAAAAACTGCGCAGCTGTGTACGTTCTTTTATCGCTTTATTATCCTAATCCGTAATAAACTCGACTGTGGTCATCAAGCATACCGACATTTCTAAGTACTTCCTTTATCATAAAGATGCCTCAATATCGCAAGATATTAATAAAACAAGTAAAAAAATTACGGATGCAGCAAATGACGTCAGACAAAAGTAACAGACTTCTCTCCATTTAACGATAACTCTCTATAACGCCATAAAAAGCACAATCCCTTCAGTGTCGTTATATAGACTTTACACTGTATATTGTCTTTTAAGTCGTGGTAGCATAATGGCTAGCGCTCACGTCCCAAACTTAAAGGGCGCAAAAAATAGTATCCATATTACGAATTTTTGACACTCGCAATGGAATGGTACTTTGAATATCTTCGCGCTGGGAAATTGAAATAGCATAATTGGGCCCCTGGAAGCAAGATGTCGTTTCCAGCATGGCTCTTCCACACATACAAATAAATTAGTCAGGCAATTGTCAAAGAAGCAAGTGATGTGTGTAAGAATAAGCCTGAATGGCGCTCTGTTGTTCGTGCCTACCCCGCAAGGGACCTGGCGTGAAGTTATGTATATATGTAATTGACAAAAAATGACATATATACGTACATGTAAAAATTCTTAAGAGGTCGGCAACGCGTTGGCGACACCCCTGGTGTTGCAAGCGTCTATAGGCGACGGTCACCACTTTCCATCAGGTGGGCCGTCTGCCTGTTTTTTTTTTTATTGCTGTTCAGTTCAGCAGACAGGCAGACGGCCCACTTGATGGGCTTAGAAATGCGCTGCTGCTCTCTAAGGGAGAGCGAAACCTGGCCACTAATACCGGAACACAACCCAAGGTTGTTATGGCGACATCCTTTAGACCGGGAGTGGTAATCATCCACTCAGGCAAATGCCCTACCACCTGGCTGTGGGGTGTTTCCTCGCCTCTTACGACAGGCCACCCGGCGCAAGAAATTATATTCTTTCTCCGTTCCGGATAAAACTGTTTGCCTACTTCAGGCAATAAAAAAAATGTGTAATAAATCTCTTTACAATTTCTGTAACGCCAGGAAATAGGTTATTTATTACACGTTTACGACCGTTGTTTTCGTACTTAACATATTTATTGACGTACTTACGTCAGACGACCGCACTATTTTCGATTCACAATAACAATTTTGTTGATGGAATTTTATCAAAGACAAACAGTTACATTAATGTATTGACGGCAAACCACAAAAACAAGTTTAAATCGTGAACAAATCAATTTACGGAAAATCCGATTTTTTAAGATGAACAAAAGACATTTAAAGTAACTGAAGTCATTATTAGTAAGACAATAAGTCAAGTCCTTGCTAAGATAAAATAAACATTAAAGAATTTGGACAATAATTATTAGGGTATATTGTATATTTTTCGAAAAGTTGTAAAATAAAAAAGACACTTATTTTAATCAAAAACGACAAGAAATAGAAATAAAAAAAGGACAAAAAAGATCTCCGCCTTATACTATGACGGAAGATGGCGAATTAAAATAACTTGTTTTTTAAAAAGGTTTTTGAATACAAGCTTTTGAGATCCTGGATATCATGTAGCGGCAGAGTGCTAGCCAAGACGAGTAAAATGAGCCCAAACACGACGGTTCTATCTTGTTTAGTACACGAGTTCCTATGGCCATCATCAGATCAGCTCCATGGTACCATATTATCACATTGTCACGCGATATAACGCGAAGGCTTTATAACATTAGGCGTATACGCAGAAATGCCATTATTTTGTTGCTTACCAAAAACTGTGCATGTTACAATTTCGAAAGTCTTATACACCTAGTTTTGTTTAATTCACAATTTTGTCCCTTGTATAAAACTGCACTTTTGTCTATACGTCCATTTGTTATTGTGTGCAAAATTTCAGCTCAATCGGAAACCGGGAAGTTGGTCAAATTTTACTTCCACCCGAACTTACATACATAGGTACATCCATTGCAAGTTAAATAAAAGCTTGTAAAAAAAATAGAATTTTTGGCTTGGGGTGCTAGTGTCACCCCGCCGTGGAGAACCCGACACTGCCCACAGGGTTTTCCCCGTTCGTATAAAAAAGTATAGCATAGGCATAGCAATAAAGGGCACAAACCTGTCAACACTTATAATACATGTCCTCTTGTCGCCGATAGCTAAAGCGACGCGCCTGACGCAGCGCCAAGGGACAAAAGTCGCCAGCGTGTGCCCGCGCGACACGGCGACGCCGTCGCGCGACAAACACACCGAGGTCTCGGTGCCGTTCAGGCCGCTTTTGCGCGACAAATCCGTCGCGACAACAGTCGCCGAGAATGAGTCCTTGAGTAACGTCTCCGGGTCTGCAATGGGGAATTCTATATGAAATTTACCTATCTTTACACATAAATCTATAGAACTAAGCCTGCAAAAGAATAAGATAGAATGCATTATATTTAATAATCCCTATTAATATTATAAATAATAAGAAAGAATGAAAACGTTTATTTGCCAAATGCGACAAAATGCTAAATGCGAAAGTAACTCTGTCCGTCTGTCTGTTCCATTTTCACGGAAAAACTACTGAACGGATTTGGCTGAAACTTACTTAGTATATATTTTCGATGCCGAGAAGGATACTTTTTATCCCGAAAAATGGGATAATTTCCGGAATAAAAATATATTTGTCTCTGTTTGTTATGCTTTTACGGAAAAACTACTTGACCGATTTAGATAAAAATCAGTACATATGTAATTTTAATACCGAGGGTGGCCAAGGGATACTTTCATTTTATGAAAAAACTTTAATTTATGTAAAGTTATCCCAAAAAGTAGGATAGGTTTTTGTAATTTCCCATTTTCGCCATTTTGGTCATTTTGATAATTTTTGACCTTTTCCTTTTTTGGCCTTTTTGTCCCTTTTGACCTTTTTGTAATTTTAACCATTTTGTCCTTTTTGCCATTATTGTTATATATGTAGTTTTAATAGACGGGGGATAGATAAATAAAATTAGGCCTCTTTGAAATAGAATGAAAGTTTGGATGAGGCCAATCATATCTCAAATTTATAGATATAAAAATTTATCATCTATAAAAAATGCGACAGTAACTAGATATGACTTTCTATTAAGCTTTCACGGAAAACTACTGGGAATACTTGATCGGTTTTGCTGTAATTTTGTTTAAATGTAGTTCTAATACCGAAAATGGACATAAATACTTTTCATGTCGGGAGATGGGATAGTTCGCGATATAAAATGATATTAATCTACCGGGTGCAAATAGCACTAACATAAAAATTTAGTACAATGTAATCTGTATTAACGCCGGCTCCTTAAACAAGAAGCACGCAGTAGAGGATGAACCGTAAGGTAAAAAACTACAATAATAAATATAACCGCCATGCTTCTCCATATTGGACTGGCGTGTAACATCGATATGCCGTTTTGTGAGGATATTTTCCTCACCGTCAGCATTTCTGTAATTGTAATATACGCTTCCACATTCTACTTTCTCTTGTTCTCATGAGCATGTGGAGGGTTCTTAACAAATTTGCATATTGCATATTGTATTTTCTTAACTTTTCGCGACTAGTACACATAATAAAACTACGTTATAACCGTTTTAAGGGCGATATTTTATATGATTTTTATTCCAACGCTTCGGCCACTAGAATAGTCGTGGTCTTATATATATATATAGTGTATCTATCATCTATGGTCGTGGTCGCGCAATTACTAAGATGTCAAGTGTCAATAAGTAATGGGAGTTTTTGGCGGGAACTTGTAACATGTAAAATTCAATACTAATAGCGACATCTAGGAGCGCGCGGCAGAAAGCGGCCTAGAGTCGATATTAGTTATGGTTTCTGTTGACTATGGTATATTCGTGGCATAAATGGAAAATAGTGAAAACATAAATTCTTGGTCGCAAATACCTTTAAATAAAGTTTAATTAAATAATTTACGGACAAGACAAATGTTAGTTGTTTTGACTATCAGTGCCTCCAGTGGCGAACCGTCGATTCATGCTATTCATCGCTATTGTAGCACTCGAAACAGCTAACAGCTAAAATTACAGTAACCGTACGAGCCGGAAGGAAATAACTGAAGATATAGCGGAGTTTAGTTAAATCCCAAAATAGGCCCTATGGCATTAAAAAAATATAATTATCGGATAGCTATGGTTTCACTAGCTAACAGGGAAATGAAATAGTCACCTTCGTGCACTAAACAAATACGACCCCAAAGGACTGGGATCACTAGCGCCTCGCGGTTTCGCCTTCGTAGCTGTCATCTTGACAGCTACGTTTTCAGAAAGTCAGTGGACAAGGTCGAACATCCCGACGGGCGCTGAACATGCCATTCCGTGTGGGGGCATTTGATATAAAAGCAAATCAAGGAATGACTAGGCCTTTTTTGATCACCGTCAGTGCGTATAAGCTTTTGTTGAATTGTAAGAGTACACGTGTGGAAGCGGCCATTTTGATATGTAAGTAAAATCTTGTATCAGTATCCAGATAGCACTAGGTTTCATTTCAATATGTTCAAATCAAATCAATCATTCCAGAATGGAATCATTTCAAGAAAGCATACCGTGTGCAGCCCTGAGAGCAACCACGGGTTGTCCTGGACCTCCGCAGGTCTATTTTATTAGCCTCCTAGGTTAGTAAATATATATCGTTTTATCTTAATTTAAATTTATATTTCCGATTGTAGTATTTTAGTAGATTACCATTATAGCACGCGTACGTCGGTACTTCGATATTTAATTTATACCTACTACCTGTACCGTACGCTGCTACGTAATTCAGTTACCCAAATAAGAAACCAGGCATGGTTAATATTATTTTAAATTATCTTCCGTAAGAATCGTTTCCTCCGCCAGCTTCAAATAGAACTATCTTTTTATCCTAACATTTTTATCTTGAACGCTCTCCTCCTATCGTCGAAAGATGTTTACCTTCTTATTGAGGCCATCGATTAATATATATCCACTGGTGACTTTCCAGTGAGGTGTGTGATTGGGGCGTAGGGGTGACAGATGAATGTCCTCCTACCCAGCTGTGGCGGCGGACCTGAGTTCCGCCTAAGACCGTCCAGTTGATACACAGCACTCATCATCTACTCTCTTCGTTTGTATACTTGTCCTGTTGCAAGATCTTCTTAGATGAATACAGCAGGTGGCGTCCATTTTATTTTTATTAATATTCTTAGTTAGCAACTCACTTTATATGACCAAGTTATACTCACAAATATCATTATACGGTACGCAAGCTCCTAGCCGATTCCACCCCTGAGGTATAGCTAGCCTGAGACAGTGTTGGGGTTAGATTCATCAAACCACCCTTTCCTAGGGTAACAAAGAAACTCTGGGATAACAGAGTATTTATGTAATTGTTTTGTGTATTGTGAATATTAGCGGTGCGGCTAATTAAGGATTATTCTTTGTTACCAACTACTTTGTTTTAATTTAATAAACTGTGTATTAACTGGTTTGATGCTTTTATTACCTATCCAACCCCTATAGATTAAAATAGCCGAGGCAGTCCTTTTTTAATAAACAACGGTGGCTGCCCAACAGTGGTTCTTTAGCTTTGAGCACTTAATGTTCCAATGGTACATAAAGAGTATTGTATAATTGTGAGTTTAACTTTGTCAGTACTAATTAATGAATATTTTCTTTTCAGAATTGTAATAGAGTGTATGTAATTGTGTTTTGTTGTAAAATTATACAAGTATTTGGTTTAATTGTACTATAACAGTACATAGTTAATTTTAACAAATTTTGTGTGGGTAGAAATTTTTATTTCTGAATATTTGAACATTGTTTCAATTATTACTTGTATAGTATTAGAACACAATTTAAGTTAGTACTCTTGTTTTTTATACTTAGTATTGTATAGTTAGATTTTGATTTTGATATTTTTTGTTTTTTTTCAAAGAAGAGTAGATGAAATTAATTTTATTTTTAAACATTTTAACTTTGTGTAATCTTGTCTTGGGTGAATTAATTTTATTTTTGAACATTTTAACTTTGTGTAATCTTGTCTAGTGTGAATCATTGATCTTATAAAATAATCATACATTTTTGTCAAATTGTATATTTGCTCCAAGATTTTCTCAGACGCGAGTAAGTTTTTCGCAGCCAAACTAGCACCGAAGTACGATAAATGTAAAATCGTCAGGAAGCTGTCACCCCTTGTTTACGAGCTTGAAGATGTTACTACAGGTCGTAACGTTGGTCAATACCATATTAAAGATTTAAAAAAGGGAGTTTCATCAAATTCAACACAGTAGTTCAAGAGTTAAAAATAAAATAATGTTGAATGTTGATGTAAAATAAATAATGACAAATATATTGACTTAGAAGTTTATCATTTAAATAAAACAAAAGTGTGTTGTAATAAAATATTTATTTCAAAATTTTATTGGAACCTTCACAAGGATCACAGTAGGTTATACTCATAACCACTTAGTGATAAGGACATTGACCTTTTACATAGAAGTCGCTATGCATTAGATTGGGGTAGCGTAGGTTCGTTGAACTCGAACCAATAGACACATATAGTCAGTTGAGGAACAGCTGTTTTGTTCCAACTGTATATGGAATTATCATTAGATAGTTTCCTTTTGATTATTTAACATTAGTTAGGATTAGTACTGTAGATTAATTATCTACAAAATTAGATTTATAAAGTATTTTTTAGTTTTGTTAGTTTTTTTTCTTTCATATTAGATTTATAAGTGTATATAGTTTTGGTTAGTTATTCCAGTAAATACACCATGTCTCTTAGATTTAATTACATAGTTGTATAGAAATTTTTCTAGAATTAGTTAGTAATTAGGAATTTACAGTTATCGTGGTAGTTTTTTTTTTAAATCCTATCTAACTATGTTCTGAGTACCAAATATTTTAAATATGGTTACAAAGATAGTTTCAAACATGTCAATTTATTTATTTTGAAACTTGATTAGATGTTTAGGTCCTGTTAGGTTGGTAGATAGCCGGATTTCTTTGTTTATACTTCTTAGGTATCCTATGAAGTCTATCACGTTTTCATGCAGCCTGCCAAGCTGATGGAACGTGGTGGTTACTGTACAACAGTAACCTTACTGTCAGTTAGGGACAAGCATACATGTAATGTACAACATGGTAGTCCCATTTATTTTGTTGAAACTCATAAGTTGAGATTTCACCGTGCTATCTTAGTTTTCTTTACCTAACTAGGCCAAATTCGAACAGGTAGTTTTGAGTTGTGTTTAGAGACACTGGGGTAAGGAACCTAGTAGCTCGTAATGGTATGTCAGGTAGTATAAGTGGATTTATATTAGTTTAGTACGAATGTGGGCGAGTGTGGAGGAATGCCAGAAATGCGTGAACGGGAACAGCTGAGGAAGAACAAAAGGGGATCACACAGAAGACTCCAGCATAATAAACTCGATTGAGTAGTCAGTCGTCTGTTCGAATTCACATCGTTATAGAAAAATTTATTTTTCTTTATTTGGATAATTAATGACTTAATCCTCCAGGTTAGTCAATGACATAACATTTGATTGTAGCTAGAAATTCATTTCTTCAGGGAAGGTTACAGCTTTGCCACCGATTCCAGGCTGGGGGCCAGCAGAAAAAAAAAATTATTCTAAATTTTTTTTTACCCCAGTGGAGGTGCACTGTAACATGTAAAATTCAATACTAATAGCGACATCTAGGAGCGCGCGGCAGAAAGCGGCCTAGAGTCGATATTAGTTATGGTTTCTGTTGACTATGGTATATTCGTGGCATAAATGGAAAATAGTGAAAACATAAATTCTTGGTCGCAAATACCTTTAAATAAAGTTTAATTAAATAATTTACGGACAAGACAAATGTTAGTTGTTTTGACTATCAGTGCCTCCAGTGGCGAACCGTCGATTCATGCTATTCATCGCTATTGTAGCACTCGAAACAGCTAACAGCTAAAATTACAGTAACCGTACGAGCCGGAAGGAAATAACTGAAGATATAGCGGAGTTTAGTTAAATCCCAAAATAGGCCCTATGGCATTAAAAAATATAATTATCGGATAGCTATGGTTTCACTAGCTAACAGGGAAATGAAATAGTCACCTTCGTGCACTAAACAAATACGACCCCAAAGGACTGGGATCACTAGCGCCTCGCGGTTTCGCCTTCGTAGCTGTCATCTTGACAGCTACGTTTTCAGAAAGTCAGTGGACAAGGTCGAACATCCCGACGGGCGCTGAACATGCCATTCCGTGTGGGGGCATTTGATATAAAAGCAAATCAAGGAATGACTAGGCCTTTTTTGATCACCGTCAGTGCGTATAAGCTTTTGTTGAATTGTAAGAGTACACGTGTGGAAGCGGCCATTTTGATATGTAAGTAAAATCTTGTATCAGTATCCAGATAGCACTAGGTTTCATTTCAATATGTTCAAATCAAATCAATCATTCCAGAATGGAATCATTTCAAGAAAGCATACCGTGTGCAGCCCTGAGAGCAACCACGGGTTGTCCTGGACCTCCGCAGGTCTATTTTATTAGCCTCCTAGGTTAGTAAATATATATCGTTTTATCTTAATTTAAATTTATATTTCCGATTGTAGTATTTTAGTAGATTACCATTATAGCACGCGTACGTCGGTACTTCGATATTTAATTTATACCTACTACCTGTACCGTACGCTGCTACGTAATTCAGTTACCCAAATAAGAAACCAGGCATGGTTAATATTATTTTAAATTATCTTCCGTAAGAATCGTTTCCTCCGCCAGCTTCAAATAGAACTATCTTTTTATCCTAACATTTTTATCTTGAACGCTCTCCTCCTATCGTCGAAAGATGTTTACCTTCTTATTGAGGCCATCGATTAATATATATCCACTGGTGACTTTCCAGTGAGGTGTGTGATTGGGGCGTAGGGGTGACAGATGAATGTCCTCCTACCCAGCTGTGGCGGCGGACCTGAGTTCCGCCTAAGACCGTCCAGTTGATACACAGCACTCATCATCTACTCTCTTCGTTTGTATACTTGTCCTGTTGCAAGATCTTCTTAGATGAATACAGCAGGTGGCGTCCATTTTATTTTTATTAATATTCTTAGTTAGCAACTCACTTTATATGACCAAGTTATACTCACAAATATCATTATACGGTACGCAAGCTCCTAGCCGATTCCACCCCTGAGGTATAGCTAGCCTGAGACAGTATTGGGGTTAGATTCATCAAACCACCCTTTCCTAGGGTAACAAAGAAACTCTGGGATAACAGAGTATTTATGTAATTGTTTTGTGTATTGTGAATATTAGCGGTGCGGCTAATTAAGGATTATTCTTTGTTACCAACTACTTTGTTTTAATTTAATAAACTGTGTATTAACTGGTTTGATGCTTTTATTACCTATCCAACCCCTATAGATTAAAATAGCCGAGGCAGTCCTTTTTTAATAAACAACAAACTGAAAGGCTACGTTGTGCTGTGCAGTTTTATTTTCTAAAAATGTGTAAATATACTCTAAAAATGAACAATAGTTGTAGGATATTGATAGTTTTTGAGGAGTAATTATTGGTTTTTGAGAGAAATGTGAACTGTATAGTCAAATGTGGCCTTTCGAGATTTCACAAGAACTCCGTTGAATGGCGTCGGTTGTAACCTATCATACAACTGCGCTACTATACGAAGACGTATACATCAGAATTGGCTGTATGGACTAAGATTCCTTTGCCTGCCTTTGTGGCGAATTCTACTACTACTTAATAAGTAATGTTAAAAAATTTATTTAGCCTACTACCAACTTTTTAATTTTAATTTTTTTATTTTATTTAAATAATATATATAACATAAATAAAAATCAAATAAAATAATTTGCGACTCGATCGGTATAATAATACATAATCGGCAGACAATCACACACGTTGTATATTCCCAAAGTAAGCAAGTTAGGCTCGTGTTTTAGGTAATACACAACAGACTACTCTGGCGCGGATCCCAGACACCAAGACCATAATAAATAACGGAGGAAATTCGTTTCTGAAATTTACCATGCCAGGAATTGAATCCGGAGCCTCTGCATTGTAAAAGCTTAGCCGGCTCACCCATACCTAACATACCGCGCTAAGAACCCTTAGAACGAAGTTTTAAAATCAATACTGTCGATAGTCCACGCCTAGGTGTAGTCACACAAAGGTATTCTATCTATATTCCCCATTTCGATGGCGTCGTATGTGGGTAACAATGGGCAGTTTGCCGGCCGTGGCCCGTTTACGACTTACGTCACTCCATTCGATGCAAACGAATCAATTTTAAAACTGCATATGCAAATAACATGCACTATTGTACTGTGGCGCTTGTTAACATTCTTGTATAACACTACTGTTCTGTCTGGAATTCCTTTTTAACCGACTTCAAAAGGGAGGAGATTCTCTCAATATTTTTTTAAATTATTTAATTATTTATTTCCTCCTTTTTTATTGCAGGAGTTCAGTAGACAGGCAGACTATTTATACAGAAATGTTAATAGCTACGTGAAAATATGTAAATCCTAAACATGTTCATAGATGCATCTACAGCCTTACTTATAATAATCTCGTTAATAAACGATTAGGCATCTCTTAAGAGAATCAGAATCACTCCCTAATCAATGAATATCTTTTTTTCACTTATAAACGTGTAGTACCTGTTGATTACTTAAGAGGAGCACAGATAAACGAAATTGGAATGATTAGCGTAGGTTGTACCCAAAATATTCGGCTAAAGAGGAGTTTATGGGTAAGATTTTCATTAATCAGTTGCTGAGCAGTTTCTTTAAATTTAAGAAAGGATTATAAGTAAGGCCCCTAGTTTTTAGGTTTTGTCTGTCTTTGTTGACAGATGTTGGGCACGTACGTGGACTGATCAGTTTTAACCTTGCTAATGATGTAGCAATAAATTATTCCACGTACGTGACTTAACAATCTTTAAGATAAGACTAAGACTAACGATAGGTATTATATGGGGAACCAAATGTCTAGCCATGCTACCTCCGCCGGTCGCGGTCGAAGGGGAAGGCCCAAGAGAGAACCCGAGAGAAATGTTGGCTTGACGTTGTGAAGGATGACATGCGTACCAATGATCTTAAAACGGGGGATGCTGAAGATCGCGCGAAGTGGAAGTAGAAAAAATAGGAAAGCGGACCTTGGGCGTCGGAGTAAATGCTCCGAATGCAATCGGGATTTAACGCTCGGATGATGATGATAAGACTAACAATAGATCCCACATGATTATTTTATACTGAAAAATGTTCATCCCTTCGTTACGTGTATGGCCCCCTCCCCTAAAAATAATCTTTAAGTATAAAACAAAGTCACTATTCGCGTCTGTCTGTATATCCTTCTAAACCACGCAACAGATTTTAGCGGTTTTCACCATCAGTTAGGACTTAGGTAATTTTTCAGTAAAGGTCTGTATACATAAAAACCGAATTAAGTTTTTATGTAAAAAAAATTAGTGATAGTTCCTAGGGTTTGACTTTAACATCGAGCCTTTACCACCATTTTATCGTAAGCGACATTCGGTCAAGTTTATTTTTTGTTGCAAAAGGTATTTGAAACTCTTATTTTAAGACAGTTTTAGTTAGATTAGATTCTATTGAATCAATAACTGAAACACTAAAAACAAAATAATAGTTTCTAATACCTTTTGCAGCAGAAAGAGATAAAGATATAATAGCATTAAAGGCTCGATATATAAATAATCGGAGAACAAACACACATAGTACATTCACGCTGAGCTTGTCGTATGGCTAATATACAATGGACTATCTGGGGCCGAACCCAGAGACGCAAATCGTAGTAAATAACGGAAAGATCGTTTACGAAATGTATTAAGCCAGGAATGGAACATGGAGCCTCTGCGCTGCAGGGAGCAAGGGTCACAAACGTTGCAAGCAGGAAGACAACTTACTTTCGTATGTAACCAATTAGGATCGATGAAGTACAGAGTAAAATTCTCACCATTTCTATCGGAAATAAACTTCAGACACATGTCTATCCAAGTGACATGTCCACAGCAGCAGATATATCTTACATCAATCCATTCCATACACATTTTGCATTATCACATAAGAATACAAAAAAAAACAACTGTAGCACCAAAAGAAACTTCTATAAATCATCTGCTTTTGTAATTTAATATAAAAATTAATATTTCAGTGTCTTAAAACTCGCACAATAAAAGTGAACTTTCACCGTTGTTATGATTTTGGAAAGTTAAACCCACATTCATCGCAATACGGCTGCCATTTATTTGTTATATACGAATATATGAAATAAAGTTTTATATCAACTATTTTAAATTTTATGCAATGAAATAATTGCAAGAATTATTATGCAGTTGGTTCATTTATAATAAGAATTATATACATACAACAAAAAATACACTTTTTTAGCAAGTCAAAAATCAAATCGGACCGATCAAAAAATATATAAATATTTATGACTCAAATACAGTTCATAATTGGGAGTAAAACCATTGTACTTTTACTGCACTTTGTATTACAAAATTTAAATATCACAAATAAAATTGATTTCCATAAACACTTGTTAAAAAGAAGAGGTGTCTATTTCACTAATTACTTTTAAACCAGAAAAAGGTAATTAACATGTTTGACGCAAGGCAATAATTGCACTAATAGCCGTACAAGAATTCCGCCAACACATCACAAATGTAAACAATTAGTCAGACGTGTTATTGTTACAGTAAGGGATTGTCAAAACAGTAAACAAAGTCATATGCGGAGGCTGTTTCATTTGGTCATATCGTGAACTATGACCTCAAAGAACTAGGTTTGTTTATTGCAAAGCTGGCAAAGAGGCATATGGCTCATCTGATGGAAAGTAGTTATCATCGCCTTTTTTTACGAAAGGAAACCCGATGATGGTCCTCAACCATTAGCCGCGCGATGGACGAAAGTCGTGGCTGGTGTGTGAGAGGTCGGGATGGCACTAACACGTCTAGCCAGAACTAGAAGTGCTATTAGCACACCACAGTTTTTTATTGTTTATAGCAGGAGTAAAGCAGACAGGCAAACGGCCCACTTGATGGAAAGCGGTTCCCATCGCCTATGGACATTTGCATCACCAAAGGTGCTACACATGCGCTGCTGCTCTCTTAAGGGAGAGTGGAACCTGGTCACTAGTGCCCAAACATAACTCAAGGTAGTTATGGCAACCACCTGGCTGTGGTTTCTTTTGTCGCCTCTTACGACAGGCCGCACGAAATTGTATTTATTCTCCGTCCCTGCACGGATGAAATTACGGGAGTTACGGATACCCACAAAAAACCCCTCGGTGATCTGTCCTTCGCCCTATAATGCCAGGGCCACAGGTATATGGCCTAACCCACTCCGATGGCCCTGGCAGGCGGTAGCCCAACGGCCTCATCCCTTGCCGGAGAACCTTTTGTCCCCCGGTGACTACAAAATCTTATTGCGCAGGGCGATCTGTAACGAGCCTCCCAAGAGGAGAGGTGAGCGCGCGCAGAACACGCCGCGCCCCTCCATCACGACGGCATAACGGCGGGTGAGAATCCTTTCCCCATGGAAGCTCACGGCGGCCGAAGGTCCAAAATGGCATAGTATGCAATACCAGTGGCGAAGCCAACGATTTAAGATAGGATAGGATAGGGAGGGATGGAGCAGGAACGCTGCGAGAGGTAGGTGTGCGAATTGGCACGAAAATATTTATGATAGGCTTGCAATTAAATTATTTGAAAAATCACCGGTCGCTCCGTATTCGAATTTGAAGGTTTGTGACAATTGGGTTGGTGGCGAAAAGGCCACTAATGTCATTTGTCACACGTGACACTGATACGTTCCGGTGAGCGGTTTATTGTATATTGCAAGCATTAAAACCCTTCAGGACGTATCAAGACGGGAGGACTGGAATAGGGAGAAGAGGAAGCGATCGAAACTCTTAACTCATGGCACGAAACATGATTATCTCAGAGCTGTATCACGCCGATATTCTGTGAGAGCGTGGTATTGAATAGAACCAGCCCTAAGATTTGTAATAAAGTAATGTTTCCAGCAAAGTCTCTACCACGTAGGTATGACCAATGATGAATTTAAAACCAAGCTGAGAAGGCTGACGCCTAAGGTGGTAGATTCTAGAGGCGTCTATCGGGCCAGAAATTATATTCAATTTTTTCTAAACTTGCTTATCATTATCCGAGCGTTAATCTCGGTTGTGTTAAGAGCGTACGCTTCGAAGACCGGAATCAGCTTTCTCAATTATTCTTCGGCACTACGCGCCGATTATCAGCATGCATTAAAACATTTCACGACATCAAGCCAGCATTTCTTGGAGCTACTCCTTCTATCAGACCTTCCCAGACTTCGATAGACCAGTCGGAGCCGACATGGCTAGGCAATTTATAAGCAGGCTTCTTTACGATTTTATTATGTTCACCAGTGATCAACGTAATTGTAGGAATGTCTTTGTATAGTCAACCAAGAAACTGTTGTCCTTACCAGTTTTGGCAATAATGCGTAGTTAATTTTCAGTAAGGTCGATGGGCATTGGGAATATGTTTGAATTCTTTGTTACTCATCCGAGCGTTAAGTCCCAGTTGCGTTGGGAGCGTGCGCTCTTACGACCAGGGACCGTTTTCCTACTACTTTTTTATCTCTCCTTGAAGTGGTCTTAGGCATACCCCGTTTTGAAACCATTGGCCCGCATGTCATCCTTCACAACATCGCGCCAGAATTTCTTAGGCCTCTCCCTACGATCGGCAACTAGCGGAAGGGGCATAACTAGATATTTGTTCCCCATATAATTAGCATAAGTGACCCACCCTTTTGCAGTTTGTCTGCTATGTTAAGGATATGACAACTGCCCTGCATGCAACAGTTCTTGATGTGGTCTTTCCGCATGACTCCACTTATCCATTGCAACATATTCATCTTAATATTTGAATATTTTGTTACTGTCATATAAATTTTGTGAAAATATACTATATCATCCTATGAAGTGCATGCAATAGATATTTTATGTTCGGGTGGTAAAAGACTTTCTTGGCAGTCAAGACATTGTCTATACACAAAGTCTGAATCACTCTCCAGCTTGATCCCTACATCCTAGGTATTATTCAAACCTACATTGCAGAGATATGTACAGATTAGACTCTAAGGTATGGAATATTTAAATTTTAATAGTAGTTATTGTTATTTAAAGATAATGAGCCATTATCTGATTATGAGTACCACATGTTTGTTCCATCATTATTAACAGTATGTTTCACAAGAAATTCTTCTTTACACAATCACTGACCAAGAATGCTAGTTCATAAGCTTTCCGTTATCAGTAGTACACTTAACTAAGTAAATAAGGAAAATAAACAGCAGTTTACAAGTATACCATGAAAAGACCATTAAAGATTTTTAGATTCTGCTAATGCATATGTTGCAATACTATGCAAATATTACTAGTTTTTCACACTGGTTTGCTTGCATTTTGTTCATATCCCTTGTTCAGTTTTCTGGGATAAAAACTATACATCAGTACTGTGGCAGAGTATCAACTCACAGCAATATATAGAGTGCCAACCTCATTTGTTGAATTGTGGCATACAATAAAAATTAAAAAAATTTACTCTTTTAGTTGTATTTTGTTTGTGTCACATTTGGCAAATAAAGTTTCTTGCTTCCAAACTCATATGTAATATATTTTATACAGATAATAGAGAGTAGCAGACAGTATACTCCCGGAAAATATAAAATCTAGAACCCTTCCTATTTAGTTCCGATTGCGGATCTAAAGCATTTAGAGACCCACTCTAACATGTACAAAGAAAAAGATATCAAAATCGGTTGAGTGGTTTAGAAAGAGTTCAGTGACAAAAACATACAGAAGAATTAAATAGATACAGATATATCTATGTTAAGTAAAATTATCCATAGTAATATTATAAGGAGGAAAGGTTTATATTTTTGTAACAAATAAACTCAAAAACTACTAGACTGATTTCAAAAATTCTTTCAACATTCAAATGCTACATTATCTCTGATTAATATAGGCTATATAAAATTTAGGGGTCCCTACTAAAACATTCAATAATGTAACCCATCAATCTAAACAAAAAAATTGGTGTTGGAATTGGGTTCTATGAGTTTGATGGAATTGTATGTGTTTGAGTGGGTCCCAGGGTGGTTTAGATTCAAAATTAGACCCGATAGGTGGCACTGGAATCAGGTTCTAGGTTTTAATTTTTTCAGCGCAAGACATCTGCCAAGACCGCTAATATATTTATAAATTAGTAGCAAATTAGAATCTTGTGACGTAGCAAATTAGAAACTTGAGACTTTATGGCCCACAAACATCACTAAGTTAGCTAAGAATATATTTTCAAGAAAAGATTGATTTGAGTGACAAGTTCAGCTAGTGTTTCGATTAAAAAAACTCTAACCAGTACATTATCTGTTTATTTTCATGAGCAATAATGGATATTTCTCTGTCTGTAGTATATTCATAAACACTTTCAAAAGTACTAATTTCTGAAGCTATCTAAAAGCAATAAAAATATACCTCCTAGTTACCAACATGTGTCTAATCATATTATGTTTAAGGGCCCATTAAATATGTACTATTATTTAATGTGTTAATGGATGACATGCATACCAATGGTCTCAAAACAGGAGATGCTGTATACCACCTGAAATGGAGTAGAAAAAGTAGGAAAGCAGACCCTGGGTGTCAGAGTGAAAACCCAAAGGCAACTGCAACGCTTGGATGATGATGATTTAACATAATTTTTTTTTCATAAAATCTTATCAAGACTATAAAGAATACATTTGATAAAAGATCATAAATAGATATATTTAAGTTAAAACTTTGTTTTGTTATTGGCACTTGCATGAAACTTTCTAACAAATTATCATTAATATGCAATTGGTGGTGTTAAACTTGTATTGAATAGAATTGGGAAAAAACGTTAAGAGTAAGTATTGGAACACACACCTTGCTACATAATAAATGTTGTGTGGACAACCTATCAGGTAAGAAACTACTAAATGCTTAGTAGTAATTACTAATGTAGACAAAATAATACAATTCAAGAAATCAAAAATGTACGGATCTTTTCATTTCAGGAGCACAGGGATTACATTAAAAGACCTATCTGGGATGTATAATGATGTTTTGTAATACATGAACAGCAATTTTAAATGAAAATTTATATAAATATGTTTCACAAAATATGCAGAGCAATACTTCTTACTAATTAGCAATTAGTAATAAGTATTTCTCTACATATTTCGTATTTGTTCAGTGCAACTATTAATAGAAAGGAGGTAATTAAGTCTTACTTTAAAAATGTGAAAGGTAATTACAATAATGAGTGTTTAATTAAATTAACAAATATGCAAAATAGCCAAAATGATGAAAACTAAAATGATACAAAATATAAACCAAAATGATTTATATTTTGTATCATTTTAGTTATGCATGTTCAAAATGTATGGAATATTTTTGGGTTATATGACTTGATTAAACATTCATAGATAATTTAGATATATTTCTAGTTCAAAAGATACATAAATATTTGTGTGTCAACATTTTTGAAGTCAGAATTTACTTTCAAAGAACCATTTTATATCTACACAAATATTCTGCAAGCTATCCACTTGTATCAGTATAAAGTATATAATATATATAGTATATAAGGAAAAAGCTGCTTTAGATGTTAGTTTAAGATATCTTGTGATCATTTCGTTCAAATCAACAATACCAATGACTCATAAAAAATAAAAACAGGTATAGTGTACTCACCTAAATATTTGCTGCCATTCAATAAGTCCCTGATTTTTTCCATCCATATTTGAGCTTCTTGAAGAGTTTGAGCTGCCAAAAGAACACGAGGCTTGCGGGGTTCTTCAAACGAGAATATAGCGAACGCATGAGGACGGGTGCGGGACTTCGCTCTTCGAACTATACAGGTAGCTGGCAAGTCTATATTCCCCGCCGAAGCACCCGCTTCGCTACAGTAAACCGCTAAAGACCCTCCAGAACACGTTGCACTTGGCCTCAATATGCACCACTGTCTTCTCCACGACTACCAAAACAATTAAAAATGATTGCAACAGTGCTACAGGACAAATCAATCACACTTCAGTAAAATTATTACTTACCTTAAACGGATTTAAACCTAAATTAGATTTGAACGGATACTTCACATCTAGATATCCAGACATAATTATTGATTTTGATATAAGACGACGACACTCACATATTCTATTGTCTAAATAAAAATAAAATAGAAATCACAACACAAGCTGCACATGTTCATAAAAATTGTTTACAAGAAACCATAGACAGCGAATAAATAGAGAGAGGACGTTGGTAATTTGAAAATCGATATGTTAAAACCGGTTTTCCCAATATGTGTCTTGTCTATGGTAAGATATACGGAAATATTTTTGTGGCTGCGATACAATTTTTTTTCTTTTGTGGGTGGATTATATACATATTCCACTAAAAGACTGACAACTTAAAAATATTTTTGAAGTGAAACATTCCGTAAAATTGAATGAAATTGAAGTGAAGTGAAATTACAGTCACATTTTTCGGTTTCGCGTCACATATTTTTCCGTTACACGCCATATTTTTCTTGCCCCTACCACGGTCGTCGAATCGACCGTGGTAGGGGCTTTATATATTTAACCAATTTCTTTAAAGTTGCATATGGTAGATCATTTTTCGAAAAATAAGGTCATAAAGAAGTTTCACTTCTTACGTGGTACAGTACACGCACACATGTTTTTTGGTTAAAAACGTTGTACCCACACAGACTCTCATAAATGTCTATAGGATATTCAAGGACACACGACACACGTCTCTGATGGATGGGGCAGATCATTCTGCATAGAGTACATTAATAGGAGAGCATTCTGGCTAAAGCCATCACTGAGACGATTGCATGCTTGAACATAATTATGAAGGCAAAGGTCTTTCCTGATACACCTGGAGAATATAAAGTCTAGCTTTAAATTTTGATGAAACTTTGATCTATCCATACGTTTGTCGCAGGCGATGAACGTTCTTGTCAAGATCTCATAACGGCTATGGCAGTCCAAGTAAGTGTAAAACCAAATACTGGTTACGGGAAGCGTTATTATAGATAAATAATTGTTTTCCATTTTTCTAGTAAAAAAGGGATACTACACCATTGAAGAATACTTAAATGACAAAACTTCATTTACATAGCAGCTCGCTCCAACCTCTTATACTGTGTTTTGTACTTGTAAGGAATATATGGAGATATGTTGAAAAAAAAAATAGTACATCATGTTTTTAACTTTAATAATATTTTCTATCCTTTTATTGCGCTCTGTCTTGTTGAATATGGACTGTTTGCTACAACTCCATTAATTCTTCAAAAGTCATTCTGTAACATACTTCTGTATAAAACTTAAAAAAAAAGAACTTGAAATATAAAGAAAAACAATTTTTAGCTAGACTTGTTGCTGGGGAGTTTCTTGCCGCTTCTTCTCCTTAACAGTCTCCATATATTCAATGTACTCTGTGCTTAACAGCAATAAGACGTTGCGAAGCGGTGTACATCCTTCAAAAAGTGTTCTCGAATGGAACTTATTATGAATAAAAACTTTTAAATTTAGTAAAACAGCCTTGACCATGAAACTTGTTTGACAACTGTAATTCACTTTCACTTTTCACTTTTTTGGTTTATGGCTCCAACGCACTTGGCATCGATTTTGCTAATATCAGAGTAAAATATGAGCGACAAGTGATTATAAAAAATAAAAAACTTAATGGAGGGGGGAGATAATTTTGACCGGTACTCGTTTTCTGTTAAAAATCTGAGGACAAGCAAACGGTTATATTAGACTAACTACTTATGACGAAATGTTATTTATTGTTAGTGTTAACTATTTAAGAGGGGAAATATGGACAGTATTAGTGGGAAAGGATAATTTTATAGATAAATGTTATTTAGAGTTAAAAATTTACATAAAGTATATACATATTTGCAATGAACTAAAGTAAGAAGATAATTAAGGTTAATGGGACGAGGGATATCTGCTGGTAGGATGTCATAAAGAGGAATAGAGATATTCGGGCACTGAAAAAATATGTGTTCTAATGAACCCTCATCCAGGCCACACTCGCACAGAGAATGATCACGAACTCTAATCTTGGCCAAAAACACCGGAGAGCAAATGTGACCCAGTCGGAGACGGATTATAGCCGTAGTAACTTTTTTGGATAGGTT
The DNA here is from genome assembly GCA_949752895.1 of Dendrolimus pini. NCBI lineage: Eukaryota > Metazoa > Arthropoda > Insecta > Lepidoptera > Lasiocampidae > Dendrolimus > Dendrolimus pini. Next base: position 17,998,871 of record OX457141.1, on the reverse strand, counting down.
CCCGGAATCGGAAGAACCAAGATGTTTGCGTAATGTACGGTTGTAATTGGCCATAAAACTTTCCAGTTGAGATACGAGATTGTTGCCATATGTCATTCCATGTTTTGAACATATCAGGTTTGGCTGGTAGACGGAGATCCCTGGGAAAACATTTGTGGTACTTATGGCACCCTGTGACGGAAGCCTGCTTAGCGCAACTGTCGGCGGATTGGTTACCGTAAATACCTGAGTGTTCTGGAATCCATGCCAACACTACTTCAAGTCCTAGTTCATAACAATTTTTAAGGGTGCTTTTAATTTGGAGTGTTAGGGTAAAGTTTTCTTTTGAGCGAAAGGGAAGTTTAGATAAGTCTTGTAAACAACTAAGGGAGTCTGTAAGAATTATTGATTTATTAATACGGTGTGATTCCACGTAAAAGGCCGCCTCGAGGATGGCAATAGCCTCACCAGTAAACACTGAGCCGTGGGATGGAATTTTATAGCTAAGAATAATTCTGTATTTGGGGATCCAGACAGCAGCACCTACACAGCTGTCTGGGGATAGTTTAGAAGCATCCGTGAAAATAGGCAGCCAACCATGCCAGTTCCTATGTAAAATGCTGTTAAAAATTTGATTTGCTCCGATAGAATTCTTTTCAACACCGAAATCAAGTATGATTTTAGGTCTGAAAAGCAAGTCATCAAATTTGATTTGGAAGAGTGGATTTCTATAGTTTTGAACCAAACCTGAAGGGAGGTTTAGGAATTTTTGATAGGATTTGAGTAGAGGAGGAAGAGACTTGTGATTCCAGTAGGATGAGGATGATGCTAATTGATGAAGATCACTAAGACTGGTCAAAAGGGGATATTGTGAAAGTTCTATTACTCTATAAAAAAATCGGTCAGCTAGGAACTGTCTGCGAAGTGAGAAAGGTGGTTCTAAACATTCAACTTGGCGTGCATTGGTGGGGGAAGATTTCTTGGCGCCAGTAATTATTATCTGAGGCACTTTGCTTGTAGTCGGTTCAGTTTTGTCAGAGAGAGTTTGCTACATGGTTCCAGCAAGAAGCTTCCATAGTCTACGTGACTTCTAATAATGGCATTGTAGAGCAGTTTTTGGCAATATGGGTGTGAACCCCATTTAACACCAGAAAGTGCTCGAAGGACATTAATATTTTTCTCAACTTTTTCGCAAATAAAATTTAAATGAGCAATACCTGATAGCTTAGAATCTAGGTATATGCCTAAAAATTTAACTTTGTCTTCAATTTTGATGGGGACATTATTAATTTTAATTTCAATGTTGGGTATTGATCTTTTACGAGTGAACAGCACTACTTTTAGAGGGGGAAAGAGAAAGACCATGATCTGAAAGCCAAATATTAAGGTAAAAGAGGGCTGAGTTTATACGGGAGCAGGCATCTGAGAAGCAATTTGAAACAGCATACAAAGCTATGTCGTCCGTATATTGGAGTATCTTACAAAAGCAGTTGACTGATGTGTCTAGGTTGGCAGTATAGAGATTGTACAGTATAGGGCTAAGAACAGACCCTTGTGGGAGGCCCTTCCATACCAATCTCGAGGGAAGAAATGTTCCACCAGATCGCACCACTATTGATCGCTCCATGAACATGTTATATATGATATTAACAATCTTATTACAACAAGAAATATAAAGAAAAACAATTTTTAGCTAGACTTGTTGCTGGGGAGTTTCTTGCCGCTTCTTCTCCTTAACAGCAATAAGACGTTGCGAAGCGGTGTACATCCTTCAAAAAGTGTTCTCCAATGGAACTTATTATGAATAAAAACTTTTAAATTTAGTAAAACAGCCTTGACCATGAAACTTGTTTGACAACTGTAATTGTTATTGAATTTAAATTACTTCAATCTTTTATGATCATCACAAACTAATATGGATACTACGTATGATCATCTTTTGACAGCAACTGTTGAGTGGGTTTTTTTTAATATTTATGGCTTGGCAACTAGGCCTTTAAGCCAGAGTTGAGTAGGGTATATATTAAAAACCAAAGATGATACAGCTATAAACTCTTGAGGTTCTTACCATAGACCTAGTGGTTCTTACCCATTTGGCGGGAAATTAAATTAGAAAAAATCATCTTTCGGCGGGAGCTTGAAGAGAAGAGAACATTTTGCTGTAAAAAGCTAGTTTTCAGTAAAAAATAAGAATAATTTATAATAAAAATAATAAGTTATATTTTTGTTCAATAAAACGTGTTTTTATGACGTAACTTATTATTATTAAGATAAAAGTAGGTATTCTAAGTGTTGAAACGGTCTCAGAATGTAAGCTGGCTCATTTAAATCCATTCTGTAATTTTCAGGTGACACTCTAACAGACAGGGAGCCAAATAATCTATAATTTGATTTTCGAGTGCATAATTATGCACTTGGAGTCATTCATAAATGACATCACACGTTAAGGTGGGGGGGGGGGGGATGGGGTGGATGAAGTGTGACAAGGGGTGGGAGGGGCCCTAAATTTGGTGACATCACATTTAAAAATCTAATATATTTAAGCTTTAAAACACGAAATTTGAACTACTAACGAAAAACTTCAAAATATTTCCAACTATCTGTATCACAAATGTTTAAATTATTTACAAAAAATTTGGAAATATAACTAATTACGGAACTGCTGTTTTAATTTAATAAGTGATGACACACTAGGAGTGCCAGCTGTGACAAGAATGGGCTGGGGACAAAAAACATTAAATTCGTGTGAGGTAATTTGTGGGTGGCCCCTTAGCTGTTATATTTTTAAAAAGGAGAATACTAATTTTCAAATAAAGTTATATAAGAGTTTTGGTTTAGCCAGTGTCCTCCAGTGTTTATAAATATATATTGTCGAAAATTAATCAAAGAAATTTACGTTTCTTTGATTAATATTCCACATTAAATCAAACAGTATCCAAAACTAGTTTTTATTAGAGACCATTAAGAAAAAGTGACTCTTAGAGTTCCGCTATAAAGAACAACGCAGTACAATCAGGTAAAACTTATATAATATAATGAAACGAATATGAATTAATTTTATTTTTATATGAACACAGATAGGTACAAGAAGTCGACGAGGGACCGCTATTACTATAAAGTATGAGCACGCCGGGAGTTTAATGTAACAAAGCTATTTCTATATTACTACACATTTTTGGATTCTCAAGAAATAAAACTATAAATTAATTAAAAATAATTTTGATATGTGTCAAAATATTCCTTTCATTCAATACTTTGTTGCGATCAAATTGACCACTGCCTTTTCAAATTTCCTTCATCTGTTCAGAACAGGTTTTTACATCATACTTACACTACTTTGTAATTATAACATGTTTTACTGGTTTTAACCGCGGCATTTTATTGTTTTTAATTCGTCAATTTGGCTAATTTTCAGTACTACGGATTAAAAATCGAATTAATGTGTTATCAGGGCAGGAATTACTTTTAGTTCCATCCTGGGGCACCGTGAAAAATACCGCCAATAAGGCGGTATTTATCTATGCACTGTAACTAGACTCCAAAACGTAAATACGAATGATAACTCGATTTTTAAGATTTTGGCATGAAACCAATAACTTCCCAATTTTTGAAAATTATTGATTTTTATAGCAGAAAGTTGATTTTTTTTTGCCGACCCCCAAATTTTGCCGCCCTCGAAAATTTCAGTACCCTGGGCATTATTTTTAACTATAAGGTAAAAAAAACTACAAGCAGCCGGTGTTATGAAAAGACGAGGCAGAAGCCCGGTCCACTTGGCGGTTGGGCGCCAATTCCCCGCTGCCGCATCCGGCACGCGTGTTCTTCCATCCTGCCTCGCACTTCACGCGAGACAGGGGGCGCTGCTTTGGTGTAGTCGATGCCAGACCATAATCTTTCCGCTACCGCACTTGTTCGCGGCCACGTTCTTTATACAAAAACATACAAAAGGATGAATTATTTACAATACGTATTATAAAGTTGATGTGGTACAGCCATCCTGGAATCATTATTCATTTAATAAAACGTAGTTTTATTATGTGTACAAGTCGCGAAAACTTAATAAAAATCATTATTCATTATCTTGTTTACAGTTGAACGGTGTGATCGGACGTGAAACGGTATAGGAGTGAGAGTTTCCTTGGCTCACTTCTCCCTATCCCAGCGCTATCTATTCCACATAATATTCTGTCTGATCCTCTCATCCCATCCATCTTATCCCTATTCCTATCACTCCAAAAGCTGGGTACTCGTGAGCTTCGCACCTACAATCGTACAAGTCTAAAGGCGAGGGTAACCAATTCGGATACACTAGCTTAGCAATAAAAAATAAAATCATTCTTTTATATCACGGAAACGATCTTATCGTGATAAAAGGTATTAGTTCAGTAGTTTGAACGTTTTACTTTAACTTACAGAACGATCAGATAAAAATTCTAAAAGTTTTACAAAATCCCTGCCGCCTTTTATAAAAAGCATCAAAACATCCTACAGCCAGGTGATCTATTTGCCCGTATGGATGGCTACCGTCCGTGGTTTAAGACATACCGCGATAATAATAATAATAATCGACAGAAAAACACACGATTGTACATCCCGAAATTAAGCAAGTTACGCTTGTGTTACGGGTAATATACAACGGACTACTCTGGGGCAGGTCCCAGACACCCAGACCATAGTAAATAACGTTTCCGAAATTTAGTATACCAGGAATCGAACCCGGAGCCTGTGTTTTGAAATGAGGTAGGCCGGCAAAGGCTTAGTCCGCTCAACCGCAGAGGCCGTCAATGCAACGATAATAATGTCGTATTGTATTGTACCATCAGTAACCAGGTTCCAGTCCTCTTAGATGCCGGCAGGACATTGGCAGCACCTGTGGTGTTGCAATTGTCCATAGGCGAGGATAACCACTATCTACCAAGTTGGTCGTCAGCCTGTCTGCTGTTTTTGATAAATTCTAGTATGTTCGATAATAAATATACAATTAGTTCAGAAAGAAAATCATTTTACCGGCTTACAACATTGATGTCATCGACCTTCTCCCCCCACATACAAGCTTCGCCCCCAGCGATGTTCCCTAGCAGGTGATTGTCAACTTTGCCGTACACCATCAGCCTCGGATCATCTAGGTAGAATGAGTCCCAGTCGAACTTCAAATAATCAAGGTACCAGGACGACGAGAACACCACTAAATGGCCGTCATTCAGGATCTGCAGGAAGATTTAAACATGTCTTTTGTTTAATAAATTAGAAAAGCATTTTGTTTACTATTGAAATATACATAAACTAAAACTAGAATAAACAACCCTAGTTTATTTATAAAGCAAGTAATGATACAGGTTACATTGCATAATTTTTTTATCTAGGCGCTATTTGGTCGCGGACATTTTACTTAATTTTATCTAGGTAACTATTCCATTGTCTGGTATGGAAAGTATCCCATGTCCATTCTCGATGTAGAGGCTATCAGTGTCATTCATACCGAGTTAGTGTAAGTTTGTAGACTTCTTTAAGGCTCTTAAAGAAGCCTACAAACTTACTCTAACTCAATTTGAATAAGACCGTGTACACCCAACAAAATCGATCCAGTAGTATTTCTGTGAAATCGTGACAGACAAATAGAGTTCGTTTCGATAGACGAAAATAGCGAAAGAGATGGCGCTGCGATCGCCTCTATTTTTGAAACTACTGAACGTATACGAATGAAACTCGATACAGAGCTGACTTATAACCCGAGTCAACTCTTAAGATCCTTTTTATCCCAATAAGTCATGTCGTTTCTATGCAATAGACGGATTAGTAAAAGGGGTGACGCTGCCATCGCTATAATTCAGTAACAAATACGTTGTCAGGTTGCCCACATGTCATTCATTACGTATTACTTATTAGGCACTTGAAATCAGGTTGGCTGCGACTTTTCTTTATGTTTTGCTGTGCAGTTGTCTACATTGTATTGACTTAGTTTTTTGTAATTTTAGTGAATTGAACAAGAAACTAAAGTATATTTACAAACACCTAATTATATTTTTATGTATGTAACATAGAGCTACCACCTAGGGTTTTTAACGGAGCGTAGCTGCGGGGGAAACTACTAAATATAAAATTAAAAAGGCGTGTAGGTAAGGAGTATCATGCCGCTTCTTTTCTTCAGTAATTAAGAAAGAAAAATCGAAATGTGTACTGGGACACAGTAGAAATGAAACTGCAACGCACAAGTGGAGAAACAAATGGCAACGGACAAGTGGCAAAATGCATCGCAATAAAATGTTAACTTGAAGTTTTACGGGCAGTTTTTCAAATTGGCCACTTGTCCGTTGCCATTCGTTTTTCCACTTGTCCGTCAAAGTTTCACTTCTACTATATGTGTCCCATCACTCATTCCGATTTGTCGCAAGTTTACTGCAAATTATGATATGGTTAGGTACATTTTAATGAATGCATTTTTTATTGAAATAAGTATATTTTATCAAATAAAAGACAGAATTCGATCCGGAACAAAGAAAAACATCCATAGTCTACTCTAACTTTATGCCGCCTCTCACCACGCGATATACCTTTTACCCCCTCCACGCGGCTATAACGCCATTTCGTGACAGAAAATATCCTAATATCCCCGTCTATATAGGAGTTATTACTTCAAAACTTACTAATGGTACTCCCTAGAAATGTATGCTTTATTATTATATCTCCAATGGATGGTTGATTGTGGAGCTAATGAAGACTATTATGACTGGTGGTTAAGATGATATTTTGCTTACTTTAATCATTTCTTCAATCCAATGGTATTTCCATACTTGTATAAGAGTTTCTTTAGACAGTTCTACGCCTTCGTCGTACACCTCCTGTAAAACAAATAATTGCCAAATTGACTTTCAAGAAACATGTTGCAGATGTCGTGTTTTAATGTGTGAACAAGAATAAATTAGGTCTTGCTTTAAAAATTCGCTTTACTACACGTATGACGCGTCGACTGTCGTTGGTAACGCACTAATGCATACAATTCAAATACAAGTCTTTTTTTATATGAAGTCTCAATTACATGTCTAACGTTATTTTTCTATTTAATTCCTTTAATTTACATATTTTAATTAATAAAATGTGTTAAAAATGCGCGGCATATTTAAAATCGCAAAATGCAACGCAAACGCAAATCAAATGGAAACGTGACGTCATTTTTCATTATGACCTTTTCAGATTATAAACAAAAGCTACGTTCCAACGACCACGTTCAGGACCGAAATTTTCCCGTTCCTACTTGCCGGCGTCACAATCGTAAACACAAGTGGAACGGGTCCAGCTCTTGACATGGGTCGTTGTGAGCGTTGTGTGATCGAAAATGATGACGTCATTAGTGACGTTATCGTCACGACCACAACGACCGCGGTGGCCTTGTGGAACGGCTAACGGAGCATTCTGGGAGTTGTGAGCTACTTATGGAACGCGCTGAGGCGTAGCGCTGCTTTTAGATTTGTGATTGTATTTATCTTAATTTATTAGTGTAGTTTCGAAAAATATTGTTGAAGATATTTTATCCCTTTCTTAGCCTTACATTATTTTCGTCGTACGCTCGTATATTACCTAATTGGTACATAAAAATACTTTATAGGGAATACTTTTAATGTTTTCACAGTTTGTCACGATACAATATCTATAAGACGGTTTTTTTAGCTTTTTGAATGGTCTATATTGATTAAATCTAGATTAAAATAGAAAACACTGAGAATGAACTATGACATCATCAAAAACGCGCGATAATAGTGGCGTTTAAATAGCTCAAATTAAATCGAGATTTGAAATATTAAAAAAAAAATATTGAAAATTTCCAACAGTATTTCCATTAATATTTTCTTAAGTTTTCTTAAGTTTTTGCGCAAGAAACTCTTCATCAAACATTCCTAGCTCTAAAAAATGTATATAATATTAAAATGAGTGGAAGGAAAAATATTATATTTATAAAAAAAATTAACTAGGCATGTTTGCTGAAGAGTTTCTTGCGCCGCTTCTTCTCTTCAAGCCACAATATGTTGGGAAGCGGTGGTAAATTAGCTTAGGCTCCTATAGAGTAAATAATAACCATAAACAAAATTAAAATTAAATAATTAAAAGTTAGCGGTAGGCTAAATAAAACTTTAACAATACTCGTTGGACAATAATAATTGTCATCTTTGTCGTCAGTGACCACGGCTACTGAAAAGCGGCCGAAACGTCGGAATAACCAAAATCAAATAAATTACCGCGCTTAAAACCATTAAAACGTAGTATTTCAATTTTTCACTATGATAAAACGATCTAAGCCATGATTCAAACACATAATAAAAAAACATGCATATTCCCCATTCTAACGCTCAAGCCATTATTCACACGTAAAGCGACATGCATATATTTGTCCGATAATAGAATAATCTGAAAAATTAATTACATCGGTCAGTTCTATAGCTTCTATAGCCCTCTCCGAAGTGTAAACGATACAAAATGGACGTTTTAACAACCTGCTCAATGCTTTGGAGTTTCATAAAGATTTCTCTTAAAACAGACTCACTCACCTGCCAAACTGCCGGAACAGTGCCGTTCTTAAGGAAAGCAATAACATTCTTCATGAATAACGCATGTAACTTATTAGTATTGAGATTATGATCTTTCATATATTTATATACTTCGGGATTTGAGCTCCTGAAAAAGAAACGGTTGAATATATCAAGATTTTTCCACCTTTTTTCCACCTTAGCCCAGGTATTTGGCGTCGACACAATATGTGTTTTCTAACCATACTACTCTACTTTAAGATACGTCCTACACTACAAATCATCATGTCATCCTTCACACAATCCATTAAGCTCTTTTCTGGTCTACCTTTACACTGTAGCCATCAATCTTTCAGTTCAACATTCTTTTGGTGTCGTGATTTTCATCCCTCCTCATATCCACCTTTACCGCCTTCGGATCGCGAAGGCGCTCAACCCGCAAGCCCCGGTAAAGTTGTGAGGTCTTTGGACCAACAACATAAAGTCAAGTCTAATAAATAAAAAAACGCTAGCCAGTAGTTCGTTTCGTTGTACGTTGCAACGACTAGACGTATGCAGGTCCCATACTCTAAAGACTATAAGTAGAATACTGAGCCAAGATCACCATCTTCTATGGGTAAGGTAAGGTAAGGTACGATAGCCTGGCTACGTTTCCTTGCTGGACCACCATACTGATCCGTTGTCCAAAGTAGGCACCAGCCCTCTGATCTGAGTTTGTTATGACTTATGCCCAATATTAAAGAATACGATGTTAATATCACTCTTAACGTTAATAGTAGACTTAACCTAGTATATTCAACTGTATTCTTAGGCATTAACCTAGATCAGATCTAGCTCCAGTGGGACGCTCATATATCTGTCTCTCAGAAACCTTAGTTCTGCTGCATATGCAGTTAGGCAGTTCACTAACGAAGAGACTTCTAGACTAGTTTATTTTAGTTATTTTCATAGTATCATCATGTCCTATGGTATTTTACTTTGCGGCAACGTTGCTGATTAGGAGACTATTTCTTTTTACAAAAAAGAGCTGTAAGGTCAATTTATAACCTCGGCGCTCGGGAGTCTCTTAGAGAACGCTTTAAGGAAATCGGTATTATGACGGTCGCCGGACAATATATTATATAATTGTATGATTAATAATATATTTATAATATATATATATATATATATATTATATATTAATCATACTATAAACCATAATGACGGTAGTCGACTTTTTTCGAAGTACAGCCGCAGCGATCGATAGCCGCACGTGCCTGTACACGTGCGCAGCGTCGTCGTCCCGCCCACCTTTCACTACGCTTAGAGTATAAAATGAGACCGCTCCGTTGTATCGGGACGCATTTCTAACGAATGCGTCAAAGAGCAAGGACCATTGGCTTCCAATCAGTACTACTCTATAGATGTGGAACACTGTCTTTGACGGCTAAGTACTATCTAAATAACAGACGTGGAACACTGTCCCTGACAGTAAGTACTGTCTGAATTGCGGTAGGTGCGTGGAACGCTGTATCTAACAGCCAGTACAGCCCTGAAGTGACCGCCCGCGCTCTAATAACTAACTACGATTGCTTTGTTACTGCTTTATTACGTTATTGACGGTTGTTTGTCTAATTAAATCGATTATAACGATTATTTTGTTATAAAATCAAATAAATTGTTTACGATATACCTTCTTTTATTATTTTCCACTTCTGGTCGCTAAAATCAGAAGTGGGATAGAACTTATTTGCTCACAAATATTAGACGTGAAACCTACACAAACAACCGTTAGTATTAATTAACAAGGCCACGTTCGTCAAGACCACGTGATAGGTCAGTTAGGACGCCACCTCGGTCTGAGTCTAGTTGTTGCCGTCGCAGTGGATCGCGACCAGACCATAGGTATGATTCACGATCGAATGCGTTAGCGCTGTTTTAAAACTCGCTCTTCACGATCTCGTCACGGTCGCTCTTCACGATCTCGTCACGGTCGCTCTTCACGATCTCGTCACGGTCGCTCTTCACGATCTCGTCACGGTCGCTCTTCACGATCTCGTCACGGTCGCTCTTCAAGATCTCGTCACGGTCTCGGTCTCGGTCTCGGTCTCGGGTCTCGATCGTAGCGGTGACCATCATGTTCCGCGTGTAGGGCCTAGGTCACGTACGGCCAACTCGCACCAACGCCGTACTAAATCTCTGTCCTATCGTGACATTTCCGCGAAAAACGTACTAGACACTGGTCACGACTGACTGCCATTGAAAAAAAAATACTAATGGTGGTTCACATGTTACGCCGTCAGTTCGGAACAGCACACCTCCCTTAAATAAAAATATTTCCGTAACCCAAGCGCTTGTTGACGCGTTAGTATGTTTCAAACTTTGATCGAGCTTTAAATAATTTTGAGGTGTGATGTGGCGAAGTGGACAGAGCTAGGCACGTGAACTGCTGGAATGATCTCTTTCCTTCGTGTGGCTCATTATTTTAAAGGTGACGCAAAAACCTGGTTAAATGAATGAGCTACAAATGATCGCTCGTGGCCCAATTTTCTAAAGGAATTAAAGTCCTTGTGTCTACAAAAGATTAACTTCGCTCAAATTCTGCGTGAGGTCATAAACACCACGTCAGAGTAGTTTCCGTCATACGCAGAGTATGCGCGTCGTTCATTATTAAGATTACGAGTAATAAGAGGTTTAAGCAAAGACCTTATGGTTCAGATAGCGATTTACGGCATCAGTGATGTATGGTACGCGCAGCAGCTACCAATGCCGACCTGACAACGGAAAACCTAGTTTCCTTTTTAGCTACTTATATAAAGCCTACTCGTAAGTTTGATAATCGTAACTCCGATAAATTTGTACCCTCGGGTATAATGGCTAAAAGGTGAAGTTTTAACGAAATCAAATGTTTCTCTTGTGGCCGAGCAGGGCACAGTGCCCCACTCGTCTGCTCTTCTGTAAGAAAGTAGGGCAGAAAGAGGGTAACTGTTTTGCTAAAGCCCGATCTGGGTCAAGGTAATAAATAATAGCACACATACACGCACATAACTTCACGCCAGGTCCCTTGCGGGGTAGGCACGAACAACAGAGCGCCATTTAGGCTTATTCTTACACACCTCACTTGCTTCTTTGACATTCATAGTTCTTGTCATGCACGCTCGTCTGTTCTTAAGGCTCCTGACATCACCTTCTACTAGTACACGATTAATTTGATCATGGAAGATGTGTCGTGGCCTTCCGCGACTTCTGCATCCATCCACTTTTGCATTGTATATCCGTTTAGTCATTCTTTCATCATACATTCGTTCCACATGCCCGTAATAATAGCAACCAACGCAAAGTTAACTTGTTTAGCGAACCTTCAAATGTGAAGGATAAAAACGATATGAGTACAGCCGTGATACAGAGTATACCAGTTGACGTTGTTATAGATAGTGGAGCACTCAATGTATCCTTAATATCGTCAGCGGTAGTAACTTACTTCTCCGGTTCGCGTAAACAAATTAAACTTTCTTTGAAAGGAATAAACTATAAAGAGATTGTTGTTCGCGAGTATATCAATAACTGTCGAATTTAGTAATATTGCGCTTGAAGTAGATTTTGTGTGTGTGTGTCGAAGTGTTAATAGTAAAGTTGATGGTAGTGGTAGATGATTTCTCTCAGTTTTTGATGTCCGGTAAAGCAATCACTACCGTGAACACTAGCAAAATTCACATCAACTTGACAAGTGACGTCCCTGTGTCATACCATCCGTATCGTTTGTCGTACCAAGGGAAGCTAAAGGTTCATTAGGTATGTCTGTTAGACAAAAAAAAATGTTAGGGAGTCGGATTCCGAATACGCAAGCCCGGTCATTTTAATAAAGAAAAAAGACGGTTCGGACAGAATGTGTGTCGACTTTCGAGCTCTAAATCGCATTACCGTCAGGGATAGGTACCCCCTACCCCTGATTGATGAGCACATTGATCGGCTTGGAGGCTCGAAATTCTTCACATCTTTAGACATGGTGTCGGGTTTTCATCAAATCTCTATTGATGAGGACTCTATCCATAAGACAGGCTTTGTAATTACGGAAGCTCATTATGAGTATTTAAAAACGCCGTATAGGTTATGCAATTCCCCCACTGTGTACCAACGTATCATAAACAATACCTTGCGTAAATTCATAGAAGCAGGGAATGTCCTAGTATATATTGACGATGTACTGATCCTAAGTTCAACGGTCGATGACGGCATTACCTTATTACACAATATCCTGAGGACATTGACAAAAGCCGGGTTCTCAATTAATGTACGCAAGTGTTTCTTCCTCACTACCGAAATAGAGTACCTCGGTTGGGTTATTAGTCATGGTCAGGTTAGGCCGAGCCCGCACAAAATCAAGGCACTAGTTAACGCGCCTATTCCTAGTAATGTCAAACAAGTACGCCAGTTTTTAGGCCTGGCGGGTTACTTTCGGCGTTACATCGAAAGTTACGCTACGAAAACCGCATGTATCTCGCGTCTCACAAAGAAAGACGTAAAATTACAATGGGGACTTGATCAAGTCCGGTAAGATCTTATCAAACGTTTAACTAGCGAACCCATACTTGCGATTTTTGACCCGAACCTTCCTACAGAACTGCACACTGATGCTAGCAGTGTATGATTCGGTGCGGTACTTATGCAGGTATATGCAGATGGTGGTAAACGAGTAATAGCCTATTTTAGTAAAGTCACTCAGGGTGTGGAGGTAAAATTCCATTCGTATGAACTGGAAACCTTGGCGGTCGTCAAAGTATTGCATTACTTTAGTCACTATTTCATCGAGATAACTTTTAAAATCATGACCGATTGCAATGCATTGAAGGCCTCCAAACGTAAAAAAGATCCTTCTTCCACGCTGGTGGATATGTCTTCAGGATATTCAATTATGAAATTGAATATCTGAAGGGTGTTATGATGAGTAACGCAGATTACCTGAGCAGAAACCCACCATCATTTCAAGTCAATAACATTGATAGACCATTGAATTGGGCAAAATAGCTCAGTCGGCTGATTTCGAGACTAGCGATCTCCGTGGCCTTAAAGTATTTGTACGAAAGTATACCTTCCATTGCCTTATTTGAATTTCCAAAAAACCCCCAGAGCTCCCCGTCAGCCTATTACGTATCATGGGAAAAATTCAGACATCCCCTGGGAAAAATTCTGACATCCCCTTTAATAAGATTCATGTTCATGTATTTCCTCCTTTACCCGAATGCAACGGGTATAAATTTGTATTTGTCTTGGTAGACTCTTTTACAAAATTTTGTTTACTCTACCCTAAGTGTAGACAAGATGCAAGCAAATTGAAACGGGTTCTTAATAGCGCTGTATCTTAATTCGAGGCCCCCAACTTGATAGTTTGTGACCGTGGACGCATGTTTGAGGCGTCAGCTTTTACCAAATGGGTATCTGAAATGGGATGTGAAATCCATCACATAACACCAGAAATGCATCACGCTAATGGACAAGTCGCGCGTTATATAGGAACCTTCCTTAGTATGATTCGCATCGAGAGTAATAACAAAATTCCACTTGGTCTGATAGTTTATGTAAAATTCAGTTAGTTTTAAATATGACAAAACAAAAAACCCGAGTACTGCGTTACTCTAGTTTTGTACTTGTTAATTGGTACTAACGCGACCAGTCCTGTGATTCGGGCACTGACGTTGCCATTGAAGGCTCCAAGTCGAGAAGCCATGAGGGAACTCGGCAGGAGCTCTGCTAAAGCGTCTCTTGACAAAAATCAAGATGGTCAAGACACTCGGCAAGAGTTTTTCAGGTTAACGATAAAATATTCGTAATAAAGTATTTTCAGTGCGCTGGGAAGCTGGACCCTGGCATGAGGGGCCCATACCGCGTGACTAAAGTATTACCGAGCGGTCGCTATGAGCTGGAATTATTAAGTGGAGCTAAAGGCAAAACGACCCAGGCCGCAGCTCTGCACATGGTACTCTAAAAAGGCGAATGGTCTCCTGAGAGTTGGGTTGTTGCATTTTTTTAAAGTGAGTTTAACCGAACCTTTTCATGATTTTTTATGTTCCAGTACCACGTATGTAGTGTATGCGTGCGTGTGAGTGCAACACAAGTGTTTGTGTTGTGGTTGGAACGGTTGGCTGTTGCAGCCAACGTGCAGTGCATTCCTGTACTGTCCGCGTGCAGTGCGTCCCTGTGCGGCCAGCGCGCAGCGCGTTCCTGTGCGGCCCGCGTGCACCGCCTTCCTGTGAGGTCCGCGTGCAGCGCGTTCTCGATCGGTTCACGTGCAGCGCGTTCGGGAGCAGCCCGCGTGCAGCGCGTTCGGGAGCAGCCCGCGTGCAGCGCGTTCGGGAGCAGCCTGCGTGCAGTGCGTTCGGGAGCAGCCTGCGTGCAGCGCGTTCGGGAGCAGCCCGCGTGCAGCGCGTTCGGGAGCAGCCTGCGTGCAGCGCGTTCGGGAGCAGCCCGCGTGCAGCGCGTTCCGGTGTGGCAGTGGCTCCGGAAGTCGCATATGTATGCGCGGTGGGCTTTGTCCCGGTGGGCTTTGTCCCGGTGGGCTTGTCCCGGTGGGCTTTGTCCCGGTGGGCTTTGTCCCGGTGGGCTTTGTCCCGGTCGGGCGTTGTCCCGGAAGTCGCATGTATATGCGCATTGGGCGTTGTCCCGGAAGTCGCATGTGTATGCGCGTCGGGCGCTTGTCCCGGGTGTTCTTTGAACACGTATCAGGAGTTTTCCTGGCAGGCGTAGTCCTGGAAGACGTTTTTTGACGTGTGAACTTGTACGTACAAGTTCGAGTATGAGTGAGATATTGTGTGTGAAGATGTATGCACACATTTCTAAGTGAAATGTCTTTAATTTGAGTTACGAAAGTGTATTTTTGTATGAGGGCCTTGTATGTGGAATGAGTGACAGAATAGGCAAAGGTGTATGTCGTCACGTATAATTAACCTACTTGTTTCATTACTCAGGTAGCAACGATGACAACTCTGACGATCCTGGTGAACTTTCAGTCCCTAGTGCAGCCGAGGGCGGCGCACTATCAGGAGAGGCCGTATAAACCATAATGACGGTAGTCGACTTTTTTCGAAGTACAGCCGCAGCGATCGATAGCCGCACGTGCCTGTACACGTGCGCAGCGTCGTCGTCCCGCCCACCTTTCACTACGCTTAGAGTATAAAATGAGACCGCTCCGTTGTATCGGGACGCATTTCTAACGAATGCGTCAAAGAGCAAGGACCATTGGCTTCCAATCAGTACTACTCTATAGATGTGGAACACTGTCTTTGACGGCTAAGTACTATCTAAATAACAGACGTGGAACACTGTCCCTGACAGTAAGTACTGTCTGAATTGCGGTAGGTGCGTGGAACGCTGTATCTAACAGCCAGTACAGCCCTGAAGTGACCGCCCGCGCTCTAATAACTAACTACGATTGCTTTGTTACTGCTTTATTACGTTATTGACGGTTGTTTGTCTAATTAAATCGATTATAACGATTATTTTGTTATAAAATCAAATAAATTGTTTACGATATACCTTCTTTTATTATTTTCCACTTCTGGTCGCTAAAAATACAATTTATATTAGTAATAAATTGAGTGTCTCTAAACAATATAAGGATATTCACAATTTCAACACCAGGTGTAATAATAGACTGACACGACACCAGCATTTTATAATTTCCTTGCCTTGATTAGCAAATAATATTTTGTTAATATCGTTAATTTAAAATATATATATGTGTGTGTATGTGTGTAATTTATTGTAAGTATATATTATATGTATATGTGCTGTATTTCAATTTTATGTTATAAATATCTGGACATATATATGTTTAATATATTTGTTTAATATAATGTATAGTTTGCCGTGACGTCGCTCTCGGTTCAAGCGGAAGATCAGCGTTGATCTAATAGATCGACATTATTGCTGAGCTTGATCCAATTTTTAGGACTTATGTATATCTCCTGATACTTTGTGGTTGTGTTCTGTTTTTTTTTTGTTTTTTTATGATTTGTTTATTACTTTTGATGTGTTTAGTTTACTTGTGTATGTCCTAAAAATAAACCTGTTTTCTTTCTTTCTTTCTTTCTTTCATATTGCCATTTTTAGATTGCAAAAAGTATTATCCTCTTTCTTGGGGGTTAGTATACGCTTTTTCAATAAGATTCCGAATGAAATGTTACATCTGCCTTTTACTAAATTAAAAAGTATCTTGCTTAAAAAGGGATACCACACTATTGAAGAATACTTAAATGACAAAACTTCATTTACATAGCAGCTCGCTCCAGCCTCTTATACTATATTTTGTATAACGTTTTTATCATGTCAAGCATGTAAGGATTTTATGGTGATATGTCGCAGTATAAATTTTTAGTACGTAGTAGGAAAAATATTATAGTTATAATAATGACATTCATTATTAAGCTTTTGGTCAATTTTTTTTTATTTTTTTTATTATGGCTGTAGATCAGCAGACAGGCAGACGGCCCACTTCATGGAAAGCGGTTACCATCGCCTGTAGACATTTGCAACATCAAAGGTGGTACAAATGCGCTGCTGCTCTCTTAACGGATACTGAAACCTGATCCCTTACGCCGGAACACAACACAAGGTTGTTATGGCGGCATACTCTAGACCAGGGGTGGTCGCCATCCAGTCGAGCAAATACCCTACCACCTAGCTACAGCTCCAATTAATTCTTTGAAAAATAATTGTGTAACATATTACTGTATAAAATTTAATTGAAAAAAGTTAGAGTTTATCAATTTTTAGCTAAACGTGTTGCTGGGGAGTTTGTTATGTTTTTAATATATCGATCTTTTGTTATGTCGTAATAATTGTTTTGTTTTAAAAAAAAATTGATGGAGTGGCACAAATAAAACAATACCTTTTTTAATTTAAATCTCCAGTTTATATTAAACGTTCTACAGCCGTTATGAATACTATGCTAATTATTGATAATGTATTCAGCTCTAATTGTTAACTGAATAAACCCAGTTACATGAGACTTTTTTTTGTAGGGGGTAGGTTTGCTTAAAGTGGTAAATATTTGGACATAATTACATTAAAGTTAATTAGAATATTTGGACGCCACGCTATTTGGGGTTGGAGAAAATAGCGAATCTCCCTAACGGTATACTTGCGGTTTCTTCTAAGGTAGACTAGTATTAACTGGTATAAAAATGATGTTTGACGGACTTCCACGGAAACTCGTTGTAGGGCGCTAGCTCCGCCAATATAAACTCGAGGTATTACCCTGATGTACCAGCATTGGTAATAACGGAGAAGAACCAAATACGAAGAGGGAAACAAAAAAAACCCCGAACGCCTGGAATTCAGAGAGAAAACTACATGTTAAAAAAAAAGAATTACAGACATTCGTTATCTTCGGAAGCCTAAAGTGAATTCTACACAAAGATGAACCAGTAATTATGGCTTAATTAATTTGGTTATTATTTAGATGAAGCAGATAGCACTAAGATGATACTTGAAATACCACGCCGATTGTTCAGCGAACGGAACTACATTACGCTATTGTAATAAGGCCTTAATTTGTTCATTAGAAACAAAATATTTAATATACGTGCTTAAATCACATGTGGTTTCCATGATACTGAGTAGTATAAAGCTAAATAATCCAAGATTCACATGATATCATCCGATTAAAGGGTTATAAGTTTACCACGTTGTGACAAATAAAGAAAAAAAATGTAAATATATACCTTTTCGAATACGCCGAGGTTTCTTTTAACAAAAACTACTGGAATTATTACGGGCTCCTCCCGATTGAGAATAATATTCCCCAAGGCGGGACGGACACGGCAATGAGTCAGCTAAACCATTTATTGGCCATTTTTATCACGGCTGTAATCAATAAAAGTTTCTACTGTATATCGAATAAAAAAAGAGAAGCGATAGACTGACGAAAATCAAAGATTTACGTACCTTAGTTAGTGAATATGTGTTTTAGATTAACTTGAGATGAAAGTACTTTACTGGCCGACAGATCGTAGTGAAAGAAAACGATTCTAAAGGCGTCACGTATTAAATATAAAACACGACGGTCTTCCGTAAAAACCAACTGTTTTTTCTATATTGAGTTCCCTCAACAAGTGTGACCCACACTACTCTCGCATTATTCCGAGAATCTATTTGCGGTAAATACTTTCAACGCGTATAAAAATTACTTTAATTATTCGAGTTTTATTTTCGTTGTAATGGATAAGTTTGTGATTGGTAATATTAGAAATTAATTAGATTCTATAATTTAGTTTAGTGGTAAATTTTCTATGAAAATTTGATGTTAGATTATTCGTATACAGTCGAATAATATTATTTATTTTAATGTTTTTAAATGGTAAATTTATAATTCTATAAAGAACGTTATTGTAGTTTTAAATATTTTTAGTGAGTAATAGAAATTAATTAAATATCGTAATTTTTATTGTACTGGCAAACTGTAATGCCAACCGGTATGAAGTGAACCTTTATTGAAAGCGAGTTTATGTTTTGGAACGTAATGTTTTGATCAAGTAATTTTTTAAATAGTTTTAACCCTCACGTAATGCGCGGGAGTTTGAATTGTAAAAATGTTTATGTTTATGTAATTTATGCGTTACAATAGCACCCTACCTTTGGTAAAGTTTTACGTAGGAAAACTTTGGCTGGACCCCAGCCTTACCAAAGAAAGTAACGCAACTTATCAGCAAACCTTTGAAGAAAGAAAAAATTTCTTCGCCCATTTTAAGTATAGTCAGAATAAAAATTTAACTGTACCTACTACCTGTAACAATGAAATAAAAAATATTGTTATATATTAATGTGGATTAGATTCAATCAGTCGGCTAAGATGTGGAGCCTTTATATTGAAGAATCGAGGGTGTGTTTCCAGAAGCATACGTCATCATTCAAATTACCCTTTTACTATTCATTCATATTCCTTTCAAAAATTCGTCTTAGTAGCTAATTATACCTCTAAGACTTCCTTCCATTATCTAAGAATCGATAAGTAATAACTAATCTTCTACGATTCAAAACAGTACCTCAATTAGCTGGTTGAACCTCGCTTTATTTGATCAAAGTAATTAAATGCAACAACAGCTGTCTACTCCAATGACTTCAACCTATCTATATATATAATTATAGGTTGGTCAGGCGACAGTAAAACTGTCTACCAAAACACTAGATAATTATAAACAACTCATTAACAGAATAGATGTTAACAAGGTAATAAACACTTCACTCGATTGTTGAGCATAGTAAAGTAAACAAAAATTAGACTAAGCTGACTGTCCAGTGATCAGTAAAGACGAAGTATCCAATATAAGTTGTCTATATAAATAAGAGATATTAAATATAGATGAGAAAAATATATAAAAAATTCAAAAATATTTCAAAGTGACAACCCTATTTTGTTAAACCAAATAACAAAACAAAAATTACTGTGTTCGAACGAACCAGTATTTTTTACTAAAGGGTTAAATCAATTTTTGAAATTGTATATTTCAATACCTGCAAAAGTTTTGCCTTTTTGATAACTTTAAGATAATTAAATAGGATATTGATTATTATTATTATTTTTTTTTACTAGTTATTTTAAGTAGTTTATAAGTAAAAATTTATTTTTGTATTATATGAAGTATACATATTTGTTTGTTTTTTACAAAACAAAGTATTAAAATGAATAATCTCATTGGTTTAATTCTTTTTGCCACTAGAGGCGCTACTTGTTACTACTATTGTTTAGTAACAATGGAAAATATTTTATTAAATGAGAATTACATGTAAATATTTATTTATGTTAATTAATATTTTAATCTTTTTATTAGGTTTATTATGTTATTGTAATTTTGGTTCTAGTATTTTCTTGATTGCTTTTTTAAACGTGCCTGATAACGCTAGATGGCATTATCGGTTTACAAAAATGTAAAATACAACAGTGCTTGTATTTTCTAACTTTTAGTTGTATTGAAAATAAGTATTTCAGTGGTTACATTTTAGATCCTGAAATCTATTAATTGATTATTATGCAATTACAAAGTAAGAAATGATTTATTGAAGATTTTGATTATACATGATTTTTCTTTAGTTTACCATATTTGATTTTGGTTATGAGAAATATATTTCAATTTAAGTATAGGATGTTTTTAATATTTTACTTTGTATAATTTATGTATATTTGCTAAATTGATTTGAAACTAATGTACTAAGTTTGATGAAATATGTGTTTTTGTAAATAAAATTTGTTTTCTTTTTAAATTGTTTGTTCTTTATTTTTTTTTTATTTTTAATTGTTTAACTTGGTTCTTTATATTAATTTTAATTGAAAATTTTATTAGATTTTTGACTATATTCTTAAGTCTTTAATGTGAAATTCTCCTAAGGTTTTTTGTGTGTGAAAATCTTGGAGTATATAGACTAAATTAGACTTTTTTCCTATTATTTTACATTTTAAAAATTTAGGAGCGAATTTGGCAGTAAAATACTTTCCAGCATCTGATAGTGGGAATGTTTTACGCCATACTATATCTCCAATGTCAAATTCTACCTGTCGACGATTTTTATTATAATATTTGGCACTTTTTTCATGAGCCTTTAATAAAGTTTGACGAACCTTAATAAATGTATCCTCTAAAATACCTAAATTTTCAGCGTATGCACCTCGTGACGCACAAGCTAAATCAATTGGTTCATTAGAATTATTTATACAATTATAATCTGAGCCACAAATAATTGGTTCTCTTCCATGTACAAGATAAAAAGGGGTGAAGCGAGTAGCTTCATTTACTGCTGTATTCATTGCAAATTGAATTTTTGGAATTGAAATATCCCAAGACCTATGGTCTTCTTTTACTAGGATAGAAATAGCAGTAATTATAGTTTTGTTATATCTTTCTACAGTATTAACTTGCGGTGTATAACGGGGAGTCATGTGGATATTTGGTATTTGATATGTATTAAATAGGTTTTGTACTTCTTTACCCGTAAATTGACTTCCGTTGTCGGCAATGACAGTTTTCGGTATGCCGTGTACAAGAAATACACCTTGTTCAAGAGATTGAGCTATATTACGACCAATCGCTCTTCTTAGAGGGAAAATAATACAATATTTTGAAAAACAACAAACTACTACTAACAAATACATGTAACCGGCTCGTGACCTTGGTAATGGTCCGATTAAATCTATACTTATTGTCTCAAAAGGTTTATTACAAATTTTAGGATTGCCAAGCAAACCTGGTGTTGCTTTTTGTGAATGTTTATATGCTGAACAGGTATCACAGTTTTTTATCCATGAAACTACGTCCTTATAAAGACTTGGCCAGTAATAACGTAATGCTAGACTACGATATGTTTTAAGACTACCAAAATGAGGAGATAAACCAGCGTGATGATGTTCTATTATTTTAGAACGATCGCCTTTTGGTATTACCTTCTTCCAGTTAAAGTCAGGATTATTAGAAAATTTACTTTTTGAGTATCTATATAATTCGTTATTTTTAATTTGATAATTTGGACAAGATGTTGGTAAACGTTTACATTTATCTAACAAATCGTTATACCATTTATCATCACTTTGCGTTTGAATTTCGCATATTGGTACAGCTCTACTGAGTGCATCCGGGACTATGTTTTCTTTGCCTTTTCGGTGAATTACTTGAAAATTAAAATTTGACAATCTAATACCCCAACGAGCTAATCGTCCTGTTGGATTATTTAAACTAAGAAACCATTTCAAACTTGAATGATCAGTGATTACGTCGAAGGTTTTAGAACCTTCTACATATGGTCTAAAGCTTTCTAAAGCGAACACGACTGCGAGAGTTTCTCTCTCGGTTGCTGAAAAATTTCTTTCTGCTTTATTAAGTGATCTACTGGCATAGGCCACTGGATGTTCCTTTCCATCTTCATCTAATTGTGTCAAAGTGCCAGCGATCCCATAACCTGAAGCGTCACAATGAATTGAAAAAGGTTTGTCAAAGTTTGGACAAATTAATACCGGAGCTGAGATTAAAGCCGACTTTAAGTCACTAAATGATTTTTCTGCCTCCTCTGTCCATGTAAATTTTGGAGCATTTTTCCGAGTACTAGTTAAAGTGTTTAGTGGTGCCGCTATTGTACTGAAGTTTTTTATGAAACGTCTATAGTAAGAAGCTGTTCCAAGGAACATTTTCACTTCTTTTCTGTTCTTCGGAGTTGGAAATTCTACTATAGCCTTAATTTTAGCGGGATCAGTATTTAAACCATTTTCATTAACTAAATATCCTAGATATTTTAATTCTTTCCTAAAAAAGTTACATTTTTCTAAATTTATAGTTAAGCCTGCATATTTTAATCGTTCTAAAACTTTTAAAAGTAAGGTAATATGTTCATTAAATGTTGATGAAACTATAATAATGTCATCTAGATATGCAAAAACTTTTCCATCAAGTTCTACTCCGAATAGTTTGTCTATAAGTCTCTGTTGTGTGGCGGGACCGTTTGTTAATCCGAAACACATTCTTACATATTGGAAAAGGCCTCTATTTGGGATTGTAAATGCGGTTTTTTCGCGGGAATCTGGATCTAATGAAATTTGCCAAAAGCTTGATTTTAAATCTATTGATGATAGATAACGAGCATCTCTTAATTGGTCTAAAATAGTACTAATGTAGGGTAATGGATAAGCATCCTTTTTAGTTACAGAATTGAGTTTACGACTATCT
Source organism: Dendrolimus pini (assembly GCA_949752895.1). NCBI lineage: Eukaryota > Metazoa > Arthropoda > Insecta > Lepidoptera > Lasiocampidae > Dendrolimus > Dendrolimus pini. The sequence continues at coordinate 17,975,692 of OX457141.1, read as the reverse complement.
AAACAAAAACGCCATTCACCATTTGCTTTTGGTGCTAGTATTGTTGGATTATTCCAACTGCTCGTACTAGGTTCGATTACGCCCATCTCAAGCATCTCGTCCACTTGACGATTCATCTCCTTGAGACGTTCTGGTGAAACGCGATAGTAACGCTGTTTAATTGGTTGGGAATCTCCTGTGTCTATTTTATGTGTTATTAGAGTAGTTTTTCCTAACCCACAATTGCTAAAAGAAATGTCGTCAAAACCTTTTAATATATTTCTTGCTAGGGCTTGTTCTTCCTCAGACAAATGTTCAAATTGATGAAGATGTTTTATTTCTAAAATAGAATTTGGAATATCTATCTTACTAACCAAGGGTAAATTATGAAAAATTTCTGGAGCGATTTTAAAAGTTTTCCAAAAGTCGACGCCTAGAATGAATGATGTTGAAATGTTAGGTATTATATAAAATTTTATAACCTTTGTTATGTTATTTAATAATACTGGTAAAAGTAAGTATCCATGAACTTTTGCACTCGAATTATTTGCAGTTTTAACCGTTGTAATATTGTCACATTTATGTACTTGTAAACCTTGACTAATAAAAATATCTCCTGTGCTAGCTCCTAAGATACTAATTGAGCTGCCCGAATCTAATAAACCGTAATAGTTTTTGTCATAAATTGAAATATTTAAAAATGGACGTTCGTCTAAAATATCGGTTTGAACCGTAGATATATTTTTTGATTTTTTTTTTATGTAATTAGAATTGTTTTTATTATTATTATCGATGTTTTGTTTTACATTAAATTTATTACTTGTTCTAAATTTGAGAAAAGAATAAGATGTACGTCCTTTACGATTCAACCTATTTAGTTTTTTGAATTGTTTTGGTTATTTTTATGTTTGTTACAATTATTGCAATCTGGTTTCTTAGTATTGATAGCACCACAACCGTAACAGAATATTCTCTTGCAATTTAAATAATAATGACCATTTTGGTTGCAACGAATACAATGTAATTGGTTTTTATTGTTATTGGAATTATTACCATTAAATTGTTGTTGACGAAAACCTCTATTATTTGTATTTTTAAAGTAATTATCTGTATAGTTCTTATTAGGGGTGTAGTTTGGTTTATTTTGATAATTAAAATTGTTGTTGTTATGTTTATTTTGATAATTTAAATTATTGTTGTTATGAAAATTATGTGATGGTTGTTTATTTGAAAAATTATAAGAGTAATGGTTTTTATTTTTCCTATCATTATTTTGAAAAAAGGTTTTAGTATTGTAATTTTGTATATTAGTTTTTGGGTCTAGGTTTTGACCTTGTACTAAGTTTACTTGTGGTTGTTTATTTATTAATGGTTTATACCCTAAATCAGGTGCAACAAAATGTGGAGTGATTTTTGGTGGTTCTAGGAAATTTGCTGTTCGATCCCTTGTATGATCTAACAGTTTGCATTTTAAGCGTAATTCTTCTATTTTTTTAAAATTATACAAAGATAACGCCATTTGAATTTCTGGTCTTAGGTTTTTTCTAATAATTTTAATTTGTTCCTCTTCCTGAATAAGATAAGTAAATCGAGAAAAGTAATTTAACATTATTGTTATAAAAGTAGTTGATGACTCATTAATTCCCTGAGTACGCTTTTGTACTTCCATTAATAGTTTATCGTCATAATCTATTGGAGCGAATTCCGATATTAGGTTATTTTTTAAATTTTCCCAGTCCAGAAGTGTATATTTCATACTTCTGTACCATAATAAAGCTTTGTCACAAAATAATTCTACAGCTGAATTAAATAATTGTGTGGCAGAAATATTTCTTGAATCACAAAGTTCTTCTAAGCGTTGTAGAAAGGTATGTACGCACGAATTGCCGTCGTAGCGTAAGTTTAATTTTGGTATTGAAAGATCTATTTGACTATGCGGCATGCTTGCCGTAGGTATTTGTTGTTGTGAAACACCCTCACCACAATCGAAAGAAGTTTTAAATGATGAATTTAACTTATCTAACCTCTTTAAATAACTATTAAGTTCTAAATTTAAAGTTGAAAATAATGTTGGTTCCGATGATGGCTTAACACGTGATAACCGATGATATAAGTGATGCGATAACGCTCTGACGCGACTAAAAATTTTAAAATTGGGTGAACTTTCTTTAAAATATTCGCCAATTTCGGCCATTTTTGTTTTAATTATTTTAAGTTCATTGTCCTGGTCCAAATCAGTTTCAACAATATCCTCCGCTAGTATTTCTTTACCTAACTGTCTAATTTGATTTCTTAATTCTGCTACTGTATTTAAAGGAGTAGCATTTCTTATTAAAATTTCATGTATTAGTTCATCTTTATGAAGAAGATTATATGAAATGGGACGTTCCATTGTAAAGAAAAAAGTTATGTAAACAAAATGTAAAGTATTATTCTAACGGGTGATTTTTCAGTCAGTCAGTTTGTAACAGCTTTGTTTTATTGTATATTAAATAATCAAGTAGTATTTAGATTGTTATGATAACGTCGATAAAAATTTAAAGTTTGAAACCTGGGTTTACCGTTTAACGATTAAAGTTCAAAAATAATTTAAGTTACAAGAATGAAGGTGCATTATTAAGTAAAAGTATAAGTAAAATATAAGTAAAGAAATCAGTAATACTGTACAACACAAAGATTTCCGCTTAGTAATAAAATTGTATTTAAAAAAAATTTAATTTAAGCAAAAAAAATATTTTTATCAATTCCAAAAAATTTAATTGATTTGTATTTTAATTTCTAAAAGTTAGTTACGTTAAATTATTTCTTTAATATCAAACAATTTAATATTTAAAATTGAAGTATAGTATTCAAAATATCATATGATTGAAACTCAGTAATCCTTGTATATGTCCAGTTACTAAAATTACACGTATACAAATCATACACAATTTTAATTAAATTTATAACGGTAGTTCCTGAAAAAAAAAACTTTATTAATTGAATTTACCTTAATTAACTTCTTTATGTCCAAATATAATCTCGTATTTCAAAAACACGAAATATCGAGAGCTTTAAGCAATTACTCTAAACACACACGAATTGGGCGCCATTGTTATGTTTTTAATATATCGATCTTTTGTTATGTCGTAATAATTGTTTTGTTTTAAAAAAAAATTGATGGAGTGGCACAAATAAAACAATACCTTTTTTAATTTAAATCTCCAGTTTATATTAAACGTTCTACAGCCGTTATGAATACTATGCTAATTATTGATAATGTATTCAGCTCTAATTGTTAACTGAATAAACCCAGTTACATGAGACTTTTTTTTGTAGGGGGTAGGTTTGCTTAAAGTGGTAAATATTTGGACATAATTACATTAAAGTTAATTAGAATATTTGGACGCCACGCTATTTGGGGTTGGAGAAAATAGCGAATCTCCCTAACGGTATACTTGCGGTTTCTTCTAAGGTAGACTAGTATTAACTGGTATAAAAATGATGTTTGACGGACTTCCACGGAAACTCGTTGTAGGGCGCTAGCTCCGCCAATATAAACTCGAGGTATTACCCTGATGTACCAGCATTGGTAATAACGGAGAAGAACCAAATACGAAGAGGGAAACAAAAAAAACCCCGAACGCCTGGAATTCAGAGAGAAAACTACATGTTAAAAAAAAAGAATTACAGACATTCGTTATCTTCGGAAGCCTAAAGTGAATTCTACACAAAGATGAACCAGTAATTATGGCTTAATTAATTTGGTTATTATTTAGATGAAGCAGATAGCACTAAGATGATACTTGAAATACCACGCCGATTGTTCAGCGAACGGAACTACATTACGCTATTGTAATAAGGCCTTAATTTGTTCATTAGAAACAAAATATTTAATATACGTGCTTAAATCACATGTGGTTTCCATGATACTGAGTAGTATAAAGCTAAATAATCCAAGATTCACATGATATCATCCGATTAAAGGGTTATAAGTTTACCACGTTGTGACAAATAAAGAAAAAAAATGTAAATATATACCTTTTCGAATACGCCGAGGTTTCTTTTAACAAAAACTACTGGAATTATTACGGGCTCCTCCCGATTGAGAATAATATTCCCCAAGGCGGGACGGACACGGCAATGAGTCAGCTAAACCATTTATTGGCCATTTTTATCACGGCTGTAATCAATAAAAGTTTCTACTGTATATCGAATAAAAAAAGAGAAGCGATAGACTGACGAAAATCAAAGATTTACGTACCTTAGTTAGTGAATATGTGTTTTAGATTAACTTGAGATGAAAGTACTTTACTGGCCGACAGATCGTAGTGAAAGAAAACGATTCTAAAGGCGTCACGTATTAAATATAAAACACGACGGTCTTCCGTAAAAACCAACTGTTTTTTCTATATTGAGTTCCCTCAACAAGTGTGACCCACACTACTCTCGCATTATTCCGAGAATCTATTTGCGGTAAATACTTTCAACGCGTATAAAAATTACTTTAATTATTCGAGTTTTATTTTCGTTGTAATGGATAAGTTTGTGATTGGTAATATTAGAAATTAATTAGATTCTATAATTTAGTTTAGTGGTAAATTTTCTATGAAAATTTGATGTTAGATTATTCGTATACAGTCGAATAATATTATTTATTTTAATGTTTTTAAATGGTAAATTTATAATTCTATAAAGAACGTTATTGTAGTTTTAAATATTTTTAGTGAGTAATAGAAATTAATTAAATATCGTAATTTTTATTGTACTGGCAAACTGTAATGCCAACCGGTATGAAGTGAACCTTTATTGAAAGCGAGTTTATGTTTTGGAACGTAATGTTTTGATCAAGTAATTTTTTAAATAGTTTTAACCCTCACGTAATGCGCGGGAGTTTGAATTGTAAAAATGTTTATGTTTATGTAATTTATGCGTTACAAGTTTATTGCCGCTTCTTATATATTAACAGCAATAACACGTTGCGAACCGGTGTACATGGACTAGGAAGTAAAATTCAATGTTAACTTATGTATAACCTTCAAAAAGTGTTCTCCATTGGAACTTATTTTGAATAAAAACTTTTGAATTTTGAATTTAAAGTCAATGAGTCGTTTTGATAAATTTTGGTATAGAGACTTATGGCCTCAGGACCCCGCGGTCCAAGCCTCTCAACAATGAACGGAACAAACATATAACTCTCACTAAAAATGGCATATTTGCGCCGCTTGAGTGATTCAGCCATTTCCGCTGCCAAACCTGATCTAGACGTGTTTGGTAAATGAGATGCGACCAACGTGTCCGCGCAGATCGCATCCCACAAGGCTTGCCAGGTTTCCAGGGAACTAGAGTCATTCTGTCAGGATGACTACCATCGTCAGGTGCAATACCGTTCGGCTCCAATAAAGCCGGCACTTTAGCGGTGGCAAGCGTCCTCCGTAAGACGTTATTCAAGGCATTGTGGTGTAACCGTGAAGACTGTGGTACCTTAGGTCGATTACCTCTGTTCCACAGATGTGTATGGTGTACTATAACGACTAACCTCTTTAGTCATCATATATATTATTGTATAGGGCCGCGAGCTGAACACATGATTGTAAAAGTCTCTTCATTGATAATATAAACTATACTTCCTGAACCTAGTCTCTTATTGAAGATCCCGGTCAGCTCGGAAACCGCTGGCCGCTACAGTACCTATATATGCGAGAACCCAAACGCACCTTTGTAGCTCAAGACAATGAATATTTCAGGAGGGGATTGATATTGAGAGAAAATTGAATATTGGTAACAAAATATTTAAGTTGATTAATTTCAATTTAAACATAATTTGAATAAATTAAATCTAAAGTTATAAATTATGTACCAGATTGTTCCGTCTATCCTGATTGTCTGGGTAAAATACAAACCAGCCTTCTGATCACGGGTAGTGTCAAAGAGTTTCCTTACGTTTAAATACATTTGTATTTAAACGAACTAGATAGATAGAAGATAGATATAAAGTTATGAACTAACCAGCAACTCAAATCAACTTCATCGCCGCCGACGTGGAAGTATTTATCCGGGAACCACTCCTGGGCTTCCTCGTACAATTGCCTCAGTACTTTGTATGCCACTTTATTAATTGGGTTAAGTGGGCCCAAGCCGCTGATTCGGTTGTATTTGTAGCATTTCGTGAGCGCATGCGGATAAGCGACGCCCCATGACCGTGTGTGAGCTGTGGTCAAAGATAATTTAAAAAAAGAACAAAACCGACTTCATACTAAATAAGCAATAAGCTTTTTTTATAAAGAAAGTTCTTAAATCAAGCTTTTGAGAAATTTGAGATCCTGGATATCATGTAGCAGCAGAGTGCTAGCCAAGTCAAGTAAAACGAGCCCAAACACGACGGGTCTATATTGTTTAGTACAGGAGTTCCTATGGCCACTTCCCGACTCCTTCACCAGATCAGGCACCATGGTACCATATTATTGCATTGTCACGCGATATACATATGTGTGCAAAATTTCAGCTCACTCGGAAACCGGGAAATCGGTAAAATTCAACTTGCAAGATTCCACCCGAACTTAAATACATCCATTGCAAGTAAAATAAAAGCTTGTAAGAAAGAAATATGTTCTGCAACAGCTTGAAACTGACTTCAATGCATTTTGCACCGACTTCAAGATGTTGTTAAAAAGAATATTTTGTGCTTTGTACGTTTTGGATTTATAGTCCAGTCAATTTAGACATCCGAGGGAAAAAAAAATCGCACTCAGCTGAAAATTGGTAGGGTTGTTCAAAACCCCATTATAAATGAAATCTAAATACTCCTCATCGATCCAATAGCATTTTTTTTACTGGGGGTCAAAGGTCAACAACACACATTTTTTTCACGATTTTCAGCAATACGGTAAGTTTTATCATAAAATTAGCTCACAAAAACAGTAGATCAGATAATATCTATACATATCATAAAATTGTAGAGGTCAAATTTCTGTACAATGAAAAAAAAATGCTAAAAACCGAGTCAGGGGGATGTGTGTGAAGTGAAATAGAACGAATTTAGATTTTATAAAAAATTGTTCCTCTGTCTGTTTGTAACGGCTAATCTCCGAAACGACTGGACCGATTTAAATGAAATTTTGTATGGTGGTAGCTTATATCCCTGGTCAACATATAGGATACTTTTGATCCCGAAAAATTAACGAGTTTCCGTGGGATACTTAAAAAAAAAAATACTTAAACAGCTTATTATACAACTTACTATGCACCTAATTAAGTATTGATATTGCCGGTATCATCATCATACAATAAAACCTATATATCATCACGCTAAGACCAATAGGAGCGGAGCACCAATGAAGAATGTTTTAAAATCGGGAGGATTTTTTTAACTATTCCAGGCGGATGAAGTCGCGGGCAGAAGCTAGTTATCTATAAAAATGAGGAGGACATTTTAGTTTTCATTTATAATGGTGTTTTGAACACTCCTCGCTACTTTTTAGTTGCATAAGTAGTACTTGAATAGGTTTAGAAATAACACATTAAGCACCTGTACAAATTCTATCACTGACACCCTTATACAAGTTTGCGTTTTGATGAGTGTAGGTGCTCTTCAACAAGAGTTGCTTTCGATTTCTCTGGACTCTCCTGAGATCCTGACTTGGGGACGACAGAACCACCTCAAGGGTATGCTCTTTCGAATACATGTTCTTTTAAATCGTCCACAATTGACGGAGAAATCGCTTAACAAACATACAAAAAAACATCACAAGAACCTCGTACTTTTGGAAGACGGTTAGGAATAATATAGATGTCTTGAAACTTCATAAATATCTTCTAATTTGGATTAGATTTATGCGTGGTAGAGTCATACTTGAATCATTATTTTCATTTCAGCTCTTAAGACCGGCTCAGCTGGTGTGGTACTTCAGGTCAGATGGTTTTTTGTCTGTTTACCCGATTCCGGCAAGAAAAGAAGGTAGTTTTAGCATAATACAAAAAATACAGCGGCACCGGTGGACTTTGCCCGCTCAGGTACATTGGCACGCCAATTCTTGCACGGGATTCATAGCATGGTAACGTAAATAAACTTTATGATCTAATAGAATCTGGGAGGTTGAAAAGTTGGCCGTATATACGGATAATCAGGCCTTTTTTGTCACTTCTTTTTTAAGGACACGCTAATTCTCGAATGACTATATCACAATTTTGCAAATATAAGCTCACTTAGCTCTTGAAGAGCATCGCACATTTCGTATGAGGCGACGCGGTATCTGTTGAAGAAATATATATTATATTTTATATTTAGATAATTTTGACCTATTAAAAAATTTTTTTTTTTTTGTAAAAAGCCCTGCCAATACCACAAGCGTACGCTGCTTACACTGAGAATGTGTGTTTGTCTGCCGATATATTGTTGCTTTAGAGTTTGGCTGAAAGACATTACCTGGCACATCTATTTCCGGTATCACTCGTACGCCGCGATCTCTAGCGTATTCCACCACCTTTTTGATGTCGTCTTTGGTGTACACCATTGATGGATGGAACGCGCCCATAGCACTGAAAGGAGACTATTGTAGAGGTATAGATGCATCAAAACAACAGTCGTTCAAAACAGTCTATTTTGTATAGCGACTAAAATTTACAAGAAACTACCACTGAAAATTAAGGAACTCAACATCAAAAGCTTTAAATTAAAATTACGACAATGATTAATAAATAAAGCATATTCTACAATACATGAGTATCTTTCTGACCCAAATACTGATGCAGGAGGATTTTGTGACATGAGGAATCCTAATTATTGTTAGTCATTATTACTATAAATCGCATATTAATCTAGACATTATTAGTTTTAAATTATATTATTTTGTAAGCTTCATATGAGGCAGAATACAGTGATACCTAATTTGTTATCATTATGGACATCATATTCAAACCTGTATACACAAAATAAATTACTTTGACTGTTTTTTTTTAATATCCCCGGTTGCGTTTGTTTTTAATGTTTCAATTTCATGCCATTGAAGATGGATTATATTTTATTTCCTAAAGTTTTCGCGACTTGTATAAGTAATAAAACTACGTTATAACGGTTTTGAGGGAATTGATTTTCATTATTCCGACGTTTCGGCCACTTTTCAGTGGCCGTGATCACGGAGGACAAAGATGTATTGTTAAAGTTTTAATTAATTAGGCATATTTGCTCAAGTTTCTTGCACCGCTTCTTCTCTTCAAACCAGAACATGTAGCGAAGCGGTGGTAAATTAGACTAGGCTTCCATAGAGTAAATAATAACCATAAAAAAATTAAAACTAAATAAACAAAATAAACAAGTTGGCGGTAGGCTAAATAAAACTTTAACAATACTCATTGACACTTGACATCTTTGTCTTCCGTGATCGCGGCTACCGAAAAGTGGCCGAAACGTCGGAAGAATAAAAATCAAATAAATTACCGCGCTCAAAACTTTTACAAACTAGTTTTATTATAAATATTATACAATTCTAAATGCCGTGTCTGTACATTGAAGCCATTTAAAAAATACAACTGAATTCAGTTTACTATATAAAGTTATAAACACCGGAGAACACGATGCAATGTTTTTTAGATTTCTTGTCTGTTTATTTGAGATTCACATTAAAACTTCTGGGCCGATTTAGATGCGCTCTTTGCTGGTCGACAGCAAATTCTTAGACGTAAAATCTGCGGTGCTTTTTATCCTGGGAATCCCGCGTGATTTTTCCCGGGAGCACTTTGTAGTTGTTCAGGTCCATAAAAATTGACTTATTCCGAAAACAATAACTTACATTAATTTTTAACCGAGTTCAAAAAAAGGAGGAGGTTCTCAATTCGTCGGGAACTTTTTTAGTTTTTGTTTTTTTTTATGTAAGTTCACCGATTACTCCGAGATTTAGGATCCGATTTACGTGATTCTTTTTTTGTTCGACGAGGAATAGCTGCCATTTGGTCCCCTAAAAATTTGACATAGTTTGGCCCAGTAGTTTTCATTTTACGAACATTTTTTTGTTCCCGGTTCTTGGGACCTATATTTTTTAAGAAGCGCGGCATCATTCGTAGGTCCACCCATATATAGCTAGACACTAAAAAGTAACAAATAAAATTTAAAAACTTCGTTTAAAAAAACCGACTTCAAAAACTAAAAAGTATAAAATAACTTATTTCTAAATCTATTATTATTAATATATACCTATTACCTAAAACATCTTGAAGTCGGTGCAAACTAAAACCTAAAAATTACTATATTTTGAAAATTACTAAGCACCGACTTTTTAAATGCTGCGGTACTTTGTGTCCCGGGAATCCTGCGGGAATTTCAAGTCAAGCGTAGACAAAGTCGCGGGCACATCCTAGTTGGATATATAAATATATATTGTAATTGCTACCTTAAAGTAGGAAACTTATCGCTCTGGTATGGAAAACTTTCATCGTCGATGATATGCCAATGGAAAACGTTCATCTTGTTCATGGAGAGCGCGTCGATCGTCGTCAGGATCTTGTTTAAGGACACGTAATGGCGACCGGTGTCGAGCAGGAGGCCTCTGTGCCTATATTGCGGGTAGTCGTGTATTGACGTCGCGTTAATACGAACCTCCTGGAAAAATAATTGGGAATGAGTGTGAGTATAATAATGTTTAAATGAATGAATATGAATGATTATAGAGTTTATTAGAACTATATAAACACGTACAACACAGATACAAATATAACCGAACACAACAAGTCCAAAACGTAATGCAGAAATTCGTAATTCAATAACACGCACAAAGTCCGTCATTAAAAGATTCTCGACTGTTGATAGTACGCACGTCTTGCTTCGCTCGTGGTTATCGCTCGACTGCCTTGTCCCTCGATCGAGGCGTTGCTTTATACTGCACAGATGCAATTTGTCTGCCCGGCGGCGTAGACCGAATTTCACAGAATCATAATAAAACTACGTTTTAACGGTTTTAAGCGGTAATTTATTTGTATTATTATTATATTTATTTCATAGAATCAGTTTGTAATTTAAATCGACACACCTGGCTAATGACTGTCATAAAACATGTGTATTGTAACACAATGGGCTGTTTTAAAGTAATCAAAAGAAGTCCAAATGCCGAAAGGTAATAAAATGTGTTTCTACTGGTACTGGTATGCCGGTATGAATTTGTCTTTGTCGGCGTCTAGGTTGTAACAATAACCACAAAATAAAAAGCCCGAAATGTTTATACTGTTTCCAAGCGTTTATTTTACTTGACGTTTGCACGTTTATCATGTTGCATATTTCTTGACAGTACAGCCCACATGAAACAAATGACATAATTGTCGTACTTTATTGTTGTGGGTGACGTAATAGTGAAGGTCTCTGAGTTATGTAACGCACAAAATATTAAATCATCAACATTGTACGTAAATAAATCGAAAGTAATTGATTTGTATATTTATTACACGATATAGTTTTTTTTAGCAAAGATATATAGATGAGTTAAATTGATTAAACATATTTATAAATGAAGTCGATTTTTATAACAATTCGAGTTGGTAACGCAATAGGACATTACTAATTGATCCGTCATCGAGCTGTCAAAAGGAAAAGAAATGATTGGGGAAAAAAATGCTTTCACTCAAAGTTCTATATATACGCTATAAAAACATAACTTTGAATGAAATCAACAAAACTGAACACATTTAACACTTTATTTATTTAGTTGATAATATACATATTTTTTTCACTGGTGCATAATTCGATGGTAACCGCTTTCCGTCAAGTGGGCCGTCTGCCTGTCTGCTGAACTCTTGCAATAAAAAAAAATATATAATGTTATAAAACATCTTTTAATCATTATTTTCCTCTAAATAACGAAATAATATTATTTTTTTATTAACTCTGTTATGTCGTATTAATCTATGACGAAGTCCCAAAAACATTCTAAGACAAGGCATAAATATGTTTAAAAAAAAACATCCTAAGGCGTCTTATTCTTAATCTTAGTGTTGCTACCAAACCTTGTTGCAGTTCATTATACTAAAACTTTAGCTACTATATGTATTCAAAATAAAAACGATTGAATAAATATATTATGTGGGTGAAATCATAAAAAATGTCAATAGATTAATTATTGTAGTGCGTGATAAATGCATGCGGTACGTGAAAGGCGATGTGAGACAAAACTTTCGCGCTGCATATCTACTTTGTGAGATGTTTATGTGACACAAAAAGTAATTAACTTAGAATAAATCAAACGATTACAAAGTCGTATAATTTTAAATCAATTTTTCGTGATAATTGGTTAACTTGGTTAACGATTTGAAGGTTTTAATCCCTAAATATGTCGCAATGAGAACTGTCAAATCGGTCGTTTTATTTTGTTTTAGATTACATTTTACAACATTGTACGTATAGTATAGAACGGACGGAACTAAAAGCCGGTTTAAAACCGGTTCTAGGGCACCGTACTACAAGAAACGTTTCACATTATGGTTCACTCGATCAGCGCTCAGCACGCCAGTCAGCGATCAGAGTGTAGTTCATGAAAGATAATAATAATAAGATTTGGATAATAAAATATATATGTGAATAATAATAATAATAATCGGCAGACATACACACATATTGTATATCCCCAAATTAAGCAAGTTACGCTTGTATTATGGGTAACATACAACGGACATCTCTGGGGCCGATCCCAGACACCCAGACTATAGTAAATAACGGAGAAAATTCGTTTCCGAAATTCACCATACCAGGAATCGAACCCGGAGCCTTTGCGTTGCAGTGAGGTAGGCCGGCAAAGGCTTAGCGCGCTCAACCACAGAGGCCGTCAAATTGGATTGAAGACAATTCTTGTGTTCCGTAATCACGGCTACAAGTCTACAAGCGCCCAAGTCTGTAACAAAAAACTACGCCAATGCGAGTCAAGATCCATTCGATTAATAGATGGTCAAATAACCGTAGTCTCTAAAATTTTAAATCAGTTAGGTCAAATCAAGATAAATTCAATATTGAGCCGAGAGTTTACAAACTTCAAAAACCGTCAAAAGTTACTTTTCCAATTCGATTGCCAATTTGAGTTACAAACTAGGGGCCCTAAAAAGCGCGCTTAAAAGTATTAAAACGTAGTTTTGATTAAGTGGCAATAATGTTTTTCACAAACTATAAAACAAAACGATTTATTCTTACGAGTGTTTACGACTGCATACTTCTTTACCCCTGGCGTTTCTCAACATTCTCGTATGTATTTATATTTATTGACATATATAAACTTACATTATAATCATTTGATAAGTAAAACAGTTGTGAAAAGGTCTCCAGACCTCTTAGAATGCCCCATATTGATTCAGATTTCAGTACAGATACAGTATCGACTGATAGAGTATCTGAAAAAAAGGTATTAAGAGTTCACTGTCAGCGCGTTCCACCAGCTCACAACGCCGAAAATGCTCCGTTAGCCGTTCCACAAGGCGACCGCGGTCGTTGTGGTCGTGGCCAAAACGTCACAATGTCGTCATAATTTTCGATCATGCAGCACTCACAACGACTCATGTCAAGAGTAGAGCAAGCAAGTGGAACGGAAAAAATCGCGGTCGTGAGTGAACGTGGTCTGTGTGTTATACGTTTAACGAAAGCAAAATTAACAATCAAAACAAAGAAGATTAAATAATAGATAAAGGACTCTACAATTAGTGGCAGGGAAGTTTTAAGTAACACTACTACCGACAGCCACTCTGAGTCTACTGCTGGATGTAGGTCTTTTGCGCCATAATTTTAACCTACTAGCCAGGAACATCTACCAGCAACTTGTTCTTAAATATGGACTTGTCTCGTCGGAGCTAGCTTATTACCAATACAAGCCCGAGCCAGTTCTGGACAATGTTCAATATGTGATCCACTGGGACCGATGAATTAAGACTCCTGTCTCTCTTGTCTATTGTCGCCAATAAGCCTGATATTGTGATTGATTATCGGTCTGCGAGACGTGTAGTAAATGTGGCGGTTCGCCATGATGTTAAAGTAAATGAACAGTCAGTAAGATAACGCAACCGGTTATAAATCAATGGAGATTGGAGTAAGCGTAGTGTACAACATTCTTCAGCCCGATGAACTTCGGAAGGTCATAAGAGGCCGGTCGAAGACTTCTTTTAATTTTCTTCAGCTTCGCTGGGGGCGGCATTTTTCAAATTTTCCTACGGCGGAAAAGAAAGATAGGGCACGCCAGCTAGCTAACCAGACGAGCAAACGATGTTTTAAGTTCCTAGCTAAAACTCACAGAATTCCTTCATGTCGAAGTGAGGATATTCTTCACATGGCTCCGAGAGAAAAACTTGCAGGTCATGGATGATCCCTCTATATGTATCTCCTCGACTCGTCTTGCGGTTTTGTCTCCACCGCCACTTCGTGACCTCCCGGTTTCTTCTCGATATACCGTGGAAATCATTTAAAATGTTCTTATATCGATCTACAGCTCTTTCCAGGATATCACAGTTGTTCTCTTTTATCTACAAAAAAAATACAAAGTAGACGAATAAATCACGTTACGTGCATACATAAAAATTATGCGCCTGTAGGAAATGTAATACTGGCACGCGTAAACAAGCTATTTTTGTCAAGAATTGCGCTTTTTTCAATTTGCGCTTGGCTTTCTTTAATAAGGGTTACTCTCGATTTCCCTATGATCCATTCATCAGATCTATATTTGCTGACCATGGGATCACGTCGGAAGTTTACACTTACGAAAAAAAAATCGCTCCTAAATTGACGGAAATATGGTGTAACAAAGAAGTCGGTTAACAATTTTCAAATGTTTCTCTCAATTTCCCTGGGAACCACTCATCAGTTCTTGACATGGTGACTCTGGGACCAATTTGGGAGTATATCCTTTAGATTAAAAGAATAATTGACGGCGAAATGTACTAACGAATATAGAGACGAATTGAGAACCTCCTCCTTTTGAAGTCGGTTAAAAATATTCAAAAATCTGACAATTATATTTTTTGTAAATAGAGAAATTTCAAAAATTTCAAAATAAAAATATAGTGACATATAATCTATTTACTGCTTAAGTATAAAACAAATCTAAACAATAAACAATTTACTAAAACGACAGTAGAATAGACTTTATTCCTGCAGAAACGGAGAAAGAATATTCCTGCGGCCGGGCGGGGCCTGTCGTAAGTGTCGACAAAACAACCCACAGCCAGGTAGGGCATTCGCCCGACTGGATGGCTACCACCCCTGGTCTAAAGTATGTCGCCATAACAACCTTGAGTTGTGTTCCGGCATTAGTGGCCAGGTTCCAGTCTTCCTTAAGCGAGCAGCAGCGCATTTGTAGCACTTTTGGTGTTGCAAATGTCTATAGGCCATGGTAACCGCTTTCCATCAAGTGGGCCGTCTGCCTGTGTGCTGAACTCCTGACATAAAAATAAAAGAATCATAGACTATTTTGAAATTACCAGAGTAGAATTAAACATAAAATTTTAAATCCCACGATTATATTTTATAGCGTCTGGCTAACTTAGCTTTTTAGCCTTAATAAATATAGTAGAATAAACTTACCTCTATGTTTAGAGTTACAGGGCACAGAGTAAAGAATTTCTGAGTTTTAACTTCAATTTGCGGTTCAGGCCAAACTCGTCCCTTGGTCGGCGGAAATCTTGGTCCAGGTTCCACAACATAGCTTAACACGCCACAGTGAGCCCATATTATTGACAAAATGCAAAGAAATGGCAATAATATTTCAGCCATACTATTTCAGTCTTCCACGTTGAGTTCTTTACGGAAACTTGAAAGATGATGTTGAGCTGGGTAGTTTTTTTAAGCAGGTACATAATTATTCCATACTAGGATATGCCCGCAACTTTGTCCACGCTTGACTTGAAATTAATACTCAATACTCAATACTAAATCATTTATTGCACAATTATAAACAGTTTTACATGTTCACAATAACCCTAGCAGGGTATAGCAATAGATACTATGGGGAGCGGATCGATCTATTTCACGTACTGAAAAATGTCATTATATCTATTTTATATCATCTTTAAAAAAATCGTTTATATTGTAGTAGCATTTTATTATTAATATATTTTTAAGTTCTTTTAAAAAGATGTCGTCTTTAGTGTTTTTTAATTTAGCAGGCAATTTATTATATATTTTAATGGCCATTGCGTTCGGGCCGCAGCTGTGCATATTAAGTTTGGAGTTTGGTAGAAATAAATTATTTTTATAGGTAGGTCTAATTGCATAGTCGCGCATGTCATTTAATTTGATAAAATATTGGTGATATTTTCTAATGAATTTACACTGTTCTAGTATGTATATAGACGTTATTGTTAGTATTTTATGTTTGATAAAGTATGGCCTATGAAAATGTGGTATCGTTATGTCAGGAAGTTTTATATTTTCAAGTATGCGGATACATTTTTTTTGAGCGATAAACAGATCTCCAACATCTACGCTGTTTCCCCAAAGTATGATGCCGTAGCTGAGCCACGAGAACGCGTATGTGTAATATGCTGTTAAGGCCGTGTCTAGATTGGTTGCTCGTCGTAGTTCTCTAAGTGCATATGTGAAACTAGATAATTTAGTTTTTACTTTTTTTACGTGGCTTTTCCAATTTACATGCGTATCGATATCTATGCCTAATAAGGTTGTCACGTCAATATTATCCAATTTGCTACCATTATATGAAAAATTTATGTCCAAAGGGGCTTTTTCCCGAGGGATACCCGGGACACAAAGTAAATTTGCTATCGATCAGTGAGAAAATCGCATCGGAATTCAATTTTCTTTTAATCTGGCCATTTTAAATCTTTTCCAGAAAAATTCTCGCGGGGTTCGCAGGATAAAAAGTAGCGCAGAGTTTAAGTCTAAGAGTTAGCTGTCGATCAGCGAAAAGCGCATCGAAATCGGCTCTGTAGTTTTTACGTAAACCCTGAACAAACAGACAAGGAATCAAAGATTGCATCTTGTTCTCCACTGTTTATATAGTCTATTCCAGTTGTTTTTTTGTGAATAGCTTCAATGTATAGATACGACATAGAATTATATAATATAAAACCTCTGGTGTTGAAAATGTCTATAGGAAGGATAACCACTGTCTATCACGTGGGGCGTTAGCCTGTCGGCTGTACTTAAGCAGCAAGAAGAGTACAAAGCAAAGAGATAATATACGGAATATATAAAAGTAAAATTCGAAGAGCATCAAGTCGTGGTACATGCAAATAATCTACTTAATTATATTATTTCAGTTGGTAAACATCAAATATGAACAATAATATAAAATGATATATTTATTCAAGGATATGGCCGATAAGAGATGGTCTCAAAATGATTTCGTTCAGAGGAGCTATTGTATCGTCCACAGAGCAAACTCTTTCTGCATAAAATTACTACTTTAGGTATCAATTCGTCGAACTGAAAGAGACCAAGTTTATCTCTACAAAATTATAAATAATTGTGTCGATTGCCCATTTCTCATGAATAATTTACTCCTGAAGTGTCCCCGGTTGAGCTCACGTGATAAATGCCTATTCTCAGTACCACTTATAAAAACTAACTATAGAAAAAACACGTTTTTATACCGCACTTTCAGCAATACAATGCACTATTTACTAATGTAGAGTAACTCATAGCAATTTGAAACCCAAATTAAATTAAAAAAACTAAAAAAAACACGCTTTTATAAAAAATCCAACTAAAAAAACAAAAAATAAAATTTAATATAATATAAAAAAGCGTGGGGTGTATTCAATTAATAATATAATATCTTAAAAAGCGCTTTGAATACACCCCACGCTTTTTTATATTATATTAAATTTTATTTTTTGTTTTTTTAGTTGGATTTTTTATAAAAGCGTGTTTTTTTTAGTTTTTTTAAACTATTATTTATTTTTCATTTTTTAGTTGATTTTTGTTTAAATGTTTTTAAATACAAGCTTTTGAGATCCTGCATATCATGTAGCAGCAGAGTGCTAGCCAAGACAAGTAAAACGAGCCCAAACACGACGGGTCTATCTTGTTTAGTACAGGAGTTCCTATGGCCACCTTCCGACTCCATCATCAGATCAGCTCCATGGTACCATATTATTGCATTGTCACGCGATATAAACATACGGGCCCAAACACGAAGGGTCTATCTTGTTTAGTACAGGAGTTCCTATGGCCACCTTCCCACTCCATCATCAGATCAGCTCCATGATACTATATTATTGCATTGTCATCGACCTTTGACAGGTGTGCAAAGTATGAATTAAATCTGATCGTTCAAAGTAGGACAAAATCGAGCTCAAAGGGGTCGGTTACAGACATACTGACATACAAGTGAAGCTAATATAAAGCGTGTAAAAATGTTGTAATTTAGAATGATCCAATGACTTACACTTTTTAGAATAATCACTGACACTTTTTTATACTTTCCTTTTATAGCTCTATTTTATTAGTAACTAGCGGCCCCAGCAGATGTTGTCCTGTTCTGAAAAAATAAAAATCTAGGACCCTATCTCAGCGCCATCTTCCGGTTCCAATTGTGGATTTAAACCATCCGGGGACCCGCTCAAACTCACAAAAACAAAATCGCTCCAGGTGATTAGGAGGATTCTAGAACCCGATCTCAGCGCCACCTACCGGTTCCAAAAGGATAAAAAGTGTCCTATGTCCGTCTCCTGGTCTAAGCTACCTCCCCAACAATTTTCAGCCAAATCGGTACAGCCGTTCTTGAGTTGTAAACAGTGTAACTAACACGACTTTATTTTATACATATATATAGAAAGATTATTGTGGTGACACTTTTTTGTGTTTGTTCAATATTAACCTCATTTAAAGTAAATAGACATTTTATGTAATTTCGTTTAATTGTAATATGTAAATATTTTTCTTTTGTAATTAACTGTTTGAGCCAATTTTTATTATAATTACATAAATATTTTTTTTGTGGAAACTTGATTGTATATATTGGATATATGTATTAATTTTGTGTTTTTTATTTAAGAATATTAATTATTGTATGTTTCCTAAGCAAAGTAAATAAATGCCACGCAGTAGCCTCCTTCTGCGAGGACATTTTATCAGAGAAGGAGGCTGCCGAAAGAATAAGGAGGACGAGATGGCAAAGAGGGGGTCGCAGCCTTGCTAAGCCCATCTGATCCCGATAACGTAGTGGGACTGGTGTGGGAGTTGCAGTACGCTCCCAGATTGCCACACACGTGGCGTATCCTGGTCCCAGGAACACCCTTTCTTGTCGATTTGCATCGAGGCGTCACGACAGTCATGATTATGGTCCCATGGTGCTTCATTATGATGCGGAGGGACGCTGCAAGGTTTAGCGGTTAGGTAGGTCAGTGCTTGCAACTTCACTATCATCAGAAGCTTGTATGTAGCAACAGCTACCGGAAGTATCATCGATGGCCTCCCCCAGGGCCGGAAGGGATGCCATAATGCATTTCCCCATCAACATAAAAAAGGTAGCCCACTGAGACAGGCGATACTGGAGTGAGACTATATGGGTTTCTTTTCACTATGGAGGATGGAAGTAAGGAGACAAACCGCCTACCTGACGGTTAAGTGGTCTATGGACATTTGCAACACTAAAAATGCTACCAATATACTGCCGACCGATTGGAACCCCTTGGAGGACTTCGCTCACTGGAACACAATCTCAATATTCAATTAACCTTCAAATATCTAAACCATAAAAGGACGGGACCTTCAGCTTCATTCCTGATACAATTCATTAAGGCAAGTTAACCTCCTATATTGCAACGTGTGTAATTAATGGGTAAGAATGTTTATCATGTTTGCAATTTAAGAACGGAACTCTAAAAAATAAATTGATATCAAATTAAGATACAACATTCGAAAATATAAATAACAAAAGTCGTGGTAGCCATTGCGGTGTATGTATGTACTTACGTAGTACATTGGAGAATATTTCAGCACTCGGTAGAGACCGCGTCTCGGTGAAAGTAGTTTCGGACAACCTCCAGCCCGATAGATCTACGAGCTGTGCAAGGTCGACGGTAAGCGCTGGATAATGAAGTCAGAGGACAGGGACGAATGGTGCCGACTTGGGGAGTCCTACGTCCAGCAGTGGATTGTGAATGGCTGACCACGACGTAGTTCACCATACACCAATGGTGGTAGCTGAGTCGCTAGTACACGCATCCGAAGTTTAAAGGGCGCATGTTCGAATCCTGGCCGGAAAGCATGCACCAGTTAGGCAGTTTTCTAACCTAATGTGCATGTTACAATTACCACGTGTTAACGGCGAAGGAAAACACTGATGTAATATACACATCGAGATAACCGATTTGTCAAACCCGCCAATTCGCCTTGGACAAGCGTGGCAGGTAGGTATACCTGTCCGTTACCCTATAGAAATGAGAGGCCTGTTATTATATTATTTTATTCGAGAATGATGCATGTTTGAAAATGATTGTAAGTAGTATACAATCAGTATATGTAGGGAGGTACAACAAAAAGTTATTCGTTTTTTTTTGCGAACTTATTAAAAGACATGCTTTTAGTGTTAGTGGTCAATACATCTTACTTAACTTAAAAAATAACGCGTTAACGATTAGCTGCGTGAGTTATCTGTCAACGTTTAACGTCATTAACAAAGTTGCATCTCAATATCGTAAAAAACCTTGGCTACATCTGCGTGACACAACCACTAACACCATTTTTACCCCAGGGGTAGCAGGGGCGCTATACTTTAATAAAAAAATGTTTTCTTGTAGGCAAACTGGCAGACGGATCCACTTGATGGCAAGTGGCTACCGTCGCCCATGGACATCTGCAACACTAAGGGCCGATGCGTTGCCTACTCGTTGTGACTAAATATCTGATTACGTCCTTTTTGAAGAGCCCCATATTGTAGCGTTCTGGGATAACCGCGGGAGGGAGCTCATTCCACAGCTTGCTCACGTATGGCATAAAGGAGCGAGCGCCGTGTACAGTGGATAACTTCCAGGTGTCAAGGAAGTGTGGATGAACTCCCAGTCGCCGGCCAGCAGTGCAGTGGTAAAATGGCGACGTAGGTACCAAACCAAGCAGTTCCTCAGAACACTCCCCATAGTACAGACGGCTCCCCATTGCATCAAATTAAGATGCAACATTTGAGAATAGTGCAGGTTTAAGAATATTTATTCTGCGTGTACGAGTAGTAGAAATATATAGGTACATGTAGGTATTACAACAACATTTAAATTTAAGTAAATAATTAGCCTAACAATATAGTGCAAATAGTATCAAGTTAACTAGTTTCACCAAACTATCATGAAATTAACACTTTTTTTCAGCAACACATGATAGTTAATCACCGTTAAAAAATTAAGTTTTGGAGTCAATGTACGCGGGCGCTAACGCAATTTACGTGCGCTTGCGGTCGACACACGACAGCACTGGACCAAAGAGAACGTTAAACACTGGAACAAAACAATGCCCCGCATGATAAGTAGTGTTTGGTGGCCGGTTCCTATATCTTAAAGCTGATTTACATTCAACCAGCTACTGACTTCATCGTGTAAATTTAATTAAATTATTATCGAATACAATAAAAGAAAACTTTACTTATTTGTATTGTATTCTACCCATAGTCCCTCAAGACTATAATACTGAGCCCAGGTCAGCGTGCCAGGGTAAGGTCTCCAGAAGGCTGACTACGTTTCCTCGCTGGATCGCCATACTGATCCGTTACCCGAGGTAGGCCAGCCTAATCACCTGAAGAGTCAACGAGTCCTTTTGATAAATTTTGGTACAGGCTCATGGCCTCAGGACCCCACTCGTGTAAATTGAATTGAAGTCAGTACATTGCTTAATTTTAACCAAGTCTGACTGATTCTATATTCCCGATTGATAAGCTGATTTACATTGATTCACCTACTGAATTGGGAAGCAGAAATAATTCAATATATTCAAATGAGAGTATTGAAGTCAGCACTGACTTGGTAGCGCTGTACTAACTTCAAATCAGTTTACTCGATGCCAGTATAAAGTCAGCACTAGCTTCCTTCAAATTTGAAGTCAGGAGCTTGATCAAAATAAATTAGCTTTTACCATTGGTTTTATTTTTAATGGTAGTTGATGATTGTTATTATAATACTTTTATTATATATTTCATTCCAACTCCTTCGCCACGTAGGCTGTCTTACTTGGAACTCTTTGCCCACTGACGTCAGAAAACCTTTTGCTTTTAAAAAATCACTTAGGAATCATTATGTTAGTCTTACGCAATAATAAATGTGCAAGTTTACAATACCTACTTTTGACTGTAATCTGCTATCCACGTATGTAATTTTTTTCCTTCTTCTTCTTTGTTGCATAATAATGATAATTATAGATAATTGAAGAATTTCTTTTTTTTTTTAATTTATTCATGACCATAGAATCAAAGTCTTTCAGTCGGAAACATGTTAATTAATAGGTCTTCGTATAGTAGTGCAGTTGTATTGCAGGCTACAACCGACGCCATTCAATGGAGTTCTTGTGAAAACTCGAAAGATCACATCTGACTATACAGTTCACATTTCTCACAAAAACACATAATTTCTACTCAAAAACTATCAATATCCTGCAACTATTGTTCATTTTAGAGTAATTATACACCTTTTTAGAAAATAAAACTGCACAGCACAACGTCTCCTTTCAGTTCCCGCCAAAAACTCTTGAAGAATTTCATTTGAGTAAGGTTGCCTGGAAGAAATCGCTTTTAGCGATAAGACCGCCTTTTGTTTTACCAAGTAACTATTGTCTTGTTGTGCATTTTTTTGTAATTTAGTTTTAATGAACAATAAAGTATTGTTTATGTCTATTTTAGTTTAGTACACCACCAAAAATCATATACCTAATTTTTCTTTAAAAAATCTCCTCAGACACTGTGTTACCTGGAAGAGATCACTTTAAGCGATAAAGCCGTCCATTGTTCTATCCATCGGCTTGCAAGAATATCATAAATCCGATATAGCAAAAAGCATGCAAATCTTGTTTGCTGAAAATGCGGCGTACAAATTCTGAACCTGTGCAATTAATGTAAATACATATTACTAATACATCGCTATTTCTTCAAATATTGTTTTCTTCATTTTCTTTCTGAATATAAATGAAGCACAAGAGATATGTCAAGATCTTAGCAAGTGGAAATCCATCGTCTCTACCTACCCCTATAGGGAACAGGCGTATTAATATGTATGTATGTAAATTAGGCTTAAACACCGTCGTCATAATTAAAATTGCCAATTATCCTCAATACAAAGCGGTCAATCTATTGTGTAAAGCTTTAGGTAAATACCCCTCCTTTTGAGTCAAGGGTTAAAAATAGACCTTGACATTTTCATTGCATTCAGTTGCAGTATATCCTTGCCCACTAAGGGTAACGATATACCACACACCAAGGTTAGTGTTGCAACGACCATACGCGAAGGTAACCACTTTCTATGAGCTGGGCCGCCTGCCTGTTTATCAGTTTCGTAATACAAAAATCGAAATGTGTGCTGGGACGGACACATAGTAGAAGTGAAACTTCAATGGACAAATGGAAAAACAAATCGCAACGGACAAGTGGAAAAAGGAATCGCAACAAAATTTGAACTTGAAGTTTTACCGGCAGGTTTTCAAATTGGACATTAACATTTTGCCCGTAAAACTTCAAGTTAAAATTTTGTTACAATTTGTTTTATCACTTATCCGTTGTGATTCGTTTTTCCATTTGTCCATTGAAGTTTCACTTCTATTATGTGTCCCAGCAAACATTTCTATTTTTCGCTGGTTTACTGCAAATTATGATTTGGTTAGGTTAGGTACATTTTAATGAATTCATTTTTTATTTAAACATATTTTATTTTGTCAAACAAAATAACTGAATTCGATCCAGAACCAAAAAACTCACCCATAGTCCACTCTTAACTTATGCCGCCTCTCACCCAGTCTAGTCTAAGTTTATGCCGCCCCTCCACGCGGCCGTAACGCTTTTTCGTGATAGAAAAAAACCTTTTTTTTCTAATTAGGTTTATGGCTTGGCAGCTAGGCCTTTAAGCCAGATCTTTGTTTCTTCATTTTCTTAAGCCTAAGTGTAGCACAGCTGAACTGTAGGTTATCAGCTGGTGCCATTCAACGGAGTTCTTGTGACAACTCAAAAGGCCACATGTGACAATACGGTTCGCATTTGTCATAAAACACATAATCACTACTTAAAAACTATCAATATCCTACAACTATTGTTAATTTTAGAGTAATTTTACACATTTTAAGAAAATAAAACTGCACAGCACAATATCTCCTTTCAGTTCCCGCCAAAAACTCCAGAAAATATTCTAATACGTCTATCAGTGCGTTCCACACTCACAACGCCCAAAATACTTCGTTAGTCGTTCAACAAGGCGACCACGGTCGTTGTGGTCATGGCGAAAATGTCACTAATGACATCATCATTTTCAATCACACAATGCTCACAACGACCCATGCCAAGAGGTGGGTCAAATATCCATTCCATTTGGGTTTACGATTGTAACGCCGGCCCCGGGAGCGGTTTTTAGTTGTTATGGTTCATAAAATTAGTTTGTTCCGACACAGTTTAAACTAAAACGACAGCTTGCATTATTGTTACGACCGACAAAGAACAATGCACACCTGCAGTATATTACCTTCCCGCATTTGGAATGTTTTTGTTTACTTTGTGTTTAAAATTTGTAATTAAAAAAACAACCTATTGTTATTGTACTCGTTTATGGCCGCAGGTGTGCGGATTACGTTTTCTTGGAAAATTCGGTCCACGCGGTCGAGTGTTGTATTGTATAGTTTAGTATAAAACAATGTCCGACCGGACGGGTGAGGCAGTAAAGCGAGGATAACGATGCGAGCAAGACGTGTACATTCGATAAGTTATAATAGCGACGGACTTCGCGCGTGTTATTGAATGGTGCGGTTTGTACTGGTTATGTCCAGTTATATTTGTACCTGTGTTATACGTGTTTGTGTAGTTCTAATAAATTATATAGTAATTCCAACGGCATTTTAAATCGAGTCCTGTAATTCGTAACTTTTTTTTTAAAATACTGTGCTACTTTGTGTCCCGGGTATCCCGCGGGAATTTCAAATCAAGCGTGGTTGAAATTGCCGGCATATTTTAGTATATTATATTATTATATAAAAATAGATAAAATTCACCGATTTTATGACAGACAATTTGCTATTGATCAGTGAAAATCGCATCGAATCGGCCTAGTAGGTTTTAAGTGAATTCCAAACTAACAGACAAACACAAAGAAAACAAAAGACTACACTTCTACAATTTTAAAATATTAGGAGTATAGATAGATTATAGAGCTTGTGATTCACTTCGAAACATTGAATTGAAAAAAGAAACATTATTATATATTATAGTATTGTTACGAGTTCGCGGGACTCGAATTAAAATTCCGTTCGAATTATTATAGAGTTTATTAGAACTATACAAACAGGTACAAATATAACCGAACACAACAAATCCAGATGTAATGTAGAAGGTCGTAATTCAATAAAACGCGCAAAGTCCGTTACCATTAGATTCCCGTTTGTAGTACAACACGTCACGCCCGTATCGTAATCGTAGCCCAAATGTCTCCATCAGGCCGTCGTTTTATACTTCACAAATGCAAAAGAATCCGCAACACCTAGACAATGATGCTAATAAGCGAGTACAATAGGACAATAGGCTATTCTCCACAATAATTAGAAACGTATGCCAATAAATAAGTGAACAAAAGAAGACGATCATAAAAGGATTACAATTAGTTCAAATGCCGACAGGTAATAAAATGTGCTTTTACACTCTGTACGTGGAATTTGTCTTTGTCGGGGCCTATTATTGAGGTACTATGAAAGAAAAAAACTGCCGGTTTGCTGACTTGGGGGTTGTTTTTATTATGTTTTGTTTTTACATATTTTACATTAGAAAGCACTCTTGTTTTTACATGTTTACATTCCGTAATTGTCATTATTCATCTGACTTACAGAATATCGTATTGTTTGATTCATAGTCTTTTAATAGCCCACTGCACCATGAAAATATACAAACATAATTATGGTTCAATGTCAAATTAATTTAGAGAGTATAACGCGTAGTCTTTGTCAATAAACCCAATGATACTTCAATAAACGAACGTTTGTCTGTTGCCTCTGCTACACCTGGGATAATGATAATGTTATTGACTATGTCACGAAGTTGTATCCAAGTATTTAATGTGTTAATCAAGTACATTAATATAATAGAAGAGTGTTAATTAATATGCTACACTATGCCTACGTTCCATTACGGCCTCACAACGACCACGTTCACGACCGCAATTTATCCCGTTCTATTTGCTTGCCGGTGTTACAACCGTAAACCCAAGTGGAACGGTTATTCGATCCACCTATTGACATGGGTGAGCGTTATATACGAAAATAATGACGTCAATATTGTCGTTTTCACCACGACCACAACCACCGCGGTCGCCTTGTGGAACGGCTAATCACTAACTACTACCAGTATATATAAAGTACTCTGTGCTAACTACTACTATTGGAACGCGTGTAATAAATGAACGTTAATGACGTTAAACATTGACAGATAACTATGGAGGATAGAGGTAAGGAGGACCATCTCGCCGCAGCGTTTCGAACTCGAGACGCGAGTAGGAGCGGTCGACTCGCTCTGCAATTTGGTGAAAGCCATGTTGCATAGCAGCGACACCTGGGGGGCGACAGTTACTTTTTGTGAGACTGTCATGTCTCTCAAGGAGGCCGCCGAACGAGACAGGGAGAGAAGTCCTACTGCGCGTGCGAATGCGTCTACACGAGGTCGCCGGCCTTCAGCTGGCACCCGGAGACGCAGGTACGCGCATTACTTCCCTCCCTGAAATAATACCGCTGCGGGGGGCCTTTAGCTAGCTAGGGAGCAAAGGATCACGACCCCCGTATGACGAAGTAGGTGCGCCTTTCCCGGGGCACACTCAGGCACTTTTTGCACTCGATCGGCTGGGCGTAACTATGTTCTAAGTCTCAGCCTTTCCTACACAACAAAGCGCGGGGCACATGGGAGGAGGGTGGTTTTAGTGGGTAGTAGGGCGCTGCCCGTGCAGCTTCTCTGAGTCTCCACACAAGTTGAGTCGATCGCGGGTGGATCACTATTACATGCAGTGATGCCGCCCCCGACCGATGTGAGTCTGATTCCCTTGCCAGGACCCAGTATTGTGCGTAAACATATTTCACGCGCCAGAAAAAAAAAACGGGACCATGTAGTATGGGGGATCAGTTGAAAAAGTGTCCACCTGTAAACAGGAAATTATGGTTCGAAAACTCGTAAAAATTGCGCTAGTGTAGGAAAAGGAAATTATATGAATTTAGCAGTTATAAACGAAGTGAAGTGTGCTGGGTTGAAAAATTTAAATTTTTTTTTGGTAAAATATTGAGACTTTCTCGTATTGAGATGTATGTATATAAATTTTTGACCAATTGAATTTTTGAAACCTTCACTAATTAATATAACTAACTAAATTATCTGAAAATTCCACCATGAAGAGACATGCAATAGTTACATTTTCGTAAAATGCGCGGTGACAAAGCGGAAGTCTTTCTTTCCTTCTTTAATCTAGTATCCTACTCTAATTATTTTTGGCGCTATTTTTAAATACTTTCCACTTGCTATTATCGCGCCATCTTAATTTGCTGCCCTTCAGTGGACACTTTTTAATATATTGAGATGGTTCTCCTTACCTATACCCTCCATACAGATAACATATTATGTTTACGGCGTTATTTTTTACGGCTTTAAACAAGACGCATATGGACCCACAGGCACTAATACTAACTAACTCACATGGAGCACAAGCATGACAAGGAACAATGATAAACAAGATGTTAACACATTAATTAAGACTATATTTGATGTTGTACCCGCACCCGGACGCCCCTTAAAAATATTTTATCTAGCATTAATACAATTATTAAAGTTAAAATAGCAAACCTTTGTAAATCACATTATTTTTGAACCCCTTGTTTATAATAGTAATAAGCGAGGCTTATAAGCTTGTTAAAAATGTTTTTAATAGTTAATGTTTTAAATGTTTTTAATAGTTTTAGTTTAATAATCCCATTCAAAATTAAATTATAAATAACAATCTTTTTTAACGATAACGGTGAAAGTTTCAACATTTTTACTTATACATTTATTGCTAGTGACAGTCGTTTTGCTCAGAAAAATAAATAGAGGGTTAAGGCTAACGGACTGGTCAAGATCATGACTTAGCGACGGGCGATGCGGCGAGCATCATGAAGAAGCTGGTATATTTAAAATTACATTTTTGCTTGCCAATGACTACGTTCCACAAGAGACTCACAACGACCACGTTCACGACCGCGATTTTTCCCGTTCCATATGCTTGCGAGTGTTACAATCATAAACTCTAATGGAACAGATTATGGAGCGCTGATATCATTAACGAAGAAATACACAAATGGTTGATTTAAAAAACGAGCCCTTCGAAGTGATAACTTCTTATGGGAGGGTAAACCACTTCGTTACGTAACGCGTTACGGCACCAGTCTGTCTGGCTTCCCTTTCTCTCACGTTAGATTAGTTTAAGTCATCACTTCTGTCGGGGGTTCCGAGTCTTTTTTCAATGTGAATCGATAGAGAGTATTCATTATCTGTGGGAAAGCCCACTTCGATTAAGCTGTTGATATGGGTGAGCGCTGTGTGATCAAAAATAATGACGTCATTAGTGATATTTTCGGCACGACCGTAACGACCGTGGTCGCCATGTGGAACGGCAAACGGAACATTTTGGGCCTTGTGGGATTATACATATATTGTGGGATATTACAAGAACGCGTCCATTGGGGCATATTACACACTCAATAATATCGCGATCCTGGAATCACGATATTATCACAAGATGGCAATACTGCCACGATACTGCGATACCATCAATAGTGCATCAGTATTATCGTGATAAAACGAGTATCGCGTGATATTATTGACAGTGTAATATAGCCCATTGTGGCATATTAAAAATCATCAATCTGGCTTAAAGACCTAGTTGCCAAGCCATAAATATTAAAAAAAAACATCAATATATGTCAATGTCAAATTTTATCTGAATAATTGTCTGTCATTATCAGTAATTCAGTATACTAAATTCATTCAGTATTATTTCTCATGTTTTCTAAATAATTTCGAAACATTAGAATTTTGGAAAATTACCTAAGAATTAAATTAGGCGAAAGATGAAGTGTTACATTGCATTAGTTTTATCAAACATATTTATCAATGTGTTATGCGCATCGAATCCTATCGAAGAAGAAACAGGCAACGGTAGATATGCCATCGAAGGACGAGTTTTTCCTCCAGAAGAGCAAGAAGTTGGTAATTGGCATGTTGAAACCAGAGTCCATGTGAACGGCGGGGAGTATATTGGTTTCATCCGCGACGACGGTACGTTTGTCGTACGCAACATCCCGTCAGGGTCTTATGTTGTCGAAGTATTGCATCCAGATTACATGTATGAGCCTGTGAGAGTAGAAATCAACTCCAAAGGTAAATACAGAGCTAGAAAAGTTAACTATATACAAACTTCTCAAGTTATTCAGGTTCCTTACCCACTGAGAATGAAGGCACTGTCCAAATTCAGGTATTTCCAAGTTAGAGAACAGTGGAGGCTGACTGACTTCTTGTTTAACCCCATGGTAATAATGATGGTGTTGCCACTCCTACTCATCATGATTTTACCCAAAATGATGAATGACCCAGAAGCAAAGGAAGATTTGAAGCAGATCAGCAATTTGGCAAAAATGGGTGAAATGCCAGAAATGTCTGAGATGTTTACCTCTTTGTTCAGTGGAGGGGCATCAGCTAAAGCCTCTAGTTCAAAAGCGAAACAAGTAAAGAAGAGGCAGTAGTTAGTGTCAATTCTAGTATAATTTATTATATATTTATATATATAGTTGTAGGCATCAATAAAAATATGTTAAAAGATTTGTCTTTAATTTAAATTAAGCATATTTATCAATTAATATTTTCTGAAACATTAACTATGAAAAAGGATTCTGAGTAATTAACATTACAAAGTGTTTTTTGACTTATAATTCAGCATATTTTGTTTTGTATCGTTTCAAATAGGGAATAAAAGATTTTCAATTATTTTATAGTGACACATTAGTATTTATTAATTCTTCCCACAGTTCCAGAATTATACAGGTTTTATCAGTCCTGGATTTAACCTAGGACATTAATCAAGAACAATTCAAATATTTATATGAATTACTTTAATTATAAATGTGTAAAAAATACAGACAGCTGGACATGGCAATTACATTAGGTTTCTGTTTCTGAATTTCTAAGTAACCCTAAAAAGGGCAGGATTTCAAACTTCAAATTCCATTGGGTTCATTAGGAAATACCCTTACCATTAATCAACAAAATCCTGGATACTAAGTCTGCTAACACAATAGTCTCAATGGTTTCAGCAAGGAAGTATTCTTTTTCCATACCGAAATTACTAAAATTAAAGTTTAAGTTTATACAAAACTAACCATCTTGGTGCCAGTGATCTACCAATCTGACACTAATAGCAGATATGGGAATCTGGTCAAGTTTTCACATGACAAAGTTATACAAAGGTATGTGAGTAAGTATCTGGTAAAGCCTTCGTAGATACTTAGAGAACCAACAGCACTGTGGAACATTTATGACTAAAAATAAAACAAAATCTCATTGAAAGGGCCTTTTATTTTGAAAATAATAAAATGTCAATAATGTTAAATACACTACAGACACACATTTTTGTAACAACTTAATTAAAAAGAGATTACACACAATACATACATAAAAAAAGTAAAAAAAAATCAGTCATTGGTAATTTGGACGGAAACTACGTAAGTAAAATGCTTAAGGTAAAAATATGACATTCTCTTAATCTTAAAATATGTTTTAAATACATTTTTATATTTTTGGGTTCTGGACGGGCTTTATTTGTACATAATAATCGTAAGGTACATATTTTAATACCATCCATATACTTCTCAATGAATTAAAAAATCATTTGAAAATATAGACAATTATGGAGGTTTAGCTGCCAACCATTCACCATGTTCTATCAAAATTGTTTCCATATTTCCTTGAATATAGCCAGAAATAAAATAGAAATATCCAATAATTTTTCCTGAGAGAAATGGAAAAAAATCATAATTGTCATTTACAAATGGAAGCGAAATAATACAATAATTACTACATTTTAACGATTTTAAGAGTATTTTAATATTTCTCATGGTTACTTGAACATATGATTTTATTCTGTGATCATCATAGACTAATATTGTAATTCAGATATTCAACCAAATTGAATCAATTTGGTTGAATGGTACAGAACACAAAGGAAACAAAGGTGTTCAATTACATTGAATTATTGAAGTTTACTTTGATATGTCGCACCATTAGAATTATACAGACGTAATTAAAAATATCAAGTTATTCAATTTTGTACCTTATTTTTTAAAGCAATAGATATTTAAATCTAATAACTCAATAATCTGAATTAGGTCTATAATTTTAAGGGTGCGATGTATCACTTTGGTTCATTCATCCACATTGAAAGATAGAAATCAAACATACAACTTAAAACATACATTGAGGTATAAAGCAATTACTATTAAAAATTACTAAAATGACCAACAAATTAAAATCACTCTCAAAACCCTTAAAAGGAAGCTTTACTTATGGTGAAAATCTAATAAAATACTAAGGTATATTATAATAATTAGTTCTATACATATTTAATTTTTATTTATTATATACTTATATTGTCTTTTTCTATTAAGGCAATTGTAATTATGTTTTAAACTATACAGAAGTTTCATTTTAAAATATCCATAATAGCTAAATAGGGTTAACTTTTTCATTGGCTTAGGATTGATCTGCTTTATATAAAATCCTGTAGACGGAGCTTAGAATGCAATCAAATGTAATGCTAAAATGATGATGAAGCATTAACTTATTCCCGTTTTGGTACTTTGTACGTTTTGACACTCGCATCGCGCTCTCGCTGTCGTAACGACGTGTTTCACACAAATTTGTGCTCGAATTTAAGAAATTATTCATTGTTGTTGTCTCACTTTGTTTATATAGGATTTGTGTAAAAGAAAAAAGTTCTCTTGTTTTGTTATATGATATGCAGTCACTGAGATTTGGACCCACATCTTTATTACGAGAAAGATTTCGTCACAAGGATCAGGAGCTAAGGAGGATGATAATTCGCGCTATACTTCAGATTAACACACACATTGTATCATTGTATTGTATCCCCAGGCTGAGCAAATTACACTTGTGCTACGGATAAAATACAACGGACCACTCTGGAGCCGATCCCAGACACACAGACTAGAGTAAATAACGGATAGTTCGTTTACACAATGACAAGTCTAAACAGTCTTATACGGCTAATCTAGAGAGCCCAGTATATTGTGTCGAAAATATTGACCACATTCTAAGTCAAAAGTCAATTAAAGATACAAGATCATTCTATTTGAAATGTAATTATTTATTATGATATTGCTTTAATACTTCTAAGGACACTTAACATCAGGTTAGACCAATGAATAGCACGTTGCGTGTAAAACAGTAAAACTTCTGCAAAAGGGCATTTTCAACCAAATCACTTTTTGATTTATATTCTAATTAAAGCACAAAACAATAAGGCGATTGCACCGATGTATTTTCAAATTGTAAATACTTTATAATTATAATTATTTATAGAATGTGAATATGAGAATATATCGATTTACAATTTCAAAGAATATGTAAATATATCAATTTACAATAATTGCATCACACTTTTTTTTACATAATAAACCTGGGACAGCCTGCCCTTATGGAGATAGACCGTGTACAACTATATATATATATTGGAAATAAGATTGTATGATATGTTACTACAAAAAATACTATCCTATACTTATATCTACACATTGTTGTTATACATATCTCACGCCAAACTAGAGTTCTTATATTAGGGTCAGAGAGCTGCTCAGTAATTAATTTCAAATGAAAGTGACTACTGTAAGTTCAGCCATGATAGAAACGACTATCGCATAGTAAAATTTTAATTCTGAAGTCACCCCTAAATCATTCTCATACGTTATACAGACCAGGGGGGAGGCAGCTGCTCCCCCCTGGTATGTATGTCTACATACCACGTACCTTATGTTGTCGATAACAGTTATGGTAGAGCGACGTTACGAGTTACTTTCGATAAAAAAATACGTTAACTGTCATAAAATCCGAGTTGCGCGCCGACCCATTTGCATTCATGCAACAACTTTTACCTATTATTTGTCTACCCATCACGCAGGATCTCCTGCGGGTGTTTCCCCTGCACATTTCATATACCTAATGCTTCATGTTGATAGGGCAATACAAGCGCAGGAGACACGGCTTGAGAAATTTCTCAATTGACCTCCCCTCTCTTTAGCTTTGAATTAATCGTGTTTCATACGATGAAGGAATTCCGATGACCCACTTGCCACTTCTCTATGCCATGCCGTCCATCACACCATAAAGACTGGCGTCGCATTCGCTTCGCTTGTGGGCCCCGAATTCTGCAATTTCAATATCGTCAGGATGAAGGTTGATCACTGGCGTAATAATAGTTGGTTTTGTATGAAGAAACAGGCATTACGACGGTGGTAGTCGATCACTCTGACGATATTGTAATAGCTAGCAGAATTAGGGTCCAGATGTTGATATATACCATAACACAGGAGAAGAATGACTTGTTGTTATATTTATTTCATGAAAACAAGTCCCATATTATATAGTACAATGCATAAATTTACTTTACAATAATTAAAATTATAAATTTATATAATCAAATGAACATACAACTCTATAACTGTATAATTTAGGTGTTTTTTCAGAGTTTAATTTACTTCTTTCTTAAAACCCTTAAAAATGTTATTTTATATCCACTGGAATCCCATTTATATGTCTCGAATAAGGCAAGCGTGCATTTTATGCTTAATTAAAATTTATTATAATTGACTTTCTGATATTTTTTTAAAGATATGTAACAAAATTTTGACGCAGCTTGATACAGACCGCGCACACAATTTTCCACAAGAGACTTGCAACGACCTCGTTCACGACCGCGATCTTTCCCGTTCTACTTGTTGGCCGGCGTCACAATCGTAAGCTCAAGTGGAACGGTTATGCGACCCACCCCTTGACATGGGCCGTTGTGAGTGCTGCGTGAGCGAAAATCATAACGTCTACGCCACGACCGTAACCGCGGTCGCCTTGTGGAACGGCAGTCGGGGCATTTTGCTCGTTGTGAGATACTAAAGGAACGCGCCCATGGTGATACGTTTTTAAAATTTTATAACCACTCAGAGCAAAGTGAATGCTTTGTAAGTTGCTATATCTATGGATCAATATGTATTTTTTATCATATAAATTATTTCTTAATATAAACCATTTTAATATTTATTAAATAATATTATTAATGTCTTTTATATTCATTGAATAAGATTTATTATACTTGAAAATGTAAATAATATTTATAAAGAAATTAATAAAAGATTGTTGTCAATAGTAATGTTGAACATTAACAAATAAGTAAGTACGTTAATGATTTAGTTTCACTGGTTTTAAGTAAATAGAATAAAGAAGTAATAAAAAGAAATTTAGTTAAACAGTACTACTTTACAACTAAACACTAAAACGGTGGTTAACACATACTACATAAATATTCGAGATGTTACTAGATATCGATGACATAAAGACTTCTTATTTATCCATTGTCAATCATATTTTGTTCATTTTCCTGTTATAATTGAAGACATGAGTGGATGAAGATTATAAGTCGCATAATTCCAATTCTGAGTAAATCGAGATAAAAGTTTTACTTTTATTTTAAACTGCACTGAACTTAACACCTTTTTCAACTCTCTATTTTTTAAATATGCCTTATATCTATACTCTAAGGTCTGTAGTCATTTGGTATCGACTTATAACCTTCATCTACGCAAAAAAAATGCAAAAAACCGAATATGCGACATATCACCTTCGTCCACTCACGTCTTCAATTATAAATATTATGGAGTACTATTTATTTTTCGTTAATACAGTCCACTCATGCAACACCAAGCCTGTTAAGAAAAAATGTCGTAAGCGACAAGACTTAGATAAGTATTTCACTTTTTATTGTTACGTACAGTTTAAAACATTTACTTCGTTGTACTAGCAACGATCCTGAGACCCATATCTGCGTTAATAGCAAAATTATGAATGATTAAAATCGAAGATCTAAGAGTAAATTATTAAAAATTATTTTAAAATTACACCTGTGAAATTATTAATATTATAAATGCGAAAGTAAATCTGTCTGTTTGTATATGATTATAATACCGAGGGTGGCCAAGGGATACTTTTTATCCCGGATAATGGGATAGATTTATGTAAAATGTATCTCGAAAGCTACGATAGCTTTTGTGATTTTGTCCATTATGACCACTTGGTCCACTGGGTCCACTTAGTCCATGTCATCTCTATTGTCATTTTTATCAATTTTTGTCATTTATGTAGTTTACAGACAGACGGGGGATGGTATAGTTTGCGATATAAAATGAAGTGAATATTCCGGGGGTAAATACATAAAAAAATACTACAATGTAACCTGTACCGCCTGCTCTTTAAGTAAGTAGTTTTCTCTTTAAGGGTAAGCTCTACTTGTATATAATTCGCTTACGATGTTCTTCCATAGCATGCTCGATATATCCCTATTTAATTCAACTTATAAGAAAAATTTGGTCCTTCGAGACGGATATGTAAGAAGTCTTTATGTCTATAATTAGGAATCACTATTATATGACAATGAGATTGTTTCGCATCACATTTTAACATTTTGATATTTCCGATATCGCACAATCCTTAGTGATACATATAACTAAATTTATAAACAACAAATTATTCTCTAAAATGTTCATTACTTGTCAATAAACATTCAATAGAATCTATAAGCAAGTTACAAGCTAGCAAACAATGGTAAATTTTTTTATCAAATACCGTAAAAAGCCTATAAAGATTCCAATGCATTTTTATCTACACGCTTCATATAAAAATACAAATATTTTTCTTTTTAAATTATTATCATAGATACAATCGTAAAATTCACTCGATTTCTATCACTGATTAAAATTTAATGTAATTATTTTTAACCTAAGTGTTTTTTTTTTATTTGAATGTTTATTACTGCGTAAGTTTAAGGCTCACATTAGTAGGTTGCTGACTAATAAGTTGAAGATAACTGTGATGTCATATTTTGCTCAATGATTGTAAAGAAAATATGTTTACTACCATTTATAAAATGCACTTTAAGTCACAAAAATAATAGAACTATAATTTCATAATTATATTCGTTTTCTTTAAATTTATGTCCACACATAGTTTATGGATTTAGCCAGTATTTTAAAAGTTTTATTATACATATTATATAATATACTAGCTGTCCCGGCAGACGTTGTCCTGCCCGGAAAAGCTTCAATCGATATGCCGACAGAAGCGCCACCTACCGGGTCCAATTGTGAACCAACTCAGAAACCTTCTCTGGCTCATGCACAACAACTTTGTTAAAGTATAATTTACGATCCTATGAAGAACATACAGGCAAACATTTATTTTTATATATAAAGAAGATAAATAATATTCAAGAAAATAGGTGCCAGATATTATCCGGACCCTTATAAACCCCAATGTTAGCCTTAACCAAATTGCAGGGTGTACACAAAGCACTTCTTGTGTCAACCCAAGAAGTGACGCCCTATATTTATGAATGAACGACTATATTGTACATGTACAATATCTTATCCTTATCCATTCCTTGCCCTACCATTGGATGAATTTTTACATTAGTTATATAGATAGATAGAGGATATAGAAGTCATAGGAACCAGCCATAAGATACTGTTAATGAAAAAAAATTGTGTGCGTCTCGGGACGCCCGACAGAAGTGATAACTTGCGTGTTAGAAAGGGAACCCAGAAATATTGGCGCCGTAACGCGTTACGTAACGAAGCGGTTTACCCTCCTATAAGAAGTTTTCACTTCAATGACAATTTACATACAATAGGCATCAGATAATGTTAATTATTATATTACTTATGTTTAGTTAAATTTGACTCCAATGCCTTTGAAAATGATTTTCTCACTGAACAGTAAAGAAGTAGCCGACTCATTATTACATTCCGTAAAATGGGGGGATCAGGTCTAGGGGGTGAATTGGGACAAACCTCAAGTTTTATTTGCGACCTTATATACACATTTATGTTACGTGTTACACTTTGTGGTAGGATTTAAATTTGAAGCTTGCAATATTTTTTCTATAATCCGGCCACACTCAGTTATCCTGTCATAAGTATTTTAAAAAAAAGTACTTCAAAACATTGGGACAAAGTTGTGTGAAATTTGTATTGTAGGTACCTGCCTATAATATGAAAGTGTCAGCCCTAGCGAAAAACTTTATTAACCCATTAAGCGACTCGATTCAACCCAACGCCTGCGTGAATAGGGACAAGTGAGTTTTGCAACTTTTTATGATTATTCTTTAATAAACTATATCTTAACGCATTAGAAATGAAAATTTAAAGTACCGGAACCATTATGATCTCCGTTTTATTACTATAACTAGAAAAAAAACGATAAAAATCAACGTCGAACTTAAAAAGTGTCCCGCATCCCCCCATTTTACGGTTATCACTTATATATATTATAAAAATACTAAAAAGTAATCTAAGTTGAATTATTTAATATTGAAATTGATTAACTTGAGAAAAGCTTAGGGTATTATTCTTTATGTATATAGCGCCTGGGTTAGAGTGAGAGAGGAGTCTGCCTACCGCTGCCGTGTGTGTGGCAGAAAAGGAAGCCAGAAAGACTGGCGTCGTAACGCGTTACGTATCGAAGCGGTTCACCCCCCATAAGAAGTTATCACTTCAAAAAAACTTTAGGGTAAAAAAACATCATCTTTCCAAGTTGCCGACCAAAAAGTCCAATCGTGTGATAAATTTACATTAAACAGGTCACAGAGCAAACAGCGTACTAATTATCACGTTTTTAGAAGTATATAATGAAACGACTGAAATTCTACTATGAAATATCGACGACTGACGTTAAATACCGTGTTATCGTTACAACGCCGGTGAGCAGCAGCAAGGGTAAGGCGTGGGTCGCCTTCACAGCGGCGTTGTAAATCGCGCAGTAGGGGCACTGCGACGAGCCGCACACCTCGCAGATGTTCAGCAGGTAAGTCGGCAACGCGTCGAATATGCTCTCGTTGAAGCGTTCTGTGGACAGAGCCAATGATATTTATTTGGTTACGATGTAAATGAATGAAAATACATTTTGTTTTTGTTATTTTTAACCGACTTCGAAAAAAGGAGGAGATTTCAATTCGTCGGGATCTTTTTTGTTGTTGTTGCTTTTTTTATGTATGTTCGCCTATTAATCCGTGATTTATGATCCGATTCACGTGATTCTTTTTTTGTTCGACGCGGAATAGCTTCCAATTGGTCCCCTAAAAATTTTACATAGTTTGGCCCAGTAGTTTTCATTTTACGAACATTTTTTTGTTCCCGTTTCTTGGGACCTATATTTTTTAAGAAGCGCGACACCATTCGTAGGTCCACCCATACATAGCTAGACACTAAAAAGTAACAAATAAAATATAAAAACTTCGTTTTAAAACCGACTTCAAAAACTAAAAAACTAAAATGTATAAAATAACTTATTTCTAAAGCTATTATTATTAATATATATTATCTAAAACATCTTGAAGTCGGTGCAAAGTAAAACATAAAAATTACTATATTTTGAAAATTACTAAGCACCGACTTCAAGATGTTTTAGATAATATATATTAATAATAATAGCTTTAGAAATAAGTTATTTTATACATTTTAGTTTTTGAAGTCAGTTTTTTTAAACGAAGTTTTTATTTTTTATTTATTTATTTAACAAACAGTAAATAATTTAAAACTTATTTTTTTTATATAGACTATAACTGATCGCGACTCCATTCGCGTGGAATAGTTAAAAAAAAGTAAGATAAGACCCCCCCCCCCCCCCACGATTTTGAAACATTCTTCAATTGGTGCTCCGCTCCGATTGGTCTTAGCGTGATGATATATAGCCGATAACCGAGAGATAACCGCGTTCAAGCAAACAAATGAACAAACTTTTCAGCCTTATATTAGTATAGGATTAGAAAACCTCTGGGAATTTGTATTAGTGCTATAGTGGTATGTCCGTAGTGTTTTTCAATTTTAACATAGGAATTATAATAATAATAGATTTAAATAGTACCTTATGTGTTTAACAATATAAATAAAAATAAATGGTAGAAATGTATGTACGCGCATAACTTGAGAAACACCTTACCGATTTTGATGAAAATGTTTGTGTGTGTTTGAGTGAGTCCCCGGATTATTTAGATTGACAATTGGAACCGGTAAGCGGCGCTGTCGTGTCCTAGATTTTTATTTTAACGGCAAGCACCCCGCTTGTCCAAGGCGGCTTGGCAGGTTGACACATCGGTTGTCTCGATGTGCAGGTTGCATCACGATGTTTCCCTTCACCGTTGCTATCCGGTTCATATTTGTTATTCAACATTTTAAATGTGGTCGAGCCCTGCTGCAATCATTATATTGATTACAGCTCTTGGGACCGGCTCGATTCGGTGTGATACTACGCTCTCACAGAATATTGGCGTTAAAACGATTAACATCGAGCTAATCGTGTTTCAGAGGATAACTGAAAGCGTCAGGTCACTTCCTACACCTGCCCTTATTCCAGTCCCATTCCTCCTGTTTATCTCATCCCAAAGGTAGACAACAAGTTTGCATCGCTAATTGGTGTTGCAAACGGCTGTCTACAGGTTATGGCAACTACTTTTGATGGGCTGGTTGGGCCATCTGTATGTATGACAGTTTAAAAAAATATCTTATAGATAGAGTGAAGTTAGCAGATATCGGCCAATTTTTTTAAAGGTCCGCGTTTGACCTTTGTCACGCCTGATGACTGAGATATGATCTAAGGTTTGATATAGGCTGGGACTGAAAATCAGCGCTGCGTCATCTCTTGTCGCAGCATAACGCTGAGTTCTGGCCTTGTTGCCGTAAATGTGGTGTACGTTTTTCTTATACTCGTAATTATTATGTATTCATGCCTTAAATGTTCAATGTATAGTTATTTAAAAAAAAAAATTTCTGTGTGTACATACATTTGCGACAATAAACATTTTCTTTCTTTCTTTCTTTCTATATAATTTTGTAGGGACGATTTGTAGGGTTTTAATATTATCAACACTTCTTCAATGTTAGGCCCATATAAGGTTGATGGTCCATTTGGTCTCTATCTTACGTGATCAATTCCATCTATACTAATATTTGATGAATATAAAGCTTTCTATATATATTTTTGCACAGATTTGAGTCCAAGTCTATTTGTTGGCTACAACTTTTTGAAATTGTCTAACTTTGTTATTTCTTGAAATGAAAAAGCAGTAACGTATATAATATTACCTGGAGCATAGTAATCGTACACTCTGATGGGCAGATATCGAGACATGTTCGCGACCGGGAACCATCGCTCGATGGTGAAGTTCACACACGTTGGCTCCACTGACAGCTGCCAAATAGATAAATAATATGTTAACTTAAACTTCTTTGCAACATACCATAGGACAACATCTATCCGTGCAGGAACGGAGAAAGAATACAATTTCCTGCGGCCGGGCGGCCTGTCGTAAGAGGCGACAAAACAACCCACAGCCAGGTGGTAGGGCATTTTCCCGACTGGATGGCTACCACCTATGGTCTAGAGCACTGTTTTTCAACCTTTTTCATGACACGGCCCCTTTAGTATTAAGAAGTATTTCGTGACCCCTACCCGTTGCTTTTTTTCATGTATTTTATTTTGTGTCAAATATTCAATCCAACATATTTATTTATTTTCATAATTAGGGTTCGGATAAATACTTGCCCAACCTTTTGCAACTCCGCTATAGAAGCTTAGAGACCCCCTTAAAGAAGCTTCAAGACCCCCCCAGGGGGTCGCGACCCACACGTTGAAAAACACTGGTCTAAGCATGCCGCCATAAGAACTGTGTTCGGGCATTAGTGGCCAGGTTCCAGACTCCGCTTAGAGAGCGGCAGACCACTGGCGCCTTTAGTATTACGAATGTTTATAGGCGACGGTAAAAGCACTTTCCATCACAGTTGGGCCGTCAACCTGCCTGCTTTACTTCAGCAATAAAAGAAAATACCATTTTAAATTTATTTTGTAATCAAAATAAGCAGGATCAACGAGATTTAACAGTCAAATAATGAAAATCATAAACACTCCTTACATTTATGACCTCTAAGGACTAAGGCAAGGCCGTCTTCGTGCTTGCCTTAGCTAGCCGGCATGGAGTGGAGATCGCTAGAGACTCAAGCTCCAGGGGGTGGAAGTAATAAATGGCATAACGTGAGAAGCAGTTTCGGTGAACCTGAAGCCCGCCTCTCCACACCCCTTAGTCACTCATACCCATGTTGCCCCTCACCAATCTTATAGGCATTTGTAGGGGCCCATGCAGGGAGTGGCGCGTTACCTTGTGGTCATTTTATCCATAGTCCCCATAGACCTTGATCCCTAGTTCCACTAACAGTTCACCCCAAATATCCCGATACTTTTGGCGTCATTTCCCACCGTAGTCCTAGACTGGCCGGGGCTTGTCTTTGGGTGCATTATTATATGGTGTAGACAGGGATAATCGCCGCTCAGTGTCACACCACATTTACATTAAAATTGTCAAGGGGCCTCTACGTGTTGGCCTTCCCGTGGCCCCACGCTAGTCCTCCAAATGTCCGGGCCATTTTCATGGCCCGTGGTCTACAGATATAAAACAATGGCTTACGTAGTCGAAGTAGAAGAGCATCTTGGTGGGGCTGTACTTGGCGCGCTGCAGGGTGGGCACCCTCCTGGAGAGCACGTAGGCGTCGAGGACCTGCTGCTGGATCATGTACCCCGTGGGCACGCCCACCTCCAGCACGGCCATGCCCGATCGCGGCGACTCCTCAAGATACGTCCAGCTAGAAAAGAAAAGGCATAATTGGAAAGGTGACACATCTATCGATGGAACTTATTAGGAATAAAAACTTTTGAATTTGGATTTTGAATATCTGTCATTCTTTCGCGGAAAAACTACGGGACCGATTTCGCTGAATCTCAATATAAATATATATTCAATGCCAAGGATAAAACACAGGATACTATTTATCCAGAAAAATGGGATAGTTTCCGGGATAAATTTTTTTCTGTTTACCTGTAATGCTTTTACGGAAAACTATTCGACCAATTTGGCTGAAACTCGGTATATATGTAAGCTCAATATCTAGAATGGACATAAGATATATTCATCCCGGAAAAGGGATAGATTTCTGTAAAGGTCATTATCGTAATTTTTATCATTTTTGTGTGATGTCATCCTAACCGATTTCGGTTACGGCGGTCGCTTCAGTTCATCATCAGCTTCAGTCATTTTTGTATTCAACAAATGATAGACACAGGCTACTTTTTATCGTAAAAATAAAACGACAACGGATTGAAATAGGGGATGAAAGTTTGTATGGGAGAACAATCATTTCTCAAGTTTATACATATAAAAATTCATCATCTATATATATATAATGAAAATGGTGTTCGTTTGAGGCTCAATCACGCTTAAACCACTGTATATCTTCTATCTATCTATATATATATAATGAAAATGGTGTTCGTTTGAGGCTCAATCACGCTTAAACCACTGTATATCTTCTATCTATCTATATATATATAATGAAAATGGTGTTCGTTTGAGGCTCAATCACGCTTAAACCACTGTATATCTTCTATCTATCTATATATATATAATGAAAATGGTGTTCGTTTGAGGCTCAATCACGCTTAAACCACTGTATATCTTCTATCTATCTATATATATATAATGAAAATGGTGTTCGTTTGAGGCTCAATCACGCTTAAACCACTGTATATCTTCTATCTATCTATATATATATAATGAAAATGGTGTTCGTTTGAGGCTCAATCACGCTTAAACCACTGTATATCTTCTATCTATCTATATATATATAATGAAAATGGTGTTCGTTTGAGGCTCAATCACGCTTAAACCACTGTATATCTTCTATCTATCTATATATATATAATGAAAATGGTGTTCGTTTGAGGCTCAATCACGCTTAAACCACTGTATATCTTCTATCTATCTATATTTATATAATGAAAATGGTGTTCGTTTGAGGCTCAATCACGCTTAAACCACTGTATATCTTCTATCTATCTATATATATATAATGAAAATGGTGTTCGTTTGAGGCTCAATCACGCTTAAACCACTGTATATCTTCTATCTATCTATATATATATAATGAAAATGGTGTTCGTTTGAGGCTCAATCACGCTTAAACCACTGTATATCTTCTATCTATCTATATATATATAATGAAAATGGTGTTCGTTTGAGGCTCAATCACGCTTAAACCACTGTATATCTTCTATCTATCTATATATATATAATGAAAATGGTGTTCGTTTGAGGCTCAATCACGCTTAAACCACTGTATATCTTCTATCTATCTATATATATATAATGAAAATGGTGTTCGTTTGAGGCTCAATCACGCTTAAACCACTGTATATCTTCTATCTATCTATATATATATAATGAAAATGGTGTTCGTTTGAGGCTCAATCACGCTTAAACCACTGTATATCTTCTATCTATCTATATATATATAATGAAAATGGTGTTCGTTTGAGGCTCAATCACGCTTAAACCACTGTATATCTTCTATCTATCTATATATATATAATGAAAATGGTGTTCGTTTGAGGCTCAATCACGCTTAAACCACTGTATATCTTCTATCTATCTATATATATATAATGAAAATGGTGTTCGTTTGAGGCTCAATCACGCTTAAACCACTGTATATCTTCTATCTATCTATATATATATAATGAAAATGGTGTTCGTTTGAGGCTCAATCACGGTTAAACCACTGTATATCTTCTATCTATCTATATATATATAATGAAAATGGTGTTCGTTTGAGGCTCAATCACGCTTAAACCACTGATCGTATCGACATGAAACTACCACCATTCGATGCGAAATTTTTCCTAGATGGTTTATGGCTATTTATCTATATATATCTATATACTCGAAAACTACTGGACCGATCATCATGAAACCACAACCAGTCGACGCGGAATTAATCGTAGATGGTTATAGGCTATATATTTTTCAAATTCTATGAGCCCTTTCCCATGTTTTCTCAATTTGTTTGTTTATTAATTTATTTGAATAAGGCGGTACGAAGTTCGCCGAGTCAGCTAGTTCATCTATAAATGCGATAGTAACTCGCTGTTAAGCTTTCATGGA
Source organism: Dendrolimus pini (assembly GCA_949752895.1). Taxonomy (NCBI): domain Eukaryota; kingdom Metazoa; phylum Arthropoda; class Insecta; order Lepidoptera; family Lasiocampidae; genus Dendrolimus; species Dendrolimus pini. Next base: position 17,931,271 of record OX457141.1, on the reverse strand, counting down.
AAAACTACTACAGTACTGGATAGGTTTGCTGTAATTTTGTACATAATTACGAAGTTTTAATAGCAAAAAGATACTTTTCATCCCGAGAGATGGGATGGTTTACGATATAAAATGAAGTGAATCATCCGGGAGCAAATAACACTTAGTTAAAAAATACAATGTTACCTGCATTAGCCTGCTCTCTAACAACAGGTACGCTCCAGGGTTTGATCCCCGCCGCAACCGGGGGTAAACTCTAGTAGTTCTATATAATACTAGCTTCTGCCCACGATTTCGTCCGCGTGGTGCGGTTTTTTTAACTATCCCACGGGAACTCTTTAATTTTTCGGGATCAAACGTATCTTAATAGTTTTCATGATCGCATCCCAAGCAGGTGGTACTTGCCAACCATCTTCTCTATTGAAATTTGGGTGTTTTTCGATTTCAATAGCCTCACGCATCAGTATAGGCATGAAACGATTCCCTTTTGCGAGGATTTGTAGTTGGTCGAATCTGATGTAGTGGTTGAGTTTATACAGCGTGTGTTCGCTTTCTTGACTAGTACACAAAATCCACTAATAATACAGAAAACTTAAGAAAATACTATATAATTATTATCGTTAGGAGTTGCAAGACTCGAATTAAAATGCCGTTGTAATTACTATAGAATTTATTAGAACTATACAAACACGTATAACACAGGTACAAATATAACTGTACACAACCAGTCCAAACGAGATGCACGATTCAATCACACGCGCAAGTCCGTCACTACGTCTTGCTTCGCTTGTGGCTATCGCTGGACTACCGATCTCTCCATTGGGGCATTGCTTTATACTGCACAAATACAATATGTCTCTCGGCCGCGTGGACTGAATCACATCTGGCTAATGACTACCATAAGATATTACAATACACAAAGGGCTGTTTTTCTAATTACAATTTTTTAACATAAAGTAAACAAAATAAGTCCAAATGCCGAAAAGGTAATACAATGTCTACAGGTATGCAGGTGTGAATTTGTCTTTTGTCGGCATTCAGGTCGTGACATTATTTTTACAGTTAATAAAGGTAACTAAACACGCACCTGGCACAGCCCTGGAACTCGATGTGGGAGTGATTCCGCCCGTAGAAGTGGTGATGGGAGACGAGGGAGAACGCCTTGACCGGGGGCTGGGTCTGGAACCGGGGGATGTCCACGTTGTACTGCACAGACATCTGGAGGATTCCGTACCCGGCACCTTTGGCCGTCACTTTTACTGTGCCCCATGCCTCAGGAATCTACACGAACAATGTTTAAAATATGTCATTTTTTTTAAAACAACTACGAACTCTATTTCCGTACCCTTTTTTACAATTTAATTTAGGAAAATGTTTAGAAATTATACACGCTTCTTTCTTATTATGGTGTGAAATTTATTCAATGATGTTTGTGTTGTAGTGTTCCTAACGAATAACTTATTATATTAATTTATTCTAATTTTAATACTAAACTAGTGTAGAGTGTATCTGTTACATGCTGATGTTGTGAGGAAGTTCATGTGCAGTGTGTGCCTTATGTCTATGTCTATCTTATGTCTACCACTCAAACACACACATTCATACCAGTAACGATTAAATAATTTAAAAACTTCAACTAAAATGTTGGTTGAAAATCTAATATTGTTTTACTATATCAAAACGCAAAAGAAGCAAGTCTTTTGACGTCCCGAACAAAGGTATGGCTTAGAGCCTGATTCAGAGTTCTTTTACTAGGCGATTGTCCAACTGAAAATTGAATGTGTCTTAAAACAAATTCATAATAGTTTAAAATACCTTTTTTAACAATATAAAATATTTATCATAGGTACGAATGTCGCTTTCGATAAATCAGCGCCAATGGCTCGAGTATATAATAAAGGCTTACCGGGTGTTTAACTTTGGTTAGTTATTATACTCACGTCGATACTCTGCATGATGGCCAGATTGGTGTTGTCCACGCGGAGCTTCTTCCTGACCCCCCCGAGGGCCACGGCCTCCACGTCCACCTCCAGGGAGCTCACGTCCCTCAGCCGCTTGCGGTTCGTGTACTCGATCAACGCACGTAGTGCTATGTACGTGTCCTGAAGAGAAATATTTCTGGTCATCTGACAGCTGTCATTTAAGTCAATCATATCGGATTCGTGAATAGTCTTGATTTAAATGACATTTGACGTTACCATCGTAAGCTCGTAGTGGAACAGATTATGGGGCGTTGATGCGCCTTCCAATGTAAATTGATAGAGAGAATTAATGATCTGTGGTCAACGCCCACTTCGACCCACCTCTTGACATGGGTCGCTGTGGGCACTATGTGGGGGGGGGGGGGGGGGGTGGGGGGGGGGGCTTAGCAGAACTTATAGATATCGTAGTATGCAATAGAGACCTGCGTGGAGGCCCATCCTCCGTCCCGGAGCCGCTGCGCGTTGAGCCACATGACGATCGGCTCGTTGTTGTCCTGGTGGTCCATGCAGGCCAGCAGCGCGTACGCGGTGGCCGCGATGTTGTTCGAGTCGTACTTGTACGGCAGCCGCGGCAGCAGGAACGGCTTCTGGTTCTCCATCTTGAACGGCGGCGGCGGCACCGGCTCCTTGCCCCAGTACACCAGCCCGCCTGCCGATATGGGTCAAATATAAAGTTTTACATGTCTACAGGGGAAGACCACAAATGTTGGAACAATATTGTGGCGACCGAGGGTAGAACTTTCAGGCAGCGTAAGCCGGTCTCAAGGCTTTTAGAACAAGGTAGAAGATTGTGGAAGGAAAAGAAAAGGACGGATACATTTTAGAAAGGGATACACGATGAACGAATGTTCTAGAATTGAAAGTTCGGGATAGAAAAGACAGAGATAGATGGATGTTAGAAAGGGTTAGATGATAGTGCAGTGGCAGGAGGTGGTCTACGCAATAACGGCAACGGTATTGTGAGCGAGACATTTTATCGTCGGGACAGAGCGTCGTTAATTGTGCGTGTGGGGGCAACCAACTTCTTCCAATCCTAAGTGCGTATGCTGGCACGTCAAAACATATTTTGATACATAAACATGGATTACTATATGAAAAGTTGTTTAATTTTTACATGTTTCTATAATAAATAAGTATATTCTTTGTTATTGGATTACTTTTCAATGTCTGCCAAACTGAGGTATTCAGTATCCAAACAGTTTAAAGTAGGAGACATTTTGGTTTAAACGAGAGCAATAACAAATAATTTAATTTATTTTCTATACTAGGGCCAACGAGAAGCGATACCAAATGTAAACAAAACCAATGCAAGGTCATTAGAAAATACAGGGGTGCGTAACTTTTTGAAAGTTGTATTATATATTTTAGTAGACAATTTATTTATTAATATGTTATTCTAAAAAGGTAACAATTAATATAAAGAAATTGAGTTGAAATGAGAATAATAATAATGTTTATGGAAATGAGGATAAAAGTGAAACATTTTTTTAAAGAAATCATTGTTTATTCAGTCTGACGCCGATTGTTCTGAGTCTGTAGAATCAGAATCTGTAACATGTATAATAAATTTATCCATCACGTCAGCTACAATAAAATCAAGTTTGAAAAACTTCTCTTCTTCTTTATGAACGTGCTCCACGCATTTCTTCCACCGATCAGGCGTGACTTTCGCCATACCCTCACTTAATAGTGCCTTTACTTTTGCAAATTGAAACGTAGTATTGTTTCTAGCTACGTGCCCCTTTACATCAGCCCAAATCAACTCAATTGGGTTTAATTCACAATGATAGGGAGGGAGTCTTAGTACTTCGACGCCATATTTCTTTGCCAATTCGTCTACGACATATAATTGGTATTGGTTCTTCACCATTTTTACTCTATTTAATAATTGTATTTTGAGTTCCTTTTCATCGAAACTGATATTTTTGTTAAGAAGCCACTGCTGAATGTTAGCCTTCAACCATGTTGAGCTGGGTGTTTTTTCCTGTCGCCTAGAGTGGTAAGGCGCGTTATCCATGACGACAACTGCATTCTCGCCTAACTTGGGCAATATCTTCTCAAACCAGTTTTCAAAATGTGCAGCATCCATTGATTCGTGATAATCACCGGTGCCTTTGGATTCAAACACCCAGCTACCGTCTTCCACAAAACCATCCTCGTTTCCAATGTGCACTACGATTAGTCGCCGGCCCTTTGACGTAGGATTCTTCGCACCTGTACTAAGACCTTCTAAAAACGCTCGCCGTTTTGATTTTATTTCGGTGTCAACCCAGGTTTTATTAACAGTGTGACCTGAAAATAACATACAGGATACAATAAAACATAGGCAATACTACAAATAATAATCTTACACAATCTTTCAGGCAGAAATACTTAGTTTTGATTATGCGTTAAAGGATAATAAACCCCCCCCCCCCCCCTCCCCTACTGAAGATAGAAACTCTGTGCGCTCAAGAGTTTTTTTTTTTTAAACTTAAAATTACTAACCTGCGTTCACCCATGTTTCATCCATATAAAAAATACGCCGATTCTCCTCTCTGTACTTCTTTATTTTATGTAAATATTTTCGTCGCCACAATACAATATCATCTCTATCAATCAGTGCATTATTTCTTTGCCTCTTGATATACTTAAACTTTAAATGTTTTAATATTTTTTGGAAAGTAGTCCTTTTGAAATTTGGTAGTGTATCGTCTTCATTAATATCTGAAAGTACTTTTTCCACTGTAGGTAGTTCGCCTTTAATAAAGAAAGCATGTACTTTTTTGCGTATGGCTGATTTAGTAAAATCATCGATTTTGTCAGTAAACGTTGGTCTAAGTTTGGTGGTGACAGGAGGAGAAATTTCGCCGTGTTCTTTATAGTCCTTGAGGATTCTATATACTGATGCAACGCCGATACCTAAAATACTAGCTGTTTTCTGCGCCATCTCTTTATTGTAGGGGTATTTATCCTTAGCATAACAACATCATAATGAAATTGATTATATTTTGACTAGCAAACAATTAGATGTACATAATTTTGAAATAATAAAACACCTAAATTTTTACACAGACCATAGACTTATTAGGAGTAAAATCTACTTAAGTAAGCGGAAAGGATTTCGGACCTTAAAAACTGCTAAATCTCTTACAAGGAACTTGCCGAAACTGACTAGGGAGAATGGTCTTAGATGGGAAGAAAAATTTACAGGAGCTATTAACAACTCATCGAATGTACAAGACCAATACAACAACTTTGCAAAAGAAATGAACTATCTTCAATCTCAGATACCAATAATAAAAAAAGAAATTATTCAAGATCAAGACTCTGTTCTTCTTTGTCTTATGGAAGAAAGGAAACAACTATACAAAAGGAAAAGAACTAAAGACGTTAAACAATTGATAACACAAAAAAGCAAGGAAATAAACAGAGAAATAAAAAAAGCAAAGGAAAAATTCAGACAAAATACATTTGAGAAATTTGTTCAGAAAACAGGCGGTATCAAAAAAGCGTATAAAGAGCTAACCGAGTGTTCAAAATGGGCAATAAATATAAAAGATAAGAAAGGAGAAACAACTTCAAATCGGACCGACATTATAAAGGAAGCTACAGACTTTTATCGCAGCCTATACAGAGCAAACGTCTCAGAATCTGTTTCACAGGAAATAATAAAGAATTATGTAATAAAATATGGATACGAAGAGCATTTGCCCGAAATATTATTATCAGAAATAGCTTTTGCAATTAACACCCAGAAGAAAGATAAAACGCCAGGTGAAGATAAAGTAACCAACGAGATATTAAAATCAATGCTAGAACCGTTGCAGCGCCCTTTGAAACTACTCTTTGATAATATCCTCGAAAAGAAAAATACCCCGGAACAATGGTCAAAGTCCACCATTACTCTTCTTCACAAAAAAGGCAATAGGAATGAGCTAAACAATTATAGACCAATTAGTTTGATGAGTAATATATATAAAGTTTTTTCGAAAATATTGTTAAATAGGTGCACAAAAATTTTAGATGAAAACCAACCTCGAGAACAAGCAGGATTTCGCAAAAAATTCTCTACTACTGACCATATGTTCGTTGTTTGCCAACTAATAGAAAAGGTTAAGGAATACCATAAGAACTTGTACATTTGTTTCGTAGACTTTATGAAAGCTTTCGACTCTTTAGAGCATTCTGCTATATTTAAGGCATTATTGGAGCAAGGTGTGGATATCAGATACGTAGAAATCATAAAAAACATTTATTCCAATGTCATGGCTAAAATTCGTTTAGACAGAGAGGGTACCGAATTTAAAATATCGAAAGGAGTGCGACAAGGTGACCCGATCTCACCTAAGATATTTTCTTCAGTGCTGGAAACGGTCTTTAGGAAACTTAATTGGGACGAGAAAGGTATAAAGATTGACGGGGAATATTTAAACCATCTACGATTTGCGGATGACATAGCGATCTTTGCACAAGACCCAAAAACATTACAAGGTATGCTTCAAGAATTGGCTGAGGAAGGTAGAAAAGTAGGATTATCAATTAACTATACAAAAACTAAAATAATCACGAACTGTTCGGAGGAAAATATCATAATAGATGGAGAAAAAATAGAATATGTAAAAGAGTATATATATCTAGGACAATTGGTATCCTTCAAGGATCAGACCGAAAATGAAATTAATCGCAGAATAGCTATATCGTGGAAAAAATATTGGAGTATGAAAGAAATAATGAAAAATAAGGACGTGAACATAAAGATAAAAAGTAAATTATATGATACTGTTATTCTCCCATGCCTCACATACGGAAGCCAGATCTGGGCTTTAAGAAAAAAGGATGAAGAAAAATTGTCAGTACACCAAAGGAAAATGGAAAGAAGTATGTTAGGGATAAAACTTCAAGACAGAGTTCACAACAAAATTATAAGAAAAAAGACTAAAATAACAGATGTGATCAAAAGAGTAAGGACTCTGAAATGGAACTGGGCAGGACACACAATTAGGCAAGAAGACAATAGATGGGCAAAGAAAATCCATGATTGGCTACCCAGAGATGGAAAAAGAGAAAGAGGAAGACCTAGAAAGAGATGGGAAGATATTTTTGCAAAAATGTGTGGAACAAAATGGAGAAGAATAGCTAGAGATCGCAAAAACTGGAAAGAGTTGGGGGAGGCCTACGCCGCAGAGGCGACTTCCATTATTTAATGTGTACACATATACTTATATATATTTAAAAAAAAAACTGTACTTAATGGTAGAAATAAAGGCTTTTTTATTTTTTTATTTTTATTTTATTTATCCTTAGGCCCAGTTTCTTTAACATATTTATAGGTGTTAATAACCATATTTTTTTCATTTACCGTAAAACTAGTCACCTGAAATTGAAAATTAAATTAAAATGATATACTTTATTCACGTGCATTTTTAATAAATTAAAAAAGTTTTATTATTACAGTTGTTGTTTTTTAAATAACTTTAAAGTATACTGTATTTAATATCTATCAGCTAAAATCCAAATATCAATGCAATGGTAAAATATTTCCTGTACATACCTTTGGGCGTTTCTTTTCTGGAGAACTAAAATCTGTTGATTTATCTCTCGAAGTACTTGGTTGTGGCTCCATCATTAACCACTCTTAATAACAACAAACAATATTCAACAACAACAATCTAACAATAATTAAATAAACAACGAAAAATAACAAAACTTCTACAAATAACAAGAATCACCACGAGCGCGTTCCGAAACGGAATGAACTAAAAACAGTAACTCTTACTATAAAATGGCGCCCGAATGTTGGCGAACCCGTCTTGATCTTACGACAAAGACAGACAAATTACGACAAATACACGAGATGGAAAGAGATAGATAATAGATTGTCATCTCCACAGTAGTTTTTAGGTGAATGACCTTTTGTATGTCGTCTCTTTGGCCCTAGTATAGTGTACTTCTTTATTATCTTATACAGTTATTTATTTATCTACTACATATATATTGTGGCGAATGATGGTGGAACCATCTAGTTAGTTTTAGAACTTTTGGAAAAAACTAGAACTATATAAAAGGAAAAGACAAGGACAGATAGATGTTGGAAAGGGATAGACGATGAACGAAAGAAAGAGATAGATAGATGTTAGAAAGGGATAGATGCATAAACGAAGGTTCAAGAATCTTCTGTTCGGGAACAGACAGAGGAAGAGCCAGAGATAGATAGATGGGTTCTAAAAAATTCTTCCGGGTATATAAACAGCGTAAGGCGCGCCTACTGGGCAGTTTAAAGTTGAGTTCAGTTCAAGACGGTGAAGCGACAAGCGCGATACTAAAGAGTTATTAGAGAAAGTTAATAGAGGACAGAGACGAATTAAGTGGGGAATTTAGTGACAAGTTTGGTGGACAGATACGTGAAGGAGGTGTGTAGCGTAGTTCGAGAGAGGAACCAGAAGCGAGCTACACGCGATAATATCGGAGCTGGTCTACGTAATATCGGCGACGGTATTGAGGGTGAGACAACTTATCGTCCGGACTGTGCATCGTTGGTCGTGCGTATAGGGGCAACCCCACAGAGAGGTACTACGTGCGGCTGTGTAAGTCAATAAAAGCTTTTAGTTAAAAACTGGTGTTTTCTTCCAATCCATAAGAGCGTAGTCCCGTTCGCACGTAACAATTTTATACTATATTTGAAATAGTGGTACTTTTGTGCAATTGTACATATATTTATCACTGTTATTTTAATTATTATAGGCTATTGATTTGTTACGCGTGTAATATATAAACTGAAGTATGTATACAATATGAATGTGAGTGGGAGACAGTCGAGCGGTACCTTCGTACCGGTACCTTACTGTCAGAGAGGCCAAAACATTACCTATATTTCGAAACTCCCTTAGAAAGTACTATCTATCTTTAAATAAGTATGTCTAATATATTACGCATTTACGTATTTATCTATTGTTATATATAAATTGTCACATATAATTTTAAGATATATATAAATTTATTTATTTAGATTATTATGCATATACATACACAGACACACACGCACACACACACACACACACACACACACACACACACACACATATATATATATATATATATATATATATATATATATATGTATATGTATATATATATGTATTAAATTTATAAATTAGTGTAAGTATGTATATTGAAATTGTACAGTCCGATCATTTTTCTGCTCCACCTACATCGCCAGATTAGTTAAGAATTTCTTTTAAGCTGGGTTGCCTGGAAGAGATCGCTTTTAGCGATAAGGCCGCCTGTTGTTTAGCCAAGAAGTATTGTAATTATGCATTTTGTTTTGTATTTGTTTGTTTTGGTGAGCAATAAAGTGTTATCTATCTACCTTCGGAGCGCTCGCGCCTCTTGAGCAGCCGGTACGCGTGCTCGGAGCTGGGCGCCTTGGCGAAGGTGAGCGCGTGCGCCACCAGCGCCAGCGCGTACGGCTCGCCGAACTCCTGCAGCAGCTTCAGGTGCCGCTCCAGCCACGCCACGCCGCGCTGCTGCGCCTGCACCACGCGCGCGCTCAGACCCTGGCGCACGACAATCGTTTCCTTTTATCGCCATACCAGCAGACAGGCAGATAGAAGGGGTTACAATCGCACACATCATATATCACCAAGGTCAAAGTAATTTATTTGATTTAAACATGGACAATTTTGCAGATGGTGTGCTAAGTCTTGAGTTACACGCTTCGCCTTGACAGCCATACAAACTTTTTGTAGTTTCGGTTACAAGCCGTTTGTTGTCCTTACGACTACAGAGATTTTATGATTATATTATAGATATGATATGATGACCTTAGTTACAATTTAAACATATATTATTACAATTATGTCTCTTTTACTTAGTATAAGTATTATTTATAGAAACAATTAATTTAAAATAATGTCATTAACAATTTTATATAATTTAGTCAATTAATTATTAAGTTACTCGTCTGTTTAAAATTAAAATATTCATCGGTGGTATAAAATGCCATGCGTATCAGCCACTCTGCTACTTTTATTTTAAAATATTTTAAGGGGAGTGACTTAAAATTTTCCGGTAAATGGTTATAAATATTAACACACATGGAGTAAGAGCTTCTTTGGCATATTACAGTTCTACTATTGGGCAGCATAAGTCGATTAGGATTTCTTGAATCAAAGGTACTAATATCTTTAAATCTTACGAATTGTTCAGGATGATTCTTAACAAATATGTATGTTTCATAAATATACAAGCAGGGTAATGTTAGAAGTTAATACTTTTTAAATAGAGAAAAGCTAAACAAGTTACACTTATGTTATGGGTAATACACAACGGACGACACTGGGGCCAATCTCAAACACCCAGTTGCCAACATGTTGCCATCATTTTTTTAAAATCTTTATTACATAAATGGGGTTTTGTCACTTCGTGATAATATCACCCCGTCCAAACTTACAAGTATTTCTACCTCCTTAAACTAAATACACTGATATAATAACTGAACCAGCACTCTGGCCTCCCCAGACAATGGAGAAGACTCGTCCAGTTACCCACATTGTAGTCGACCGGAAGCTGACGCCGCAACGCCTCGGCCCGGACACACTCCGCCAACACGTTGACAGGTCGTTGTAGGAATAAATACCCGTTCATTTATCAAATATATAATTCGATTTATAATATTTACATCAGCTGAGAGTAATAATAACTTATATATTATATGATTCAAAGGGATGAAAATGTGTACATTTTGTAGACGACTTTTCTTCTGTATCTCTCATGTCACATCACAATTGACAATGCCAGGCAGTGGGCGAAAAGGTTTGTTTCGCCAACACGTGATAGATATCTTAAATTTTTTGGCATTCACAGCAATTTGGTGAATTCGAAACCTTCATCATATATTTGAACTTGTTTGAAGGAGTGTGCCCGGAGCGATGTCTTAGTAAAGCTACAATAGTTTTCCTGTCTATGCCATCATTTACGAGATAAAGTGGTTAGTATAAAAGAGATGTTATTGGGGATGATTTGCTACTGACCTCTCTTACTCCGATATCTTTCAAATTTTTCACTGTTTCCAAAGTGATCACCACTTGCGCAGTCAAAGTTATGTTCCGCTGCATTATTATTGAATTATTTACCTGAAATACAATTTATAGAAATTATTTTCTTAAAATCTGTAGAAAACGTCTAAAAATTATGGCAGAAAAAGTTGTGTTGACATGCAGTAATCGATAAACAAAATAAACCAAATGCGTATAGTGTACCCCATAGCGGCTACGAACATCCTTTGTTTTTTGTCATTTGACTACAAAACACTCAAAAAAGTATAAACGAAAATACCCTGTATCTCAAAAAAGATATTTTTAAAAACAATTTTCGGTTAGAATATTGTTTTAAACTCTCATATAGCTATCATCTTCTGGATTGTTTCTGAACCTTTCTTTATGTCGTAATAGACTAGTAAACAAGTGCCTTTTGGACCAACTTTTTTCAGTAGTCTCCGAAAATTATAAATGAGGTGTCATTCGATTCGGAACGGCATCTAGATGATTTTTGAAAAAAATTAAGTCCACTCATGTCTTCAATTATCACACTTGCAATGTTCATGTTCAAGCAAAAAAAAATTATTAATTAACTATTGAATAACTAAATGAAAAATTGTTATAAAAAAAAAATTCAAGCTGATTATTGTTCATTCATCTATTCAGTTAGTGCCTGAATTTTTTCAATTTTTTATTTTCATATTTAGTATGTTTAAATAATATTTATTCATTAAAGGGCCGATGTGGGTGTGGCTTGCGTAAGCCAGAGTACCCGTTTTCGGCCGTATTGTCATCCCTCTGGGAAAGTTATAAATATTGATCTTACAGTTTCGGGAGTCGAGACTTTTTTTAGGAAATTTCCTTTTCTTTTCGAATCTTTTATCAAATTTGATTTTTTTTATCACTTTTTGAGATATTTGCAAACAACTAAACCCCCCTTCTTTTTTATAGTTAATTGTTAATAACTTTTACAATTTTTGGAAGCGGAACTTCATTTTTTTTCAAAAATTATCTAAATGCCATTCCGAATCGAATGACACCTCATTTATAATTTTCGGAGACTGCTGAAAAAAGTTGGTCCAAAAGGCACTTGTTTACTAGTGTATAACCCTAAAAAGTTAAGTAAAGGCTTGCAACACCTTTGTAGTGGAACACTTACTAGATGGCGCTGTGCGATAATTGAAGACGCAAACGACTCCCGAAACGTAAAAAGAACATATACAAATTTCGCAAACATATACAGATTTTGACGGGACTCTCACTAGTAGATAGCTGTTATAAAGAGCAGTGTCATAACAGTCAGTACAATTATTTTTTCTTAGAGATTTTTTGCGTTCTATTAGTAGGTACGTATTGCAGTAGATGTCACTGTTCTCAAATTAGACACCAAATGAAAGAAAATAATGTTTCGTTATATGCAGTTGTTTTAATACTTGTTTAAGAAATATTTGATATTTTTTTATGTTTTTGCAAGCCATATCGGCTAATAAATATATTTTAAAGTATGTAAGTTCTATTCCGCACATTTTTCAAATTACAAAGCTCTTTTTAACTTTAATTACTGGATTTTTGATGAATTGTCGATTTACCGGAAACTTATTTCAAAGATGTCAATTATGTCAAAACCGAAACGCCATTCCGATCGATACGAGTCACACTCGTGAACTTATGTACTTTGTTTGTGTTTTGATTATTTTTCGACAACTTTGTTTGATTCCTGGACTCCGAAGACTTCGCTTATCACGTTTACTAGTGTTCTGTAGTCCCCTGAACACCGATATGCCTAACGATTTGTTCTCTGTTAACTTGGATTATGGCTTCTTCTGAAAGAGGTTGTTGTGTGCCCAGATGTGGTAAAACTTGTAAGTAAATCATCCTAACGGCACCAGATTAGATGTGGATTCAAATGATGTTATGAAAATGTATGCCTTTGAATATTTAAATAAAAGGAAACATAATAAATCACGCTACCGCTAAATTGTTGTGTTATTTACTAACAAATAAACATTTTTTTGAAAAGGCTTTTGGGAATTGCAGGAGTTAAATTATTAACTCCCGCAATTTCCAAAAGTTTAATATAAAAATTAAAATAATACTAGACGCCCTGGACGGTTTTTGCCGTTGTATTGTGTCGTATACCGATAGTGTGCGTTAGTATATATATTATGACTGTTGACTCTATATCAGTATATATAAAGTATTCTGTGATAAAGAGTAACTTAGTCTACGTTTTTTTAAGAATGCCTTGGGGTGTTCTAGTCTCAGGGACACCCCACCCCTCCTTGTCGGCTTGGCATCGAGGGGCCACGGCAGTCATACCCACAGTTACGGTCTCGTGGCGCCTCAGAATAAGGTTTAGTGGGTAGTCTGGCGGCCGGTGCTTGCATGCTCTAACGTTGAACCTTGTGTGCAACACCAGCAGCCGGGAGTAAAAAAATAAAAAATACAGTGTGTGTCTTGGGACGCCCAACTAATCTAACGTGAGAGGAAGAGAAGCCAGATTGACTGGCGTCGTAACGCGTTACGTAACGAAGCGGTTTAACCTCCCATAAGAAGTTATCACTTCAAAAACTTTCAACTTTATTTGGGTTTCGCGAAAAAAAATCCATGCGGACAAAGACGCTGGCACAGCTAGTAAAGAATAAATAATTGATTATGTCCATCAAGTTCCTGCCAAGAACGCTTAATATGTAATGACTCACTTGTGTGGCCGTGCTGAAGTCGTGCCAGGCCACCTGCTGTTTCGTGCCCTGATAGAGGGCGCTGTCCATGGGCACCACGATGGTGGAGTTGTCGTTTCTGTTCGGCAGCCAGGTCACCTCGTAGAAAGCCCCCTCAGGGGTTTGGTGCTCCAGCACCCAGGCCACTGCCATCGATATCACCTTTGAAACAGGTGGGGATACAAATAACATTGTTAAGTAAATACTTTTAGGATTTATCTAATATTTCTTTTTATTGATAACATACAATCAAAAGTATAAAAAATTCGCCGTTAAAATACCAGCAGTCAAATTAAGAATTTTCAATAACATTTTATCTATATATATATATATATAAAAAAAATTAAATGAGAACAAAAACCTAAACAATAGAATATAAAAATGTTAAAAATCTAAATTTAGTAACAACATTTAAAAAAAACATTATAATTAGATTAGACATAAAAAAAACTTCCAGCTAAAAAGAAACTGACTTCAAGAGGAACTGAAAAGCAAAAAATAAGAACATTTTGAAGTCAGTGCGAAATAAAACATGAACATTACTATTTTTATAAAAATCTAATTTTCATAATAAAATATTTAAAAATTAGATTACAGAATCATTATGTTACATGTAAAAATTAATTTCAATTGAGCTATTAATAAAACTTTTAATAATATAAAACTTACATCGGGATCAATGTAAATGAAGTTCTCCCACTCGTTGAACGACGCGTCCTGAAATATTTTAGCGCAGAACGACGTCAACCATACGCTTGAAGATGACTGGTTCCTGGAATCCATACAAATATATCATAATCGAAGACATGAATAACATTAGTTGACTGTGTAGAAAAAACAAGCCAAATCTTAATTCTATTTAACCCTTTCGAGGGTACAAAGTTAATATTATTTTTGTCCAAAGCTGCCATCAAAATTGCCGCGCCAAAACCAACAGAATTATATCGTCTCTTTTACTCTAATACAAATTCTATGTAGTTAGAAGGAGAAAGCATCAGTTCAACGTTCGTTTCAATTATCTGCATTTGACCACAAATTTGTGGTGCTTCCCAATTAGCCGTGTGTGACACTCAAGAACAAATTCTTGGTGGTTCCGTCTTGAAAGAGTTAACCGTCATAGATGAAAAATACTAGAAACGTCAGTGTGCTGGTAAAAATGTAACTCTGATAACGATACAAATTTTGCTTCCTTTGCATTTGGATATAGAAAAAAACAACGCTTGACTTACAACATAAATTTTGTATTTTAAAACATATTTTTTAAATCACATCACACTAAAATCAATCGAAGTAAATAAAACTTTTTTTATAGCTGATTTCTTATAAGACATAAGATAATATAATGTTGATTGAAAGTTTACTTGTATTTTGCAATATCAAAATGCAAGACAAGAACGAATACAAATATAGGATTCATGTATGTGTGTGTAAGTACATGTATGTATGTATATGTTATGAATGTATATTATATAAGATAACTGATTATACATACTCACTAGCTGTACCCGGCAGACG
This sequence comes from Dendrolimus pini, assembly GCA_949752895.1. NCBI lineage: Eukaryota > Metazoa > Arthropoda > Insecta > Lepidoptera > Lasiocampidae > Dendrolimus > Dendrolimus pini. Next base: position 17,916,058 of record OX457141.1, on the reverse strand, counting down.
TTGTCTTGCCTTTAAAAAATAAAAATCTAGAATCCGCCATGTAGCGGGACCAAATGTTAATCTAAACCATTCTTAAATCCACTTAAACAAACAAAAAAATTCATCAAAATCAGTCCCACCATTTAGGAGTATCGTGGCGCCACCTACTGGGTCCAATCGTTAATTTAAAAAAAACCGCTTAAATTCTGGTACCGGTGGCAGCGACATCTACCTGGTTCAAATTTGAATCTAAATCATCCCGGTAGAAAATTACTAAAATACTAATATCTATTGAAAAATAGTGGAAGTGGTAGAAGGGTGAAAATTTTGGGTTGTATTTATTTTTTAATGCCGAAGCATAAAAAAATCAAAATAAAAAAATGACAAAAAATAAACAAAAATATTTAGGGGTGCGTCACCCTTATTATTTAGAGGTATGAAAAATAGATGTCGGCCGATTCTCAGACCTACTCGCTATGCACACAAAATTTCATACAAATCGGTTCAGCCGTTTCGGAGGAGTTTGGTAACAAACACTGGAACACGAGAATTTTATATATTAGATATAATATTGTTACGTACGGATAAAGAACGCACACCTGGCTGTCGTAAAACGCAGTTTATTGCCTTTCCTGCATTCGGAGTTCTTTAAAAATTTAAAAACATCCTTTTGTTATCGTACTTATTTTATGGCCATCATTAGTGTAGAACTAATCCCTGTTTTTATTGCATTGCGTCGAAGCTTGCCAGATTTGCGGATTGACTCAGTGAACGCGGCCCCTTTGTCGGTATTATACAGTTTAGTATAAAACAATTCCCGAACGGAGGGGTGGGGAAGTCAAGCGACGACTACGATACGAATAAGAGAAGTGTAGTACATTCAATAAGCTATATAGTGACGGACTTTGCGCGTGTTATTGAATTGTATATTACGTTGGGACTTAATTTTTCTAGTTATATTTGTACCTATGTTATACATGTTGGTATAGTTTTAATAAACTCTATAGTAATTCCAACGGCATTTTAATTCGAGTCCTGTATCTCGTAACAATATATAATCTTATATAAGAAACTTGCGTTATTCACGTCTACGTAGTGTGCGTTATAGCTATGAATGATTATTATATATTTAGAAACAACACTCACCAGTCGCTCCTGAAGAGGCTGAAGGAGCCGTCGGGCTTCATGAAGGACAGCTGCCGCTGGTAGAGGATGTTCATGTGGTAGAACGCGTCCCTCTCCAGCGTGCGGTTGCGTTGGTTTATCAGGCGCATGTACAGCGTGAGGTACATGTTCGCCGCGAAACTGAACATGTTCTGTTCCGCAGAGTCCTGCATGTAATAACGCGGTTACAATTTAACATTATTAATTATTCTGATAAAGTTATCATATTGGGGTGAAAAGTAATTTGTGTTACAGATAAATTAGCTTCGAGAAGTTTTTGCGTTTGTAGTAGTGTACATAAATAAACTCATACTTTTTATATATTTTTATAGGCAGGTAGGATTTAGTATAATATTTTACACACCTCTACCGGCTGAATACAGATAAACTCAACGAATAATTGTAACACATTCATAACTTCTATATTCGCAATAAATGAAATTGACTACACACAAACAGCGCGCGCGTGCCCACACACACATAAACCCCCAAAGAAGCGCGCACGCACACACACACGCATATACATATACACACACACACACACACATACATACACACACACACCCACACACACACCCACACACACACGCACACGCACACACACACATACCCACACAGACGCGCAAACTTATATAGTAGACATGGATATAAGTTGAAGAGTTTTTTATTTGCTTGAACGCGCTAATCTCAGGGTCTACTGGTCTGATTAGAAAAATTATTTCAATGTTAGATAGCCCATTTATCGAGTAAGGCTATATATAGGCTATATATCATCACGCTAAGACCAATAGGAGCGGAGCACTTTTGAGAGCTTCCGCTGCGTGCGTTTCACCTTCTACGTAAACAAACTCGCGGGTTAAAGCCAGCGTTAGCCCAAATTCCACGTGGACGAAGTCGCGGACAGAAGCTAGTTACAGTACAAATCTATAAAACGTGAAAGGGCACGGATTCCCGAAACACAAACCTAGTGCCACCACCATTAAGGCAATTAAATCACTCGACTTTCACTTTTCGCAAGAACTTAAAGAATTGCCTCTTAAATGAGCAACGGAAACTAGAAAACGTCAATGTTAATCTTTCTTATATATTATGATTTTTGTCTTCTGCCTCTTACAATACTATTTCTGTTTAAAAATATGTAATATATAATATCATGTGTATCACATATTAATAATGAATATTTATTTTATCGGTATCACCCAAATATTTGTTTCAATTCTAGGACTACTAATTATTATTGTTTATATTAACAGTATGTATAACTATGTATGTAATTTATTATTATTCACACACTATATATATATATATATATATATATATATATATATATATATATATATATATATATATATGTCGGAGGGAAGTTATAGTTGGATGGATTATTATTTGGATGTATAACGCACAATATCATTTGTTTACATTTTAATTACTTCTAAAATTCTTAATGTAATTTAATTTGATTTGTTGAATGTTTCTATAACTTAAAGATCGTTCTAACCTAATAAAAGTTATGAATATTGTAATTTAATAAACGACCAATCAGAGCAGAGCATATGGCGGAGCGGGGTCAGCGCCCTCTATACTTTGAGTAATATCTACTTGGGTAGACTGAGGAGTTTTTGTGACACATTTGGTTGGTGGCAACAGGTCGAGTTGGACCTTTGAGAATTTTAAAGAAAGTATTGAAGCTGGAAGTGTGAGCGGGTGCCCTGAACCCGCTGCTCGGTCTAAACTATGTCATAATGTTGATCAAATCTAAATTAAAAGTGTATAAACCGTGGCTATTGTGTTTTATGCTCGCATTTTATCCTGATAACGCCCACTAAGCCTGCAATAACTAAAGATGATGTCGTGAGAACGAGGCCGTTCTGCGACATATATATATATATATATATATATATATATATATATATAAATAACAGTGCAACATCTGTCCGTCCTAGGGTGCAGTTGAAAACCAGCGTCAGGCACCTGCTGCTGCCTGGCACATGCTGAACTGCACTTATTTGGTACCATCGCGAGACTTTTAAGTACGTACATATTATCCATCACCGTACAATTAATTTCATAAGTCTGTCTCGTTGTGCGATTACCAGATAAACGTTTTTTTCTTTGTTTTCTTAGCTCGGGACTTCAATATTACTTCCTGTATGGGAATTAGTATGTGATTTTTTTGCAATAAAGATCGTTATCACTCACCATAGGCAGATCCAGGAGGCTGGTGGCGTTGACCGGCATCGTCGGGAACAGGGGCCCGACCACGTCGCCGACGACCGACACCCGCGCCTTGTTCGAGCCGAACACGTAGTAGCGGTCCACCTCGTACGAGATTATCGGCGTCTCCGTCACGTTCACGTGCATGTATTGGAACACGTAGGCACGGTTCGAAAGATCCAGAAGGACTGACTGGTGCCTGTATTGGGGCAGGCCATCGGGCTGTGGGAGGAACAGAATCCTATTAATATTATACGTAAGTTAGGTTGCCTGGAAGAGATTGCTTTCAGCGATAAGGCCGCCTTTTGTTTCTACCTTGACAATATTGTAATTGTATTTTTGAAATTGTATATTTGGTGAGCAATAAAGTGTTATCTATCTATTATACAAAAACTATAATATTGTTACAACTTGGTTCCTAAAAAACAAATTACACTCCTTGGGCCTTACTAATAATAATCTTGTTAAGGAAGGATTAGCCATCTCTTAAATAAGAGACTCTTAAGCCCTAATCAATGGCGGTTTCAAATAAAACTTGCCGTCTTGCCTCTTAGCAGTCACTTAAACTACCTCTCGATGTTGGTTATTTTTGACAGTTATTTATGACTTACTTTACCACCACCACCTCTTGTCCTTAAGAGGAGTTTATGGGTAAGATTTTCGATATTCAGTTGCTGAGCAGTTTTTTAAAATTTAACAAACGATTATAAGTAAGGGCCTAAATCTGTAAAAAACACATTTTATTACTTGTCGCCGTTTAAACCAATTGTAATTCTTTTATGATCGTCTTCTTTTGTTTACTTATTTATTGGCATACGTTTCTAGAGAACGGTGTATTGTTCTATTGTACTGGTTTACGTCCGCTTGCGGCTGTAATCAATAACCAGGTGTTGCGGATTACGTCGACTACGATACGGGCACATTTGTATTTGTGAGGTATAAAACGACGGCCTGATGTAGAGAGGGCGGCAGTTGAACGAGAACCAGGATCAAGGCGAGACGTGTGTACATTCGGAAATCTAATAGTGAACGCCTTTGCTTGTTTTATTGAATTACGACCTTTTTCATTACGTCTGGATTCGTTGTGTTCGGTTATATAACCTGTGTTATACATCTTTGTATAGTTCTAATAAACTCTATAATAATTCGAACGACATTTTAACATGACTCTCGCAACTCGTAACACTATATTGCAAATGCTCATTAGACGGCCCGTCTGCTTGTTTACCGGCTTTATAATAAGAAAGACGCTATTTTATTTCCTCACACAACAGATTACAACTGATATAAGGACCTGTTGTGTGAGACTGGCGCCCATTGTTGATCTATGCAAATCTATATTACAGGTTACCAGATATTTAAAAAAGGGTTACCCCCTTTTTTTAGGTAAGGTAAGGGTAAGAAGGATAAAGGTGAAAAGTCGTCACCTCGACGGTGATCTTCTTGGTGTACTTGTGCTGCCCCATGAGCGTGGAGGCGTGCAGGTGCACGCGGATGTCGCCGAGGCGCGTGGGCACCACGGGCACGTACACGGTGGCCGCGTCCCCCGACAGGATGTACACGAAGAACTGGTGCTCGCCGAACGACGTGCGCGGGTTGTACGACCGCACCTAACCGACAAAACCGCACCCCCATATATAAAAAAGAAAGAGATATTATTTCAAGAAGTAGTCATTATCACTTTACATTATCACTTGTAATTTTTGACGTGACAACGTCTTATAATTCGATGGAGCCGGCTGCACGCACGAAAAAACATGACTCATGCGGCGTTACCTCGCTCTGAGGCTTGAAGTGCAAGCGAGAGCGCGGAACGAGCGACAAAGAGGCACAATCGACCTCCGCGTTCGGCAGCGTAATTGACATAATTGTATTTATGCGTACAAATAAATGTAACTTGACCAATTCAATTGTGATTTCCATTTACCTCCTTCTCTATATCCATACAAAATATCTATCAGACAAATAAAATTAAAATTTTCTTTTGAAAAATTAAACCATTCCATCAGTATTTTCCTATGACGTTGTCACGTTCAACTATCGTCAGTAAACCGACTTTACAGACAACCGATTTTTTTTTAACAAAGACAAAACCTAAAAAGCAAGGAAATATTTAAGCAAGTTACACTTGTGTTATGAATAATATACAATGGACCACTCTGGGGCCGATCCGAAACACTCAGACCATAGTAAATAACAGAAAGTTCGTTTCAGAAATATACCACGCCAGGAATCGAACCCGGAGTCTCAGGGTTTCAGCAAGTTCAGCCAGTTAAGACTTAACTCATTTGACCACAGGGGCGGTCTATATAAACACTATGCTCATACAGATAGTTACATTTATGAAGTTTTTCGTTAATACTTCAAATTTCGTATTATAAAGCTTAAATATATTAGATTTGGAAAAGGACCGTTACGAAATTTAGAATCCTCCCACCACTTGTCACACAATGTCACACGTCGTCGACACCCTCCCCGTTCCCTTAACGTGTGACGCAAGTTACGGATGGCCCCTAATTATTTATTTATTTAATTTGTTTGGGCAACATACAATAATTAATATTCTTAAATATAAAACACAAAATGAATACATATATCAATCAAGTTTCCACTTTAAAATAATTTATATAATAAAAATAAAAATTGGCTCAAACAGCTAATTACAAAAAAAAAGAAATACAATTATACGAAAATTACATAAAAGGTCTATTTAATTTACATTAGGTCAATATTGAATAAAATAAAAAGAAAATGTCACCACAATAATTACTGATAAAATACAGATAAAAAAGGAAAGTATATAAAAAAAAGTTATGTCATTATTCTAAAAATTGCAAGTCATTGGATCATTCTAAATTACAACATTTTTTAATTTGGGTTTTAAATTGATATAGGTTACCTATGAAAGGATCAATTCAATTAGAATAAATAATTACGATGTAAACGCCCAGTAACAGTGGTGTGGAGGGCTTGTAGCCCAAGGGTAATGAGGTGTGGTTTGCCCTTGGTCAAGTAACACTGACTTATAATAATAGAGTGTATAGGAAATATAGATATCTAGAAAAATAGTAGAAGCTCCACCAACCTTGAGATCCGACCTCTCCTTGCTTGGTTCTAGTTGCAGCACACAGAGTGGTTACTTCTTGTCAATAGTATCACACAACAACTTCTTGGCACGGCCAGTAATTACAATTGGAATTTAATATATTTCAAAGAATAAACGCACGGCGCGGCGTCTTTCCATTCTGTACAAGGCCAGAACGCAAGGGTATGAAACTAATCTCGTATAGATTGGAAATAAGTTTTTTACGAAGTTCTTCCAATCCATACAACAGCAGTACGCAAATACTCGCGTGTACTTTGTAGTGACATAGAAGTAGATGTTGTTCCATAATGTACAACGCCAGTACGCATAGGGACTAATCGTGTATGTTTCGGAAAATTAGTTTTGGGTGGTTATAAAAAAAAATCTTCATAATAAATAAATGTACCCCACCCTCATTTCAGAAGCACATCCATCGTCATCAAATTTAAAATTTGTTGACATTCATATTTTCAATAATTCTTTAAAACATGTCACTAATTAATTTATTTATTTATTCAGAAGACAACACAGTCCACTTATACACAAACACAAAAAACAAAAAAAAAACAGTCCAAGAATTTACACCAATATACAATTTATAATGTTGTTAGTAATTAGTATTTTTCTCCTTATGTCTACGTTAGTAATTAATGACTAGCACTGATTTAGTCCTCTTAACGAAGGACCAAATCAGTGGGCAGTCAAATTTATCAGCTATTCCCTTCAGGATGCTGTGCTGCTACCACGCAATCTGCTTAGCAACGACGCAGTTTTTTTACGCCACAAAGCATCAAAACTATCTATGTGTGCTTCGGCGAACATAGCCGACGCACTGCAGAAACGCGGTCGCCGCAACAACACCCTGAGGAAATTATTGTATTGGACTCGTAGGGCATTGTAAGCTCTTTGGGTATATTTGAGCCACAGACTTGCCGAGTACAGAGAGGTACAGTAAGCCTTAAATAAAGTTATTTATTTAAGGCTTACTATACCTCTACTAAAGACCAACAGACTCAAAATTTTATTTTCAACAATTTTAAAAAGACTCGTAGAACAAGGGTATGGGAAATAGGATACAAGCAGGCCAACCTTACCACCCACCGCAAAAAAATAATAGAAAAAGAAAACATGACCTAGCATTTAACGTCTCGCATAATATTATATAAATAACTAGCTGACCCGGCGAACTTCGTATCGCCATATTTTCTGAATTCCTTAAAAACTTTGTTTCATGACACAAAAACAAAATCACCATAATCGCTCCCGGTGATTAGGAGGATTCTAGAACCCTATCTCAGCGCCACCTACCGGTTCTAATTGCGAATCTAATCCATCCGGGAACCCACTCAAACACACAAAAACAAAATCACCAAAATCGCTCCCGGTGATTAGGATTCTAGAACCCGATCTCAGCGACACCTACCGGTTCTAATTGCGAATCTAATCCATCCGGGAACCCACTCAAACACACAAAAACAAAATCACCAAAATCGCTCCCGGTGATTAGGAGGATTCTAGAACCCTATCTCAGCGCCACCTACCGGTTCTAATTGCGAATCTAATCCATCCGGGAACCCACTCAAACACACAAAAACAAAATCACCAAAATCGCTCCCGGTGATTAGGAGGATTCTAGAACCCGATCTCAGCGACACCTACCGGTTCTAATTGCGAATCTAAACCATCCGGGAACCCACTCAAACACACAAAAACAAAATCACCAAAATCGCTCCCGGTGATTAGGAGGATTCTAGAACCCGATATCAGCGCCACCTACTGGTTCTAATTGCGAATCTAATCCATCCGGGAACCCACTCAAACACACAAAAACAAAATCACCAAAATCGCTCCCGGTGATTAGGATTCTAGAACCCGATCTCAGCGACACCTACCGGTTCTAATTGCGAATCTAAACCATCCGGGAACCCACTCAAACACACAAAAACAAAATCACCAAAATCGCTCCCGGTGATTAGGAGGATTCTAGAACCCGATCTCAGCGACACCTACCGGTTCTAATTGCGAATCTAAACCATCCGGGAACCCACTCAAACACACAAAAACAAAATCACCAAAATCGCTCCCGGTGATTAGGAGGATTCTAGAACCCGATCTCAGCGACACCTACCGGTTCTAATTGCGAATCTAATCCATCCGGGAACCCACTCAAACACACAAAAACAAAATCACCAAAATCGCTCCCGGTGATTAGGATTCTAGAACCCGATCTCAGCGACACCTACCGGTTCTAATTGCGAATCTAATCCATCCGGGAACCCACTCAAACACACAAAAACAAAATCACCAAAATCGCTCCCGGTGATTAGGAGGATTCTAGAACCCTATCTCAGCGCCACCTACCGGTTCTAATTGCGAATCTAATCCATCCGGGAACCCACTCAAACACACAAAAACAAAATCACCAAAATCGCTCCCGGTGATTAGGAGGATTCTAGAACCCGATCTCAGCGACACCTACCGGTTCTAATTGCGAATCTAAACCATCCGGGAACCCACTCAAACACACAAAAACAAAATCACCAAAATCGCTCCCGGTGATTAGGAGGATTCTAGAACCCGATATCAGCGCCACCTACTGGTTCTAATTGCGAATCTAATCCATCCGGGAACCCACTCAAACACACAAAAACAAAATCACCAAAATCGCTCCCGGTGATTAGGATTCTAGAACCCGATCTCAGCGACACCTACCGGTTCTAATTGCGAATCTAAACCATCCGGGAACCCACTCAAACACACAAAAACAAAATCACCAAAATCGCTCCCGGTGATTAGGAGGATTCTAGAACCCGATCTCAGCGACACCTACCGGTTCTAATTGCGAATCTAAACCATCCGGGAACCCACTCAAACACACAAAAACAAAATCACCAAAATCGCTCCCGGTGATTAGGAGGATTCTAGAACCCGATCTCAGCGACACCTACCGGTTCTAATTGCGAATCTAATCCATCCGGGAACCCACTCAAACACACAAAAACAAAATCACCAAAATCGCTCCCGGTGATTAGGATTCTAGAACCCGATCTCAGCGACACCTACCGGTTCTAATTGCGAATCTAATCCATCCGGGAACCCACTCAAACACACAAAAACAAAATCACCAAAATCGCTCCCGGTGATTAGGAGGATTCTAGAACCCTATCTCAGCGCCACCTACCGGTTCTAATTGCGAATCTAATCCATCCGGGAACCCACTCAAACACACAAAAACAAAATCACCAAAATCGCTCCCGGTGATTAGGAGGATTCTAGAACCCGATCTCAGCGACACCTACCGGTTCTAATTGCGAATCTAAACCATCCGGGAACCCACTCAAACACACAAAAACAAAATCACCAAAATCGCTCCCGGTGATTAGGAGGATTCTAGAACCCGATATCAGCGCCACCTACTGGTTCTAATTGCGAATCTAAACCACCCGAGAACCCACTCAAACACCCAAATCAAAATCGCTCCCGGTGATTAAGAGGATTCTAGAACCCGATCTCAACGCCACCTACCGGTTCCAACGGTATAAAAAGTATCCTATATCTGTCTCCTGGTTCCCCACCAATTTTCAGCCAAATTGGTACAGCCGTTCTTAAGTTATAAATAGTGTAACTAACACGACTTTCTTTTATATATATAGATATAGCTGTCCCAGCAGACGTCGTCCTACCCGGTAAAAAATAAGGGTTGATCGTAGAAGTTGGAAATTTAGGGTTGTATGTATTTTTTATGCTGTATCTTAAAAAAAATAAAAAAAATAAAAAACTAAACAAAAAAAAAGGGGTGGAATACCCTTAACATTTAGGGGGATGAAAAATAAATGTTGTCCGATTCTCAGACCTACCCAATATGCACACAAAATTTCATGAAAATCATTCAAATTAAAATCTAAATCATCCCAGTAGAAAATTGTAAAAATACTAATATCGCTATTAAAAAATAGGGGTTGATCGTAGAGGGTTGAAAATTTAGGGTTGTATGTTTTGTATGTTGTATCATAAAAAAATAGAAATTAAAAATTTTGTCTAAAAAATAAAATAAAAAATTTAGGGGTGGACTACCCCTAACATTTAGGGGGATGAAAAATAGATGTTGGCCGATTCTCATAGATACCGGATAAGCACAAAAAATTTCATCAAAATCGGTCAAGCCGTTTCGGAGGAGTATGGCAACGAAAACTGTGACACGAGAATTTTATATATTAGATAATGCTCGTTAAAAAGTACCTTTTTAATAAAAATTATTATGATTAAAAGTTATTGTTATGTATTGAATCCTACCTAATAGAGTTCAAATATAATTCCAAATTTTACTGAATCAGAAATCTACTTAGATTTTAACACTCTTGCCAAGCGTAAGTAATTCAGTATAGTTAGGAACGAAGATGCGAACATCCACGATACAAACTATACACGACGAGTACGCAAAATTCTTGTATGCATTGTAATGACAGACAATTCCTATGCCCGCGTTCTGGCCATGTATAGAATGTAAAGACGCCACGGCGCGATATCTCGTCACAACGTTGACAGATGTAAGTGCCCAAAATCGCTGCATCTACCCTCCTTTTTTTTAATTACACGAACAAACACCTAAGTTTGCAACACCAAAGGTGCTGGTCACTGATGCCAGAACACAAGTCAAGGTTGTCATGGCGGCATACTCTCAACCAGCGGTGGTAGCCATCCAGTTGGGTAAATACCCTACAGGCCGCAGGAAATTGTATTCTTTCTCCGTTCCTGCACGGATAAAATGCATTGGCTGTCACCTCACACAGAAAGAGGGTAGTGAGCAAAATTGATGGAGCTATTTTCTATCTACCCCATACTAGGCAAGGACCGAATAGGTGGAATCCTGTCAACGTGAAAGCTTGGTACTCACGATGCCGTTCTCCTCGACGTGCACGAACTTGTAATCGGGGGATGCGCTCAGCACCACGACAGCCTCGATGTTGTTCGGCTGGTAGTTGAACACGACCACGCGCAGCCCCACCTGCTCCCCCTGCCGGCACTGGTCCGGTCCCTCCACTTTTATGAAGAACGGGAGCACGCCCACGTACTGAAAGTACACCAACGGTACAATAAAACCAACATAAAGCCAAAGCAAGAGAAATAAATGTCTTAAGGTTTAAGACATTTATTTCTCAAACGAAACTACGGTTCACTTTATAAAGAAATAACTAGTAACATTTAATTTATATTTAGCCCTACTAGCGCATCTGTCCATTTATTATTGTTACACGCCGACAAAGGTAAACACACACCTACCTGTCGTAAAGCGCAGTTGATTACCTTCCCGCATTTAGGAATGCTTTTGTTTACTATGTGTTTGTAATTAAGAAAAAAATTCTATTGTTATTGTACTTGTTTTATGGCCGTCATTAGTGTCGAACTAATTCTTGTTGTTATTTTATTGGGTCGAAGCTAGCCAGGTATGGCATCGGTGCATTATAAAGCAATGTCCCAATGCGGAGAGGGCCAGTCTTACGCGAGGATTACGATACGAGTAAAACTTACATTCGATGAGTGACATAGTGACGGACTATGCGCGTGTTACTAAATCGTGCAGTGTGTACTGCTTGTATCCAGTTATATTTGTACCTGTTTTATACGCGATTGTACAGAGTCCTGTGTAGCTCGTAACATTATTGTAATATTCAATTAATGTTCTGTTTTCGAATGAATTTAGTTTATTATTTGTAATATGTGAAGGTAGTCTTGAAACAAAAGTCGGAGCAATGCAAGTTGTTTATTAAGGCAATGGGCTTATTAAAACGCGTAAAGCGATTTTTAATTAGCTGGACTAAAATGACAGTTGCGATGAATCGTTTTATGTTGCAAGCTTGGCGCATAGTGTTGTACAGTACGGCTCATTCATAAGTGAGTTGTGTTCCTTATTGATTTATGAGTTGTCAGCTAACACAACTCACTAACAAGTCAGCAAACACAACTCACTTATGATCATCATTTTTGATACGGTACAGTCTAATCCAACTAAAACTGAAAGTTTTAAAACAAAATAATATTTTAAATTACCTTTTGCAACAAAAGAAATCTACTTAGCTGCAAATGTTGCTTACGATAAAATGGCGATTAAGGCTCGATATTCAATAATGTACAAGAAGCCTAAAAAGTCTCTATACTAAACCTAACACAGACAATTAGAACGAATATGAAACTTACGTGTTTGGGTTCTGTCAGCATACCAAGTCCGAGCGACGGTGACATACTGAAAGCAGAGACTGTCCAGTGCGCCGGAGCCTGTGTAATGCACAAGTACAAATAATATTATATCTGTGGGTCTTGATGGCAATGTCGTATTAGTAGTTAGTGCACCCCCACATTTCATTCAAATATGCTTGTGTACAAATTCTGATTCAAAGCATAGAGGAAGAAAAGCACTTTAGTTCAATAATGCTGGTGTGCACCGACATTTAACAGACGGTTAAAATAAAGTAATCGCTGTTTATGTATACAGTTTAATCGATTATTTTATTTTAACCAGCGGTTAAATGTTGATGCACACCAGCCTAAGTACTTTTATGTAATAACTTTTAATGTGTACACAACCCTGCCTCTTGTTTTAAAATTTTTCCCTAGACCCATAAGGTTTTCTAGAAGAAAACTTTTTTAAGGTTTAAACTCGCCTTTGTACATCATCACTATTTTGTGTACAATCTTCTTTCTTATATATAAAAATGAATGTTTGACCGTATGTCCTTTATATAATCGTAAACGTCATTTGATCATGTGATGATCTTTAGCAAAGTTGTTGTGCATGAGCTAAAGAAGGTTTCTGAGTTGGTTCACAATTGGACCCGGTAGGTGGCGCTGCTGTTGGCATATCGATCGAAGCTGTTCAGAGCAGGACAACATCTGCCGGGACAGCTAGTAAAGTATAAAAGTAGCATTAAATGGTTACCTGCGGTACGTCCACGGTGAACACGTATCGTCCGTGCGGTCCGATGTTGACGTCCCGCCACAACCATACGTTGTCGTATTGTCTTTGGACTCGGTTGAAACGGAACTTCCGGAAATGGGCGAGGTCGAACGAATCGTCGTCTTCGCCTAATTTGAAAAGGATAAAAAAGTTTGTCTTTTGACATTCCTTCACAGAATTATTTATCAACTTTTAAGGCGGAACTTTTAACGTCAAATTGGGAAGCACCACCAAGAGTATATAGCGGGGTATATTTTATTATGCCTTTTGCTCCCAAGTATAGGTAAAAAATTCGCCACGATTTAATTTGTAATTTTCCTATTGCAAAAAAAAAACGGAAAAATAGAGTTTTCAAAAAACTCGAAAAATACTTGAGATAAAAAGCTGAAAATTTGGGTGAATTATTTTAATTTGATAACAAAATGATCCCCATGGTAAAAGTAGAAAACGCCGCGGGGGGCAGTTTTTACTTGGAAACCCTGCTATAATAATACCCTTTGTGGTCAAATGCAGATAATTGAAACGAATGTTGAACTGATGCTTTCTCCCTCTAAGTACATAGAATTTATATTAGAATAAAAGAGACGATATAATTTTCTTGGTTTTGGCGCGGCAGTTTTGATTGCAGCTGGCAGCTTGTGGACAAAAATAATATATAATAACCTATTTGATTCCTACCAAGAGTAATTTGACTTTACAAAAATGATACCACTTTTAGTTCTCGTCGAAATCGGATTCGAGACTTCTCTGAGTGTTTTTCACTATTTCATATCGTTCAGGATTTGGCCCTGAAGGCCCATTTGTAAAATTCACCTATAGAAGCTTTTGATCTTTTAATGAAATAGTAGTAGACTCAAATCTAGACCTGTATTGCATAACTATAAATTCCGTTAAGCGCAATTATTTTTTATAAAATAGCTAAAAATTTTGTCATATTAATATCCCTCGATATCGTGTATGTATATGTTTTTTTTTCTTTACGAATAGGTGGAGGCTTATTATCAGGATCTTGTTTTAAAATAATATTGTTTCTATATTCTTTATGTATTCGACTGTAAGCCTTCGTAAAATAAAAAATAAAATAAGTTTAATGGTAAATTAACTAAGCAATCAAATATATCAAGAATACAACTACTCGTCTTATTTTGTACTACCTTCATCAGCAGTCGAGCCTCGCTGTGATTGAGTGGGGAGGCTCTCGCCAGTGGTGCGTCACTCCAACAAACTGGACAACCAACATAAACGCACCACACAACTTACTTTAAGCTTCATGTTACTCATAATCACTTAAACCCCCACAGTACTCACAATCACTATAATCCCCACAGTACTCACAATCACTTTGACCCCCACAGTACTCACAATTGGACTCGTCCGAGCGATCCGAGCAATCGGCGACGCCGTCGCACCGCTTGCTCATGGAGTAGCAACCGCCTTCCAGGCATTCCGCAATCCCTAGAGACGCGTTGCAAAGGCTGTGCCGAGGCGCCACTGGCACGTCGCTGAACACTATCAGGCCGGCGAATCTATGGAATAATGGTGTTATTGTTAGTTCTGGGACACAGATGTATGTGCCGCCAACAGACACGGACGTCCTTTCCTTAGAATAGACGGAGTAGCAAAATAGATGGAACCACCTAAGCGTTTTTTTCAATTCGTTTTGCCTATCCGTAAGTCACTTGAAAGGCCCTAGCGAAAGACCGGTGCTGGTTGATTCAACCAGCATCATGCTGAGTAAGGACCGATTCAGAACTTCTTTTCAGTTATATTGTCTTATTTATAAGTACGTTTTGGTGTGTATGTAGTTCTGAATAAATATTTTTCTTTCTTTCTTTCTTCTTTCAATTCAGTAACAACATGTCATTCATTGTATTACTTCAAATCAGGTTGGCTTCGACTCGCCTCTATGTTTTGCTGGGCAGTTGTGTAGACTTATGACCTTATTGTTATTGTAGTGAATTTAACAAAAAAAACTGTGATTTTTTAAAATGATTTTCACCATTCAAAGGTTTTTGAAAAAAAAGGCTAATTATGTTTTTAGGTAAGCAACATATATATATAGCTTCAACCTAAGGGCTTTGATATAGATATACAGGTAATAAGAACTCACTCAAAAGTCCTGTTAGCATCAATCCCAAAGCTTGATGACGGAAAGTAGACCAGTTCGTCCGCTTCGCCGATATGGGACCGCCAAGTGTACGCAAATGTACCGTTGGTGGACTCGTCGAAATACGCCATTTTAGATATCACCTACAAACAAGTTATCAATAGACTAGTACAATACACTCTTAACGTAAATTACAAGTCTTTATTCTAGTTAATTTATCTAATTTTTCTAGATAAAAATCATCCCTTAATTCATTTGAATTATTTGCAAATACCATTTTTAAGCAGTACTATCACAACAATTAGTTACTTTGAGGTAGTAAAAAATAAACATGATATAATACTTTAAAAGGATATGTCACATCACTAGAAACTTAAATAAACGCCCCTGCGCATAACTCAACTCTGTATGACAATTCTTTTACCGTTAAGGCTTTATGCTTTATACAGCTTTGGAACGTGCTGCCTGTTGCTATCAAACAAGCAAAATAGCGACCGATATTTATAACTATGACCAAAAAATACTACCTGTCGTTGGAATATGATATTTAAATTTATTCATATATAAACATTTCTATATTTTTCTTAAGTATCTCTACTTATAATAAAAACATATATATAAATAATTTATGTATTTATTATTAAAAAGTAAGTAGTTCATACTAAATGTATTTATACTACAATCGCCATTATCATCTCAATTCATTCCTGGGGTTGTCTGGTAGAAATCGCTTTTAAGCGATAAGACGGATGGTCTTTTGTACATAATTAGATATAGTTACCTTTGTACATAATTAGATATAGTAGGTACCTTTGTACATAATTAGATATAGTTTTAGTCTGTATGTTCAGTTTTGCATTGGTGTACAATAAAGTGTTATCTATCGATCTATCTAGATGTAAATCTATAATTTGTCAGAATTGTGTTAACCTACGTATACGATACAATAGGGCAGTTGGACCGACCTTGGCATAGGTGAGCTCGTTGCCGGCCTGCATGGTGTAGAAGGCGTTGTCTATGCCCGAGAGGCCGACGTAGGCGCCCGGCTCGCCGTATATGGCCACCTCCACGCGCTCGCCGGTGCGGTGCTTGCGGTTGTTTATAAACACCGTGAACTAGAGAACAATCACAATACATGAATGTACAATCAAACTTGGAAGTTTTACTCGAAACAAGTTCTACTGGGACAAGTCAGGTGTCATTGCCCGTTTGGATGGCTTCCACCCTTGATTTAGAGTATGTCGCCATAACAACCTTGAGTTGTGTTCCCGCATTGGTGAGCAGGTTCCAGTCTCCCTTAAGAGAGCAGCAACACATTGGTAGCACCTTTGGTGTTACAAATGTCCATAGATGATGGTAACCGCCTTTCCCGGCCACACACACTTGCCAGAATTTCATTTACCATAATTTCATCTGCTATACTGGTCAACAGACATAATATTGTTTCTCATAATTTTATATGTCATACTCATTGTTTATATTAGTCACGTGCTAGAAACTTTGTTTCCCATAAAGTCAATTTCAATAACATCATTTGTTATAATTATTATATGGCGTAATTATCATATGTGCCATAACATCATTTGCCATCGAAATTGCTCCTGGAAAAAAATCATAAAATCGGTTTAAACTAAACGATCAATAGGTTTGGGTTTGGTTAGAACACGAAAAACGAAGCGAGCGTGCCGCGGCAGTGGCCGGCGAAGTGCTAGAAAGCCAATCGCTTTTTAGGACTGTAAAGGTTCGGTTTGTATGTACACAAATTGGAGTTTTTGGCGGGAATTGAAAGGTGATGTTGTGCTGTGCAGTTTTATTTTCTAAAAATGTGTAAAATTACTCTAAAATGAACAATAGTTGTAGGATATTGATAGTTTTTGAGTAGTGATTATGTGTTTTGTGAGAAATGTGAACTGTATAGTCAAATGTAGCCTTTTGAGTTATCACAAGAACTCCGTTGAATGGCATTAGCTGATTACCTACAGTTCAGCTGTGCTGCACATAGGCTTAAGAAAATGAAGAAACTAAATGTATATTATAAACTAAGATCTGGCTTAAAGGCCTAGCTGCCAAGCCATAAACCTAAATAAATAATATGTACACAAATAAAACACCAACTACATGGCTTGTAACGCACTCATCCATTTTTATGGTAAACAAACAATTTGGGCAAATGAAATATGGGCATATGAGTATAATTGCTTATATTTTTGGGGCAAACAATAGACAACCCCGCTTTCCATCTGGTGAGCCGTCTGCTTGTCTGCTAAATAAATATATAATTTTTACTTACATTATTCCTAGAGATTCCGTTGACAGGGAATGTGAGCGAATCGGCCTGCACGTGTCCTCGCCTGTCAGCGCTCCACGCCACTATCGTGGCCACTGGCGCCATCTCGGCTGACACTGATACTGCGAATGTGCGTACTCCCTCCTGTAACAAATAATACACTTTATACATAAAGAAAGCCCGTTAGCCTGGAAGGAGCACGCAACTCCTGGAGCTTTAGATACTTAAGTGCCGTGGATGTATGCAAAATCATTGGTACAAACTGTTATGTGGCCTAAACTTGAAGAAATCTACGCCTAGTAGTAGACTGCGATTGGATGACGACTACAATATATATATTTTTTATTGCAGGAGATCAGCAGACAGGTAGACGGCCCACTTGATGGAAAGCGGTTACCATCGCCTAAGGACATTTGCGACACCAAAGGTGCTACAAATGCGCTACTGCTCTCTTAAGAGGGACTGGATCCTGGTCACTAATGCTGGAACACAACACAAGGTTGTTATGACGGCACACTCTAGACCAGAGGTGGTCGCCATCCAGTCGAGCATATATATAATACCCTACCACCTGGCTATGATGGTGTAGTTTTTATTTTAAACTAGGGTTTTAAAACCTTAGCTTAAATTTATTATAGTAACTAGTAAGCCCGTTGTCTTGCACCAAAGAAAATATAATCTAGAACCTAATTCCAGTGCCAACTGCCAGGTCCGATTGTGAATCTAATCACAAAATGTCATCAAAATGGATAAAACAATTTATTGAATTTTAGGCAAACCAACAAACAGCAACTTATATATATATATAGGGACAACCCTAGTTTATTTTGGTTACATTGCAATAAATTTCTATCAAGGTGCTATTCGTCCTCGGAAACTTCTTAATTTTATCCCAAAATCTATCCCATTTTCCGGTATGAAAATAAAGTATATCGTATCTCGATATTTACTACCAAACTACACCAAAATATGTCTCGTGATTTTTCAGTGAAAGCGTGGAAGTATGGATTCGACTATCATAAAAATGTCATTTTGTTGAGACAAAAAAATTTAAAATTATGAAAAAGTTTTATATCAAATTACCAGTTGAAATTATTATGAGATATATACATACCTGAATGGCATCTGACCGCTCGGATGATACATACCTGCATGATTTCCTGAGCGCTAGTCAAAATTATCCCTTTAGACATGACTACGTAGTTGAATGATTCCATGTAGAAGTTGCTTTGCACATGGAATATTATGTACTCGCCCACCTATAAAAACACATATTATGTTTTCAACAATTCTTAAGCAAAAGTAACTTTAAAATGTTATCATGTCTTATGTCACAGTGATGAAAGTTTTTTTATGTGAATATTTTATACCCAATTATTATAGCAATCTAATCTAAATAGACTCATGAATAATTTAAATATAACCTATATTTACTACAAGTAATCATACATACTAGGTGTCTATAAGCGCTTTTCTTATTTTCTACTAGGACATGCACGCGACTTCGTCCATGCTTGTCTTGAAATTCCCGCGGGAATACCGGGACACAAAGTATCGCAGCATTTAAAGAGTACAGGCTATTGTTTTAGTGGAAACTGTCGGAGTAAGCTAATTTTTATGCATCCGAACAACTTCTAACAGGCTTCTGGGAATATTCCCGGGATAAAAAATATCACCACATTTCATTACATTAAATTTACTATCGATCAGTGAAAAAAATCGCAGTGAAATTCGTTTTTTTTTAAATATGGCACATTTCAAATCATACCTAGAAAAATTTTCACATTTTAAAAATTAATTTATTCAACAGATCCAAGTCCAAAACGTAAGGCAGATGATCGTAGTAACATAAAACGCGCAAAGTTCGTCAATGTGAGATTCCAGTTCCGAATGTATAGTTAGTAACGCCTCGATCGCAGTTAAAACTCAACTCTGTCTCAACGGGCAAATCTTATATGTACGCAAAATAGACAATAAATATACACAGACCGTTCATTGGTATTCGCACACTTGTCTTTTGGATTGTAAGATGTTTGCAATGACATTTCAGCAATAAAACGGATAAATTCGAAAACTGGCCATAAAGCGGACAACGAACTACTGGCTAGCGCAACGCGGAAGCGCACATATTATTAGTTGCTCTATCTCGCTCGCACATCATCCGTCCCGCCCACACATTGTGCTATATATTGTACTAGCTGTACGACTTGTTAATATTTATAATTAAGGTTACCGTTTCCAAAATAAAGTGGTTCCCTTCGGTTCACATGAGCACTCGACAGTGAATCCTACACTCTGTCATCTGAAATATCATTTAACCTCTACCTATCGCTGCTACAAAGGCATCACAACAACATGTATGATATCGAGTTTTGAAATAAACACTTCAAAGGCAACCGGGATTTAATGATAGTATGATGAGGTGATAGCTATTCCAAAAGGTTTTTATTGTAAACATCTCTATAATCTCTATCCTATATAGATTATAAACGCGTAAGTTTGTAAGAATGTATATTTGTTACTCTTTCACGCAAAAACCATTGAATTGAATGGATTTTGACGAAACTTTACAATAAGCTAGCTTACACATCAGAATAGGCTATAATTTATATAGTGTGAATTATCCAAAATATAACGATTTCAGTTAGTCATAAATAAAATCAACTTACCCTGGCATCAGTGGTGCTAGTCGTTATCTTGATATGTTGGTTGTTGGTGCTGTGGTGCGCCACCAAGTGTACGTCGGCATTGGCGTGGCTCCCGACCGCGTCTATCAGCTGTGCGCTTAGCCTTACACCCGTTATTCCGTTTAGTACTTCACGATAATTCGGGTCGTTTTGTAACTCTAAAGGTAATAGTTTAATGTTGTTACAAAAACAAAATATCCTTTCCATACAAAAAGAATATTTTTGGTGGCAGTTTCCTCTTTTAAAATAAAAATCGATATACACTGGACTGTATGATTATTATTAACATTATTTACAAGTAGCTTCTGCCCGCGACTTCGTCCGCGTAGAAAGTTTTTTTAACTATCCCACGGGAACTCTTTAATTTTTCGGGATCAAAGTATACTATATGTTGACCAGAGATAAGCTATCACTATACAAAATTTCATTTTAATCGGTCCAGTCGTTTCGGAGATTAGCCCGCACAAACAGAGAAACAAAAATAAGAAAAAAATCTAAATTAGTTCTATCATTCATTATATCTATATCTACATCCCCCTTACTCAGTTTTGAGCTTTTTTTTATTGTACAGAAATTCGACCTCTACAGTTTTATTATATGTATAGATTGACCTATACAGAGAAGAAATAAATCCGAGAGTGTGTATTGATGCTATTATACGTGAGCAATGTGAAGTGAATGAGTAAGTGAGAGCAAGTTAGTGCAAGTGAGCAATTCCGGCTCCCAAGGTTACTTCTATATCCCACGCCTAGCTGCTAATTGTGCGAGCCATGGGCGTCGGCGGTATACGGGGCGCGTAGGGAAGGTGTTCTTCGGCGCGCGGATCATGGGGTGTTTTCTGTCCGCAACACTTATGTTTTTCATAATTTTCCACTTCTTAGTTCAACAAGTGAAGAGATAGTCGGTAACAATTTTTTTACGACTAGAAAGTGACATCTCCCCACCTACTTATTAAGTTACTAAAAGAAAGTATGATTTTCAAGAGCATACTAACGTTATCCCACATGACTTTGTATACAGGGGGATGAATTTTTCAAGTGGGCTTCCAGGACCGTATCCTAAACTATGCTAGATAGCGAAAAAGACCACTTATGGTCCTTCTTAGCACAATTATATGTACGTCGTGACAGTCGCGGTCGCACTCTCGCGACGCTACGACGTGTGTTTGTTAAATTCATTGTTGAATTTTAAAACAAAACGTTGTAATTGTTGTTGTCTCACTCTGTTTATATAGGATTTGTATGAAATGGGTATATCCTCATGGGTATATATATATATATATATATATATATATATATATATATATATATATATATATATATATATGATAAAACATTATGATTCAGTCATTTGAGGTTTGCACTCGAAACTGGTTTTATTATGAGACAGCAACACTTGTTACATAAGGGTTAAGAGTTCTAGAGGCCAATTTAGATGGAAACTAAAATCGTATAATCAGATTTTTGGAAAATGAATTACCTCTGCCAGGAATAGGATCGGCTGATTTTGAAAAAAAAAGCACACCTGTATTATTATACCAAATTATAGTGCAGCATGTAAAATTGAGTGTTTGTGTCTTTTGAAGTTCACATACAGTAGAAGTAAAACAAAGTGTGACAAGGGGTGGCGGGGTCTCAGGGATCCTAAATGTGATGACGTCACATTTCATATATTAAAGTATATTTAAAAATAAAACAAATAAAGCTTTAAAACACGAAAGTATAAAAAAACCTCAAAACATTTCCAACTCTATTTGTATGAAAATAGTCTGTCTGTCTCATTCTCTCGCAGGTTTAGCCTATACATATGTTTTTATCTCTTTGTAGTGTCGCTTTTTCGTTTCATCGAGTTTAAAATCACGACGATTCTAATGAAGTTATACTTCAAAAACCCAAAGGCTTTTGATGAAAATGGCAATGGAACACTAAAATAAAATTTTAAAAAATAACTTACTAAGCAATTTGTACAAGTCCAGCTTGAGATGCCAGACGGCGTCGTGGCCGGGTGCCAGGATGGGGTACTGGGGCTCGACAGCCCCTCCCCTGCCCTCCACCTGCACCTGAACCGCCAGCGACACGCCCGCAGCCTTCCACTTGGGGAGCGGCGACCCGTCGTGGTAAGAGGCCACCATCTGTCCACATAGGTAATCATTGAACGAAAGAAAATCATTTTATTAGGTTGGGGAAAAGTTTCTTCGCATTTTATATAAAAATTCAAAAGGATTTTTTTTTAAATTTATTTACATTTGATTAAGTATGTAGGTGCCATTTTGTTGGATAACTTTTTGCCATCTTGTAGGTAGGGACGTGATCCCATTGCTATAAAAATTTTGGGGCTTCTGATCAAAAAACTGCGACAAGTGGTTTTGGCAGTCCAGACCGAAACAGGTGAAAATCTCAAAGTGCAAGGTCGAAGGTAACAAAACCAGCCAGATACAAATGATAGAGCCAAAGAGATCTTATTACAAGTTCATACATACTATATGCGAAGACTTTTTCCCCAACCTATTATTTAAGACAAATTACATTAATAGATAGGATATAATTGCTAACAATTTAAAAATAAAGTAAAATTATACTGTCCTAAAAGTGCATTAATTAATTAATTATGCAATTTATTTTTAACACTTGATTTATTCTTAAATCGGCTGACAAACACACACAAGTAAGACACATTCGGCCACAGTCAATATCTTTAACATTATCGCAAGTGTACATAGTTCTTAGTATCATCACCATTTTACCACCTGCTTAAGAAACACAATACATACATAAAACATGAACAATACATACATAAAATAAAGAGTATTGTTGTTATACATCTCAAATGCTGGGAATCTTTATCTTACTATGTTTTCTTTCGTATTACCATTTGTAGAAATTTACATCACTTATATAGTTTATATTGTTACATGCCGTCAAAGATAAACGCACAGCTGCCTGTCGTAAAACGCAGTTTATTGCCTTCCCGGGTTTATGTATTATTTTGTTTACTTTGTGTTTAGAATTTGTAATTAAGAAAAACATGCTATTGTTTTTCTTCTTGTTTTATGGCCGCCTATAATGTCGAACTACTCCTTATTGTTATTGTTTTCAACTTTGTTGGCCGTTCGCACGTGTGCAAATTACATTTTCTTGGAAGAACCCAGCCCACGCAATCTATTGTGTATATATATAAAAGTTTGTTTGTTATAAAACAATGCCCGAACGGAGGGTTGGGGCTACTACGATACGAGTAAGACGTACATTCGATGAGCGATGTAGTGACGGACTTTGCGCTTGTTATTGAATCGTGCAGTTTGTTCTGGTTGTACCCAGTTATATTTGTACCAGTTTTATTTTCGTGTTTATACAGTTCTAATAAACTCTATAGTAATTCCAACGGCATTTTAATTCGAGTCCTGCGTAACTCGTAACAATATTAAATTTTAGTTAATAAGACAAATGAATATATAGCAAGACATAGAAACCCAGAAAAATAATTATTTAAATCACAACTTACATAAACATCAAAAGGCATAGAGGGTTTGAAAACTTGCGGAGTCCCTCCCAAAAATTTGATGGCCAATGAAGAATTGAATATTCTGGCGATGCTGAACCCCTCGATTATGTCGTCCAAGAATGGATCCCCAACGGAAGCCGTTATGATGACTTCAACTCCGTCCAACGTTGGAACCAGTTGGGCCAACTCGGACATAGGGTATTTGAAATCATATGTACCGTTGAACTGTAAATAAAATATATTAATTACTGAAGAATTTGTTTATATCATAATAAATATTGTTAGAAAACAAAAAATAAAGTTCAAGAAAATTGATTCTAAATCTCTTTAAGCAATTTAAATTTAATTTATTTTAAATCTTTTCTAGAAAGGGCTTTACCACTTAGCGGCCATGTCACCCCGTAAAGTACCCAAATCCTAAATAACATTTCTAATACAAACTCTAATTAATTTGAACAATAAATAGAATCATATAGTTTGCAAAACATCTTCAACATTTTATCCGTGCAGGAACGGAGAAAGAATATAATTTCCTGCGGCCTGGTGGCCTGTCGTAAAAGGCGACAAAACAACCCACAGCCAGTTGGGAGGGCATTTGCCGACTGAATGGCTACCACCCCTGGTCTAAAGTCTGTCGCCATAACAACCTTGAGTTGTTTCGGCATTAGTGACCAGGTTCCAGTCTCCCTTACGAGAGCAACAGCACATTTGTAGCACCTTTGGTGTTGCAAATATTCCATATCAAGTGGGCCGTCTGCCTGTCTGCTGAACTACAATAATTTAAAAAAAAACATTGATAATTTGGGGAGTGATGGTTTTTTTTTTATTGGTCCTTTTATCTGCGATCGGAAGATTGTTCCATAAGCAGATGATTTAGTTGTCATGATGGAGGATGGCGAGTGATGGTGGAACAATCTAGTTGGTTTAAGAAGTTTGTATTTGTAGTATGATGTTCTTTATACTCCATTCACGATAACTTGTCTCGCAGGGTTACCAACGATCAAAAACATTAACGCTTAAAGCTAGAATAAAAAATAAATAATAGTTTAAAAAAACTAAAAAAAACACGCTTTTATAAAAAATCCAACTAAAAAAACAAAAAATAAAATTTAATATAATATAAAAAAGCGTGGGGTATATTCAATTAATAATATAATATCTTAAAAAGCGCTTTGAATACACCCCACGCTTTTTAATATTATATTAAATTTTATTTTTTGTTTTTTTAGTTGGATTTTTTATAAAAGCGTGTTTTTTTTAGTTTTTTTAAACTATTATTTATTTTTCATTTTTTAGTTGATTTTTGTTTAAATGTTTTTAAATACAAGCTTTTGAGATCCTGCATATCATGTAGCAGCAGAGTGCTAGCCAAGACAAGTAAAACGAGCCCAAACACGACGGGTCTATCTTGTTTAGTACAGGAGTTCCTATGGCCACCTTCCGACTCCATCATCAGATCAGCTCCATGGTACCATATTATTGCATTGTCACGCGATATAAACATACGAGCCCAAACACGAAGGGTCTATCTTGTTTAGTACAGGAGTTCCTATGGCCACCTTCCGACTCCATCATCAGATCAGCTCCATGGTACCATATTATTGCATTGTCACGCGATATAAACATACGAGCCCAAACACGAAGGGTCTATCTTGTTTAGTACAGGAGTTCCTATGGCCACCTTCCGACTCCATCATCAGATCAGCTCCATTGTACCATATTATTGCATTTTGACGCGATATAAACATACGAGCCCAAACACGACGGGTCTATCTTGTTTAGTACAGGAGTTCCTATGGCCACCTTCCGACTCCATCATCAGATCAGCTCCATGGTACCATATTATTGCATTGTCACGCGATATAAACATACGGGCCCAAACACGAAGGGTCTATCTTGTTTAGTACAGGAGTTCCTATGGCCACCTTCCGACTCCATCATCAGATCAGCTCCATGGTACCATATTATTGCATTGTCACGCGATATAAACATACGGGCCCAAACACGAAGGGTCTATCTTGTTTAGTACAGGAGTTCCTATGGCCACCTTCCGACTCCATCATCAGATCAGCTCCATGGTACCATATTATTGCATTGTCACGCGATATAAACATACGGGCCCAAACACGAAGGGTCTATCTTGTTTAGTACAGGAGTTCCTATGGCCACCTTCCGTCTCCATCATCAGATCAGCTCCATGGTACCATATTATTGCATTGTCACGCGATATAAACATACGGGCCCAAACACGAAGGGTCTATCTTGTTTAGTACAGGAGTTCCTATGGCCACCTTCCCACTCCATCATCAGATCAGCTCCATGATACTATATTATTGCATTGTCATCGACCTTTGACAGGTGTGCAAAGTATGAATTAAATCTGATCGTTCAAAGTAGGACAAAATCGAGCTCAAAGGGGTCGGTTACTGACATACTGACTGACATACAAGTGAAGCTAATAAAAAGCGTGTAAAAAGATCGCGATAGTTACTAGAAAATGCCAACAAAAATTAAAAATAATTAACGTTTTGTAATAATGTCTATTTATAACTTAACACTATAAAATGATATTAAGTGATGTTAATTTTTAGACTTTGGTAACCTTGCGCGTCAAGTTATCGTGAGGAGTTTTTGGCGGGAACTGAAAGGAGACGTTGTGCTGTGCAGTTTTATTTTCTAAAAAGGTGTATAATTACTCTAAAATGAACAATAGTTGCAGGATATTGATAGTTTTTGAGTACAAATTATGTGTTTTTGTGAGAAATGTGAACTGTATAGTCAGATCTGATCTTTCGAGTTTTCACAAGAACTCCATTGAATGGCGTCGGTTGTAGCCTGCAATACAACTGCGCTACTATACGAAGACCTATTAATTAACATGTTTCCGACTGAAAGACTTTGATTCTATGGTCATGAATAAATTTAAAAAAAAAGTTATCGTGAACGGGGAATAGTAAAATTTCAACAATAATTAATAATTACTTACAAATCGCAAATAAGGCAGCTGGTCGTAATATGCGTTTGTGTAGTAGTTGTAACTCGATGGGGTAGTGTACGTATTGTAATTTGGATTATTCCCAGCTGCAGTCTGAATGGCATACTGCGTCGCGTCCGGTTTGGGCATCCAGAACGGATACTTCTCATCCTAATAATAAACAGAAATTCATTAAATTATTTTCTAAATTAATTAGAATTTTCCACTTCATAATACAAAAGTTACGATTTTCGAAAGTAACGTCTTCCTTCCACTTCAATAAAGTCATTAATTTGAAAAAAGTGACATTGAAAAAACATATTTTTAAGCTTTATCTTATCACGGTACATACGCAATTTTAATACCGAGGGTGGCCAAGGGATACTTTTCATCCCGGATAATGGGATCGATTTTGGAATAAGTAGATTTATGTAAAGGTTGTTCCGGAAACTAGGATAGGTTTTGGGATTTTGCCCATTTCGTCCACTTGGTCCACAATGTCTATTTTAATTATAGCACTTGCATAACAGGACTAGAATGCTAAAAGTATAAAAACTTACAAAATTAAACATCCTGGTGACAACCTTCTGCTGGTCGTACCACCAGTCTGGCTGATCGATCTTGTTAGGCTGCCCTGGTATATACCGAGTATCCTGGTATACAGCCCGGCCATACTCATCTATTGTCTGGCCCGGATAGTCGTTCGGCTGGTATCCAGTCTCATTGTATATGTATGGGTTGTAATTGGGCCGAACTGTAATATATAGTACAAATCATGAAAGTAATTAATGGGTGTCTTTTAAATTTTTGGTTCATTGGTTTATTTAATCCAAATAAAGTTGAAAATTGCACTGGCTCACAAAGAAATAGTGGTGCATGGCATACACCTGCAAAGTTTTAAGGCTGTATGGACCAAACTGACCCCAGATTCGGATTCAGCGCATCAAAATACATAAGAGTAGATGGGTCTGGTCAAAAGTATGGACCACTTTTATCATAACTAAGTGACACTGGCTAATAGAATAGGTGACAGCCAGATCAATTGATATTCTCGCGGCCACATAGGTCTTGTAGTGTGTATGAGTGATGACGTCATAATTTTATACAAATAATAAGAATCAAAATGCACATTAACTTATCTGGTAATACTTTATTTTGATGAGAAATTAAATCATGTAACTTACCTCTCGTATACTGGTTATTCCCATATCCTGATATGCCATATTGGCCCATATTATTGAACTGGCCCTGGTTGTAATATCGCGGCCTGTACTGCGGTATTGGCCTGATGGTGGCTTTCAAAGTCAGATTTCCACGCACCGGAGCGCCGGACGTGTAATTCGCCATTATACGACCATGGATGAAGGGCTCCGTGTTGAAGAAGAACGCCGGCATAGTTACGTTCACCTGAAACGGACAGGGTTATGAGGATTTCTATACTCACTTTTTTATGATAAACTAGGATATGGCCGCGAGACCATCCACGCTCGACTTGAAATTCCTGCGGGACTCCCGGGATAGGATTAACCGTCTATCAGCGAAAACCGCATCGAAATCGGCTCAGTAGTTTTTACGTAAATCCCGAACAAACAGACAAGGAATCAAAGATTGTATCTTGTTCTCCACTGTTTATATAGTCTATTCCAGTTGTTTTTTTTTTGTGAATAGCTTCAATGTATAGATACGACATGTTTAGAATTATATTATATAACTAAGATGTGCCCGCGACTGCGTCCACGCTTGACTTGAAATTGTAAATTCCCGCGGCACAAAGTATTGCAGCATTTAAAAAGACCGTAAGCTATCGTTTTAGTGAAAACGATGTCGGAGTATGCTAATTTTTATGCATCCGAACAACTTCACATCGCTTCCGGGAAAACTCCCGCGAGCTTTACCTTAATTTAACGATTGTCTTAAACAACAATATTAACTCACCTCGAATCTCGTCTGATAGTACTCTTCAACAAGGAACTGCGTCTCCTCAACTTGACCCAAGGCCTCCACTCTAATGTACCACTCGCCGTATAGGGGCTGATCGGACATCGGATACTGCAGACTGACTGTGCCAAAGTTACTCTGTACACAAAAAAAGGAGAATTAAATCTACAGAATCCATCATTAGCTTCCTATACTGACTCCTCGATTGATCATTTCCCGTATGTCTAAATCGGTTATTTGATCTGAACGCCGAATGAAGATACAATGTTCTGCCCTCTGGAAGTTTTTTTTTAATAGATTCGCGTTTGATTGTCATTGCGACTGATAACAGGTGGAATTGCAGTCTAAGGTGGAGCACGCTTACATAGAAGACACCTGTTCACGCGAGACTTGAAGACACCTGGATTGTATTTTTCAGGAAAACAGACGACGGTGAAAAGTTCTACTCTTCAGCGGTACGTATTATAAAAGTGGACGCATAGCGTTTCGTCCGCTTTGTTGGTATTTCCACCATATATCGATGGCGTGAGCTCGTACGTCTGCTTGTCCGGTGATAAAATGGTGAGGGAGGAACTAATTCATGTAATTCCGTGGCCACTGGCCCATTGATGTAGCAATAATTGTTACATCAATGCACTGGCCGAAGTGTATCCTATAGAATACCGAAACACTAGCGAGTTTACGGCGATGAGTTAGGCTCTAGAGCCTCTCGTCGAATAGTTGGTTGCCTATCAGCTTCCTAGCCTTTTTCTCTATTGACTTGAGTGTCTCGAGCTGGTATTTAGCTGAGCCATCCCAAAGATGAGAGCAGTATTCAGTGCAGGACCGCACTTGTACTTTGTAAAACTCAGCAACTGAAGTGGTGTGAAGTACTGCCTCACCTTTAAGAGAACCATTTAGAGAGAGATTTACACATTTATACTTTTAGCTTTATGCTTTTATCTAATGAAAGTGAATATGAAATCTAGGATTCTAGCACACTTTTTGACATACAACTTAAAAACGCCATATTGTCAAAATCGGGACAAAAATTTCGGAGTAAAGTGTGCAAGAAATATGTAGAAGCGAAGTCCATAGGATGTTCAAGCCGTGAAACTCTTTCAAAATGCCTTATTGACTCTTCCGGTGACCAGAGGGCTGACTCCTACCTAGGACAATGGATCAGTATGGCGAAGCAGGGTAATGTAGCCAGCCTTCTGGGCACCTTAGAAGACGTCTACCTGGGTTTCTAATATTCTACCTAAGATCTGAGGCACTATAAGTAGCAGTGGCGTGGGATAGATATACAGCTAGTTTAAGCCGGTTGAAAAGACGTCTAACTTGCGATGTATTTACAAAGTCTCGAACATCGACGCAGGGTTAATGCTTGTCGGTTTTCCATTGGATACATTTTGGAGAGTGTGCATTGGAGCTTTTCAATCTTATCCCGCCGTCTCCCTTCCATCATCGGACAACCAGACGCACTGGCATGCGACACCGCTATTTGGTGGACATATAGCACCTATACGAACAAAGCGCTTTGAGTCCACCTTCATTATGCGCACCGCAAAAGAGTGGAACTCACTGCCGGAGTCTGTTTTTCCCGAAACCTACAACCTGGGTGTCTTCAAGTGTGAATAGGTATCTTCTGGGTAAGCTTGCTCGATCTTAGGCCATATCTCCGCTCAAATTAAGCGAGATAATGGTTAAACGCGAACCTATACGTGATAAAAAAAAGTATTTTCTTATTACAATTATTTTTTTCATTTTGCAATTTCATTGACGCATATTTTATATGCCTAAATTCTGATACCTCATTATTCCGCAACCATGTCTACTTTTATCATTGTTCAGTTTTAGGTTCCGGAATATTTCGACAGTTATCTAGATGTACCCAGACAATGTTTCAAACAACACTGAAACTAAGAATCAACATGTATGAAACTGCAGGTATGTCCAGAACGATTTGAAACCGTTAAGCGATTGAATTCATTTACATATAAATGCCATATTCATGGCATCATTTACAATGTCTTGTTCCGATAATAAAATAATCATTTTCAAAAGAACACATTTACAAACTAAAAAACATTTCTTCAATAATTGATTACGCAGTCTATTAGCATTTTTTACTATTAAAGAGATTTCAAGCATGCTATATTTACATTTTGGTTTCAACATTCTGATAGCTAAATGCATTTACAAGTCATGGTCTGTTTTTTAAATACACAATTATTTATCGAGAAGTATGCCTGATAGTGGCAAGGAAAATGGAATGAAAGAAAACTGTAAACACAATGTATTATATCGAACATGATATACTTGGAGTTGGCAGCCTGAGGGCGGAGAGAGGTGTCCCGCACTTCTTTCCGGAGAGGGAAGTGTCTCCCTCACTATTTTCCGGAAAGGGGAAGTGTCCCTCACTACTTTTTTGAGAGGGAAGTGTCCCTCACTACTTATCGGAGAGAGAACTGTCCCCTCACTACTTTTCGGAGAGAGAACTGTCCCCTAACTACTTTTCGGAAAGGAAAGTGTCCCTCACTACTTTCCTGCTTGCTTCTGCGTAAGTGGGCATAATGTCGATCCGTTAGATGTAATACAAGTTATCAAGTTACTGTCTTCAACAATGGAACTGCCTGGAGTAATGAACAATGTATCACACAATAGGGTATTAACGCAACGATACTAAATGGAATAAGGTTTTCTCTACTCTTACTTTAATATAGAGCAGGGGTCTCCAATTAGTTTCGCTCGGGGTCCGCTTTAAGAAATGAAATGAACATCGCGGACAGCACATTTTATACAAAAAAATATTTATTAAATGTAATTACGGAAATAACAAAGGTATTTTTTACATATCAATGAGAAAAATGACATCATTTGTTGTGGACTATCTGTCAGAAGTTTGGAGTGGAATTGGTGCAAGCTATTGACATTAAATCCTGGAGATGTTCACAGTCGAGATCGAAATTTATTCTTAATATTAATAAAGTTCATCTTCGAAAATGCTGCTTCATAAATATATGTTGACCCAAAGAGAGTAAGAAGTTTCAAAGCGGATTTTTGTAGTTCTCGACATTTATTACCACACACAAATTGAATCCAGAACTCTTCACTTGAAACTTCCACATGTTTGTGTATTACAACTGTAGTGCGAGTTGCTGTGTTCTCGCGGTCCGAACAAAATGAGTTGGCGGTCCGAACAAAATGAGTTGGCGGTCCGGACGCTAATTAATTATTCCTTCGGGCCGATTTTTCAATCCAGATAAGAGTAATTCATAGAATAAAGTATAACATGGTAAATATAAAAATTTCAGATGCATGAATAAAGCAATTTAATCGTTAAATAATAAGTAAATTTATTTATTAAAAATCATTTATGTATTTATTATTAACATGTGAGTAGTCCGTACTATATATTACGTATACCACCATCGCCATTATCATCTCAATTCATTCCTGGGGTATTTTAATTTTAGTTTTTTACTATTGTATATATATTTTTAAGGTATATTTATGGGATATTTTAGTTTTTGTTAATATTTGTTAGATTTAGATCATTATTTATAACAAATTAACTGAAAATAAATATATTTAATCTTCCTGGGGTTGTCTGGAAGAGATCGTTTTTTAGTGATAAGACCGCCCTTTGTACATAACTAGATATCATTTTAGTCCTTAGGTTCATGTTTGTATTGGTGTACAATAAAGTGTTATCTATCTATCTAAATTATAAACTAGTGTCTATAATATACGTATATTTTCATATAAGTAAATACTTGACACAATATAATTCTAATTAACAAATTAACTGAATCTTAACACAGCTGTATGGTAACTCATTAAGCATACTTTAACAAAGTTAATGAAGCCTTTATGAACAGTCAAGTCGGCGTTTTGTATGAATAATAAACATGAGCTTCAACCAAAGTGAGAGTTAGAAAACAGATGTTATTTATTGATATGTTTATTAAATATACAGCAACCAGATTAAGCTAAATGGAGTTTGTTTATTTTTCATACCCTTTTGGTATTTAAGGAAGTTTGTAGTCGTTAAAGATGTTACGGTGAAAGTTAGATAACAAGTCTTTTTTCATCTTTTATTAGACTCAATAGAAAATCTAAATTGGCCAAGTTTAAGGCGTCCATTTTAGCCAAAACAACAACACACAGACGCCACTCGTCGCTCGTTTTGAGGAAATGTTTTACGATGTTTTCTAATGAAATTTTAGATACAAGGAAGGAAGAAAAGGAATTTTTTGAAACTACAATAATATAGTAGCGTAGTCTATACTAGCTTCTGCCCGCGACTTCGTCCGCGTGGAAAGCTTTTTAACTATCCCACGGGAACTCTTTAATTTTTGCGGATCAAAACTATCCTATAATTATGTTGACCAGGGATATAAGCTACCGCCATACAAAATTTCATTTAAATCGGTCCAGTCGTTTCGGAGATTAGCCGGTACAAACAGACAGACAAACAAAGAAACAAAAAATTTGAACAAAATCTAAATTAGTCCTATTTCACTTCTTACATCCCCTTTACTCATTTTTATATAATGCAAGAAAATAATATTAATATATTAAAACAAAAATTATTCGAGTGTCTGACAAAAAAATCCTATTAGAGAACAAGACAAGACTGAGACAACAAGAATATTTAAATGAGAGATAATAATTATGAAGATATTGTGTTTTGTTAAATAAAATAAAAGACTTGAATATTACACAGAGATAGGTTAAGTGAGTTTATATTGCGATGCTATGAAAGGCCAACTAAGTAATAAGTTCTGATATATTTAATAAGACCTATGTGTCATTTATACAACACTTAGTTCGCAATAAAAATAATTTGATTTAGATTTTTATTCATTGTACATAAATTCGACCTCTACAATTTTATTATATGTATAGATAATCTATATAAGACATAAGTAAATGGAAATGTACTTAAATATATAAAATAACAAGCAATAAAAGTTCGAACGAAGACAAACGTTTAAGAGCAAGCCCTCTGAACCTAAAAAGTGACTTACCTGTCTAGAGAGCCACCTTTTCATTATACGTCGATTGGGATCCAAAATGTACACATCGATGGCGCGCCCAAAAGCTTTCAGCTCCGTGTTGATCGGTATCACTCGGAAACGCACTAAAAATTACAATAATATCATGGTTACAATTTATTAACTGTAAGTGATCAGGGGCGGATTTAGACATTTGCCGCCTGCAACAAGCTGATCAAAATTTTCCGCCTCTACCGACCTCTACAAATCGATAATCTAGTTCACAATCATATTAATTAGATACATTTTTTGATAAATGAAATTGTAACTTTATGCTTTGTGCACTATCGTCGTATCACACCTCTTTCTTCCAGTAATTTGTGGATTTCAAACCAGGGGATCGATGTGTTTATTCCTGCCGTAGCCAAAGTAATTTGAGATTATTTAAGATGAAAAATACATATATTGCTGTGGGTTGAATAAATAATAGAAATGGGATAATTTAAGAATTGTTTATGTGAAATGTGATTAATCGGGAATATTTTATCATGTACGTATATCATGTCAATACGAGTATAAATAAGAGTTTTTTTAATTTCTGTAAGAACTTGAAAACTGTTTGGTCCGAAATTTGCCGGCCTTCCAAAATCTGCCGCCCTAGGCTTCAGCCTACTCAGCCTATTGGTAAATCCGCCACTGTAAGTGATGTTTTTATTTTTAATCATTACAATAATCATTTACAATCATTACATTAAAAAATATGTGTACCTATACTAATATTATTTACATTGTCTTAATATATAAAAAAAAAAACTAAAAATAGTAAATGGGTCCCAATTACAGTGGGAACGTTCCCAAAATGCTAACTGCGCTACCACGTTGTATGGCAACGCTTATGCGTATGCGTTGCTAAAATAAAAGCCAGCGTTTCGGCCGCGTGAGACATCAATCAACCGTGTATAATGGACTTAGGCTTACCTCATCCTACACTTTTTAGATCATAGGGCTAATTTTTTTATACAAGTTATATATAATAATTATGGGCAAATTAGGCTCACATTTTTAGGTACCCGCCTCTTTTTTGTGACTATTTTCGAAGCAAACAAAAACGGAGTAGATTTAAATACACTAACTTAAAAACAGGCCGAAATTGTCACGCCGCCATTTTTTTTTAATGCGAAGCGAATCTTTAACTACAGTTGATTAGGACATGTTTTTAAAATAAGTTTGTAAGAGTAACTTGATATTTTGTACTGAACCAGTACAATGTACCACTTCAAATAGGGCGAGGAGATTTGTATGGTTTGTACCGCGGCAGTACATTTGAAGCGATGAGGCCGGTGAGGCGGTGAGCGTCATTCCCTCATTTGTCCCGTACAAAACTTCTAGTTCGGAAATGTTCGTCAAGAATCGGATGTGATCGGTCACCTCATTTTACTAGCAATCGTGCATGTCATGTTGTCCCTCTTTGTCATGTGAATATCCATAGAGGCGTTGTTGTACTGTTGTCCTCGTTCCGTCCTTCCTCTTACATTTGACGCGTGAGTAGTACCGGGACAAAATTTTTGAAGTAGTACAAATTTCAATTCTGAGCCCTAACAGTACAAATCTATTTTGTACAGGACAAACGTACCGCCTCACACGTGTACTACTCATCACTATTTTGGACAAACCAAGATACTTTCAAATAAATTACACTTCAAGTTGTACTCGTATTTATAACACTTACCAGTCTGTCCCTGCATATAAACTGGTTTGTCCATTTGAATGAATATAGTCATGAATCGCTTTGAAAACGTTAGTTGGGTTTCATTCACAAACGCTCGTCCACCGAAAGGAGTGTCGAGGTATAGGCCTTCCACGCGGAGTTTGTAATCACCAGGTACTGTGGTCGCTGGTACCTGGTCGACATTTGATTTGTGGCTTTATACATATTAATACAAGAAACATTTAGAATGGTTTTATAATTCTTAATATTGTGGTGAGCGATGGTGGAAACGATCTTAGTTGGTTTAAGTAGTTTAAAAAAAAATTAGAAGATTCTAGAAGAAAAAGATAAGGACAGATACATTTTAGAAAGGGATAGATGCACGCAAAATAGGCGCTTTGTCGTCGAGTTGCGAAAACCGCCCGCTCGCAGAAGAAGAAGAAGAAGAAAGGGATAGATGATGAGCAGTTAGTAGAGCAACGTTAGTGTAAGAAGGCTTATTATATGACGAAAATAATTTTAAATGACCGCACTAAATGAGTATAATGCAATGGCCACTATCCTTTTTCAATAGTAAGCTATTTAAATTACTTGGTTAAACCTTGTATTAGTATAAACTACATTTAAAGAAAGACGAATAATTATTATGAAGTAAAGATATGTTGCTGGGGGTAGTTTATGGGCCAACTTGTTCATTTTAATTTTTAACTTTAACAATACTCATTGACTATTGATATGTTTGTCTTCCGTGATCACGGCAACAGAGAAATGGTCGAAACGCCGGAATAATAAAAATCAAATAAATTACCGCGCTTAAAACGTAATTTTGACGATAACGTTATAAAAATTCATACATTCAGTTCTGATAGCTTGTATAAATAAGAGATTGAAAAAAAAGTTAATTTTGATTCTGATGTAATAATATTTTTAGTTACTAATATATCATTACTTACCCTCAAATTTAATATTTCAGGCACACCCTCCTTCACTCTCTGCGTTACATCGGTTATCTCTACGCCATTGCAAGAGATAGACGCGTGAATCGTCATTTGTAGCCTCGATTGCAGGATATTAGCGGATATCTTATAGATTTGACCGGGGCGAACCATCCTGGACGCTACCACAAAATATGTGCTGTTGGAAAATACATTGAAATTTAACTAAAAGATGATACACTTTATGAAAGACTATTGTACAGTACTGAAAATCTTTCATATGTGTTTGTAGACATATTTTAATAGTTACAACTATCACACCATATAATAATGAACCCAAGGAAAAGCCCAGTTATAGTAAAGATGTGTAACTCAGGAGTGATTGATTTAAAAGATGTATAATCTTTCAAAATTCGAAATCACTCTTTAAATCTTTGATTTTAGAAATACATCTTTAACTCACTACATTAAGATTGATTTTAGTCACATTGAATGATGAAAACTAACAAATCAGATACCTGGATGTAGTTTGAGACAGTAGATACAGGATATTGTGAATTGAAATGAGATAACATGACTCTAATAAATACAATGATGATACACAGTAAATTAGACTCTCTAGCATTAATTTTAAGCTTAAAACCGGTCAACTGAATGAATTATGTCCTTCGAAACCAAAAATTTAAAAGAGTGATTTAAAGATTTAAATCTTTCAAGGAAAAAGATTTATAATTCACTGATCTCATTGGTGACTTAGTTTGCGCATCGCTACAGTATAGGACTATTTTGGGAAATGAGAATAAAAGTACCAGACTATTGGGGTGAACTACTAGTGGTTTGGGAATATGGAGACTATGGAGCCTATTGCAATGTTCAGGGAGCATGGAAAAATGGGCAGATGGTGACTCACCACTCCATGCATGGCCTTCTTATTATTATTATTGTTATTGTCTCTTTATTGCTAAAGGACAAGAACATACTTTACAAAGAACCAAAAATTTATTTGTGCATAGGCCAAGGTGGCATTTCAACAATCTGCCTGAGATTATACTTACGCTTCATGAATAATAACACTATCATGCTCCACTATGCCAGCCTTATATGATGTACCGTATGTCCTGGTGTTGTCCCATGACTGTCGCTGAGTATTCTCTGGATTGTATGGGTTTTGATTGTATGTTGGATCATTACGATTTTCATATTGGTTGTACCTTATGACAAATAAAATTATGTTTTGTACAGTATGCACAACTTTATACATCTGTTACAGAAATCCTTGTAATACATAATTTTATATAAAATAATATCTACTGTGAAGCCATTTGTTAGTTTAGATTAATTATATTGTTTAGTGTAGGTTATAATATACCATAGAGATCATTTCTCAACCTTGGAATTGCCTTGATTATTAAAGGAAATCATAGTATGTTAAAAAGGAAGAACTATAGACAAATCAAACTTATAAATAAATAATTACAAATTATCATAATTTTGTAGTGCAAGCAAGGTAGCAACACTTTTCACTTAAGTTTAGTTTTTTCATGGCCTGTGGCATAAAATCTTTGAGAAACAATGCTTTAGAATTAGTTGATGCAAACTTGATATTAAACTCAAAAATCCATAATAAAACTACGTTTTAACGGTTTTAAGCGCGGTAATTTATTTGATTTTTGGTTTATCCGACATTTCGGCCGCTTTTCAGTGGCCGTGGTCACGGAAGACAAAGATGACATTTGTCAAACGTGTATTGTCAAAGTTTTTATTCAGCCTACCGCCAACTTGTTCATTTTAATTATTTAGTTTTAATTTTGTTTATGGATATTATTTACTCTATGGGAGCCTAATCTAATTTACCACCGCTTCACAACATGTTGTGGCTTGAAGAGAAGAAGCGGCGCAAGAAACTCTTCAGCAAACATGCCTAGTTCTAAAATTTTTTTATATAATATTAAAATGAGTGGAAGGAAAAAAATCGTTAAAACGTAGTTTTATTATGTGTACAAGTTGCGAAAACTTAAGAAAATATTACTCAAAAATCCACTTTAATTTTGTCTCCACATTTTCTCATGAACAGATGGTACTTTCATGATCCACTGGTGAAACATAACCACAAAAGAGAAAAAAATTATGCAGGGAAGCAGGGACCCTTAGTAATAGTGCCAAGTAAGCATCACTGCTGCGCTCACATGCCTCTGTTAACTGATACCTTGAATACATTTATTAGGTAGCATTACAAATGGCAATATGTTGTTATTTTTTGCTTGTTTAATTTAAACCATTTAAAAAGTCTTTACCCATATAATTGGCAATCACCACAATTGTAGGAAACCTACATGAACACTGGCTGTTTGGAAACCTCATAATTTTATAATTAATCCTTGTATGTTGAATAATATTGTTATCATTATTCAATTAATATAAAATATTGGATATTTCCCTGCGGCATAGCCAAAAAAACCATAGTAGCTTTACTTACATAAATACTTAACTAGGTTTTTATATATTGCATGGAACACCATGGGTAAAAGGTGGTATATTTATAAACCTTCCTTCAAATATTCCCTACCTGATGGTGAAAACTACTAAAAAAATCCATTGCATGGTTTAGAAGTTAGCGGATATACAGACAGAGAAGAAAATAATTTTGTTTTATACAATGTAAAGATTGTTAAAGTGAAATGCTGTTTCGTTATATGAAACACGGTACTTATGTATTAACACCACTGCAGCAAAGTTACGCTTAGGTTAGACTTTAAACCAAAGCTTACAAGCCCCTGCAGTAGCATTAATACATAAGCTACATGTTTTCATAAAACACTACAGCCAAATACAGTCTGCTAGAAACATAACTTTTGAAAAGCAATTTACTTAAACTTACCTCTGATCCACATCATACTGATTCCTATTCAAGTCATACTGGTTTTGGTTTTTATTCTGAAATCTTCTATTTGGATCATAAGGATTATCATATCTAGGGTCATTTTGGCCATTGAGGTAGTCATTTGTAGGGTTGGTTTGACCTTCAGGGTTGTATGTTGGAGATTCTTGTGAGTAACATAACTTTAATATTGTTGCTGATATAATGTATGTTGATATGAGATTCATTTTCAGTCTTTGTTTAGCCTGTAATGGAAAGGTTGTTAAACAAAATGTAAGAAATATAATTTATTAATTTTGTCTACTGTCAAGTTAAATAATAAAGGCCAGATAATGATCATACCCTAACAACAAAAATGTTTGTCCTATTTATATCACCTGGGTTTTCTATACACCTGACATTGGTAAAATCAATGCATAAATGGCATTGCAGTCATCATTAAAAAAAACAATAAAAATGTTAAATGAAAATATTATAGAAAGACTATTGTCAAAGTATTTGTAACATTTTTTGTAATTTCTATTTAAGTATTAAATTCTTCTCTAGGTTTACAATTTAGGTGATTAGTAACTTTAGATATCAGAAAGTTAAAAGACCAGCCTGTGATATAACTTCATATCATTGAGCAACAGGGCAGGAGTAATGATTGTGTTTATTTTTAAACACAACAGTTATCTAACAACATCAATGTAACAGTAATGTTTCAAGAACTAAGGTAAAAACCTAACGCAGACTTATTATTTGTAGGAAATTCATTTATCGCCTTATTTATATAAAAATTGTTTCGTTTATTATGGAAATTTGTATTGTAACATCTCTGAACGTATTGAACTCACTAACGTACGAAATGACGATAAAAGCACAAAAATAATAAAATATTGCAATTAAAAAAGTTTACATAAAACGGTTAGTTTTCCGGCTGTAATTTATGTAATTTTTAAACAATATGTACGTTAAGCTAGGTAAATATAAACTTTTGTTAAAACGTTTAAGCGTGCTAATGCAAGCAGACAGGCCATTTAAATGGATTCCAAAACAAAGGATTTTATCGTGAACGAGTGTAAGACAAGATTAACCCTAATTTTAATTTAATAATAAGTTAACAATACACTTAACCTGACGTTAACGCCCATCTATAAACACCTCTTTTGTTGTATTTATAATCGAAAACACATTAATTTTAGCACTAAAACTTTTCAAAACTGATTATGTACACATTTTTGGAAATTGTAGATGTAAATTTTATTTATAATCAAGTTTATTGAAATAAACAAACAAGCGATAACGACAGCCTTTTACTCACTTCATTCAAGAATTTGCGATTGTCGCGCAGCCGCACTACACCACGCCCGGATAGAGTTGCCAGGATGCTAGGTGTTCGTTCAATAATAAAATAACGTACCTTTGCTTTGAGAAGAATAAAATCTGAATAAAATTATAATCATTCTAGGTATTTGACCAATAAAATATGAGTGTACTCATTCTCTATAACGTGTCTCTACAACGCTGGATATTTAAAAGGAATCATGATGAATCATCATCATTTATGGTTTGTTTAGTGTCACCAACAACATTTTAGAGAGGTCCGGCCATAGATAATACATTACATATGGCCCGGCCCTAGCATTGTAAATATAACTAACAATTGACGACGATCCCTTTCCATCAGATAATCCGCCTGCCTGAGACGCGGAACTAAGAGAGATTCGCCGTGTAAGCAAAGGAATAAATTCAAGTGTAAAGGTCTTATTCATATTAAGTTAGACTAAGTTTGGAAACTTCTAAGAACCATATTCAAGTTCGAATTTCAACAGTTTTATTCAAAATAGGTTCCACTGGAGAACACCTTTTGAAGATCCTACATGTAAGTCAAAATATAAATCTACTTCCTATTCTATGTAGAATATTGTTACTGTCGCAATAATGACATACTAAGAATTGATACTGCGACAAATCTCCATACATTCCTTACATGGTATGCAATATATAAACGTTATATACAGAAGAAACGTAAAGAAGCCTTAAAACTTACTCTAACTCAGCATGAATAAGACCGTAAAAATCGTTAATTTACGTCTTGTCTCGTTTTTCGGGTAGCGTACAAGTGGTTATATTACAACTGATCTCAAAAATATAATTTTCATATATTTAAGAGTTGTCTTAACAAAGCAAAAGATAATAATATTTTGTAAAACAACTATTTCTGTGAATGTATGGCAACATTTATATGAGGTGCAAAACCGGTGTGAACCGTTACAAAAAACAAATGCATAGACCTGATAAAGTTCTTAATTATCAAGTTCGTAATGGAAACTTTTATGCTAATTAGGTTTTTAAAATATATTTGTGACATGGGTTTAAGATAAAAGTAGTTGTTAATTATTTAGGTTACGAATTCCATATACTGACATAAGTATCAGTAATGGTT
Organism: Dendrolimus pini; assembly: GCA_949752895.1. Lineage (NCBI taxonomy): Eukaryota > Metazoa > Arthropoda > Insecta > Lepidoptera > Lasiocampidae > Dendrolimus > Dendrolimus pini. Next base: position 17,874,239 of record OX457141.1, on the reverse strand, counting down.
TACCGGTTGGCGGTTTAATTTGAAATGCTGATGATGGTATCCATTTCCATAAAACATTAAATTTATTTGATTGAAATGCAACAAACCGGTTGCAATTTTTATGTCGCAGTAATTGGCTGAAACGCTTACACATACGGGACACCCGACAGAAGTGATAACATAAATCTAAGTTGAACTATTTAATATTAAAATAGTTTAACTTGACAAAAGCTTGAGTTATTACTTAAATTTTATGTATATTAAAATGATAATGTAAGGAAAGATTATTTATTAATAAAATCTATTATTGATTATAAAATATATTTTATTCTTAGTTATAATTCTTGAATATGTAGGGGAGGTCGAGGAGAGTTGTTACAGAGGAGAGTTGTGACATACTTGATTTCTCGGAACCTATGACCGTTAATAATGTGACAACTCGCATTTGTTACTTTCGAGATGGGCTTGACATGGACATGTCATTTAGATTAACTTGCATATATTTCTCAAAGCTCTCATTTCAACTGCGTTTATCCTATTTTCATACTTGTTCTACCATACCCACTACCGTAGATTAGCGTTGATGGATAGGAGGCACGCCTTTACAAACACTTTCCGACCGTAGTTAGGCAATCGCTGGACACGCGCTTGTCTACAAACCTGCTGACCACGCAGCGCCAATTCATCGCTTTATAAGAATTATAGTAGAATTATTTTGTCCGTGCAGTATGAGTCATAAATAATCGGAGTATTTCGCTCTCTCTTCCACTCACGGGCCTTATGGGTGGGCATAGTGATTGCGCATTATTATTGTCGATAAGCGTTATCGATAGTGTATTTGGCTTTGTCATTTTGTGAGTTAGTGATAATAATGAAAGAAAAAAAAAATAGATAAAACAATGTATGTATTAAAATAAGAATAATAATGATTTAAAATAAATTATTAATTAGGTATCTATGTATTAAAAAACTATAAGTACAAAAGTTAAGAATGTAACAAGTTATATTAAAAATAAATATTTATATCTAAGTTTAAAATTAACAGCAAAAAGGATAATAATGATTTTTATAAGAATTATAATCTTTCTTTGATAAGAATGAGTTTTTATCGATAATGGCGTTGCACCCGCGCAACATGCTCACCGCCCTAGCCGGGCTGAGGCCGAGTTTGATTTATGACCCAAACTGCACGTACAAAATAATTCTACTATAGTGCTTATTTAAGTTTTTAGAGTTAATATAATTTAATTGTTATTTCAATTAGTCTTGTAAGAACTGTCTTAGAATAAAGTTAAATAAATTTTTTTTTTAAACAATTTCCGTGCCGCCCTACTTATCTCTGTTCATAATAAATTAACTATTATGATAAAATTTACGTTAATTTTTCGGGATGTTCACAGTTACACCGGAGACACCACTTAGGACATTCCCTTAAAGAATATTGACAGGACAGGTAATGGTTAGCCTTGAGCTGTGTCGTACGGAGTTCCGATGGTGCATTTCGCCTTCCCCCTATTCCACTCTTCTTGTCTGATCTTCTTACCCCATCCTAAAGACTGGTGTTATTTCTATAGTATAGAGGGTAGAATAGCTAGAGGAGCTCACTCTCTTATGGGAACAAGCCGAAAGTGTTCAGCTGTAAGTATAGCAAAACGAACAGGAAAAATGCCAAATAACGTATTATTTTTTAAATATTTATTTATATCAAAGCGAGTCTTCCTTTCCTTGATTAATTCACCATCCTACTCTAATAACTTTTAGCATTATCTTTGAAATTACAATAATTGCTACGGTGGCGCCATCTCAATTGAACGCATTTCAACGGACATTTTTTTAACACAAAGAGTGTGCTCCTTATACCTCTGCAATCCATAATCTATAGACTACTCACTACAGTAACCGCTTTCCATTAGGTGGACCGTCTACCTGTTTGCTATCATCGCAATAAAAATGGTTCTACAAAAATTTCCAACTCTACCTACCTCACATTTGCTGATCTTTTTCATTCTTCTGTTACTTAAATGGCGGCCGTCCTTAACTTTACTCTTTTTCCGCTTCGCTAGGAACCTATGCATACTTACTTTATATAACCTATAAAAGTGCATCCGGGCGAAATCTGTGCAGGAACGGAGAAAGAATACAATATCCTGCGGCCGGGCGGCCTGTCGTAAGAGGCGGCTAAACAACCCACAGCCAGGTGGTAGGGTATTTGCCCGTCTGGATTAGAGTATGCCGATATAAGTTGCCAATGACTTGATTTGTGTTCCGACATTAGTGGCCAGGTCCCAGTCTCCATTTAGAGAGTGGTAGTACATCAGTAGTGCCTCTAATGTTATAAATGTCCGTAGGCAACGGTAACAGCTTCCCATCAAGTGGGCCGTCTACTGAACTCATGCAATAAAAAAAATATTACGAGTAATTATATAACCCAGCATTTTTATTAAATGTCAGGGCGGTAAAAGAGTAGTATACCGTACTCTTTTATTTTTTTATCCAATAACCAATTTAACCATAAATTATGCATCCTGCGTTAGCTATATTATAAATTGTCACATAAATCAAACGTGAAACATGATTACGCGTTCATCACGAAACTATTGTTATTAAGTAACTCGTGACAGGACTCCCATGAATAAAATCACAATCATGTTTTAGATTTCTGCATACCCAGGAACAAAGACTTCCTGTGATTCATAAGGCTGGTTTATCAGCCGCGGTCATATGCTTAAGACGGATCACATGTTTGACTTTAAGTTTGTAAAAAGAAATATTAACATCTTGTTAATTACCTATTTTGTTAATGAAATTTAAATTAAGTTTACTAATAAATGTTTATTAGTGTTAGTGCCGGACACACCTGTATCATTTCAATGACGTGGATACGAATCCTGGCCGAAAAGCATGCATCGCTTAGGCTATTTTTTGACATTACTTAGGTCAAAAAATAGCCTTAGCTTATTGTAACACGATTACTGATGTGTGAAAACTGCCAGCCCGCCTAGGACAGATATTGGACAAAAGCTCGTAACTCCAAGCAAAGAGTAATAATTATCAACTATACCAGGGATCCCCATATTTTGGGCAAGAGACCCCTTTTCCAAAATGAACTGATACCTCAGACCCTCATTACTTTAAAAATCTTGTCTCTAGTTTTTTCGTATTGATATAAAATACCATTGAGGTATAATGAACTATAACTCAATGAAAAATATACGAACTTGAAATCCTTGAACGTAGACTGTTAACTAACGTCATCTGTTAAAAAATATTGAAGTGAATAAAATGTCGACTTATAAAACCGCTAGACCAGTGCTTTTCAATCTTTTTGTATACGCGACCCCTTTACGGGTTGAAAAATTCTAGCGACCATTTGGGTCATAGACAGACAAAAAGTTAGTAATTTAAAACACTACTACATACGTTGGTTTTTTCTCTATTTTGTTACTCATATGCATTATTAGGGCCTTATACTCCGCAAAAAGCTGCTGAGCTTAGAAAGTACCTAAGTAAAACGTAGAAATTTAAATTGCCTTTTCCCTTTTGCTGGCGCCCCCCAAGAAAGACTCTGCGACTCCCCTAGGGGTCGCAGAGTCACCCACAGATTGAAAAACACTGCGTTAGTCATTTTTTTGGATAAGCCGAAATTACACGGGTTTTAAACTATCTTTCAATTTCAATAAAAGGTAAAAAACTCACAAAGCTGCGCTTTATGCTTGTTTCATTTGTTATATTCTAAATTGTAATGTTCTGGTCTTTAATTCCCATTTTTAGATAAAACTCTCCAACTGTTTAGGTGTGATAGTTCTTTTCTGCTTATTGTAGAGGGCCTCCCTGAGTTTGTGCCACATACCCCAGTCCTCCGATTTCCTTATCCAGCGTACCACTGGCTTTGCGTAAGTCGTCGATCCATCAGGATGGAAGGCGTCCTACACGTTGTGGCTTAGATTATATAAACGTTTATGCGTTGAGGACTGTGGCATTGGCCAGCTACATCTATCGGAGTAACGATGAAGCAAGAGTCCCGAAGTGGAGTCTGCGACACGGTGAACGTTATTTGTCTTACTTCTCTTTTATTATACTTACCCATGGGATAGAGATACAAACAATTTGCATTTTTTTTAAAGTAACCAAGAAAGGACATTAAATTTGACGTAGTTACGCAAAAAGGATCCAACCCATAAAATGTTACTTTTGAATTATTAAAGATTAAAGTTTTATCTGTATTTCCGCATTGATGCAGTTAAACTTATTTGTATAAAAAATGATACATTTACGCTTATATTTTCCTAAGAACCCATAGACACAAACAAAGAGTATATTGAATATATGTAGAGACACAAACAAGTAGGTACATCAATGCGGAAATACAGCTAAAACTTTAATTTTTAATAATTCAAAAGTAACATTTTGTGGGTTGGATCCTTTTTGCACTATAGCTAGAGGGTAATAATCTCGGCATATTCACCTCGAGTGATTACAGACAGTGAAGCACAGAACACAAGTACTCTCTAACGAGAGCAGTGAAGATAGCAGTTATAAAATCGTGTCATTGTGATTGAATTCTAAACCATTTATTTAAAAAAATAGCTAAATAGCACAAAATAACCACGGCTATGTTATCTGTCAAGTCGCCAGCTGTCCAATTTGTGAAATAAAAACTAATCAGTTTACGGTTTAGCCAACAACTGTCGTATGAGTTGAGCAAATATTAGACGGCTCGTTCTTTCAATTCGGGTAAACAAACCAGTGATCGATATACCATAATCATTAGATACCGCCGCAGGCGTCCTTGTATTTCTGTACCTTTCAACCAAGTTGAACAAATTTTGTTGATCCGTCATCAGCATTAGCGAGTCCGGGTGAAAGGTTTTTGAAATCTCTGTTATTAGTTAGTCATTGTTAATTTATGCTCACCACCGACCTTATGCTCAGTTTTAGCCATACTCTGAGTAACTATTACACTCCTCCGAGTAGCTATATTGCGATTTTACTCCTAGTCTATCCTCCACGATACTTACCAATAAGCATTTATGAGATTGTTGGCGGGAACTTGAAGCGAGTGACGTTTTGCAGTTGTATTTTTGGAACACCTATATTGATTATTGATAATGAAGAGTAAACTTTCCTTGATTTACTATGGTCTGGGATCGGCACCCAGAGTGCTCAGTCCATCACAAGCGTAATTTGTTTACATTGGGATATACAATTTCTGATTACTGTATTTGTTTATTTAAAAAAATCATACGTAGCGCATCTAATGATGTGGGGTTTAGGAGCTTTTCAGTTATGTCTTTTAATTGGTTTTGTTATTTAAAAATTTTAAACAAGTTAAAAAACGGAGTAGCTCCTCAATTGGTGGTGTAAATATTTTTTCAAATAATGTCCAACCGTTACTTTTGAAGTGAAACTTCTATAGAATAATGATTTGACACTCGATGAAACGAAAAAGCGACAAACACATAAATCTATATGTAGACTTAGCCGAAAGAATGAGATAGCATACATTCTATTTAGTCATTTAAACAATATGCTTGGACAGATAGAGTTAGAAATGTTTGCAAGTTTTTCGTTAATTCTTCAAATTTTGTGATTTAAGGCTTAAATATATTATAACGATATAATATATGAAATGTTATGTCACGAAATTTAGAATCCCTCCACCCCTTGTCACCCTTTGTTTCACTTCTACTGCGTGTGAACTGCGCACACACTCAATTTTTGCTTCTAAACCGATTTTGACGATTCTTTGCGTTGGATTTAGTAAAGTTTCAAAATTGTCCCATATATTATTGCTATTGGACTTTGGGTTCCAAAGATATAGCAGAAAATTGACTAAAATAAGACAGAAAATGTGTAGTATTTGCGGATTTCAGCCAAACTATTTTGTCTATCAACAACAAGTTTGCAAAATATAGGTGGTAACTTTTATGTTTGTATCCGCACTGATTTCAAGATGTTGTAGAAAATATTTAATAAAGGTAAATATACCTTTTAGTTACTCTTGAAGTAGGTTTCTTTTTTGCTCGACTTTTTTTATATATTCTAATTTTTTTATATTTCCATTTAAAATACAATCGGTCATTGTAAAAGCTATTAAAAATCAAAAGAGGCCATAATACCAATTAGAGGTCATATCAACTTCTTTTCCACCTCTTTGTTACTCTCCTCCAAACCTCTGACATTAATATTACCTAGTTAATATCATGGAAGAAGTAAACAGTTTTACACAACGAATTCCTCTGGATGTACGAGTATGTGTATGTGCGCAGTAACCGTTTTTAGTAGCGCGCCACAGTGTACGAATCGTGTAAGCGGAACAGAGAGAGAGAGAGAGATGTTACATGTCGGAAACCGGTCTACACTTTTCTGCGCAAACGAAAATTGCCGATCGGAATTATAGTTATGTAAAACTGTACTAAAGAATGACAATGGCCCAATAAAAAACGTAATACGTATTACACTCAGTTATCACAGTTAGCATTTCATAGAAAATAGAGTAAAACTTTTTTAATCAACATTTGTTATTTAAAAATATCTTTTAAATTTATGAATTGATTTAAGTATAAAACATTTTTTCATTAATAAGACATTCATTGAAAGATCAGTTGAAATAATCAATTAAAAAAATTTTTTTTTCACATGGAATTGAAAGACTAGTGCCAACGTTCGGTTATTTGTATTCGGAATGCACGGCGAAAGTTTCAAACCGAACGTTAGGTTTTTTCCGTTCGGAAGACGAACGTATGCGCCTTGTTGAACATCTGCATGTAAGCAGAGCATTTAAAGTTTCCGGATTTGAATTCCTCATCAGGAAACCGAACGACCAGCTTTAGTCGGTTAAAAACAGAACTGAATGAAAGAAAATAAAGAAACTGAACCAAGAATGGATTAGTCTCGCCAATAGGGGTTAGGCAAACATACGACATATCGCAGCCTCATAGATTTTATATCACATCATAATTTTTTGCTTGGATATAGCAGACAAGCTGACGGCCCAACTGTGATGGAAAGTGGTTATCATCGCCTATGAACATCCGTAACATTAAATGTGCTACCATATGTTGCCGGGCTTGTAAATAAGACTGAAATTTGGCAACTAATGCCGGAACACAACTCAAGGTTGTTATGGCGACACTCCAGACCATATTTTAAAAGCATGATGGCTAGAGGTTATTTTAACGCCTGTTAGGGGCCATCCACAAATTTCATGATTTTTGACCCTCCCCTGTTCTTGTCACGGCCAGTCACATACGCGAGGCTCCCCTGCCTTTCCATCTCTCTAGTGTGACATCACATATTTTGCAGTTATACATAAGAAATTATTAAATTAACCAGCAGTTCCGTAATTAGTTCTATTTCCATTTAAATTATTTTTTAATAATTTAAACACTAGGCTCGTACAGATACGAGTTGGAAATATTTTGAAGTTTTCATTAATAGTTCAAATTTCTGGTTTTAAAGCTTAAATACAGTGTAAACTCTATATATCGACACCGAAGGGACTTACATTTTATAGCGTTATAGAGAGATGTCGTTAAATGGAGAGAAAGAAGTCTGTTTTGTCCGAGGTCTTTCGCTGCACCAGTAATTTTGTTGTATTTTTTTACTTATTTTATTCATATCTTGTGACATATTGAGGCATCTGGGTGATAAAGGAAGTACTTAGAAATCATGGTATTTCAGAATTTCTTATAAATTTCGGTATGCATGGTCCCGACAGTCGACTTTGTTACGGGCTAAGATAATAAAGCGATAAAAGAACGTACACCACTGCGCAGATTTTACTAATTTTAGCAACTTAAAAGGTACTTTTTATTACTTGATTGCTGTCGTTATTGACAGTGGGCGTAATGCTATAAAGAGTGGAACACAAGTTAACCAACTAAAGCCAAGTAAGTTCGACGATTAAAGGAGTTTGTCGTTAAATCGAGTGACGTTACATGGAGTTTACACTGTTTATTAGATTTTGAAATGTGACGACACTAAATTTAGGCCCCTTCTCTTGCCGCACTTCGTCGATTCCCCCCGACCAGTAGTGATTTATGGATGGTCCCTTATATGTAAAATATTAGAATTTATTGTAAGATGTGTCCAAATCCCTATAGTGTGGAGTGTATTACGTGTTGACTTTTAGCTGGGCCTATGTCGCAATTTTTTCCTTCATGATTAATAACATTTGATTTCAACTCCACACTGATCGTCGGTTTGGGTTGTAGGTTGATAGAAGGATAGTGTTGCCCTCTTGTTCATTCTTCGTATGTTCCGGGAGATTGTCTCATATTGTGTATATGTGAAACAATGGGGCAGTATGGAAACTTGCAAATGATAAGGCAAGATTTTTATTTAATCAATTATATCTCCCACTTGAGTCATGCAACTCATAATTACATTTAAGTGTACATAGGCACATTATCAGGGATAACAAAATAAACAATGTTCTGATTGATGAAATTCTAATTATAACCACTGAACTCTCCACATTTTAATAGCAGGATCTCATAAACAAAGGAATTGATCATTTTTAAACAAATCACAAGTTAATCTAATGGGGTGTGATAACTTGAAGCTGGTTCCTATATCATACTTATTCATTCATTTGCCTTACTACTGGTTAAAATTTGACAAACACCATACAAGTGTTGTCAATTTATTTATCAATGGTAAGGTAAAAGGATCCGTAGTAAGTATATAGAAAGTCAGCTTTGGTCGTCGGGTGGCGCGCACGCGTTTAGAGTGCGGGCACAGTACAGTGAAGTACAGTACAGTAACTACAGTCACAGTGCGGTGCAGTGGAACAGTGTCGAGACACGAGACGAACAAGAGGTCCACGGGGGGGAAAGGGCGCCTCCTCAGCCTCCACTCTCCACATTCAAAACGCACATCGTACGCCAGCATCCAATTTATCTTTTTGACAAAAAAATCTATACAAAATATATTAAATATATACTCTGTAATGCTAAAACAGTAACGCTACCTCCTCAATAGTCCATTCACGAATTATAAAATGATTTAAAAACACAATAACTCGTTCACGTCGTGCAAGAACAAACATTAACCTATCGGCGGAGACCCTATATACAAGTCAACATTGAAACCGTAATACTCCGAGGGCTTGGCGTCGGGCGGCAGGCGGCGGGCGGCGGTCGCGGCCCGCGGCTGCCGCTTCTGGCTGTAATTCCGTTGCATATGTAAATTCCATACTGACACAGTCGTCCGGTGTTGGGTGTCGCGTCCTTTGCTTATCGTCCGTGCGTGGCTTCGTATCAATAACGTATCATATCATAATATACATAGTTTGTCGTGGGATACATGCGCGGGTGGCTGTGCCGTGGGCGTGTGTTAGTTCCGCTCCTCGTCGCAGTCGCGCGAGATGTGGCCCGGCTTGCCGCACACGTAGCACGTCTTGGTGCCGTCCGGGCAGTGGCGCGAGATGTGCCCCGACTTGTTGCAGTTGTAGCAGGTCTGGTTCGAGTTGTCGCGACCGCCCTCCGGGCAGTTCCGCGCGATGTGCCCCGTTTTGTTGCAGTTGTAGCAGGACGGCTCGTCCGGGCTCTGCGCGCACTCGCGCGCTATGTGCCCCGTGCCGTTACATCTATGGGAGAAAACAGAAACAAATCCATTATGAAACATTCAAACAGTATCTCTGTTCTACAATGAAGAGCAAGACAGAAACTAAATAACTAATATCTTAAGATTGATGAGTGCGATAATCATTTCTTCATTGTTTTCACAAAAGAAGTTGAAAATTATTTTGGTTGCCATTAGGGATTTTAATTTTGGTTAATATGAACTTTCTGTAATGGAGATTGATTAAAATAAGATTCCTTTATCCCACAATATGGGAAACGGTCTTACGGTCTATTCATAGAGTTAGGATAAGTTTGAATGCGTGGGGTGACATGGTATAGTATGTATGTATACTATATTCCATGTCGTTCTAATTCAAGCGTGTTTAAGGGGCACAGGTTTAGGTTTAGTGAGGTAGTTGAGAACGCATGTCGCAGCAAGCGGACCGGCGGTAACAGGTGCCGGTACGATAGTTACCGCCACCTGCTGTACGAAGTGGGTCACTCTCCTCCCCGGGGTGGTCTAGTTACAGAGCGTAAGGGCGTCATGGTGAAGTTACTCTGTACAAGATCCCGTGACGCCCTATAAAAGCGCTATAAATGGGGAGCAGGTTTAAGTTTAGTGGATAGTTCAGCGGCCCTAATTCGGGACAGCTTCGTTTTAAAAGCGAGCATGGAGAACCGGTCGCTGAGAGTCCCACACACCCTCGAGGCAGGCCTTATGCCTGCATTTTGGCCCTTGCCCCGAAGGACACGAGGACGGTGTCCAAAGACATTCACCCTGCGTTACAAAAAAAAATCTACCAGATCATTCGTGTCTGTTACGGAGTTTTAAATTCATTCTGCGTTCGGTCCTCCGCCTAAAGGACCCAGCTGAGTATAAAATGTATTCCACCTACGTTATCAAAAAAAAAGAAAGTTTGAACGCATGTTTATGCTTGCTTGGGCTTAGCCCCTGGTGTAGCAAACATCTATACATAACGGCGACCTACTTTCTATAAGGTAGGCCATTTGCAGGGTCTCTATATTGAGTTTTTTTGTGAAATATTTTGCCGTTAGGGTATTTTATTTCCCTAGCCTTACTAACATGCCATAAAATATTCGACATAGCATGACATTGCTAATAAAAGTAAATTCCAAACAGATTCGTCGCCTCTCTAATAAACCCCTTATATGTGCAATAGAATGCATGGGAAAAATTGTGCAGAAATAGTATCATTTTGGGGATATTTCTTAGCCGATATGGTAAATTAGTGGCCATTTGCGTGACCACCAACTTCGCAATAAAAAAAATGTGGAGACAAAATGACATTCTTTTTTTAAATATGATTTTTAATTTTATTGTATGACAGTATAACAGAAAGAAAGTATTGTTTTATTTAGGACAAATAAACACTTAACAATGCTGAAAAAAAAATTGAGGAAACAATATAAGTCCTACAATTGGACCCAGACTCATATATAATGCTAACTCTATGCTAAAATGCTCGCGTAATGCTAACCACAAGACCAGCGCTGTCCTTAACACACACACACTATTGCATAAACAACATCTATATAAATAAACTTTTGTGTGTTTTAGTCCTTTGGCATTCCCTAGCATTAAATCGATCCGTGAGTCGCGTAGTTCGTTGACACACCGGTCACGACAAGGTCACAGGTTCATTTTCACATGTCACAAGACGCATCTTCTTCATAATTTAAATGTTTGTTAATTAAACTTCGAGACAAGACTTTATTACTTGACATTATTGCGAAAGGTTATAATTTTGTTACTCGCTTTAAGTTTATTATAAAGCCGATATTAGACGCTTCTTCTCTGTCTTTCAATTAAGATGACACATAACAAAATCAAATTACCATATACACTGTTATAACAACAAAATATAGTAATTTTTATTGTTTACTTGGCACCTACTTCAAGATGTAGGAAAGATTTATTTTGTATCTTAATAACTAAATAAATTCTTAGTCAAATCTTTGTTATTTTATACTTTTTAGTTTTTGAAGTCGGTTTTTTAACCGCAGTTTTTTTATTTGTGACTTTTTAGTGTCTAGCTATGGGTAGGTCTACGAAAGGTGCCCCGCGCCTTAAAAAATATAGGTCCCAAGAAACGGGAAGACATAATTTCCATAAACTATGCTCATAAAATGCAAAATACTGGGTCAAACTATGTTAAATTTTTAGGGGACCAAATGAAAACTATTCCGCATCAACCTAAAAAAGAATCTCAATGAAATTGAGAACCTCCTTTTTAAAGTCGGTTAAAAAGATAAAAGACAGTAACAACGAGCGGCCTTACTGCTAAGAAACGATCTCTTCCAGGCAAGCCTTGGCAGGGATCGTTAGTATTTTAATACAGACGGTGGTGCAGTTAATAAATAATGACGAATGAATGAACATAAACATAGTACATATAAGTACAAAAATTCACATTTAGTGACATTGCATTGATTAACTCAATTTTATGTTTACACAGATCACTTCGGTTACAAAGACAAGTGAACAGCTTCGGTGTAGGTACTATTAGCATTACGATATACAACATCCAATTTTTTACCACTCAAAGATAACCTTTACGAACCTCTACTACACGACTGTTTTCAACTATAGATTATTTGAAATGACTTACCATTAGGTTAGTGATTAACAAAAAATAAGTATTTTACAATTAGGTCAGATTGTTCAGCCTTACAGGCAGATAAGGCTGGGCACAAACGGCATCGGTGGTCAGTGACAAGCAGTATCAACTCTTTTTCATACATTTCGTAGGGGCTCGTCGTAAACGTGTGGCTGCCACCACTGGCTGTGGTCGGCGGCCTGTATGCGCCAGCGCAATACTTATTCAATACAAATAAATCAAAATCATCCGTCAGCTTTCTATATATATTACCATTTTAATATTTTTCCTTGCTGCATAGTTCTTTAATGTAATATAGTACACCTATAGCGCAAGCTATATTTTCAGCACTATAATTTATTATACAATACAATCCTATTTATTGTACACCAACATAATAAAAAAGAACACTGTATTATATTAAATACTGTAAGGTGCACTTTGCCAGGTGGTAGAGCATTTGCCCGACTGGATGGCTACCACCCCTGGTCTAGAGTATACCGCCATAACAATCTTGAGTTTTGTTCCGGCATTAGTGACCAGGTTCCAGTCTCCTTTAAGAGAGCAGCAGCGCATTTGTAGCACCTTTGGTGTTGCGAATGTCCATATTATATGCGATGATAACCGCATCCATCAAGTGGGCCGTCTGCCTGTCCGCTGAACTCATGCTATAAAAATAGACAAAAAGGTAGTACAATGGGCAGCCTTATTACTAGAAGATATTTCTTCGAGACGCACTCCTTACTTTCACACATGTTTTATCGATAAAATTTATTCTTTACTAGCTGCGCCCGCGGTTTCACCTGCTCGCTAATGAAAAATCGTTATATTTTCGATAATTTACACTATATCTATATAAATTATTATCAGCCTATATGTTATACGGATGTGTAAACTATATTACTGTAAAGCTTCATCAAAATCCATTCGTCACTGTTACAAACTTTCGCGTTTATAATATTTATAGAGATTATAGAGATTCATATTTCTAAGAGCATGAAAAATGTCACCTGTAGCAACGGTCAGCCTCTTCCTTGCAGTCGCGGGCAAAGTGTCCGGTGCGGTTGCACTTGAAGCACTTCTCGCGCTGGCGGCTGAAGCCGGCGTCGCGCGCCCCCTGGGTGCACTCGCGGGCGAAGTGCCCCGTCCGGTTGCACTTGTAGCATACGCTTGAACTCATTGCTGTAACCAACCAAACATAAATTCCTAAGTTCACATACAGAACATAGAGAATTACTTTCTTATTCTACCACTTTCGAGAAGTTTTTGTGTGCAGCTGAAAATTTGTTGTACAGCTGAAAACTTGCAGTCAAACCTCAGGTCTGACAAAGTCTTAGTCGAAAGTTCAAATAAATGACTTTTCTGCCATTGACTAACGAATTTTTGTTTAACCTAAACTAAACTAATGTAAACTAATTTATACAGTCATTAAACATGTAACAAGTGCAGTAGGAATCGACGTTTGACCGAGTCTGCCTTAGTTGCTCCTAGGATCGACTAGGCAAAGCCCGAAACAGGTTATTTTACATTTGACTAAAAAGTTATGTACTTCTAGATTTGACTAAAAATATTTTAAAAAGCCGAAACTTAAGTTTATTTTTGGGTTTTGTCGAAAGGCCTTAGTCAAACCTAGGACAAACCAGTCATTCTGGGAAGAGATTTTTTTTTGTATATGTTTTATCTTTGATCTTTTCAAAAGACTTACATTGGGCCCTTATGCCTATTACACTTTTATTTGGTTCTATATTTGTTTTACATTTATTATATCTATGCTTATATATATTATTTATAATGCTATGTTTATTGGTTTACCTGTTTACCAGATATTAATACGTTATATATATATATATATATATATATATATATATATATATATATATATATATACTAATGTATTCGTATATGTCTTTATTTTTATGTATGGTTCAAAACCGTTCGACTTTTTAACCAATTTCCAAGCCATAAGTATAATTACAACAATAAAAATGGGAAAAATTCATTTTTTTATATTGGCAGGAGGCCAACCATAGATTTATATCGTTAATAAGACTGCATGACTATTGTTTTTTTAATGTCAAAATAAAACAAGGTGGCAATAGCTTAAGGCTTTGAAGATTTGCCTACACTTTAAAATATGATAACTACGATAACGTTCCGATAAAGTGAATAGCCAATTTATCGATAAATAATCTTTTATCGTCCTACGTGATTATCGACATCTTTCATCAGCCTCAAATATTATGTAAAATTTCAGTGCAGCACTTTAATCATCTTTTTATAGATTCAGAGAAAAAATAGTTTGATAGAGTCCTATTATATGATAGATACTCTTGAAAACTTTGTTTTAACATATGCAAAACTAGCTTTTACTCACAGCTTCGCTTGCGTTAAAAAGTAACATGATAAAAAAGTAGCCTATGTGCTATTCCAGATTATATTATCTATCGCTGTGCCAGATTTCATCCAGATCCGTTAAGTCGTTTTCGAGTGATAATGCAAAGAAAAGCCATCCAAACTTTCACCTTTATAGTACTAATAAGATTGTCTGATTAAGGTAAGATAGGGCTGACATGGTAACACCATCATTAATTAACCCCTAAATAAATATGATTAAAAAAAGATCGATACACACACATTTTGATCCAAATGACGTCAATGTCAGGAGATGCTTTGAGAAACAGACAGTCAAAACTCTAAGTTGGATTTTCTAAATCTCCTGTCCTGATCCAAATTAGGCCTCCTGATATTTTTCCGATTTTAAAATTCTTTGTACAAATATTCAAAAGGTCGACAACCCTAAAAAAAATATTATACTATTTTGTAGGTAGATATATAATATAAATATAATTGAGCAGTTGAGACGCTTGGACCGTAGGGTCTTGGGCCATGAACCTCTACGAAGAGCTATCAAAATGACTCCTCAACTCTTCAGGTTATCTATCTAAGGCCTACTTCGGACAGCGTACCAATCTAGATATCCCGCGAGAAAACGTAGCCAATCTTACCCAATAGTAAGGTAAGCTAGACTCAGCATTTTTGCGCTATGACATGGGGTTCATCAAGGACGTTATATAATTCCTTAGAGGTCGGCAACGCGTTAGCAACACCCCTGGTATTGCAAACGTCCATAGGCGACACCATTTTCTATTAGACGAACCGTCTGGCTGTTTGCCTGCTTCAGGCAATTAAAAAAAGGCATTCTACTTATAGGTAGAATACAATATAACTAAGTTAAGTTTTTTTTATTGTACATACATACATAACTTCACGCCAGGTCCCTTGCGGGGTAGGCACGAACAACAGAACGCCATTCAGGATTATTCTTACACACCACACTTGCTTCTTTGACATTTATAGCTCTTGTCATGCACGCTCGTCTGTTCTTAAGGCTCCTGACATCACCTTCTGCTAGTACACGATCAATTTGATCATGGAAGGTGTGTCGTGGCCTTCCGCGACTTCTGCATCCATTCTCTTTTGCATTTTATATTTGTTTAGTCATTCTTTCATCATACATTCTTTCCACATGCTCGAACCACCGGAGCATTCCTTTCCTTACCTCACCCCGACACTCTCTTTCAGACCAACTCTCTTACTTCGGTATTACGAACGCGGTCCGCGAGTATCACTCCCCAGATTTTGCGTAGTGCTGCATCTTATTTAATTCTAATAATCCATTTTTTGTACATTATTACGAATGATTAAAAAAAGTTTTATATATCTTGTTTTTTCTATTATATACAATTTTAATACAAATTCCTGTATAAACTATTAAGTGCATTCTTGAACTAATTATAATTAACATTATTTCAAGTACAGATATGGCTAAATTAAAAAGTTACAATCCATATTAATTCAGTACAAGTAGATAGCAACGCCCTGTCAATAGATGCATTCCAAACTACTTTTTATTTGAACTTGATATTGTGTCAAACATTTTGTCTAACGTACTTACGAGTAGTATATTAAAACCCGTGTTTCAACGAATCCCTGACCTTGTATATGTAATCATGACCTTAAAACGTTAGTGACGGTCATTCAACTCCTACTATCTCTTTCAAAAGTGCAAAACGTGCGTAAGCGCGAGCGGTATGGGGATACGTTGATATCAATCTACGTATTTGCCCTGTATTTGCATAGATGTACTGCGTGACTCTGGTTTGATAAGAACATTAACCAGAATAGAGAAATCCTACGTTATTCTAACTCAGCATTGCTGAACAACTTTGTCAAATAACAAAGTAACTCATTCGAAAAAAAAACTCAACGTATATTATAACTAGCTGAGCCCGCGAAGTCGTCCGCGTGGAATTTATTTTCAAACCCCTCCATTTTGAAACATTCTTCATTGGTACTCGGCTCCTATTAGTCTTAGCGTGATGATACATAGCCTATAACCTTCCTCGATAAATGGGCTATCTAACACTGAAATATTTTTTCAAATCATACCAGTAGTTCCTGAGATTAGCGCGTTCAATCAAACAAATAAACTCTTCAGCTTTATATATTAATATAAGATGTGGAAAAATATGACATATCAGTGACCATCCCTAACGTTAATTTTCCTAATGATTTAACTACAACATAAAACTAGTGGAAAAAATTAAAGGATAAAAAAATATCTTTAGCCATTTTTCAAATGGCTGGCGTCTTTGTTAAAATTGGCTGTATATCGGGGTCATAAAATAAGCAATTTGAAGCTTGAAGTCTCTATTTTTAAGATCTAAAACACAAGGACAAAAACTTCAAGCAACAAGTATCGTGCAATCCTAATGAATAAATAAAGAAAAAAAATTATCCAGTCCCTACTTGGATTTTTTTCTGATTAACCGTAATAAATAGATAATTTATTTGCTAGGAGAGCGACAATACAAGGATGTAGTAGAAATAATATTTTCTTAAGTTTGCGCGACTTGTATACATATTAAAACTACGTTTTAACGGTTTCAAGCGCGATAATTTATTTGATTTGGTTTATCCGACGTTTCGGCCGCCTTTCAGTGGTCACGGACCAAACCGACGGATAAACCAATTAAATAAATTACCGCGCTTAAAACCGTTAAAACGTAGTTTTATTATGTATAAATAATTTATAAATAAATTTCTATGGTTAAATTGAATGTATTGTACATCGCATTTCCTACAAATAAGGTCGGGCAACTCAGCATAAAGCTGTGTTGGAGTTTCCTCCGTCGATTTTCAGTGCGACTCACTAACCACTGTATGTATGTATGGGACATTGTTCATTCAGGTTTTTTTTTAAGCCTTGCTACGACCATTTCTCGCTAAACTATAAGAGTTTGAATGGAGCGGATCATTTTGTCTTCGATCATCGATATCTTAGCGACCTCGATGGTACCACGGAGAATTTGGAAGGTGTCTTAAAAATATGAATAAATGAAAATTATACATGACCCGCCATACATGTAACTCGGGGAGATAATGTGTACACAAGTGTTCATTACTAGAAAAGTAAATTAAAAAACAATGGTTGTTGTTGCACAAAATAAATAAGCCTGATCGTTAAGAGTTAAAACTTTTTTCTGCTTTATTTATTTGCATGTCAGCCTCGTCATCTAAACACACAATCTATACTTAATATTATAAAGAGGTAAAGTTTGTGACGTTGTAGGGGGTAATATCTGGATCTAATAAACCGATTTTAAAAAATCTTTTACTGTTGGAAAGATACGTTAACAGAGTGTTATAGTCACAGGGAGTAACATGACGCTATATACCACGGGAGCGGGGCAGAGAGCGGGTGAAACCGCGCCGGGCCGCTAGTAACTTATATATTAAATTTTACTACAACTAGTCTTCTCTGAGGCTGGCTCCGTCAGAATTTCTATAAAAAATACCTTTAATATATATATATATATATATATATATATATAATAAAATGATAGAGGTTAATTTTCTGTACAATTAAAAAAATGCTAAAAACCGAGTCAGGGGGATGTAAGAAGTGAAATAGAACTAATTTGGGTTCTTTTTTAATTTTTTGTTTCTCTGTTTGTCTCTCTGTTTGTAACGGCTAAT
This sequence comes from Dendrolimus pini, assembly GCA_949752895.1. Lineage (NCBI taxonomy): Eukaryota > Metazoa > Arthropoda > Insecta > Lepidoptera > Lasiocampidae > Dendrolimus > Dendrolimus pini. The sequence goes on along the minus strand of OX457141.1, from coordinate 17,856,034 downwards.
CTTCGAAACGACTAGACCGATTGAAATGAAATTTTGTATGTTGGCAGCTTATATCCCTGGTACACATATAGGATACTTTTGATCCCGAAAAATTAAAGAGTTCCCGTGGGATAGTTAGAAAGCTTTAATTACTTAAACAGCTTATAACAGACTAAAAGTAATTTCTCTGCAACGTAACATAATAGAAGCGGATAATTTGACAGGGTGTGGTGTCAGTGAGAGAGTTTTGTCTTATATATATTATATATAAAGCAGATAAGTTTGTTTCTTTGTTTGTTTGCTTGAACGCGCTAATCTCAGGAACTACTGGTCTGATTTGAAAAAAATTTCAGTGTTAGATAGCCCATTTATTGATGAAGGTTACAGGCTATAAACCATCACGCTAAGAGCAATAGGAGCGGAGCACCAATGAAGAATGTTTCAAAATCGCGGGTGTTTTTTAACTTCCTTTCCACGTGTACGAAGTCACGGGCAGAAGCTAATCTTATATATAAAAACGAATCGCAAAATGTGTTGGTAAGCGCATAACTTGAGAACGACTTTACCGATTTTGATGAAATATTGTGTGTGTGTGTTTGAGTGGGTCCCGGGATGGTTTAAAACCACAATTGGAACCGGTAGATGGCGCTGAGATCGGGTTCTAGAATCCTCCTAATATAGTCATTTTAATGTTTTACTTTGCACTGACTTCGAGATGTTTTAGATAATATATATTAATAATAATAGCTTTAGAAATAAGTTATTTTATACATTTTAGTTTTTTAGTTTTTGAAGTCGGTTTTTTTAAACAAAGTTTTTTTTTATTTGTTACTTTTTAGTGCCTAGCTATGTACGGGTAGAACTACGCAAGGTGCCGCGCTTTAAAAAAAAAATATAGGTCCCAAGAAACGGGAACATAAAAATGTTCGTAAAATGAAAAATAATAGGCCCAACTATATAAAATTTTTAGGGGACTATATGGCAACTATTCCACGTCGAACAAAAAAAGAATCACGTAAATCGGATCATAAATCTCAGTGTAATCGGTGTACATATGAAACGGAATAGAATTTTTTCAAAAAAAAATTCATAAAATCAAAACTATTGGGCCAAACTATGTTAAATTTTTAGGGGACCAATTGGAAGCTATTCCGCATCGAACAAAAAAGAATCACGTAAATCGGATCATAAATCTCGGAGTAATCGGTGAACATACATAAAAAAAAAACATAAAAATAAGATCCCGACGAATTGAGAACCTCCTCCTTTTTTTTGAAGTCGGTTAAAAACGAATCGCAAAATGTGTTAGTAAGCGCATAACTTGAGAACGACTTTACCGATTTTGATGAAATATTGTGTGTGTGTGTGTTTGAGTGGGTCCCGGGATGGTTTAAATCCACAATTGGAACCGGTAGATGGCGCTGAGGTCGGGTTCTAGAATCCTCCTAATCACTGGGAGCGATTATATGTTTTTGTGTCATGAAACAAAGTCTTTTAGGAATTCAGAAAATATGGCGGTACGAAGTCCGCCGGGTCAGCTAGTTCGAAATAAGAACGTCCAGCAAAACGAGACGCTTTATCAAAGTACATGTTCAACGGCTGTCGAGAGCTATCCGAAATTGCGTCCGATACGCGTCAATTGAACAGCGGGCATACATTGTTATTCTTATTGAGATGGGCTAAAATTGGGACGCCCACGGCGCCAATTGCGACAACGTGGTCACTCCGCGTAACGATACATTTATTTGAGAGTTGGTTCGGAGCATATAGACTGTATTACATTGTTAAAGTTAGTTTAGGTATTCAAAAACTTTGACCACACTACCACAATATAGTTGTATACAGATGTTATTAATTTTTTATTTATTGCAGCAGACAGGAAGATGGAAAGCGGTTACCATGACCTGTGGACATTTTCAACACCAAGGGTACTACAAATGCGCTGGTACTCTCTTAAGGGTGACTGGAATCTGGTCACTAATGCCGGAACACAACTCATGGTTATTATGGCGACATACTTTAGACCAGGGTGGTAGCCATCCAGTCGGGCAAATGCCCTACCACTTGGCTGTGGTTAGTTTTGTCTCCTATTACCACTGGCCACCCGGCCGCAGGAAATTGTATTCTTTCTCCGTTCCTATTGTTGTGGTGTACAAAATACATTATCTATTAGATAAAATATTACAGTAACATACTAATTCAAGAACAATACAATAAATTAAAATATTTTAAACTAGCGGTTCAAAACTTATAATACACGTTTGCTTAGTGTTTATTCAAGTACTCATATTCATATACAAGATCTAAGACAGATCAATAAATGTATGAAAAACCTCACCTGCTACAGTTGCCATATTAACTTGCAAAAACCACACAACTTTTTACAGTCAAACTTAAAACTCAAATGAGTGCAGAACTACCAAGTGCCATAGCACAGTACCAAACAGTGGCACAAGTCCACCAATTAAGAACAAAGACAAACTTTAAAATGCTAACGAAGCAGATTGTTACAATTTCAAAACAAAATAATCGAAACAAAACAATTTAATTACAGCCGTTCTTGGAATCGTTTCTTGTACACTTACGTAAACAAGGGTAGACGGCAAAATAACAAAGTGGGAAACCATACAAACAGCAACAAACGAATTGTTAAGAGCCCACCCTATGTAATTGTGATGATGTAAACCATTTAGACTTTTAAATGCATGAAAATAACCTTCAATTAAAGCATTTGATATTAAACATAAAAATTATTTAATACTTTCATTTTTTTAAAGATTAGTTAGTAAAAAAAATTATTTACACGACTAGTTAAGAAATACATCTCTCTCTTTTCTTTTTCGAAGTCAGATAAAAACAAAATATTTTCCTGGTCTATTTGTATGCTACTTACTATTTCCCTTCTTGCTTTTGTTAAAATACATATTTTTTCTTTAAATAACTCTGTGTTATCCGGAACTTCGCTCGCATTTATTTTTTACAGTTGGCCACTCAAAGATTTTTTAATCTTATTTCATTATTTGTAACTTTAAGAGCAATTTTTATTTTTATCTCTTGTTTCACCACCTTGGAGTTTTTTTGAGACAAAAGTTAAACTATGTTCACGTATGGTACAATAATTCAGCGGTTTTGTATCGTGAAAAGATAACAAAAAACAGCGACTCGCATTTCTAATATTAAAAAATCTACAATTCGGCGCTTATACTGTTTTAGTATTGAAGTTTAGGCACCATTTTCATCATCGTTGCAGGTCAAAATAGTATAGTCTATTTACAACTTTTTTTTCAGTCAGCGTCCATAGTTATAAAGCAGAAAGGAAGGGCTCTTAAGGGATGTTTTTAGCGACTTCGGTAACTTACGAAGTGCGATACCTTTCTCTGGCCTCTAAAATATCGATTATACACAGATTCGAGGCATTAACTGGCGAGTATTAAATACAATATGTCAGATTCGTGTCGGTGGTACGGACCGTTAGGCCAGCACGATCGAGATTAAGACTTGGACAAAAACGAGTTTGTTGAACTAAAACAAGAAATGCACTGGTCGAGATTCTAATGTTATTGCTGGCCGACATTGCATAATCATTTGCCGTGTAGTTTAGTGGTTACCTAAATATAGTTCCTATTCAAAATATTTTTCTTCATATTTACTAACTAGAATAATCCCGCTCGCGACTTCATCCACGCTTGACTTGAAATTCCCGGGACACAACATTTATAAAAATGTATATTTTGAGTTTTAACGATTAATTGGACCTACTTATGCAAAATGGAACCAACCCACATACTGTCAGTTTTGAGAAAAAGCCGTTTTTATTAAAATTCTGCATACAAAAAAGTGTCTATATTTTGGATTATTTTTGTTTTATATTGTATATTATATTTTGTCCTATATATTCAAGTAAACCTTTTAGGTGTTTGGATTACCATGGGTCATGGATCTTGTTAGTTTATGTTGGTGTTTTGTGTGTTAGCTACTTTGTGATAAAAATGTTTTATTCTGTAAATGTTTGACGATCTGACGATCGTTATGATTCTTATTGAGTCGATAGAAGATGCACTTTGAAAGTCTTCTGCATCCTTAACCCAATTTTGGCATGTTTGTGGATTGGTTCTGTTTAGCATAAGTAGGTCCAATTTTTATATTAAAAGAAGATTAGTGAATTATATATATTGCTTAACTATCCCCTTCCGTACAAAGCTTCTGTCAATCCAAAGGTTGTCTGAAAGAAATCGCTCCCAGCGATCAGACCGCCCAGTGTAACTAATCATTACGATTGTTTTATTCGTCCATTTATCATATTACATTGTGTGCAATAAAGAATCCATTCTAGATCGAGTTCGCTATCTCGCTGACGCCTTACCACATTTTCAAAATTTCACTTACGTCAAATTTGTATTTTACGAATCTCAAACATTTACATGTATAAAGGAGGCTTGGTGAGTTTGACATGTCGGTTATGGGCCTACGTCACACCGGGGCGGGATGGGAAAGGATTTTGCCACCGCTCAGGGCATACTAGCCGTTTAAATACTGTGGCATTCCTAGACACCATGCCGCGGTACGAAGATGTATGCCTCGGCAACACCTGCTGCCAGACGTCATTTCATAATATGTATTTATTATCGACTAACGTTTCACCCGCGCTCTGTCCAGCTCCCGTGGTATATAGCGTCATGTTATATAGCCTATGACACTCCCTGTTAACGTAGCTTTCGAACAGTAAAAGAATGTTTAAAATCTGTTTGGTAGATCCAGAGATTACCCCCTACAACGTCACAAACTTCACCTCTTTATAATATTAGTATCGATTATTATGGTGGGAGAAGACGCACACGTCAATAATAGGGTTAGAAGAAGATTTTGGATTAACAATCTATGGAAAGAAAGAATCAAAGGTTTAATGAAGCGGGCAGCGGCGCGGACGCCAATGTGATGTGCGTATGCCCCATTTAGACTCTCTCACCCCGCGGGTCAACAACGCTTACTGTTGCAAGTCGCGGCGTGCTTCAGCGTGCGTTGCAACACCGTGTGCGGTGCGGCATCCCGCAGCGGAGTCCCTTAGCGCGATCTTCAATGCCGTGTCAAGAAATCCCTTTCGATGCCACGGGATCGATTTATAACATTGGAATTTATATCGTATTCCTACTAGATACGTGCGAATGTACTTTGATGTGTATTGCGCTTGAAATTGACTTTTATCTTAATGTACAAAAACCTGTTCAAAATTAACTATCAGAACAATGGAATATTGGTTTAATTATTTATTATTAGCGGTTCCGGCAGACGTTGCCCTGAAAAAATAAAAATCTAGAATTCGATTCCAGCGCCACCTGTCTAATTGTAAATGTAAACCATCCCCGGACCTACTCAAATACCTTTTTTACACCTTGGGTTACATTATTGAAGTTGTAGTAGGAATTCTTATTTTTCTAGTAAAAGCCTTTATTAATGGGATAATGTAGCATTTTAATGGTAAAATAATTTAAAAAAATCCCTCTTTGTAATATTAGTATAGATTAAAAGAACATAAAACAAGTTCAAAGGGCGTAATGTACTAACAGCGGATATCGGTACTCACAATTCACATGAAACGTTAAAAATATTTACGTTAAATTGTTAACATTCAACCAACCCAATTCTGCTATTACCATCTCGTCAAAATTGCCGAACACTATTGCCTCAATCGTAGGTTTGCCTGATTTCGGTATATTCTGTTCATACTAATGGCGTGCCACGGGTACGCCACTACACACTACACTAAATAAATATTTAAAATATTGGTAGCTGTATAACATTCATTTCAATGGTAATACCATTTTTTTTCTAATATTATTCCCCCGCGAGGAGATCAAGACGATATTGTAAATATAGTAGAATACGATTTTTTTGACACTATCGCAATGGAATCGTGCTTTGAATATCTTCGCAACGTCAAGATATTGAAATAGCAGAATTGGGCCCCAGTTTTGTTTGAGTGTGATAATTAAAGTAGAATGTTAATGCATCTATCTACGAGTGTAACATAATAAATCTATTGTCATGTTCAATGCGTTTAAATTTTAAACAATCAGGGGGCTTTTTTATTGTAGAAGTTCAGCAGACAGGCAGACGATGACCCACCTGATAGAAAGCGGTTGCCATCGCTTACAGACATTTACAACTTATGCTGTCAATGTGCTGCTGTGCTCTGGAACTTGGCCCCTATTGCCGGAACACAGCTCAAGGTTATTATGGTGGCTATTGGTACTCTTGACCAGGGGTGGTATCCATCTACATAGGTAAATATCCTACTACCTAGCAAATTGGCTAATTTCGACCAGCAGAATTCAAAACCATTTAGAGGTTTTCTGTGTCAGTTCGAGCATCATGTGTTAGTTAGTTTCGGCGATTGCCTGGAAGAGATCGCTTTAAGCTTATAAGGCCGCTCTTTGTTTAACAATTATTGTATTAAGGCTGGTGTGCACCGACATTTAACCGGTGATTAAAATAAAATAATCGATCAAACTGTATGCATAAATAGCGACTATTTTATTTTAACCGTCGGTTAAATGTTGGTGCACCAGCCTTAGTTTTTAAACGTAGTTTTAATTTTTTCTGAACAATTAAAGTGTTTTAATTTATTTATTCATGTGAAAACTATTAAATGTTATTTCATGGTTTTGCTGGATAATACAAACGTACGTAATAAAACGTAACTTTATCAATTGCTTCTCGTTTTTTATTGACCTTGGACGTCCCGTAGGTTATTGTTTTAACGGGCAACCGTCGATTCAAACTTCGACTCACGATTTAATGGCCCTCTCACTGCGACATTGATTTAAATCGTGTAATCTGAACTCTGCGAAGTAAACGCCGAAAATCACAATTATTGTGATAATTTTTAACGCGGTACGCAGGTCACGTGTCCGTGGAACGCTTCGTCGTAATTTTTTTCCCAGAACTGAGGCACAAACCTTCACCTACCGCGCGCCCCTCCCACTAAGTCTGCCGAAACAATTTTATATTTAAAATAGTACGTTTTCTCTCTCATCTGTATTATAAATGCGAAAGTGACTTGTGTCTTTTACGCTTTCACAGAAAACTACTAGACCAATTTGGCTGAAATTTGGTGTGTTATATATATAGTTTCAATATCGACTATGTACATAATATAAATCGGCAGACAAACACACACACTATATCCTCAAATTAAGCAAGTTACGCTTGTATATTGGGTAATATACAACGGACCACTCTGGGGCCGATCCCAGACACACAGAACATAGTAAATAACGGAGAAAAATAGTTTCCGAAATTACCCATACCAGGAATCGGACCCTGAACCTCTGTGTTGCAGTGAGGTAAGCCGGCAGAGGCTTAGCCCAGTCAACCACAGAGGTCATCAAACTCCTGCAATAAATAAAAAATGGCATATTGTTTTCGGAATATTTACTTAATTTTATAAAATTAAGTAAATATTCCGAAGCGAACAGCGCCTAGATAAGATTTTCAATACAATATAATTTGTGTGCATGTTTGCCTATCAAAATTAACAAGGGATGCCCCTAGGGTCAATCGGCGGCAGATCTGCGTAAACTCTAGTGGTGTAATAAAAACAGGCCAATCATATTAAAATTATAAAGAAAATATGAAACACGTTACGACAACTAAGTAAGTGAAAGCTTGTAAGTGTAGGAGTCATTAACTCGTGCAATTATGATAAGTAGTTGCCCAGTTGGCAAGTCGAAAGACTTATTTCACTTGGTACTAATACAGGTTAAATTGTGGAGCGTGTATCGATTTATAATGATATATACAACGCATTTCAAGTTAGTTTCACATACGACGCGTTCTAGATTCTATTTAGGAGGCATATCATACACGACGAGAACTCGGTTGAATTTGTCTTTGCGATTATTTGTGAAAAAGGATCCACGCTCGTGGTATAGAATGGCACATAGTCACCATACTAAAACTTCCCGAATATGAAAGAGAGAGAGAGAATTAATAAAAATACAGATTGCTTCTGCTGCTGACGGCCCAACTGTGATGGAAAGTGGTTATCGTCGCCTATGGCTATGAACAGAGGTGCTGCCAATATGCTAGCGGCCTAGAAAGGGAAACTGGAACCTGGCCACTTATACCGAAACACAACTCCAGCTTGTTATGACGACGTATTCTAGAACAGGGGTGGTAACCTTCCAGTCGGACCGATGCCCTACCACCTGGCTATGCCGCCGGCCGCAGGAATGAGTATTCTTTTTCCGTTCCTGCATGGAGAGCTCTACTTCTACTTCCTACTTGGCTATTCAACTTAACTACAGCTAACAAAAACTAACAAGGCCTTATCAACCTTCACGACAGTTTAGCAAGTGTATAATCTTAACACCATGTCACTCACCAGATTCATATCTGGTTTTCATCTAACAGCAACTCTTGTCTGTATACAAGACTCTTTCTTTTCTTTCACCTTAGCCCAATTATTTGGGATCGGCACAATATTTTCCTTCCAAACTCCACTATTTCGACATTCGGTCTTTGTCACACCAGAAATCAGTTTTTATGAGCGGTCTGTATACCAGGGTATGCTCATAGAAATCGCACCGCTCGCCATCGGCGGCATGTTCACTCTCATTTCCCTGAGCTACCGCGCTGAACCACATACACAACGGTTATTGAGAATTGGAGGGATATTGTTGCCTAGGGTTTCCCTCTGCACTAACGACGTGGGCTCATTTAAAAAGGGCGTTATAAAATTTCTTCGACGCCAGCGATGCGTTGGCAGTGTTACTGGTGTTGTAAACGTCCATAGGCGGCAGTGAGCACTTTTCATCAGGTGGGCCGTCTGCCAGCTTATGGCAATAAATAAAAACAACACTTCGTGATAATCGACAAATAAAATACACTTAACTAACTAACCGCTGAAGAATGGAACTCTTTACCGTCGTCTGTTTTTCCTAAAGAATACAATCTAGGTGTCTTTAAGTCTCGCGTGAACGGGTATCTTCTAGGTAAGCGTGCTCCACCTTAGACTGTATTTCCGCCTGACAAAAAGGCGCAATGTTAGTCAAACGCAAAGCTAGTCATTATACAAAAAAAACACTAACTTCATCTCCAGAGTAATCAAGATGATAGAACATACGGTGCGGGTGCATTAAAAGATAAAGCTATGGATATATTATGAAATACTACATATTATTTGTCTATAATACCAGCCCATAAACAACCTAGTTAGATGCGAGCCTCGCCTTAGGGAAAAAGAAAAATATACATGCTAAGCCAATGTAGATTGGATTTCACGCGTCATTTATCTCAAAGTTCTAGTTTTTTCGCGATGTTTTATTTTACAACAATAACGGTAACAAGGAGGGAGTGGCGAGTCACCTTCTATCCATTTTTCCATGTTCCCCGAACATTGCGACGGGCAGACACTATAGTCCCCATGTTCCCAGACCCCTAGTACCACTAGCAGTTCACCCCAATAGCCCGGTACTTTTTGTTCTCATTTCCCACAATAGTCCTAGACTGGCCGGGGCTTGTCCTTGGGTGCATTATTATATGGTGTAGACAGGGATAATCGCCGGTCAGTGTCACGCCACATTTAGGCCCCATGCAAGCCTTCCAAATTTTTATGGCCCGTGGTCTTGAAAGACATACAGTAACAATATGTACATTGGATCAGAACGACCTTATAGTGTATATCCCTGGCTATGACTAAAACCAACATGATTCGAATGAAACGCGTTTGGCCTTAGCTACTATGTTACCACGACTTTTTGACATAGGTGGTAAATGGTTTTTGATATTTGGCCACTAATTCCTGCAAAGCATTTAAGTAGACAATCCTACCTTAAGAACTACTGAAAGAATCATGTATAAACAAACTTTTCTTGATAATATTTCCGGAAGCTATACTACCATTTATTTTTTCAATTTTTACTTCATAGTTCAAAAGATGGAGGGGATTTGCACTTTGTCATTGTGAAGTTACACAAACAATATTATTGCTTAAAAAATCCAACTATTTTGTACCCAGTTTCAGAGAAAAATTGCTGTAATATAAGTACAACATTGACAAAAGAACATGTTGATTGCTTAAAGATTCCAATTATACTAAAATAACATATGGAAAGTAGAAATGTAAACTCTGGCCTCAAAATGCAGGCATACCCACCGGCATTTATAGATAGCTGGCATGATGATGATAGACTCAATTTATAAAATGTGAGTCTCAAGATCACTTAATTTCCACAAATAGAAGTAACAGTAGGTATTGAGTCAAAGTTCTGGTTTTTACATGTTCTATATGATTAGTCACATACCTTTACAATTTATACAAACATACAAAACAGCATGTACTATGAGCTTTTTAAAACCTGACCAAAATATTAAGGGTGGAACAAACATGTTGTCATCTGGATATTTCCATAAACAACCATCCAAACACCTGCATGTGCACCTGCCTTTACATTCCCTGCATTGAACATAATTGTTCAGTATATTCATAAAATGCCTTTTTACTGCTTTACAAGCTGTAAAATGTGAACTAATCAATTGTAATATAAATTTCATGCTACACTGTGTTAAATTCTAGGTTGTTTTTAAATTGTTATACTGTTATTGCCATGTCTAATAAAGAATGTTAATAATCATGTGTAATAAGAAAGTTTACTTGTTGTATCCATGCAGGAATGGAGAAAGAATACAATTTCTTGTGGCCGGGCGGCCAGTCGTAAGAGGCGACAAAACAACCTACAATCAGGTGGTAGGGCATTTGCCTGACTGGATGGCTGCCCTTCCTACTCTAGAGTATGCCGCCATAACAACCTTGAGCTGTGTTCCAACAATAGTGAACAGGGTCCAGTCTCCCTTAATAGAGAGAATATAATTGTATGGATGACAAACTAAACCAACCAAAGCCAAGTGATTTGATGTGTAAGGGACTTTGTTGTTAAATCAAGTGACATTACATTACATGAAGTTTAAACTGTATTTCTAATTGTACGGACTGGACAAACACAGAATATAGCAAATATTCCCTACCTAACATAGCAAGTTTTATAGATATCATGAGTACTACAAAAAAAAATATAACTACAAACAAGTCATCAACAGATGACGATTTGCATTAAAGGTTATAATATAAGCAGTTTTTTTAAGTCAACAATAATAACAAACTCAATTACTAGGTACAATCAGAAAATTACACCTACTAAAATTTAATAGAGTGTTCTCTTCATTAATAAGTAATAACACAAAGGAGCTTACCCAACACCTATCTTTATGTAAAACTAATAACACAACTTGAAAAATTCAAAAAGAAATATTACATGTAAAATTTTATAAAAACTTCAATGAAATAAATGATTATTACCTATCTAGGAGGTTATGATAAATCATAAACGCATGGTTTAGTACAATGTTAACATAACAATTTAAAAGTTCTTGGAATGAACTTGCAGGGTCTTACTTTGTGAAATAGAAATTATGTATTATCTTGTATTCAGACAAAATATATTTAATAATGAATTTATGTATCTTAATATATGTAAATTATGTGATGTTGTTTGTCCATCTAATCAAATTTGCACACCATGTGCAGTTTGATCCAACTTGAAAGATAGGATACGTTTTATACCGTTGGTACTGGTAGGTGGCGCTGAGATCGGGTTCTAGAATCCTCCTAACCACCGGGAGCGATTTTGGTGATTTTGTTTTTGGATCATGAAACAAAGTCTTTTAGGAATTCAGAAAATATGGCGATACGAAGTTTGCCTGTCAGCTAGTAAATATATAATAAACATGAATAAATTTAATCTTAAATGAAATGAAATATTTATTGTTGCATAAATGTAGTTGTAAACAGATGTTATTCCTAGAAACAATTGGTTCAGTACATTTTAGCAGTTCCACTGGTGTGCAAATAAGCAAGATGTTCATCGTTATTTATTAATTAGTTAGTTCCTATTCATTTTATTAAGTACCTTTTATCCAACTTGAATATTTTTATTTACCTTTATTAATTAATTATAAAGATGTTTGTTTTTTCATTATAAATAAATGAATGATGATGAAATGGATGAATAAGACTATAATAAAATTGGAAATCTGAAATCTTCTGAACACTTATTTTTTCAAGTTTTCAAAAGAATTCCTATATAGATTTTGGCCATAACTTAATTAGGAGTCTTATGGCTTTCACCTAAAACCTATTTGCTTGAATATTATGGTAAAACTTGAAAAGTCATTATTATATCACAGACTAGATAGTCAAACCATGGTAAGCACTATTACATAAGTAAAAAAAATATATGATAGAACCTTGTAAAAAATAAACAGCATTATAATACTTTATAAAATTATCATAAAGAAACATAATTATTGGGAAAGCAGATAATTGCTGCAATTCATGTTTAACTTTACTTTCATACTGTGAATAAATTCCAATGCTGACAACTGAAGTATATACTTTGGATATTACATATTTCTTTCTATTTTGATTAGAATTACTGGGAGACCCTAACATGTCGTAACTGTTATGTTTAAAAATGAACTTCCATTGTGACTACAGCAAGAAAAGACCAAAGTATTTAGAGGAGGCCTATACCAAAAATTGGTAAATAGAATAGTAGATCCCATTGCCCCAATGTGGACTCGGCACCAAGCAGAGTTATTTAGTAATTAACTTACATTGGATGGAAATTAAAATATATATAGAAGAAGGCTATGGAAAAAGAAAAAAAAGAATGTTAAACTACAAGTTTCATAGGTACAAATGTAAAAGTAGACCGATAAAGAGTTGGATGGATTATGTGAAGAATGATGTTATAATTTGTGGTGTGACAGAAGATGTATGTCAGAGGAGTATCGAAGGAAAAGACATATTGTGCCAACCTCAAATAATTTGAATAAGATGAAACAAAACAAAGAGAGAGAGAAGGCTATGAAATACCTAATTTTGTATGAAAAAGCATGTACAGTGCAGTATAATACTAAATTATCGAAAACTTTAAAAGAGATAATCTGTTTTGCAGCATTACTACTTTTCAGTATATACTAGTAGACAGCAGAATGAGGTTAGGCTTGGTTTTACAAAACTTAAAGAAATTAAGAAGTGAGAAGAGGAGGTTTCAATGGCTATTAAATGATAACCCAGATGCAATGGTATAACAGATCAAGTATTAAGTGCTGCTTGCAATTACTCATATGTATAAGATCTTAGTTTGCAATAAAAGTTAATTCGTTAGTTGTGATTTGTTGTCTTATATTAGAGAGATCAATGGAAACTAGTTTAATTAAGTCATTGGAAGATTTTGGCGGGAACTGAAAAGAGATGTTGTGCTATTTTACACATTTTCTAAAAATGTGTAAAATTACTCTTAAATGAACAATTGTTGTAGGATACTGAGTTTTTGAGTAGTAATTATGTATTTTGTGAGAAATGTGAACTGTTTAGTCAAATGTGGTCTTTTGAGTTGACACAAGAACCCCAATGAATGGCACTAGCTTGTTACCTACAGTTAAGCTGTGCTACAAATAGACTTAAGAAAATGAAGAAACTATATTGTAAACCAAGATCTGGCTTAAAGGCCTAGCTGCCGAGCCATAAAACTAAATAAATAATTATTAAGTTATTATTATATATAAATTTAAACATACATGTAGATCAGTGAATTTGCTTCACAATTACACATAAGTGAAACTTTCAGCAGTTTCTTAACATACACGATAACAACATAGTTATCGTTATACATTTATAATGTTCAAAAAGTCATATATTTAGAGAAACAATGTCAACAAATATGATCCCATTTGTTACTATTTGAGGTTACACGAAATACCATTCATAAGATTGATAAAATACAATGTTGCCAAGAATTGTAAAGTTTCTAAAGACACAATATTAAAGGTATGTATGTATATAAGCCAAATATGAAGTTCTAAGTGTTTAAACTGTTTATCAAGTCTATTTCTTTGTGTTAGCATGACATAGGCTACATGCACATTGCTAATAATATTGACTTGTAGGGTTCATATAGGCATTATAGATGTTGTTATACCGCCACATGCACCCGCAACATTATGATGCGTCATTGTCTTTACACGACACGGGAAAAGAAAGCAGAATCTATTAAGCTAATATTGAGCTACAAACCTAAGGCCAAACGTTGCAACCGAATGAACACTCAAATCTCACAAGTTAAACGTTTATCAACTTTCAAATAAGGTTTAAACGTAGGAACATCCTAAATAAGATTTACTTCAACAGCTTCTATGTGTCAGGAACGAGTCACCTCTTGTCAAAGTGACCACGTTCAACACACAACCTAAACGTTACGGCGTTAACATAAAAATATAACAATATCACATAAATACACCAGGTAATAGAGCGTCGTGGCTTTATTCGTTGTTAATTATAAGAAAACACTAGCTACAATATACGTACGCGGTATAGCAGCCAAACCACGTGTAGAGGTACCGGTAGCGCGCGATTTCACAATAAAACACGCACTTTTCACTTACCGATTTGATGTGAAATTTCTTGAGCACTTAGTTCACTATTGTTGCGATCGTTCAACGACCAAAATAACAAATTAACTTTACTATTTGAATGTAATTTATGACGCTTGGTTTGCAAGGAAGCCAGCCACCATCACTACAAATTCGTAAAAGACATTATGTCGCATAGACAACAACAATTAAAAAGTTATTAAAATATAAAACGTGACTCGATAAAATAATTTTAAAATTATAATTTCTATTGAAATAAAATCTAGAATGAACAGTAAAGTAAACTAAAATAAAACCTTGAAAAAATTTCCATGTATAAAAACATAATCTTTAAATTATTTTATTTTTTATCATAATATTTCAAAGACGCCAAAAACAAATAAGATTGTTTATGGTCTTACCGAATGCACCAATAAGCACTTTTTAACAACCAATTACAGTAAATGTTCAAATTGAACCAATCAGAATGTTTCCTATACGACTTTACATTACAGAACACGGCAACAGAGAACATAGGTAGCACTGTTTCTTGACGTATAATCCTATCAATTTACGAAGTCCTAAAACAAAATATTCAGCAATAGTGTGTAGTATTTAACTTAAAATATTCGTTTAAGATCTACTACGCACTGCGCAAAAAAAAGCGCGAATTTTTCCGCAGCAATACTGCAACACATGAAATCATATTATGGTAGATGGTTCCCGCAGAGGCGAATACCTACATATTCTGTAGATTGCCACAGAAGTATTCTGTGGAATATAGAGTTAGTTGTACGATCTAGTTCGCATTGCGAAAATATTTCGTGAGGACGAGGAAGACGAGATTGGCGTTCAGTCTTACATCAGCACCAGCTTTCAACCTTTTGTGGAACGATAAAGCGCTCTGTGCCTCCCGCATCTACAGCATATTTTTTATTGCAGCAGTTAAGCAGACAGGCAGACGGCCCACATGATGGAAAACGGTTACCATCGCCTATGGACGGACATTTGGAACACCAAAGTGCTACAAATGCGCTTCTGCTCTCATAAGGGAGACTGGAACCAGGTCACTAATAAAGTTCAAAATCTAATACACTGTTAGGTACATAATTATCTTTGCTATACGTATAAAAGAATATTTCCCTTAAGAATATACAGACAGAGCTGAAATTAATTTCAAACACTAACGGGTAAAGAAAATTTTGTTTTATATTTAATAAAATAGGGTTGAATTTTATGTGTTTTTAGTATCTTTTCTCTTTTTGGTATCACTTTTTCGTTTCATCAACTTCCAAGTCGCAACGACTCTAAAGAAGTTTCACTTCAAAAAAAACAAAAAGACTTTATTTGAAGAATGTTTTACCAATCGTGGTGGTAAGAGTTGTTATAATGGTTTCAGCATTACTCTATCACGTCTTAATTATAATGAAAAAATCTACTTGATATTGAAATAAACAAAAAGGCATCAGTCAAGTAATAAATGTATACTAAAACTACGTTTTAACGATTTTAAGTGCGGTAATTTATTTGATTTTTTATTATTCGGATATTTCAGCCACTTTTTAGTAGCCGTGATCACGTTAAAAAAAATTATATGCAAAAATTTTCAGTCTTTTCGCAGCTCATGATGTTTTATGATTTATGTAATAAAGCTTTATTAGTTCATAAATCATGATGTCATGAGCCTTAAGAACAGACGAGCGTGCATGACAAGAGCTATGAATGTCAAAGAAACCACCTGGCGTGAAGTTATGTATAAATGTATGTATGTAGGTCATAAATCTGAAATGGGTGATATGATGATTTGGGTTCCGTTGACCATTCTAGAATTCTTGATGTGCGTCCCGGCCGAAAATTTCATAAAAAGTTAAAAATTTCGTGACATAAATCGCAATGAGGCCAGGATGAAATTCATTCAGAAAACTCGCGCAGTGCGAATTCGCAGTGCGTATATACTAGACTTAATAAATTGACAGTTTTGAAAGTTTTATTGTGTCTGTGTTAAAGTCAAATTTGCTTAAATGTGTTTCCAGTTTTGTATTTGTAAACTTTGTAAATCTAAACTCTAAAGTCCGACAAGAGTAGAGTAGTATAGAGGATTTCAGGGTAATTTTATTGAATTATATTGTAATAGTCATGTCTTCAGAGAAAAGGCCAAGCAGTCCTAGTAAAGCAGAAGATGGAGAAAATTCTGAAGGTTGGATTGGACCAATGCCTTCAGAAGCAGCAAAACCCAAACCTAAGAAACGAAAGGGTTAGTCAGAGTCTTTTCACGCTTTTCACTGTGTATTAGTCCGTTAGTCGTATGTTATTGTTTAAACATATTCTAAACAAAGTTACTTAATTAAAGTGCATTTTTAAGTAATTTCGTGAGGGGGGGTCTGAAAGTTTCGGCTATTTTGGACGCGCAATTGCTACGTAAAGTTGTTTGAGTGAGTTGATGTGTTTTTATGAAAATGGACAAAATCGAGTATGGAGCTGTCATTAAATATTTGTTTTTGAAAGGCAATACGCCTACGTGAATCAAAGATGAGTTGGATTATGTGTATGGGGACTCTGCACCATCATTTCCCACAGTAAAAGGTACAGTAAAAATGCATAAAGGCAGAACCAGTAACATGTAGCCCCAAGCAACTTCTTTTCCCTCATCTAATTGCACTCGGAGGACAGAGATTATTGTCAAATGAAGAGGCAATCAACCTCGTGAACAATTATTTAGCAGAGCAAAACGCCATTTACTATTTGGATGGGTTACATAGATGGGAGTACTGCTGGGAGAAGTGTGTAGAGTTACAAGGAGACTATGTTGAAAAATAAAAATTCTGAAAAAACGTCTTGTATCTTTGTTAGGCCGGAGACCATCCTTGTATATCGGTAAACTTAAATATTTCTCAGCACTACAGAACCCTACAGTGTGGTAGTTAGCCGAATTTACATGTCCTTTTTTGAGGTTTTAATCGCATTTTAACTTACTAACAAATAAAAAAAATAGTGACACAAATATCTTGAATAGCATTAATTAAAAAACAGATAAAATTAAAAAAAATGAATGAATGAATGAAAACACTATTGTCCAATAAAAATTAAAACTGGGTTCTTAATAACTAAGTACAGTAAATTTAAAACTAAGTACAGTAAATGTTGAACAAAGGGTGGCTTTATCCCTTAAAGCAATCTCTTCCAGGCAACCCCATAACACATATGTGTAATAAATCATGTTTTCTTTTCAGTGCTGGAGTTTGAATCCTTGTATCTGGATAATTTACCTTCATCAGAAACTTACGAGCACAGTTACATGCACAGGGATGTAGTCACTCATATAATAGTTACTAAAACTGATTTCATTATAACTGCTAGCCAGGATGGGCATTTGAAATTTTGGAAGAAACAGGTAATACTTGTATTATTGTAACTCTATTTATCATTCTTCCTGTGTATGTTAATATATGTTAAATATTTTTCTTTCTTTCTGTATGATGTGTGAAAATGTTATGAGTATATAATAAACTAGAGTTGCCTGCACACATTGTCCTGCCCTAAAAAA
Source organism: Dendrolimus pini (assembly GCA_949752895.1). Lineage (NCBI taxonomy): Eukaryota > Metazoa > Arthropoda > Insecta > Lepidoptera > Lasiocampidae > Dendrolimus > Dendrolimus pini. Next base: position 17,838,039 of record OX457141.1, on the reverse strand, counting down.
AAGAAATCTAGAACCATATTCCAACGCCACCTACTGGGTGTAATTGTGAATCTAAACTATCGGGTGCGGTGTAGAGATATATGGCACATTTATTTATTATTTGAGATATAAAATTGTCTTTGGTTAATTAAAAAAATAACCACGAAGGCTAAGGCTGGTGCGATGTGAAGTGGAGCACCCGCCTAACCTATATATAAAAAAGTTGAAATGTGTGTTGGGACCACTGACCTCCATATATACAAGTACGCTGGACCTATGATTAGCCGAACCATAGTGAGACGATTTGATTTTCGCCATTTTGGCGCTGATCGCAGAAGTGGGTGGGAACGGAACTAATAATAGTGATGGGACAATGAGATAATATACATCGATAAAAGACATTTCCAACAGCAACAAACTATTCATTGGCGAGCCCAAATAATTTGTTGCGACAATTTTTTTTGTACATTAAATTTTATCTATAATATTTATTACATTACACCTATATAGGGAATGGTTTTTACGGCTGCTTACAGACGGATGTCTATATATTTGTTGATTATTCGTTTCAATAAAATATGAAAGTGACTGTAAAAATTATCTGACACTAAAGTATCCTTGAAGTGGTTCGGGTGTGATTTACATATATGTCCGGGTTATTATACGTAATGAATGGGGAGGGGGGAGGGGGCGGAGGAAAAATAAGAAAGTGTTATAAATAAGTCTTAAATATATTCCTAAACACATTCATCATTAAAATCATCCAGACATGTATTATATAAACCCAACCCCATTCATCAGCGAAGTGCTTTGAATAGATGTAATCATATTTCTTAGGACGCAAACAAGACTTCAATATTTTTCATTTCAATGATTTATTTTAAAATTATATGTATTTGATAATAAAAATCGGTCATCGGCGATTTCCGTTCTTGAAAGTAAATAGATATTGATAGGAAAACTATCGATAAGTTTTATCGACAGGTAACTTTGACAGCACTATTACATTTTTGGCCATTTGCAAGTTACGTCAGATTTAGTTCTCTTCCCACCCATTCAAATAGGCACAATATAGAGTTGTCATTTCATAGGGTATCATAGGTCCAGCGTACTTGTATATACAAGTACGCTGGACCTATGATACCTATGGAGGTCAGTGGTTGGGACACATAGTAGAAGTGAAACTTGAACAGACACAGTGAAAAATGAATGGGAATGCATAAGTGGCAAAACCAATTGCAACAATTTTGAACTTGGTGTTTTACAGGGTAGTTTGTTAATGTACTGGTCCAATTTGAAAACCTGGAAACAAAGATGGACTGGAGGGAGATCCATTGTTGTATGTGAAATAAACTTTTAGATAACTGTTGCCACTGTGGAGTGTGGAGCTCCAGGAAATGGGGGTGAACATCCCGTCGATGGCGAGTGGTGTGTAAAAATGGCACCAGATTAACCAGTTTGTCTGTTATAAGTTATAACATTTCTGTGGCTTTTGATTTTTCACAGCCGACTAGCCTATCATGAAATAAGAAACTAGTCACTTTGATATGATTTTCTTAACATTTTACAGGAAGAAGGCATTGAGTTTGTTAAACACTTCAGATGTCATCTAGCTCCAATAACAGATGTGTCTGCAAACAACACAGGAACTCTGCTCTGTACAACATCATCGGAGAAAACTGTGAAAGTGTTTGATGTTGTTAATTTTGGTACGTCCTATTAAGACATTACTTCTTACTGGATCTGTAATTGTAATTCTGCCCTAAAATGTCTTAAGCCTTTTTTCAGTGATTGTGAATCTGAGTTCTTCTCTACTATTTCTTGCGAGTTCCACATTATCGTTAGAGCTACTATCTTGGTTAATTCTTTCTAAGATTTTTCATTTTTACTGCAGTACATGAACGTCTGTGACAGTATATAAAGATTGCCTTTATAACTGAACCACATCCATCACATCAGTTATCTATTTATATGTGATTTATTTTCTTTTAGATATGATAAATATGATCTCCATAGACTTTGAACCGTCTTACACAGAATGGGTGCATTCAGCTGGTGATCCTATATCTGCATTGGCAATGTGAGTAGCAAGATTTTAAGTTAATTTTGTCTTAAGGCGAAGCAAAAACTTTGTACCATTTTTTTACGAAAATTGTGTGGACGGGGACGGAGAGACTTGTATAGAAAAGAAGCGACGATTACTAATATATTTTTAAAATTATACATAACAAATACATTAAATCAATAAAAAAATATTACACACACTACCATGTATTCGACACACACACACACACACGCTATATATGCTCTTTTGTTTTTTGTTCAAGTCAAATTAACAGTGTAGTCTTGGTGAAATCTGTGATTATAGAATTCTTTGACAACAAATTATTATGGTGGAATTTCGACCGCAAGTCTCTATAAATTATCTATATTGAACTCTAATCGCAAGTAGAAATGTTGTGGCGCGCATTACAAGAAATGTCACATTCCGTTTACACGATTCGTACATTGTTGCATGTGTTAGAAGAAAAATAATACATACATACATAACTTCACGCCAGGGCCCTTGCGGGGTAGGCACGAACAACAGAGCGCCATTCAGGCTTGTTCTTACACACCTCACTTGCTTCTTTGACATTCATAGCTCTTGTCATGCACGCTCGTCTGTTCTTAAGGCTCCTGACATCACCTTCTGCTAGTACACGATCAATTTGATCATGGAAGGTGTGTCGTGGCCTTCCGCGACTTCTGCATCCATCCATCCATCCATATTTGATTGTGATTAATAATAAGTATTTTCTTTATTTTTTTGATGCCTAGCGAAGTGGGCACGGGTCAGCTAGTAGGTAATATAATTGAATCTTTCAGCTCAGAGAAGAACACAAACAAAATCCATGTGTTTGATGGCACCCAAACGTCGAGTACACCTCTCCATACTTTTGAGATTCTCCACCAAGATACAGTAGCAGTGATCAAATACAACCACATGTTTGAAGTGGCTGTCTCCATTGACAAAGCCGGTATAGTTGAATACTGGACGGGACCCAAGCACGAATACAACTTCCCGAGAAACGTGAAATTTGATTCTAAATTGGACACAGATTTGTTTGATTTCGTGAAGAATAAGACATATCCCACTGCTTTAGCGTTCTCTCCTGATGGGAAGAAGATGGCGTCTATAAGCTTGGATAGAAAGGTGAGTTATTAGGATCTAAAGCTGTGCACATGTTAACTATTTACTGTATCCTGTGGAAAATATCCACTATTTATTCATGAGAAATATCCTATATAAATGTGCAGTTTCACGAAAGTTGGTGGGCATATTACGTTAGGTTGAACATGTACAATACATATTGAGAGTGTTTGATGGAAGTGACGGGGGTGCAGCAGTGTTACCTGCTTGCCACAGGTAAAGTCTGTTCACCTTCGTGAATTTCAAGAACTATACAGATAGACCACGGGCCATAAAAATGGCCCCGACTTTTGGAGGGTTTCCGTGGGGCCATAGGAAGGCCAACATCTAGAGGCCTCGACAAATTTAATGCAAATGTGGCGTGACACTTATTATTTATATACAAAAAAAAAACGTTTTATTTATGTAAAGAAATTTTTTTATAATAAAAATAGAAGACTTTGTTGTTTTATAAAAACACATTAAAATTTAGTATTATTATGTTTAAGTAACTCACTTTTATCTCTAATATTATAGAATTATAGAAATGCCTGTCAATGTCTGTAAATTAAAGCTATTTAAAAAAGCACAACACAACTGGATTACACTTTATAAATGCCATACAAACACGATGCCATATTTTTAGATTTCTTACCTGTTTGCCAGTTTGTCTGTTTGTATGGGATTCACATAAAAACTACTAGTCCGAATTCGTTGCGGTTCTCGTTGATCGAATTTTTTCACTATCGCATTGGAATCGTAAGTTAAAGGATATCTTCGCAAGGTAAAGATCAGAAGCGCCTCTGATAAAATTTCGAGAAGTTCCAAATTCAATGGTAAATTATCGAAACGAATTTCGTTCAAAGCTCTATGGGTAATGAATGAATGTGCATTAACTGATCACATTGCAATTTAGTTGCGACAGAAATCTCTCGTATCCCCCTAAATGGGCCATTGTTGTGATTAATAGGTGCGTGTGTTCCATTTCCTGTCAGGGAAACTGCACAAGGTGTTGGACGAGAGCTTGCAGAGGTTCCACGAGTTGCAGCATCAGACGCAGCAGTTGCCCAATATGGAGTTCGGCAGAAGGTAGGTTATCTATTCGGACCGGGAGATTCCAAAAATACGTTTTTTTCTTGTTCTTCAATAATCTTTTCACGGTTAAGGCTGTCCAACTTCTGAATAAATTGCCTGTTGCTGCATTTATGTACTTGTTTGTTACTATGGGTTTTTAGGAAAATATAAGCGTAAATGTATCATTTTTTATACAAATAAATTTAACTGCATCAATGCGGAAATACAGCTTAAACTTTAATAATTCAAAAGTAACATTTTGTGAGATGGACCCTTTTTGCGTAACTACGTCCCAATGAAGAATGTTTCAAATCGGGGTTTTTTTCATTTTGAGAGATTCCGCTGCGTGCGTTTCATCGTCTACGTAAACAAACTGTTAAAATGAGGTCTGTGTTGGCACTGGCACCTCGGATGTCAAGTTATATTTAAATATTTTTGACACCACGTGTTTCTCGTGCACTCTTGTGTCCCGTCAGGTCTGTCGTCAATCGTATACCATTAAACCTATTAAATCTTATATGCAAAATTCTCGTGTCACAATGTTCGTTCCCATAACACGTTCGTTCCTCCGAAACGGCTTGACCGATTCTCACGAAATTTTGTGTGCGGGTATGTCTGAGAATCGGAAAACATCTATTTTTCATCCCCTAAATGTTAAGGTTAGTCCACCACTAAATATTTTTTTTAATTTTTAGATAATTTTAATTTTTTTAATGATACAGCGTTAAAAAATACATACAACCCTATATTTTCAACCCTCTACGATCAACTCCTATTTTTTAATAGCGATTTTAGTATTTTTACAATTTTTTACTGGGATGATTTAGATTTAATTTGAACCAGGTAGATGGCGTTGCAATCGGGTACCAGAATTTAGGTGTTCTTTTTGTTGTTGTATGTAAACGATTGGAACCAGTAGGTGACGCCGCGATACTCCTAAACGCTGGACCTGATTTTGATGACATTTATTGTTTTTTCAAGTGGATTTGGGAATAGTTAAGATTAACATTTGGTCCCGGTAGATGACGCTGGAATCGGGCTCTAGATTTTTATTTTTTAAAGGCAGGACAACGTCTGCCGGGTACAGCTACTGCATTTATATATTTTATAGTGATCCCGAATTTCTACACAAACTCGCGGGTTAAAGTTGGCGTTAGTCCAAAGAACCTATTCCGCGCAGACGAAGTCGCGGGCAGAAGCTAGTTTTATATAAATAAACTGAATAAAAATAAATAAATTTCTAACACCAGAATGGCAAGTGAGAGGGACCTAGAGAAGTCCGATGCTGTCCAACACGCGAACGTTCTGTTCGACGCCAGCGGCCATTTTGTGTTGTACGCAACGATGCTCGGCGTGAAGGTGGTCAATTTGGTCACGAATCGGTGCGTGATGATGATTGGAAAACCAGAGAACCTGAGACCACTGCATCTGGCCTTGTTCCAGGTTTGTTTGCTCTTTCTTCCACCTTTTACGAGACGTTTTTGCGTTTGTAGTAGTGTACGGTCAGCACATAAATAAAGTATTACTTTTTATATGTTCCCATAATTATTAAAGTGGTCCAAGTAGAGATTTAAAAAAAAAATGAGGATATCAATTATTTCACACCACATTTACGTAATGTAATTTTACGTCAAAAATGAGCCTTTAGATCAGTGGTTCCCAAAGTGGGTGATAACGCGCCCTTGTGGGCGCTGCAGGCCTAAAGGGTAGCTGTAAGAGACCCAGAAAAACATGGGGGCGTTGTGTAGAGGCTTGGGTGGCGATTTGTAATTTCATCTCGCTAGGAGGACTCTTAGACACCGACTGAACTTTCGACTTTCGACTATAACTTGTGAACATCAACTAATATTAATCAAGAGTACTATGAAAGTTGTGTTTCAATAATCATTCTCATTGGCAGGTGTAGACCGTAAGAGTTAACTTGAGACCTCAGCGCCGTTGTGTACTACCTACTGCGCTTATGTCTCAAGTTAACTCTTGGGGGTTTTGGTATAAGTCTCGTTTAGAATGAATGTTTAATCTCCGCTAATATAGCTCACAATAATCAATTAATTTTTGAACTTGCCAAGATAAAATGCAGCTTTATGCCCACGCAGTTAGAGTTTAATTTGGAGTACATTATTATTTAAATGTCATGGGTTGCTGACGTACAGATAGCATTTGCGGACATATAGAGTCTTAATGTCATTAAAATAAGGAGCAATATCGCGAATCTGGTTTAAAGTTAAATTTGTTTCAAGAGTCGAATTGCAGGATGTGATTCGATTTTTAAATTTTAAATTTTTAAATTGTTTCTTATATTGAAGTAAATAGGATTCAAACTTACTCATTTACTATTTTGTTGAGTGTATACAGGTTTTTTGTAAATAATAAATATGGAACTTCGTTCCATCCGGGTGTCCCTTGACACCTCTCAAGTTTTTTAACGTTATAATGGTTTTTAAGTAGCTGAAAAAATGGGGGCGCTACACAAAATAATATACTATACAAAATAAGTTTGGGAACCACTGCTTTAGATAGTGGTAAATTACATTTCAACGCTATACGGAACTCTTTTAGTGTTAATTGTGAAAGTGGTCTAAGTACATTTTTGTAAGAAATTATATACATTACTTGAAAAGGGCACGTGGCCCTCCTTGACGCATTTCTGAAGTACATAAGCGGTAAAAGTATTATAAAAATTACTTATACAAGCCTGAGCATTAATTTTTTTTTAATACATATTCATAATAATTTTCCATTAATCAAGACTAAATAAATTAAAATGTTGCACAATGCGAAAATATTTTATAATAAGTTCAAGTGCAATTAATTAAATATCTCGACACAATAAATATATGACTCGACCACTTTCATAATTATGGGCAAATATTTTTTTATAGGTAAGTACTTAAAAGTGTAAGTGTAAGAACAGAGAAAGAATACAATTACCTGCAGCCGGGCGGCCTGCCGTAAGAGGCGATAAAACAACCCACAGCCAGGTGGTAGGGTCTTTGCCCGACTAGATGGCTACCACCCCTGGTCTAAAGTATGTCGCCGTAACAACTTTGAGTTGTGTTCCGGCATTAGTGACCAGGTTCCATTCTCTCTTAAGAGAGCAGCAGCTCATTTGTAGCACTTTTGGTGTTGCAAATGTTCATAGGCGATGGTACCCGCTTTCCATCAAGTGGGCCGTCTGCCTGTCTGCTGAACTCCTGCAATAAAAAAGTTAGTAATGATAAAATTAGTGAATATTTCATTAATTTATATACCTATTATATGTGACAAAACACCTACCTATGTATATATAACAGGGTAGAACAAATCAGTCAAAAGTGGCAACCACCTTGGAAATGGAGGGCTCCGAAAACCCGACGTTGTTGAACGTGAAAACGGATCCGACATTGTTCTGCACGGCATACAAGAAGAACAGGTTCTACATGTTCTCGAAGAGATCTCCGGACGACATCAAGAGTCCAGACGCTGACAGGGATATATTCAACGAGAAACCTTCGAAAGAAGATATCATTTCAGCGACTGAGGGACAGGGTGAGTTGCTAGATATTGTTACGAGCTACAGGACTCGAATTAAAGTGGCGTTAGAATTACTATAGAGTTTATTAGAACTATACAAACACATAACGCAGGTACAAATATAACCACGACACACCTTCCATGATCAAATTGATCGTGTACTAGCAGAAGGTGATGTCAGGAGCCTCAAGAACAGACGAGCGTGCATGACAAGAGCTATGAATGTCAAAGAAGCAAGTGAGGTGTGTAAGAATAAGCCTGTATGGCGCTCTGTTGTTCGTGCCTACCCCGCAAGGGCCCTGGCGTGAAGTTATGTATGTGTATGTACAAATATAACCGAACACAACAAGTCCAAACATAATGCAGAAGGTCGTAATTCCATAAAAATCGCGCAAAGTCCGTCACTAAAAGTTTCCCGATTGTCGTACACACGTCTTGCTTCGCTCGTGGTTATCGCTCGATTGACTCGTCTCTCCATCGGGCCACATGCTTTATACTGCACAGAATCAGTCTGTACTTTAAATCCGAACACCTGGCTAATGATCACAATACAACAATAGGCCGTAAAAATTACAATAAAACTATGGACTGTTTCCTGATCACAAATTTTAAACATAAAGTAAACAACAGAAATCCAAATGCCAGGTAATAAAATGTGTTTTAACAGGTATGCAGGTGTGAATTTGTTTTTGTCGGGACCAGAGTTGTAACAATATTATATAAAAGTAAGAAGTCCAAAAGACACTAAATATTTTTGAACGGGCATTAAGTATTGAGTATAAATAAATAAATAATAGTCCAAAAAAGAAAAACTAAATAATACGCTTTTATAGAAAATCCAACTAAAAAATAGAAAATAAATTTAAATTAATTAAAAGTGTAAGTAAAAATGATTTTATTCTAAAAAAGCGTGGGGTGCTTTTCAGGATATTATCAAAACAACCCTTCTACTCATATCTGTTCATAAAATATGTATAACTATTGATACCATGCACCCCACGCTTTTTTACAATAAAATCATTTTTTCTTACACTATTTTTAATTCAAATTTATTTTCTATTTTTTAGTTGGATATTCTATAAAAGCGTATTTTTTAGTTTTTTAAATTATTTTTATTTAAAAAGGTTTTTAAATACAAGATTTTGAGATCCCGCATATCATGTAGCAGCAGAGTGCTAGCCAGACAAGTAAAACGACGGGTCTATCTTGTTTAGTACAAGAGTTCCTATGGCCACCTTCTGACTCCATCATCAGATCAGCTCCACGGTACCATATTATTGCATTCTCACGCGATATACACATACGTGCAAAATTTCAGCTCAATCGGAACTGGGAAGTCGATCAAATTAATTTGAAAGATTCCGTTACATACTAACATACATACATACTAATACGTATGAAGCTATAAAAGTGTATTAATAAAAAGGATTAATATGTCTAAGAAGTTTCTTTGTTTTTTCAGGGGTCCAAAGGTTATACGAGCAGGCAATATTGCATACATCTCTTGGAGATATCCACCTCCGGCTCTTCGGGAAGGATGTACCAAAAACTGCGGAGAACTTCTGCGTTCACGCGCGAAACGGTTATTACAACGGGCACATATTTCACAGGGTCATCAAGGGATTTATGATCCAGACCGGTGATCCCACAGGTGCGTATAGTGGATTGTGAGAGACCTATTTAGGCACTAGATGATTTGGCGCAAGAACCTAACGAAGGCGCTAACAGTTCGAGCGCCTAAATAGGCCTTTCTCCCGAGGGAAACACTCTGCTTTTAAAATATGACCAATCACAATCAAATGTATGTCTGTGCATATGTCACTCAGCAATAATGTAGTTTTCCACTGGTGAAAGTATTTTTTTTTTTCATTTCTTTAATTTATTTTAAGGACTTTTTTAACAAGCATCCATATCAGGTCGTGAAGACAAAACTTTAAATGCACATAAAATAATAATAATAAATAAATAAGCATAAAAAAATAGTGATTTTGCATGTTCATGCATGAAAAATTTAAAAGAATTTTAAAAATAGTTTCACTAGTTCCAGAGATTACTCCCTACAAGCGAAGAAACTCACAAACACGAATTTCACCTCTTTATAACATCAGTATAGATTAATGCTTACTGCATTTTTATTAGAAAATATTTTTGAAATGAAACTTCTTTAGGCGCATGAGGGTAAAATTTTTACGGATGAAACGCAATTTAGCGTCACGAAGATGTGCAGTGTTTTTGTCGAAGAAGAGGGAGAGAGCGATTGAGACCGATTAAGAAAGAGTGAGAAAGGGCGAACGTAGTAATACATCTGTTATCTTTTTTAAACTCGTGATATCTTTCGAATGGAATGTCCGAACTAAATAATTCAAAAAGTCACATAAAGGTATTGAAGCAGTCTTCAATATGAAGTAATTTATTTTGATATGGATTAATACAAAGATACAAATAAAGAGCCTTTTCTAGCGGCGGCATTTCAATTAAATTTTTAAAATAAAAGAACACTCATTGTGGCATAACTATAATAGTTAGACATATGCTTTCGCGACACTGTTTGTAGATATTGATGTGTTCTATAAAGTCGTAGTACATTATTTTATTCTATCGTCAATAGTTTTCGCAGCGCACGCGATTTTATGTATTTTTGAAGTGAATTTTCTTTAGACGCATGAGGGTAAAATTTTTACGGATGAAACGCAATTCGTTTGAAGTTTAGGTAGTTTTAATATTTACAAATAACATGTGGCATTTTAATTTGCCACTCGTCATTTAATAATTGCAAGATTTAAAAATTAGTTTGCGAAAGAAGTTTCACTTCTGACATGAAATGAATAAAATGAAAACAAAAACATTATGTTTGAAGGTGTGCACTTATTTAATAAATTACCAGATGATCTACAAAAATGTAAAAATACAAAATTATTCAAGATAAAACTAAAAAACCTTTTATTAAAACAAATATAAAACAATAAAGCACAACATAATTGTATCCCAGACTGCATAGGACCACATTAGTGTTAAGACTTATACTGTATTACCTAATAATTATTATTTTAATCTCATTGTAAGTGAACTACATGTTCTTATGAGAAATAAAGTTCTTTAAACATTCTGACATGTGTACTTTGTATGCACCCAATTTTTTATATTTTATAAATGAAGTTGTTATTTTAATATTTGTTCGGATACATGCGAATAATGTTAGGATTTTATTTTATTATATTTATGGCTTGGCAACTAGGCCTTTAAGCCAGATCTTAGTTTATAATATACATTTAGTTTCTTCATTTTCTTAAGCCTATGTGTAGCACAGCTGAACTGTAGGTAATCAGCTAGTGCCATTCAACGGAGTTCTTGTGACAACTCAAAAGGCCACATTTGACTATACAGTTCACATTTCTCACAAAACACTTAATCACTACTCAAAAACTATCAATATCCTACAACTATTGTTCATTTTAGAGTAATTTTACACATTTTTAGAAAATAAAACTGCACAGCACAACATCTCCTTTCAGTTCCCGCCAAAAACTCCTAATGTTAGGATTTATGGTGATATGTGTCCACATGCCCTGTTGCAGGCACGGGCACCGGCGGCGAGAGTATATGGGGCGGCGAGTTCGGGGACGAGTTCCGCGCCCACCTGAAGCACGACCGCCCGTACACCATGAGCATGGCCAACGCCGGCCCCAACACCAACGGCAGCCAGTTCTTCATCACGCTCGCGCCGACGGTATGACATTTAAAAAAAAATTAAATATGTGTATTTATTAAACATTATTTTCATTAAAAATATCCTTATACAGAGTAAATTCTATATAACGACTGTGCATGGGGACTACCGCGGTAAAGCTATTGCATAGCATTTTTTATCAACTTATGCAATTATAATTTTTTATTTATTTTTTATTTCTGCAGTATTTTTTTTCTTTAATATTAATTCAAGTTACACTTTTTGAGCGTGGTGACCGATAAGAAAACAAATCACCTATGTGTACAACATATATAACTACATGTATGCTTACGGGGCGCACATGCGGTGAGTGTGGCATTATAAAGATATGATAGATACATATACACCTATATACTTTCTCACAAACAGCTGCTTACGTATTCGTCCGCTTTCGGAGCAGCTCGTTGTCCCTAGTTTGCAATACCTGACATACCTCGAACCGCTACGAGAGCTCGCGGCTCACTGTGGCCACCGCACGCGTCCGCCCGCCGCGCCCGCCTCAGGCCCCCGTCACCGCGCATGGTAGGCAGAGTAGGAGGTGTTAGGTTTATTTTCGTTACGGAATTTCTTGATTTGGTCGCCGCCCGCGATAAAAGCTATGCAATAGCTTAAAAGTTAAATATGTATTTATTAAACATTATTTTCATTTAAAAAATGCCCTTATACAGAGTAAATTCTATATAACGACACCGAAGGGACAGTGTATTTTATGTCGTTATAAAGAGATGTCGTTAAATGCAGAGAAGGCTGTTATTTTTGTCTGTTATTTTGCTGCAGCAATAACTTTGTTGTATTTTTTTACTTATTTTATTCAAATATTGCGGTATTGAGGCGTCTTGGGGATAAAGGAAGTACTTAGAAATTTCGATATGCACAATGCAGACAGTCGAGTTTATTATGGTTTAGGATAGTAAAGCGATTGTACACAGCTTACAGTTTTTAGTCATTTTGGCAACTTAAGAGGTACTTTTTATTACTTACTGGCTGCGCCCAGCGGTCTCTCCCGCGTGGTGGTCGAAAATCGTTATAATTCCAAAATATTTTTATTTTCTAAAATAAAAGTAGCCTAAGTTACCCTTATTACATCAGCTACCTGCCAATAAAAGTCCCATCAAAATCGGTCCAGCCATTTCAGATATTAGCCGGAACAAACAGACTGACAGACAAAAATTTAAAAAAATGTTAATTTGGTGTATGTACCGTATATATAAAATATATTCATAGTTTGTTGTCGTTATTAAGAGTTGGTGTAATGCTATAAGAGTGTACCATTGTATGGAAGACAAGCTAAACCAAGCAAAACCAAGTATTTTTATTTGTTTATAAATTTTCCAATATGCTTATATTCATATACATAAAAAAAGTATTAGACTGTGGCACAGAAACCTCATGAGTTCATCCGTCCCACAAAGGAATACATAAAAGTTATGATAAGTGACACTTTGAAATGAAATTATACATTTCTATACAGGCTAAAGTTTTCAAGTGGGCCGTCACCGCGAAATCCCAAATTATAGGAAATGTAAAACACATTCAAGGGAACCTCTAAGCCAATTTTGACGAAAACTAAAGTGGTTATTGTAAATTTTTTGAAAAATCAGTAACCCTTGACTTTTCTGTCAAGGGAAGTGACTGGTTTTGCAAAAAGAAACACACTTCTACGTGTATTATTATACCAAATCATAGTGGAGCTTGTGGGAGTTTTTGGCGGGAACTGAAAGGAGATTCTGTACTGTGCTGTTTTATTTTCTAAAAATGTGTATAATTACTCTAAATAATAATGAATAATGGTTGTAGGATATTGATAGTTATTGAGTAATAATTGTGTTTTGTGAGAAATGTGAGAAATATAGTCAAATGTGGGGCCTTTTCAGTTGTCACAAAAACTCCTTTGTATGGCACCAGCTGATAACCTACAGTTCAGCTGTGCTATACATAGGCTTAAGAAAACGAAGAAAGTATATTGTAAACTAAGATCTGTCTTAAAGGCCTAGCTGCCAAGCCATAAACCTTAACAAATAATAAATAGTGGAGCTTGTAAGAATCAATTAATGTCAAACGCAAACTGCAATGTGTTTACTCTAAAGCACTTAGGTCAGGTTTATATATCTTACCGACCATTCATTTGCCTTACTATCAGATAAAATTTTATATAAGCTCCATGCATCTAATGTCAAAATTCAAACGATGATATTGTTATAGGAGCTGGGCATTAACCAATTTATTTTTTCACAGCCATGGTTGGACAACAAGCACACAGTGTTCGGTCGGGTGATAAAAGGAATGGAAGTTGTGCAAAACATAGGATCAGTGAAAACGAACCCTAAGACAGACAAGCCATATGAAGATGTCAGAATAATATCTGTCACTGTAAAATAATTATATACAATGTTAATTTAAGAAATAAATAAGTAAATTTTTTTAGACAGTGCTCTTTTATTGTCATATATTTAAATATTTTTGTGTATTTCAAATCCAACAGTTTATACAAAGTAAAAATAAGTTCAGCTCTACTATATTAATGTACTCTGTGGTTCTGCTGGAGAACATTTTTAAGGGATTTCTTGGCGGGAACTGAAAGGGGATGTGCTATGCACTTTTTTTTAAATGTGTAAAATTACTCTTAAATGAAAAATAGTTGATATTACAACTATTAACTATATAAATAATGACTACTCCAAAAATATCAATGAACAATATTTGATCTTACAATTATTGTTTTTTTTGAGTAGTCAATCAAATGTGGCCTTTCGAGTTTCCACAAGAACTCCGTTAAATGGCGTCTACTGTAGCCTACAATGCAACTGCGCTCTATACGAAGTAACGACTAAGATTCCTTTGCCTACATTTGTGGCGAATTCTGCTACTATAATATTTTTTTTGTAGGTCTCTGACAGGAGGTACAGTGTCCGCCATCTGTTATGGAAATAAAGATAATTTATTATTTGATAGACAACTGCCATCTTGTGTGAGATAGAAATATTATAATATTAGTAAAATGAATAAATGTACGAAGTCTAAGTACGCTCCTGACATCTAGTGAGGAATAGAATATCATTCTCTTTCATTCTACAGTTTACGAGAATAGATGGTATTATTCTATTTTAGTATCTAACCAGTCAGTTAAAATTCAAATAGTTTTTTTTTAATTTCGCCATTTGTCATTTTAGAAGCCTAGAAATTTTCTGCATTATACTACTAATCCATACATGTCTATACATAAATAAATGTGAAAGTAACTGTGTGAATGTTTATTTATTAATATTTTCATCTAATTTGTAGTGCTTTTGCCATACAACTCCCAAGCATGGTAAAAGTATTCATCTTCCATGTTAGAAGAAACATGAATTGGGAGTATTTGTTGTTTTGTTATGGATTTCGGTTTGATTTGGAAGTTGTTTTATTAATTACATTTATTTTTTTATAGTAAGTAATTATCTTCTTTCAGTAAAAAAGGATGTGTTTTATCCTGTTAATACTTAGCAGTTCAGATGTGTGGCAGAATTTTGTCTATGTATAGCCGAATTTCTTCTGATAGTATAGGTAGGTACCTCCTTATATCAAGGAATCAACTCCTTTGAGGGATTAAAATGTTATTAATAGAAGGGCAGTATTAGGGATTATGTAAGGTAACTGGGGCTCTTATGTACAGCCAGAAGGCATATATAGCATATAGTCATCGAGATATCTTAGAGAAAGTTGGATATGGTAGAAGAATTACGAAAGCAAAATAAATGAAGTTAAAATGAGAGCTTTGGGAAGTTTGTCACGAAAGATGAATAAATAGCATTCACTGACTGTTTGCGTACGCTTTCTGTAATATCAAAGGTGTCTTGACATTTCAGAAAGTTGAAATAGGGAGCCACGTATTCTGCACTTCCCTATCCCCTATCTAACTTATTCCACTGCCTACTGTAATAGGTTTGCCCACTGTAATTTGGGCAATTCGCGGAACACAGATTACGACTGCTGGATACCATTGCCAATGTATACATTTTGTCCAGTACCTCACTGTCACACTCTCCGCTCAGTGGAGTGTGCATATAAAATACCGAGCAGTCCTAGACACTAGGTACCAATTGCGTAGCTAATTTTATAGGCCGCGTATCACAATTAGTTCTTGGTAATTCATCGTCTGGCTACGGTGAAGTCCAAAACGAGGTTATGTAAGCCAGGTCTCATATCATTCATGTGGCTGATAGAACAGTAGTTTCGTCTCTGTTACCTTGACAAAATACATAATTATATGTGTACAGAAATAAGTTTTTTTCCTCAGTATAATTATGTAGGTACCTACCTAGTATGTTATTTGATTTTCTTTGTATGTTTTATACTTCTTATTTGTCTTTTAGGGTTATAGGGTTTACAGAATACAATCGTGTGTGGAAAATACTTCTTTTGTTGAATAAATAACAACATCATGGGGTTTTAGGTAGTAGGTTTGAGTATGGCATTAGGAAATCAACACTAGCATTCTCTGGAGTGGAGGTCCTTCATAGAGGTTTCACTTTGGGGAATAAAGTAAGAATTGATTGCAAATTATGTTTTCAAGCATCTAATTTAGAATACTAGACTCTCTTACATTTATTATAGGTTTAGTAGACTGTAACACATATTTAATTCGATCTGTTGACTACATTTTGGTGAGACTAGAGTATTCTAACTATTTTCAACGATTGTTGTAGGTCTAACAAAGTGAAGGTCAAATTTACAATAAACAAAGCAAACAATACAAGCTCTCATAAAATTGATGGAATTTTAGTGCATTTTGTTTTCCTTCTATACTTATATTTGTTAGAGTTATCGCTAGGTGAGAGAGATGGCGATACTTTCCCACTCTGTCTCACTCATGCGCTTTGGGTATATGGCTCCCTCCCCCGCGCGTCCCTCGCATATATTTTCTTGCAGCGCTGCGCGGCTACCCCGCCTCCGCGCCTCGCCCGATTATTGCTCGTTTCCATTGATTATTTTAAAAATCCAGTTTTTCGCCGGTATAAATATAGCATATTTTACATTGTATAAACACGCTGAATATTATATCAACGTAACTTACACATTAGCCTTATTTTAATTGTTCACATAGGATCGGCGGTCTTTATGCTAAATAGTGAAAGTTTCTTTAAAGATAATTATAACGTGTTAGCGATATTTTTAAAACATTTTTATCAGTTATTATAGTGTGTCACATGGTTATTAATTTTAGTATTACCTTTTGCAAAGCTAATTTAGTAAACATATTGTCAATTTTTTCTAAGTTTCACTAGTTTATATACCTAATATAATTTACATTGATTGCAGAGTAATTGGTACTTTTATCTTATATAATGCAGTCCTATTTCAGAAAAATGATCACTACTCTTTTTCAGTGCAAGACAAATTGCCGAGTTTCATATACTGACAGTTTCAATGTGAAAATCGTCTTAAAATGTTATGTTTATTATAATATTTATTATAATTACGAACTTATAAGAAGCAATTTCACACTTTTCTCTATGGTTAATGAATACTATATATTTGCGTTTAACGGTTATGTAGGTAGCCATTTTTGATAAAACAGCAATAAATATTACCGACTAACTTTTTTCTGCGTGGCAGTTATGTCTCCCAGCTTTCGCTGCTTTTCGCCTTCCTACCTACGACGGGTTTCGGGTGATATTTTGCCCTACTACTGGTAGAAAATTGTCATTACCTGTATGGAGTTTGTCAAATTGTAACTAGTTATTACTCTGATATTGACGAAATCAATGCCAAGTACGTTGGAGCCACTAAACTAAAAAAACTGAAGTGAAATCAAGTGATAAGAAAGACAATTAAAAGCATAATAAGATATAGAATCCACCCAGTATTAATTTATTCAATGTCTTCTACCTCCCTCGCTGTCTTCTGTTGTGTTATTTCCTATAACAGTATACATCATTTGAATACAATTATAATTATTGTACAATAATTATATTAATTATGATGCATATTATTTTTATTAAATTGACGTCCGATATTCCAAGTACAATGGAAAAGGCGTCGTCGATTCTCGGTAATCACACGAAGTCGTAAACAGCCCGCTGCGGCCTCGCGCTACGCTACAACACGAACTGAACAGCCAATCATAGCCTGCCTCCACTCGGTATGACGTGATATTTGACCAATAGACGTATCTCTATATCACGGCATTTCTAAAAATAGCTTATCTGAGTCACGGCATAAAAGCAATGGTCGTTTCTTAACAATGTTTAGAAACAAGCGGAACGTCGAAAGAGGTGGACGTACGTCGCCTTGCGGAAAGTTTTGACATTCGCGCAGTGAGTTCAGTGATACCGAAGCGTTCGGTGCAAACACATGGTTCGGCACTCCGGCCACGGCATGGAGACCACTTTCTATGAGGAGCAGTACCCCCTGAGCGGCTCCGTGGATAACCTGAAGCGGCCTCTTACACTGGATGTGGGGCGGGGCATGAAGCGGGCGCGTCTAGCTGCGCCCGTGCTCTCCTCGCCCGACCTGCAGATGCTGAAGCTCGGCTCACCCGAGCTGGAGAAGCTGATCATCCAGAATGGGATGATCACTACCGCCACCCCCACCCCGGGCGCGCCGGTGCTTTTCCCAGCGGTGGCC
Organism: Dendrolimus pini; assembly: GCA_949752895.1. NCBI lineage: Eukaryota > Metazoa > Arthropoda > Insecta > Lepidoptera > Lasiocampidae > Dendrolimus > Dendrolimus pini. Next base: position 17,819,968 of record OX457141.1, on the reverse strand, counting down.
CCCACCGAGGAGCAGGAACTATACGCGCGGCCATTCGTTGAGGCGCTCGACAAGCTGCATCACGGAGAGATCGGCCCGCAAGTTCCCCGCAGAGTATACGCGGACCTCGACCGGCCCCTCGACAGATATCCCACGCCTATAGTGAAGGACGAGCCCCAGACAGTGCCCAGTGCGTCCAACTCCCCACCCCTCTCCCCCATCGACATGGACACCCAGGAGAGGATAAAATTGGAAAGGAAAAGGCAGAGGAACCGGGTGGCTGCGTCCAAGTGCAGACGGCGTAAGCTGGAGCGCATATCAAAGTTGGAGGACAAAGTGAAGACGCTGAAAGGAGAGAACGCTGAGCTGGCGCAGATGGTGGTTAAGCTAAAAGATCACGTACACCGGCTGAAGCAGCAGGTGTTGGAGCATGCGAACGGCGGGTGCCACATCGAGGCGCACTTCTGATCGCGCCACGCCACCCACCGCCGCCACTCCACATTCCATGCTAGTCGCGCCCGATAGGACGCAGCATACAAAGCGATTTGTGATTTTAATTTTACTGTGTAATATATAGTTAATGAACACTAGTACGTAAGGTGTTAAAGTCGCTCCGTCGAGAATGCTGTGGTGTGGAAGTGCCGTTGTTTGACATGAAACGAGAGATGCTCGCCAGTGATGTGTGTCGCGGCAGAACCTCCGCTCGGCTAGAGTCATTCCAGGACGATTGATTGACGTATGTGTATTTTAACCTACTTAGCGAAGGATGTACTTAGAGTCACAACTTCGAAAGCTTTAGCTTCCATTGTAAGTTGCAGAAACTATTTGTTTTCCAAAAGTATCAGTATTGCGTTGTCTCTTTTAGAATAGTATAGAAACTAGAAAGGATAATCGTGCAACGTCACTCGTTCGCGGACTGTCCAAATAAGTTGGTGCGACGTTGCCAGTTTTAAGGAAAATTTCCCGTTTCTGCGATGTTGCCACACTTATCCCGCTGAAGTAGGATTTCCATTGTTCATTGTGAACCGTTCCATTGTGTATATCCTTCTGTCGGATGGAATCTTATTATAATAATTAGTTTCGACTCTGTAATTTATATATGAGACAGAGATGACACACATGACGGGTAAAGGACACACTTAGTGCGAAAGAGACGGGTGTCGCGTAGTAATGGCAACGGCGCATCAAATCGAGTCACGAGCGGATGTTCTGCTAATTAAAATTCCGCCTGCGCCGCCCTCGCGGAATGGCGGCCATGTGTTCAACAGTCGGACGTTCCGAATCACGTTTTGATGCACAAGGTTAACTTTTTAAAACGCAGCAATTGCGTTTTAACCCTTAAATATTGTTGCGTAAAGGAACGTCCCTGTTGATAACTTTGGATCGTGTTGAGACAAATTACACGCTTGTGTGAAAGACTGACTGCATGTGTGTTCGTATGACAAAGTGAGGTCGAGTGTTGTGTATTGCGCAAAGTATTTTTTCTTAAGTTAAAAGATGATTTCTCGGAACTGAACCGGTGCTCTTAAATATAGAGGACGTGACTTTTGTAACGCGAGCCCGTCCGAATAAGTTGTAATCTAGTGGATTTCTGAGAGGGTTGTATGATTGATGAGTGAATGCGTTCAATTATGTTTGTGTCGAGAATGAATGATGGACGTAACTATTTATTAGTGAGAATGTTTATATTATAGGTTGAAATAGCAATCTCGAGTGCCTACGCTTTGTAAACTAAAGCCTATTTTTATTATTACCTACGTTTAAATTGTTTTTGTTACCATTAAATGTGCTACAGTAAATTGTTCTGTACCATTGTCGTCTATAGGTTATTTGTAAGTAATTATAATACCAATTAACAAGTTGAATTGTTATAGAATTATGACAGGAGGTGCTCGCCAAAATGAAACGAGACTGCGTGTAACGAAACGCGCCTAGCGAGCCTTGTTTGTATTATTTTTTATACAAGTTCGTCGAAATGTTAACAGTAATTTGTAAGTTTATAAAAGAATAAAGAACAGTTATACTAAAATAATATATTTCTATGAATTTAACAAAGAATATTGTTTTATACTGAATACATTATTGTATGATAAAAATGAATGAAGAGAAAATAAATTATGAAGATTATTATACCATTTAAATATATCTTTTATTTCCTTATTTCCAAAACATCAAGTGTGGGGGCGTACAACAGGTTAAACTTTATAGCTACCAGATAAAGTGCAGAAAGAAGGCTATGTATTAACCAATATAAAAGATTTATGTCGAAAAAATATTGCGCTGCTATTTATTAATAATATTACATATGTAACTATGTAATATTATACAGATACATGTAAAAAATAAGATAAAACAAAGTTAGTAAGGATAGTAGGTACTTTTGGGGGGCATTCCTTCAAGTTGTTATTGTTCACGCAGAATTAGATTTGAGAGCGTGGAAGGTTTGAAAATTTGCCTTCGGTGCTTTTAATTGCTACGCTGGTTCTAGTAAGAAAATAAAGGAAAGTTTGTTTTTGAAGTTTCCCCTGCTGAGAATCGAATAAGGGACTTCTGTATTCCAGTGAACGTGGCTTCCAAAGCTTGCTAGACAAAGGCTCATATTATGTGTATTCGCTTAGAATAATTACACTATGTATTGTATGAAATGTATGAATTCTAAGTGTATTAGTATGAATTGAAGTTATTTTCGAAAATTTACAAAACATCCACAACAATGCATCACAAACAATGTTAAGTAACCATCTATCTAAAGTTCTATAACAATAACAAAACTAACAATACAAATAATTATTAAATCTATATAGAACTAATTTAAAAGGTCATTGATTTGTTGTCTCTTTTGTGCATTCTCTTAATTCTTTGTCGTAGAAAACGACAAAAATGACATTTATGTAATTAACGTCTTTTCCAGGTAAACATTGAGGACTAATCTCATTTATACTAGTATATTTTGCGCAGCAATTGACGAAAATAATATAAATGCATGTTATGACATTGAATTCGCAATTATTCGACATTGAGCTTATTATGTAAAGTAGTTTTGTCATTAAACAACAACAATGACGAATTATTTTATGAGAATGTCACATGTTGTAATATTTAGTTTGCCGTAATGTTAGGCAAAGGAACTAAGTCCATACAGCCTGGTCAGATGTATTTATGTGTGTGAAATCATCCGTTAAACCAAATAACAGTTCTTTGATTGCCCCCAAACAAAAAGAGACAAAAAGTTTACTTCGTATTGATTTATCTACGCAATTCCATTCCTTAATGTTTCCGAGTTCTGTTGCTTTGTTGCGTATTTATGTTATGAAAAAAATACGAAATAAAAATAACTTTCAAAGAATCAAGGTTGTGAATAAAGTTTATAAAAAAAAATTAAGCTGAAGTGACAGAATGTGGGTCATCGTAATGGACGCGGGTCCAATAGCCTTGAACCTAGTTATCATTGGGTTGTACTTTGACTAATTGAAGTCGGGTAAACAGCTTTGCCTTAAAGCCCCAGCCTAGATATGGGTAGCTATTGTAACAGCCAGCTAATTAACCCAGGAAATCTTGTTCGCTAATTAGCCATTGTTACTAAAATAGCCATGGCTAAGTTATCAACCGGTACGCCAACTGGTGAATGGTTGGCGAATAAAAACGAATAATTAACAATTTAGCCGATTAGCCATCGACTTGTTTTTTAGCCGGCTAATGAACTATTATTGTTAATAACATATTTTAAATATGACATCCATTTAATAATGGCTAACATTATATCTATGTTAGTAGGACATAACACAAGAGAAAAAGAATGCACCTCTACCCCTCTAGCCCGATGGATAAGTTTTTGGAATTTCTGTTGGGTACCCATCGCTACCCCAGCCTGCCAATGTGAGAGAAGGCCCTTGTGTGTGGCAATCGCTGTTAGGTCATGCAAGAAAAAAACGGGCAAGACGCTTATATCATTTTGTAGTAGAAGGCTACAGACTACTTTTGTGACTGAGCAGACAGGAGTCAGCAAGTAATAATATTACTATTTACCACCTAACATAGGCCAGTCACAGCTGTCGCTCGAACCGATTTTTAGTTGAGCAGAGGAGTCGTGGAGTAAAGTCCGCTTTTTGTAGGCCATACATGTAAGACAAATTTTAAATTCACTCCCTCTTTCTTCTATGCGTTTTGCGATTCACTATAGACTATATTTGTGGAAGGAGCGAATTAGTTCCAAATTTCAATGGAGGTTTGAATCCTGACTAGCCATGCTAGCTTAGGTTTTCTGAGCTGATGATGATAATTATCAACGTGATGAACCTGGACCATATTTGGTTTTGCCAAAATGAAAAGTCCCAACATGTTGCAAAGCGTTGGTAAATCAAATTAAGTTCCCATAGAGTAAATAATATTAACAAACAAAAATTAAAAGTAAATAGTTAAAATTAATACGTTGGCGGTATACTAAATAAATACTCTAACATTACTCACTGACATCTTTGTCCTTCATTATCTACTGAAAAGTACCCGAAACGTCGGAATAAAAATCAAATAAAATACAGCGCATAAAACTTGAAAACGTAGTTTTATTAAAATGTAAGACATATAATATAAGACAATGAAAGAAAAAAATAGATAAAACAACGTATTTATTAAAATATAAACAATAATGATTTGAAATAAATTATTAATTAGGTATCTATGTATTAAAAAACTATAAGTACAAAAGTTTAGAATGTAACAAGTTATATAAAAAATAAATACTTATATCTAAGTTTAAAATTAACAGCAAAAAAGATAATAATGATTCTTATAAGAATTTCTTTAATTTCTAAATTTCTTAAAAAAAATTCTTTGATAAGAATGAGTTATTATCGATAATGGCGTTGCGCCCGCGCAACATGCTCACGGCCTTAGCCGGGCTGAGGCTGAGTTTTGGTATGACCCAAACTGCACGCAGAAAATAATTCTACTATAGTGCCTTGTAATAGCATAGAAAATATCAGAACTCTGTTGAAAAAGTATCAACAATGTATATGTGCCTGCGCAGTTATTTTCCACGCCTGCACAACGAACGATATAATTGACAAAATATACAACTAATGCCAGAAAGATCACGAAATAAATCATGGTCTACGAACATTATAAGTGCTAAAATGGGTTTTTTATTTATTGACTGCGTGGTTGTCTCGTTTCGAAACCAGGCAACTGATAATTTTTTATATCCGATTTCTTCGATATCCCTGCACTTAATGTCACTTGGATGATAATAATAACAGTCCATAAACGTCCCACAGCTAAAGAAAGAAAGAAAAATATTTTATTTAGGACTAAAACTAAGTTAATATAAATAGAAAAAGAAACAAAATAAGTCCTAAATTGGACCCAGTCTCAGCATAATGCTAGCCAACGACTAGCGCTGTTCTTCCGTCTGGGACCATAAAGTGAAGCCAGGGTCGACAATACAACACATAACAACCACAATAGATATAGTATAATGCAGTTTGATAAAGTTTAAATAACTGTAGCAACAACGAAACAAATAACATATCGATAAATTAACCAAATTATAATAAGTTAAAATAAATAAAATCATAAAGGCCGCTTTAATACACCGGTTATTTTGATATACAGGTTTTATAACGCGGTTTTCCTTCGTTCTTAGCACGTGGTAATGTATGCATTGGATATTAGGCGAGAAAACTGCCTAAGTCGTGCATGCTTTCTGGCGAGGATTAAAACCTTCCTTCCTTGGAGTTTGGTGGGACTTTAGTGCGGTAAGTTACCATGGTTTTTTTATTGCAGGAGTTTAGCAGACAGACAGACGGCCCACTTGATGGAAAGCGCTTATCATCGCCTATGGACATTTGCAACACCAAAGGTGCTACAAATGCGCTGCTCCTCTCTTAAGGGAGACTGTAATCTGGTCACTAATACCGGAACACAACTCAAGGCTGTTATGGCGGTATACTCTAGACCAGGGGTGGTAGCCATCCAGTTGGGCAAATGCCCTACCTGGCTGTGGGTTGTTTTGTAGCCTCTTACGACAGGCCGCTCCGCCGCAGGAAATTGTATTCTTTCTCCGTTTCTGCACGGCTAAAATTAAAATCTATGATGCTTTAACTCCTTGTTCTATCTAGAAATGTTCTATCAAAATATTTACAATTCGGATCTTTAATGATAAAAAGTTTCATTGTCAGTTACTTAGTTTTGATATGAGACAGCCGCGTGTTTGTGATATTCCAAGGTCGCCGAGTGGTGCCAGTACGAAATGCTCACCGGATGTCCGATTATTTGATATGAAAAACATTTAGTTAGATTTGCCAGATATGGCAATACTGGGCAAGTGCTTGGCGACCTAGGCATAACAAGGAGTTCCGTAAAGGTTACAAAGGTCAATCCCAATATACCTAATTGATATGAATAAAAAAGTAATATGAATGGACTTGACATACTGTTGTAAGGGTTTTTACCAATGGCCTCGGTACCCTAATAAAACAATTTAATGAATGCAATGACCGTGTGAGTCAAAGAAGAAATCTCTTGGAATTAATTAAATGTAGTAGAATGAAAAGCAGTAGACATTTTCAAGTTCTTCCGTTATATTTTTTTTTTATGTTTGCATATAGGCAAACTGGCAGACGGGTCCACTTGATGGCAAGTGGCTACCGTCGCCCATGGACATCTGCAACACTAAGGGGGCCGATGCGTTGCCTACCTAGTTGAGACTTAGACTGAGAAATTTAAGTATTTGCGATAATAAATCAATATATGCAATATACGGCAGAGTTCATGGTACATAAATGACTAAAGGACATGAGTTTCATTGCGATGAATCTCGTTCCCGGGTATTTTAGGGGAACAGACGGTTTATCAGCTACGCTTCGGTTATTTATAAATAATATTAAATGTTCATTAGTTATTTTTTCCTCTGTGAAGCACTAACCGAAGACAGACGTTGGTTGTTATCAACCGACATTTGCTGAGTTAGGGCCTGTTTAGAATTAGTTAACGTTTGGCTTTTGTTAAACTGCTTATGTATAATTTCCATTTTAATTAAATCTAAATAAACATTATTTTCTTTCTTTTCAATTTGTAGACTGCCATGCACTTGCCCGATTTTTTATCTACAGTCAGCTAATGTAGTCTATTTATAAACAAGTCCCATCATTTAGGTTGGTACTGTAACTACCACGCCAGATAAACAAAATGGCACGTATTGTTCTTAATAATATACATATTGATAAACATTCACTGTTGTATGGTATAGCGTTGTTATCAATAACATTCATATTTATAATGATGTTTTTTATTTTACCGTTTTGTTGTGAAATCGCGTTGGCCCATTGTTACGTTCTCGAAGCTTCTAAGGCCTTTGAACGTCTGCCCTTCAGTATTTTCAAGGAGTTAATAGAATAACTACTGCCTATATTGTTACAACCTAGGCCTGACATAGACAAATTCCACGTACAGATCTGTAGAAGCACATTTTATTACCTGTCGGCATTTGAAGTGATTGTAATCCTTTTATTATCATCTTCTTTTGTTCACTTATTTATTGGCATACGTTTCTAGTTATTGTAGAGAACAGTTCTATTGTACTCGCTTGCGGCTGCATCATTAGCCAGGTGTTTTGGATTACGATTACAAGCTGATTATATCGACGCTGCCGGACGGGCACATTTGTATTTGTGAAGTATAAAACGACAGCCTGATCAGTTGGGCTACGATTACGATACGGGCGTGACGTGTGTACATTCAGGAATCTAATAGTGACGGACTTTGCGCGTTTTAATGGAATTACGACGACAAGAAGAACAAATATAACTCTGAAACAGAACTTACTAAAGCCAACATTTCCTAAATACACCACAAACCCTTTTTTTCTTGTGTGTTTTACTATCACAATATCACTAAGCTTTTGACCAACATTAAACTATTAACTATAATGATCTTAGATCGCCACTTCTAATTCAGTCATCACATTCGTCGTCGTCAGCCAGTCGCCGTCCACTGTTGGACGTAGGCCTCCCCAAGGCATATAGGCATCATTTTCTTGTGTGTTTTACTATCACAATATCACTAAGCTTTTGACCAACATTCAACTATTAACTAAAATGATCTTAGATCGCCACTTCTAATTCAGTAATCACATTCGTCGTCGTCAGCCAGTCGCCGTCCACTGTTGGACGTAGGCCTCCCCAAGGCATATAGGCATCATTTTCTTGTGTGTTTTACTATCACAATATCACTAAGCTTTTGACCAACATTCAACTATTAACTAAAATGATCTTAGATCGCCACTTCTAATTCAGTCATCACATTCGTCTTCGTCAGCCAGTCGCCGTCCACTGTTGGACGTAGGCCTCCCCAAGGCATATAGGCATCATTTTCTTGTGTGTTTTACTATCACAATATCACTAAGCTTTTGACCAACATTCAACTATTAACTAAAATGATCTTAGATCGCCACTTCTAATTCAATCATCACATTCGTCGTCGTCAGCCAGTCGCCGTCCACTGTTGGACGTAGGCCTCCCCAAGGCATATAGGCATCATTTTCTTGTGTGTTTTACTATCACAATATCACTAAGCTTTTGACCAACATTCAACTATTAACTAAAATGATCTTAGATCGCCACTTCTAATTCAGTCATCACATTCGTCGTCGTCAGCCAGTCGCCGTCCACTGTTGGACGTAGGCCTCCCCAAGGCATATAGGCATCATTTTCTTGTGTGTTTTACTATCACAATATCACTAAGCTTTTGACCAACATTCAACTATTAACTAAAATGATCTTAGATCGCCACTTCTAATTCAGTCATCACATTCGTCGTCGTCAGCCAGTCGCCGTCCACTGTTGGACGTAGGCCTCCCCAAGGCATATAGGCATCATTTTCTTGTGTGTTTTACTATCACAATATCACTAAGCTTTTGACCAACATTCAACTATTAACTAAAATGATCTTAGATCGCCACTTCTAATTCAGTCATCACATTCGTCGTCGTCAGCCAGTCGCCGTCCACTGTTGGACGTAGGCCTCCCCAAGGCATATAGGCATCATTTTCTTGTGTGTTTTACTATCACAATATCACTAAGCTTTTGACCAACATTAAACTATTAACTAAAATGATCTTAGATCGCCACTTCTAATTCAGTCATCACATTCGTCGTCGTCAGCCAGTCGCCGTCCACTGTTGGACGTAGGCCTCCCCAAGGCATATAGGCATCACATTCATAATTTTTAATTCTTAATAAATTTCTTTTCAGTTTAATGTCTTGACGTATTTACTTAAAAAAATATGGTTTACACAATAAAAATATTACTTGACATTCTACTACCTTAATGAATAATAATTATTGTTCACTATTAAAACCAGGTTCTTAAAAATTAGGTAACAATTATGCAGAAAAGCCACCCTGGCTTTATCTCTGAATGAGATCTCTTCCAGGCAACCCCTTTGACGACATTTTTTTTCCATAAATGTTGTATTTAAAAAATACCACATAAATATTACAATCTAATCTAAAAATACTACATTGTAAGGTTAAGGTTATATATAAGTAATTTAAATATAACCTAAATTGACTAATTGGCGACACAAGAATTTAATCAGCTCTACTAATATTGTTGCAAGCCGATACTAATTAGACCAGGGTAGATCAATTTGAAACAAAAAAAAATATACTAGGATGAGACCCACTGGAAAAGGAAGAGAATATATCAAAAATGAAAGCAAAAATAATTTACGGGTGATCTAAGGTCGGAAAGTGAAAGGGGTGTCTTAAGGATGAAGAACGGTTTGTCTCGATTTCCGGTAAAACTACAAGTCCTATGGGAATAAGTTAAATGGCAAAGGTAAGGTAAGGTAAATAAATGATCTACAACTTTGTATTTAAACTTTTTTCACATAACCTCAAACTTTATGTGAAAAATTCAAATAACCAGTCTTTTACAAAAATAATTCTTCTTTTCACGAAATTTGCTGAAAACTTACCTTTTATGTCCCAAACACATTGTAATTTTTTGATTTAAAATAATTTATTTTTCACCGTATTTTAAATTAATATCGAAAAACCACCCTAATTTTCAATCGAAAATTCTCGCGTCCAAATATCAGCTTTTTTAAAAAAGTCGGTGGGCTTTTTGTTCGTTGAAATCTCTACTTTCTGATGGTGTAAAAAATATACTTACATTACTATGGTAAATGTTCTCAGAAAATGCAAAGCTAGTAAGGCCCAAACCGTCCTAGCCCCTTCTCCACTACTCTATGAAATACCTTTTGATTGGCTAAAATTTTCCGTAGGTCACTCAGGTAAATAAGTTATTTTAAAATAGCAATAAATAGGCTATCTACGCATAAATTTTAGCCCATCAAAAGGTATTTCATAGAGAAGTGGGGAGGGGCTAGAAGGGTCTGGACCTTACTACCTGTTATTTGTTTGCATTTTCTGAGAACGTTTACCATAGCAATGTATATTTTTTTTAACATCATCAGAAAATGTGTGTGTGTGAACTACCCCGCAAGGGAGGAGGTGAACGCAGCAGACTGGAGGTGAGGTAGGTGCAGCAGACTGGAGGTGGGTGAGGCCATCGTATATCTCCAACATCCCAGATTTAGTAAAAATAGGATATTACATCGGTGGTCTAGCCATGGTTTTCAAAATTAAAAGAGAATAAATTCTTCACTTGAAAGAGAAAAAAAAATCGTTTATATTAGTATATTTTAATTCGTTTTCGCCGGAATACTCACATTCTAACTCTCCTTTGTAATATACTATTTAATCCTAATAGTCCTCCTTACCTTAAGGAACGTTTTGATTTCCTTCACCTCTCCACTTCTCACAATTTGCGCTCAGACACATAGGTATCGTAGACTCCTGACACCTGCACACACTTCATCCTTTTACGATAACTCTTTTACAGTGCAGGCCGTCAAACTCTGGAATGCGTTGCCTCTTACTGTCAGAGGCCAAAACATTATCTACATTTCGGAACTCCCTTCGAAAGTACTATCTGTCTTTAAATAAATATGTCTAATATATAATACATTTACTTATTTATCTATTATAATATTATGTTAATTAATATAAAGTGCTTGTCACATATAATGTTAACAAATATATTTATCTAGATTGTTTTGTATATACGTATATAAATTACTATTATATTTATATATGTATTAAATTTATAAAATAGTGTAAGTATGTTTATTTAAATTGTACAGTCCTATCTTTTTCGGCTCCACCTACATCGCCAGATTAGTTAAGAATTTCTTTTAAGCTAGGTTTCCTGGAAGAGATCGCTTTTAGCGATAAGGCCGCCTGTTGTTTTGCCAAGAAGTATTGTAATTATGCATTTTGTTTTTGTATTTTTTTTGGTGAGCAATAAAGTGTTATCTATCTATCTATTTTACTAATATTGAGTTTCTTTGATAACATGGTGGTTTGCGTCGTAATTGATTAATTTGACATGGACCTAAGCCAAAATTCGAATTTACCTCGATGATGAAACCTCCCATCTGCCAACGCAGGCGGTTCCTCGAACCAATTCATTTATTGAATAGACCCAAAATACACCGGTTCATCTGTGCCTATAGTCAATATTTTTTCTATACAATCTTGACAGAGTCTCACTTGGACACGTTCCAAAGTAAACCATACGTGCGGTCGTTTGCCCTCTCCATCGCTTTATCGTATCTAGTGATGTGACTCGTATTAATTTATAATAAAGTTTTTAAGCTATTGCATAGCTTTTATCGCGGGCTTTGAGCGCGGCGACCGAATCAAGAAATTCCGTAACGAAAATAAAACCTAACACCTACCCACCCCCACTCCGCCTACCATGTAGCTCGGCCGAGCGTTCGCTTAACATGTATGTATATGGTACGACTGTACGAAGCTCGCACGGATCGAGACGAGCTGCTCCGAAATCGGACGAATACGTAAACAGCTGTTTGTGAGAAAGTATATAGGTGTATAGGTATCTATCATATCTTTATAATGCCACACTCACCGCATCTGCGCCCCGTAAGTATACATGTAGGTATATATGTATACATATGTGATTTGTTTTCTTATCGATAATATACGAATTATTTAATATACGATTTCTATATATATATATATCACTTCTAAATAAGTATTTTCGGGGATCTAAATAATAGCATATGTGTATTTTAGTTTCTAAAATTTATACTTAATTACATGAAAATAAGCCTAACTGTATTTTCCGACCATTAAATAATTCAAATTCAAAAGTTTTTATTCAAAATAAGTTCCACCGGAGAACACTTTTTGAAGGTCATACATATAAGTTGTAATTTAATTTTACTTCTTATTCTATGTAATTTTTTTCGCAACGTGTTAATGCTGTTAAGGAGAAGAAGGGGCAAGAAACTCCCCAGCAACACGTCTAGTTACGACATTATATTTAATTTTATATTATCTATCTAACTGACCATTAGATTAGAACATATTTACTATCAATGTATTTAGAGTATCTAGAAAAGTGACTCGTTGATTTCATCGATTTCACGTCTCGAAACTTACCCGAGTCACATCACTAACCACATGAGTCATGACAAAAAGGTATACGCATTGTTACTTACGAAGAAACTAACAGAAGCAGTTGTAAAAGGTCTTTGTTTATTAAGAAACAAAGTATTTCTAAAGAAATAATAAGACTTCAATCAGCTTAACAACTTACCTGTTTTTGGAATAAGAGAACGATTTCAAGATACAAGGAAAATGTTCTTTTTGAACAAATTGCTTTCAAGAACGAATTATAATTTGATTTACTAAATGTTTATTCATTAATGTAGTTTCAAATGAGTTTTTAAAACGGCGTAGTTAATTTGGTTTTACCGGTTTAATGCAGCAAGTGTAATTACTCGTAGTTATAAATGAAATAATTTGGACGTAATAATTATGCAAATTGGAATTAACATAGAATTTTGAGATCATTAAGATTTTCATAAAAAGTTACATACATACATAATATCACGCCTGTTTCCCATGGGGGTAGGCAGAGACTATGGATCTCCACTTGCGACGATCTTGACAAACAACTTTTGCTTCATCTACTTTCATTAACCTCTTCATACATGCACGTTTACTTGAAATGCTTTTTACCTGACCTCTCTTTGTATTGAATCTTTGTATTGTCTTTGAATTGTTAATTCTGATATTTGGTCATGGTGTGTTCGTCTCGGTCTACCGGCAACAACTCTACCTTTCAAAATACTGTCATATACCTGTTTTGTGATTCTACTTTTATCCATTATCTCTACATCTCCAAACCATCTTAACATTCCTTTTTCAACTCTTGTTATTACTACATCTACATCATAAAAAGTTATGTAAGGAAACAAGGGAATCTAATTTCTACGGAAATCTAATAATAGCCCATAAATTTCCCACTGCTGGCCTTGGATCTCTCATTTATAGGACAGATAGTATACTCGCCACGCTTATCCAAGGCGGCTTAATTAATAAACATTGGTTATTGGTTGATGTGCAGTTTCATCAATATGCATATATCAGAAAACCGCCTAAGTGCTGCATGATTTCCGGCCTGGGATAATGCCAGCATTGCCAGACGTCCCGATTTTTAAATAAAAATTAAATGTCCCGCGCGGGACAGACTCAATCCCGCTTTTGGGGATAACTTGATCGTGCGTGCATTGTGCTAAGGACACAGAGATCTTTCTTATTGTTTCCTGTTTTTTCTATTTTTTTTTATTCAGAAGACGAATAAGACTCAACTATTTAAAGATAGGGTAAATATGATTTAAAATATCATACTTTTATTAAAATAAATTTTCAGTGCCTATTTTTGCTGTCTACTCGTATTGTCACGTAAACGTAATTTGAATTCAAATAAAAAGATAAAAATTCAAAAACTTTGATAATATATTTTTTTTTAAAAGCGGGTCACGCTTTCGATGAAAGAATCCCGCTTTTTTTCACTCAAAAAGTTCCAAAATCCCGACATGGCAAAAATAAAATCTGCCAACGCTCATTGGTAACCACAGTTTTCGAATATGGGACGCGAATGCTCTAACCGCTGATCTATCACAGCCCTAGACGTAACCGCTGAAATTATTTTTTTATTAAGGATTTGCGACAAATACTTACAACTACGCTTGAAGCGTGGCATTTTGATTGACTCATTTTTCTCAGTATTACACTTATTGACACTTGACATTTTTGTCTTCCGTTATCACGCTACAGAAACATGGCCGAAACGTCAAAATAAAAATCAAATAAGATGCCGCGCTTAAAACTTTAAAAAGTAGTTTGAAAGATAAAAATCTTTTCTTTTGCTTGACTTTTACTTATTGTAGATAAAATAGGATCGGCAGTGCTCTGTTTTCATTATTGATATATGCACAAACAAGGATATTAAGATACTATAATGTATTAATACACGAAAGAAGCAATGAGATAAAAGAATATATCAAGAGTCAAGACACATGGTGTCAAAAAATTCATATGTAAATGGCAAAATGGCTTCTGAGGTGCCAGTGCCAAGTTACACGACCTCATTTTAAATTAATCACGGATATAGCCAGCACCGATAAAACGTAGTAATTTATTTAAGTATTTTCTAAAAATCTACCTACTTCGAAGTCAATCCGTTTCCCTTAAAAAAAAACAAAAGCCTAAATTAACAGTATCATGGAATGCCTTGGAAGATTCTTTTGGCAGCCGTTTCTTTGTTTCACAATAGAAAATAACCATAAATCAGCATTGTGAAGCGACCGTTTCCATTCCCGTATTTCTAAGCTTATCTTGTCTATGGATTTAACGACCAAGTGTTCTTGGCCTATAATCGCACAGATAAGTATACGCGGAAGGGATCCTGATAATGTGGATACTTTGTTCTTAATATGACTCGACGAAGCGTAACGAAGTGGTTCGGATAGAATTCATGTTTAGAGCGGTTTTAATGTTGTTTGTGTCGACATACATGTGAAAAGTACGAACATTGACGTAAATTTTCTTTTGACATTGTTTCCGCTGAAGCGGAATTGAAGCAATGAATTGCTTTGACAACTTTGTAGTATCCAATCTGGTGCTTTAGTAATTTACTTTCAGGGCGTTTTATTAGTAGCTCACAACGCCCAAAATGCTCCGTTAGCCGTTCCACCTGGCGACCGCGGTCGTTGTGGCCGAGGCGAAAACGTCACTAATGACGTCATCTTATTCAATCATACAACGCTCACAATGACCCATGTCAAGAGGTGGGTCGAATAGCCGTACTACTTGGGTTTATGATAGTATTTGCCGGCAAACAAGTGGAACGGGATAAATCGCGGTCGTGAACGTGGTCGTTGAGAGTCCCAAATGGAACGTAGACCTTGTAGGTATCCAGTCTAGTCTGTGGTCTAGTAATTTAAGCGTTTGTCAGTCTAGTTATTGGAACACAGCGAACGTGGGTTAGATTTTCGACAAAATAAAGTTAGCAATTAAAATTTCCATTACTTACATTGGTCTGGATCCCAGACTCTGGGAGTAAAAATAGGCTCTAATATCTTTTGTATCTTGTGTTCTCTCACCTTCTGCTAATTATTTGAGGTTAGCACAATATGTCTTTCCCTTCTATATCCTTCTATTAGCTTGTACCCGCGGCTTGGCTCGGATTAATGTTATCTTACGAGTACCGTACATTTTTCCAAGATAAAAATTACCCTATGTGCTATTCCATACTATAATCCATCTCAGTGCTATATTTCATTCAAATCCGTTCAGGCATTCTGCCGTGATTAAGCAATAAATACCCATCAAAAATTTCCGATTTATAATATTAAAATAAAGTACTACCTCTATCATCCCAATCGTCATCTTATTCTTCACACAATCCGTCTATCTCTTTTTTGGTCTACCTTTTCTTTTGGACCCATCAGTCTTCCAGTTTAATTTTCTTTCTGTCACGTGACTTTCATTCCTTCTCATTACATGCCCATACCACATTAGTCTTCTTCCTCTCACTCTTTAAGTCACGAGAGCAACTTTCAAAGATCCCTTATAGATGTACTAATTTCTCACCTTATCATTGTACGATTATAAATGTTATAGTCAAACCTCAAGTCGACATAAAATCTTAGTCAAAATCCAAATTAAACGAGGTTTTTCTGTCTTTGACTAACGAAGTTTTGTCTTAGGAGAGACTAATTTATACACTCATTAAACATGTGACTAGTGCAGTACGAATCGAAGTTTGACCGAGTGTGCCTTAGTCGCTTCTAGGATCGACTAGGCAAAGCCCGAAACAGATTATGTTACGTTAGACGTTTGATTAAAAAGTTAGGTTCGACTAAAAATATTTTAGTCAAAGACCGAAATTGGAATTTATTTCGGGTTTTGTCGAAAGGCCTTGGTCAAACCTAGGATAGACTAGTTATTCCAGGGAGAGACTGCATATCGACCTTTGACTATAACATATAATATGTAATAATTATATAATAAAGCAAGTAATAATATAGCTAAGTAGGTATATTCTGCAAGGTTTTGCACTAAAAGTGAACGTGAATGCAATTCATTAATATTTTTTGGCTGCGCCGCGCGGCATTGACACTTTCCGATAGCGACCCGCGTGGTTTGCTTGGGTTAGTTAGGGTTGCCACTTTTTTGAAGTGATAACTTCTTATGGGAGGGTAAACCGCTTCGTTACGTAACGCGTTCCATCGCCAGTCTCTCTGGCTTCCCTTTTTTTCACGCATTCGGTAGCGGTAGGCAAGCTTCTCCTCTCTCAGTCTAACCCACAGCGCTAGCCGTATTTCAGTAATTAGATTAAATAATGATACTAATAATGTACGTACAAAAAAGAATTGTTACTAAGAATAAAATATATTTTATAATCAATAATAGATTTTATTCATAGATAGCCTTTCGTTACATTTAAATTTAAGTAACAAAAGCTTTCCTCAAGTTAAACAATTTCAATATTAAATAGTTCAACTTAGTTTAAGTTATCACTTCTGTCGGGCGTCCCGAGACGCACACGTTTGTTTTTTATTCTTCTCCACTTCGCGTGATCTTCGACATCCATGTCATCCTTCATAACGTCAAGCCACCATTTCTTGGGCTTCGACTGGAACCTGGCGGAGGCGGCATGGCTAGAAATCTGTTCCCTACATAACTACCCAGTTTCTGTAAAACGTGGCCGTACCAGCGTAAGTGACTCTCTTGCAGTCACTCTAATATGTCACGGACGGATGCGATCTTTCCACGTGACTCCACACATCCACCGCAGCATATTCATCTCCTTGAAACGCAGCTTCTCCTTGTGTCGCTCAAGTACCTACAGGCCGCGCTTCATTATTATTAAGAAAAATTTCGTTTAATTTCATTAGACCTATCTAGTCGATCTCTATATCTGTAATCATTATCAATGGACGGTGCAAATAAAGAGGTGGTCGAGAGCGGTATAGTCTGCCTACATATTAGTCCCGAGACGCACACGTTTTTTTTGAAGAAAATATAGTATGTTTTGTTTTTAAGCTGTAAAAATATAGATCTATATTTATACAGCTTAAATTTTTTGGAAAATTTAGGAGAAAAACAGAACACATTTATTTATTTCATTATTGAATTTTCCATGTGTTTTTATTATTACTTTCTGCTTTGACCGCAAAGGTAAAAAAGGCGCGATAATTGAATTAGCTATGAAATTATACCACATTTCGTTCTAAGTATAATATTTTTCTATAATATATAGTACAATTGGCTAAAATATGGTACGATACTATATATTATAGAACAGGTGGGAACCCTAGCTCGGGTCACCTTCAGCCGCTAATGGAACACGTTTCCGAACGCACCTGTGTCCTCTATAATCGTGTCGGATTATATGCTGATGGTTCCTAGAAATGGGGTTGCCATTGCTGTTTTGGGGATTACAGTGAAATTAGAATGTGCTATAATTATTTCTATTTAGGTGAAGTATTCACGGTTATTATTATTTTATTGTTGATATTTTTACTGTATTTGTTATTTAGATCGCATGTAAATGAATAATAAAACGCTAAAACCTTTTTTGTATTTTCTGCTCTCCAAGTGACAAGTATTGGAATATTTCAAATATTTATATTGTTCTTACTTTTAATGTATTTTTTCTAGAATCAACAATACATATACAACATATTTAGAATTTTTGTGAATGTGTCTTCACCTCTAGGCTTTAACAGAAGACCGACGCTGTTCTTACCAACCAGTATTCGCTGAGTTCGGCCTGTTTAGTTAAGTTTTATTTATTCAAGTTCTATGTGAATGGGTACAGTCTAGGTATGCATGCACTATATTCTAGTAAAAAGTACAGTTTGGTCTACCAAAATATGTCAAAATTTATCATCTATAAAAATGCGATAGTAACTTAATCTGTTTGCCTGTTAAGGAAAGTTAGAAGTACTGGATCGGTTTTGCTGTAATTTTGTTTAAATGTAGTTTTAATACCGAAAATGGGCCTGAATACTTTTCATCCCGGGAGATGGGATAGTTTGCGATATAAAATGAAGTGAATCTTCCGGGGGCGAATAGCACTAACCTAAAAAAGCCTGATGTTTAAACAAGAAGCACACAGTAGAGTTTAACTCTAGTATACACATCATTTAATATCAAGTGAGACGTGGTTAAACGTGTACTTATATCACAATAAAATATTAATATGAATATGTTATACACCTCGTTGTGTTTATTATTTTAGTTAAACCATAAACAATAATTTTTACATCTTTCAATAGCCGGATTTGGCCGTCGTCCGAGGTAGGCAACAACACTCTGATCTAATATTTTAGGAACATTCGAATATTCGAACATTATGAAATAAGTACAGCTGTGGCACATATCTATTTTAGATTATAGATTTCTGGAAATTTGGTCACTGACCTTCACCGACATAGTTCATGCCTTATCTATGCAACTAACCATATTATATTTAAGATTGTTTTCCTACATACGAGTACCTACATACGTGACTGTCTGTAACAGTTAGGAAAATACATGCCAATAAAGAGTACCATCTTAAATATTATTTAATGAAGTATAAACGTAAGTTATAATAGTTCATTTTTTCTTTCTTTTACCTTCTCCCAATTATTGGTGACGGCACAAAATATCTGTCACACCACAAATCATTATGTCATCCTTCACACAATCCGTCCATCTAGTTTTTGTTTTAACTATCTATATATAATTAATCTAATAATAATTAAAGTTTACAAATACTGGAAATATAGATTTACGGGCTTGTTCATATAAAGTTAGACAAAATTTGTACCAGAGGGAAAAAAAATCCATGGTATAAACGCTTCTTTAAGAACCACAAAGAATTGTAAAACTGACTCTAACTTCTCTATGAACTTCATATATAGTATATTTCAAATTTGAAATTTGGAAGCTATAGTTTTGAAAAATAATAAAGAAAAAAATTGTATAATTATGTCAAATTATATAGAAACTCTTAAAATAAAAGTATCTATAGTTAATAATAGGTAAATTTTTAAAAGTTCTTTGGAATTGTGTCTAATTAAATTAGAATATGTTGATAAAATAATTTCCTTCCTATTTTTTATCCTTCGAGCCGGATTTCATATAAGTACTTAATATTAATTGTAATAAAATCAATAATAGAGCGTCAGTGCTCAGATAAAATTTCCCCTACTATCTCAGTATAAAATCATTTGTTACTTTATATATATATTTTTTTTTTATTTATAATTTTTTTAACTTTTTTTATAAACATTAAGTCGACGTTCAAAACTTTTTAATTTGTCGCAAAATATTCCTCTAATTCCGGGACATCGAATATTTTTTTTTTATAAACCAGTATTACAAGTAAAATAATCGGTTGGCGGCCCTCCAAACAACACGTGCACCCCAAGTCCGCCGAGCTCACACAATTAATAAATCAGAAAGATTTATTGCACTATTGTCGTCGTTTCACTGTTCTATAAATAAATAATATTATGTAATATAAAATTTAACTGATTGTGTCAAAATATATTACAACGAAACAACAATACTCTCTATTGCACACCAACATCACAAAAGTAACATTGTTGCGTACTCTTTTCCCCCGAAACTTTTTAGACATGTTTCTTAATTTTTTGAAGTTGGCTTTTCAGAAAAAAATTAGTTTCTCTGTTTCCATTAAACACATTTATTAGCCACAAAAAGTTTATCATTTCACGGGTTATCTCCGCAACGAACATACTTTATTGTCTTTACTAATGGGTGGCCTTATTGCTTAAAGCAATCTTCTTCCAGGAAAACTTTGGATGGACAAATCTAATTAAAAATAATGTATTGGCGTGCAGATTAATAATATACCTATGATTATAATAAAATATACCCGCCGGGCGGCTTTGTGGCGAAGCCTTAAGTGAGTAGCGACACCTCGTACTCTATTCCGGGAGCCAAGCCAAGGCCCTCATCTCCGTGCTTGTCTTAGTCAGCTGGCACGGAGTGGAGATCGCTAGAACTGAGGTTCAAACTCCAGGGGCTGAAGTGATAAATGGCCTAACGTGCGAAGTAGTTTCGACTGCTACCTAATTCTCGAATGTTGCTCCTCGACAATCTTGTAATTTTTTTGGCGCCCATGCAGGGAGTTGCGCTTCACCTTCTCCCTATTTTATCCATAGTCCCCATAGACCCCTAATTCCCTAGATCCCTAATTCCACTAGAAGGTCAAGCCCGGTACCTTTTATTCTCATTTTCTACAATAGTCCTACACTGACAGGGGCTTGTCCTTGGGTGCATTTCTATATAGTGTAGACAGGGATAATCGCCGGTCAGTGTCACGCCACATTTATATTAAATTTGTCAAGGGGCCTTTACGTGTTGGCCTTCCCATTGCCCCACGCAAGCCCTCTATAAGTCCGGGCCATTTTCATGGCCCGTAGTCTTCAAGGACATACATGTATAATAAAATATAATATACTGTTGAGTATTACTTTCTTCAGCTTTTTTATGTAGTTTGCTATGATTTTTTCTTTGCCAGAACTGGGTAAACAGTTTGGCATCCCACCGGACGTAAAGTGGTTAAAGTGTCGTCAATGACTTTTGTAACACCAGGCGCTAGTAGCGCATTGACACCTTATGGGGATGGGGGGATGCAAGAAGGATAAGGGAGAAATGGGCGATCGGAACTATGGCTCATGCCATCACACCAATCGAGCTGGCTCCATCAGCTGGAATCAAGATATATGATATTTAGACAGCGACAAATACATTCAGCGTTTTTGAGTTCTTGTACCTTTGCATATTGTGTTTACTACCCAGTCAAAGGTTTGGAGATATATGGCTTTTATTTACTGGACTTGTTATAATATTAACATATTTGTTAACTGATGAATAATTGTGTTAAATGTAAAAGGAATAAGGACGCTTTTGTAATTGACGTATAATTTCAGGTTTCCCCAAATGTGGTTAAAATTTATGTATAATGTGTATGTCATAATATTCCGCGAATATTTAATATTCAAACCTATTATGTAGATTTTAAAATAATATACAGGAGAGCAAAGCAAGACAATATATTTTTACAGGCCTTCGGGGTTGTTCGGGTGAAATCTTGCAAGTTAAATTTGACTAACTTCCCGGTTACCGATTGAGCTGAAATTTTGCAGGCATATGTATATCGCGTGACAATGCAATAATATGGAGCTGATCTGATGATGGAGTCAGAAGGTGGCCACAGAAAGTCCTGTACTAAACAAGATAGACCCGTTGTGTTTGGGCTCGTTTTACTTGTCTTGGCTAGCACTCTACTGCTACATGATATCCAGGATCTCAACAGCATGTATTTAAAACCCTTTTTAAAAAGCTTATTCGTATTCACTTGGTAGTGGTAAGATTAGATTCTGTCTCAAGAAAAAAGTTACAAAGGCACGGTGTTAAGGTCGCGCAACAGAATGTTACGCGTTGGTCTCTCTAAAGCCGGGTACTCATTAGCGAACTGTAACTGTTACCGGAGAGTTACAGTAACGTGGTTCTAGTGTGTACGCCTGTTGTAGTCTTCGTGTCCATCGAACTGAATATGTCCATCGAACGCCCTTACCCACCGTACTCATTCAGTCGGCTGTAACTGTTACCGAACAGATACAGTGTGTGTACGAGATGTCCACATTATTGGGAACGTAACGACAAGCCGGCTCTGAGGCAGTGTTCGTTTGGAGCTTGGCGATGTCGGACGAAATGTCTTTCGCGTGTGCAGCATATATACTTAAAGACGATTTACACCATAATTATAAAAGGCCACCAAGATGGTGGACTCATCGAATGTAAAGGGAAAGAAGTAATCTACTTTTTCTTTAAAAAAATCAACAAATCAGTGGTCATTACAAAAATTCAATTCTCACTCATCTCGAGAAGAATACTTATAGGTTCGCAGTGTGCAACGGCCTTCACTCTCGACGTCCACGAACGCACTGCGAGCTTCCTTTGATTCGCGCCAAAAACCGACATCCATCGACGCACTGCGTGCCGTCCGCGTACAGCTCGCGGCAGGCTCGCGTACCACGTACACACTATATTTTTTGGTTACATAACATGCAACAGTTCCGGTTACAGTTCGCTAATGAGTACCCGGCTTAAGGCACTGGTCTGTCTAAGTAGTAGCCGCAGTAATACGCGGCAGATTGCAGATCCAGGCGAAAATAACCGAATTTCGTCGTTCGGATGGCACAGGCGCGAAGAATCCATAGATGGATCCGCAATGTGTCAACACGTGACACAGCGATAATATCCTGTAAAGTAGCTATGTACACAAAATCACCATAAATATATGTGACTCAGAACTGTTAAGATATTATGTTATTCTTAGGTAAAAATTGAGGGTTTCTAGCATTTACATTTTTGTTTTTTGAAGTATATAATGTTACGAGTTACGGACTCGAATTAAAATGCCGTTAGAATTACTATAGAATTTATTAGAACTATACAAACACGTATAACACAGGTACAAATATAACTGAACACAACCAGTGCAAACGTCATGCACGATTCCATAACACGCGCAAAGTCCGTCACTAACGTCTTGCTTCGCTTGCGGCTATCGCTAGACTGCCTCACCCCTCCGTTGGGGCATTGCTTTATACTGTACAAATACAATATGTCTGCTCGACAGTGTGGACTCAATTTCTAAGAATCATACCTGGCTTATGACTACCATAAAGATTACAATACACAATGGGCTGTTTTTCCAATCACAAATTTTAAACACAAACTAAACAAAAGAAGCCGGTCATAAAAGCGTTTCAATGTTATTAGCTCAAACACCGACGGGTAATAAATGTGCTTTGTTTACAGGTGGCCCAAATTGTAACAATAATTTAGGAAGATACTAATGTAATTGTATTTGTAAATATATTGTTACGAACTACACAGGACTCGAATTAAAATGCCGTTGGAATTACTATAGAGTTTATTAGAATTGTACAAACACCTATAAAACTGATAAAAATATAACTAGACACTGTATAAGCTGCACGATTCAATAACATGCGCAAAGTCCGTCACTATATCGCTAATCGAAAGTACTACACACGTCTTGCTAGTATCGTAATCGTCGCTTGACTGCCGCACCCCTCCGTTCGGGCATTATTTTATACCAAGCTGTATAATACCGACAAAGAGCCGCGTTCACTGAGTTAATCCGCACATCTGGCAAGGTTCGACGCAATGCAATAATAACAAGGATTAGTTCGACACTAATGACGGCCACAAAACAAGTACGAAAACAATAGGATATTTTTCTTAATTGCAAATTTTAAACACGAAGTAAACAAAATAACCCCGAATGCAGAAAAGGTAATAAACTGCGTTTTACGACAGGCAGGTGTGCGCATTTCTATGTCGATATGTAACAATATTATAATGTAATATTTACATTAAAATACTCGATAAAAACAACAACAACGTGGTTGGACTGATCTGTATAATTAGTAATTAGTTCCATTTTTTGCCACGGGACTTATTTTGTAGGACTTGTCTGTGTGTACTGCAGACCGCATAGACATATTTGAATGTACATAATATTCTTAGGGCAGTATTCTCAGGGTACACGAGTTAGTCGAACGAAACACCATACAAATAATAAAGTACGACAAAATTTGTAGACAATTTCATGCTCTACAACTTTTATAATAAACGTAAAAACGATTTGAGGCACAGAAAGAGTTAATAATAATAAAAAACAGATTTTTCTGACCTTCGACCTTGAAGATCTCGGATGCATTAAATGTTAGGTATATTGTGTGACTTTTGAGAAAACGTTTAGAATGCCAAAATGAAGATTCCAAAAAATGCAGCTTTTCCTTTTTATTCTGAGGTGAAACCCCTAAAGTGACTGGACTATAGATTTGGCAAAGTGAAATAAAAGCGAGATTTTTAGTGAATAAATATTTGGTTATATTGCGTAGGTCCAACAGGGTGCGCCGGCAACTTTCTACTTTTCACGAGGCAAGCTCGTTTGGCGAATAAAGCGATCCTGGCACACTTTCCACTTTGTTTACCAGTCGCCTACGCTTTCAGTCACGTATGCCTGTTTTTTAGACAGCTGCCCAGTTTTGATCGATCTCATTGCTGCCATGTTGTGACTTACAAATAAAAACAACATGGCTGCCATTACTAGACAATTTATAGGATTTTATAGCGGTTTTCCCAAAAAAAATAATCGTTGGTTTATGAAGTGATAACTTCTTATGGGAGGGTAAATCGCTTCGTTACGTAACGCGTTACGACGCCAGTCTGTCTGGCTTCCCTTTCTCCTCATCCTCTCTCACTTTAACCCATAGCGCTAGCCGTATTTAGGACAGACGCTTACTATATATTTATATACTATACATATTTATATACTGTATGTCTTTCAAGACCACGGGCCATAAAAATGGCCCGGACTTATGGAGGGCTTGCGTGGGGCCATGGGGAGGCCAACACGTAGAGGCCCCTTGACAAATTTAATATAAATGTGGCGTGACACTGACCGGCGATTATCCCTGTCTACACCATACAATAATGCACCCAAGGACAAGCCCCGGCCAGTGTAGGACTATTGTGGGAAATGAGAAGAGAAAGTACCGGGCTATTGGTGTGAACTGTTAGTGATACTAGGGCTCTGGGAATATGGGGACTATGGCGTCTGCCCGTCGCAATGTTCAGGGAACATGGAAAAATGGGCAAATTATATATTATTATAATATATAATTATATATTTATGTATATTATTAGACATAACGTTAAGTAATAACCTAAGCTTTTCTCAAGTTAAACAATTTCAATATTAAATAGTTCAACTTAGATTAGTTTAAGTAATCACACTTCTGTCTCGCGTCCCAAGACGCACACTTTTTTTTTTAAATAATCGGCAGAAAACCGTTCACATTGTATATCTCCAAATTAAACAAGTTGTGCTTGTGTTATGGGATATATGCAAGAGACCATTCTGGCACGACCCCAGACACCCAGACCACAGTAAAGAATGGAAAATTCGTTTCTGAAATTTACCATGAAATTGAACCCGGATCAATTGTACTGTAAGGGAGCTAAAGGGCTCTCTCAGTCACAGAGGCGTTTTGTAACGTGACCCTCGTTTTGTACTTCTTTGGTAATTACTAACATAGGTAGGTAAAGGTAGGTAACTTTTGTTGTAGAACAAAACGATACGATACAATTTTTTTAGATTTGTTTATCTGTTTCTTCGGGATTCACATAAACACATTGAGCCGATTTCGAACCGGTTTTCGCTGATCGATAGCTAATTCTTAGAATGAAATTGTTCGCTACCTTTTACCCTGGGTATCCCGAGAGAATTGTTCTGAGAATTATTTAAAATGGCGAGATAGAAAAAAAACGAATTCCAATGTAATTTTTTTACTGATTGATAGCAAATGTAATGTAACGAAACATGTAATATTTTTTATCCCAGGAATTGTCCCGGAAGTGGTTTATAGTTGTTTTTCCGACATAGTTTTCACTAAACTATAGCTGCGGTACTTTGTGTCGTGGGAATCCCGCGGGAATTTCAAGTCAAGAGTGGACGTCGTCGCGGGCATGTCCTAGTTTGATATATAATGCCGCTGCATAATGCTGTAGTATTGAAATCGTGAGAAGTAAAGAATAGGGGTAGCCGCACAATAGTTTTCATATGATGCTCGATCAGATTGGTAGACAAAATATCTAATAAATATATTTCCAGAATTTGCTGGTCCCAATTAGCCCCATCTTCTTTTCTTTTGATGTTATGGATAGATTTAAATTAAATATCCGTGCAGGAACGGAGAAAGAATACAATTTCCTGCGGTCGGGCGGCCTGTCGTAAGAGGCGACAAAACAACCCACAGCCAGGTGGTAGGGTTTTGCCCGGTTGGATGGCTACCATCCCTGGTCTAGAGTATGCCACTATAACGACCTTGATTTGTGTTCCGGCATTAGTAACCAGGTTCCAGTCCCCTTAAGAGAGTAGCAGCGCATTTGTAGCACTTTTGGTGTTGCAAATGTGCATAGGCGATGGTAACTGTTGTTCATCAAGTGGGCCGTCTGCCTGCCTGCTGAACTCATGCAATAAAAAAAATATATATTTACATTATTTTCTTGCACTACACCTAGTTACTTATTTAGGTTTTCCCTTATGAATACTCGTTACAAAGTACACAATAATTTACTCCAATTACGTATATGAATCGCAATAGAAGTTTCTTAGTTACGTGCCTTAGGTACTATACCCAAGTGTGACTACAGAATGTACTAGGAATTTCCTTTGTTTCCCCACAAGAATTTTGTGGTTCGTGACGTCGCAGAAACAGGTGTTTTGTCGGAATGTTCTTAAGCTTTTAGGTAAATTACGTCGTAGCAGAGGGCCGCTGTAAGGGGGGGGGGGGGGGGGTTAACAGTGGACCTTTGCCTCTGCTGACCAATCTGTCTGTTGTACCAATCTTGCACACTAGATCGTCACCGTGCAGTAAGTCTGTTCTAGGTCCCGTGGCGTTCTTATAAGATGCATAATCGTCGGGGCACAGGTTAGGTTTAGTTGCTAGTTAGTCGGCTCTCTTCGGGGAGAGGTATTGGTGCCATACGAGTCCCACACGCACTCGTACAGGCGGCATTAGGACCTGAATTTGGGTTCCCCCACTATCGATGGCCCGAACTTTTACGTAAATACGTGGATTACCTGCATAGCTAAACTTTTTAGATACTATTAAACTTACTTCAAAATCAAAGGTTTAAAATTTTTAGTTCTTGAGTCTGATTCGCTGGAGCGTTCCTAATATTGGACACATGTGGGATGGTAACGCAGTGCCAATTACTTGTTCCACTCTTCATGTGCAGGGCCGCGCTCTTCCCATGTCTGTGTTAAGAGACCAAAAGCGTGTGCACGGACAGCATGCTCGCAAGTGATTGTTTCGTTCGTGTTCGTTCTGTTGTCGTCAGGAAGGTCAGGTCAGGCCAGACTCTATGGGGAAGAGTTCTCACCGGCCGTCAACGCCGGCTGCCGGTGTTCCACATGCGCTCCCCTCTCCTGTCGTAGGACGCGTTACACACCGCCCTATACGAACAGAGAATGAAGACTCCGGGGGCTTGATTCCTCCGGAAGCAGATGAGGTCAGTAAGCCGCCGCCTACTAGTTCAGATACCGTCAAATCGGGTGGAAATAGCATCTTTTCGGGGGTCCTAGTGCTACCCCAACGTGGTGAATTCCAAACGCCCGCATCGCGTTTCCTCCTGCAGTGGCTTGTTCTCAATTGGATTTGCTCTCATAAAAAAGTACGCAAAGTATGTTAGGGATTAGATAAACAGGCGAAACAGATGGAACACGTAGGTGTTTTAGTGGGTATCCCCGACTGGGTGGCCATAACATCTCCTCGGAGATGCTATTAGTATTAACACCCCAACGCGACGAATCTAACACCGCGGTGCCCCGACGATGAAAGTCCTCATTTGGATTTACCTCGTTAAAAAAGAAGCAAGCAATGTGCATGTACAATTACAACCGAGAGTAAAGTTCGGTCGCTATACCTACAAATTAAAACTCATAATACAAACAAAATAGGTCATGAAACGTACGTCACATGAAACGCAGTAAATTCACTGTATCTAATCAATTACATTTCCTTATTCGCATGTGTGCACGTGGAGACACGTGGCGTAACACCAGCAGACTTGCGTGTGCGCACGTTTTCAACCGTTCTTTGTTGTCACGAACAAAGGGGCAAGTGTATAGCGTCCAAACACTTGTCCCTTTCAGTTCAAAGTAGACTTTTCTGCCACATTGAAAAACGGAAAACGGAAAAAAAATCATGATTATAAGAAGTCACAATAAAAAGGTTATATACTTTTGAAGTGAAACTCCTTTATCAGCGTTGGAAAAAATTTACCGTCACATTTTTTGTTACGCGTCACGTCACATTTTTCCACAATCCATCTATCAACAACTCGTTGCTTCAACGAGTTGTTGATAGATATATGCATATAGTAGATCATTTTTCGAAAAATAAGGTCATAAAGAAGTTTCACTTCTTACGTGTGTACACTAGTACACGCACACATGTTTTTTTTGTCAGTTGGTAACCCTGCCTGTCAAGTTATCGTGAAGGCACAATAAATATGGCTGATTAAATATAAATACACTCTGCAAAATAAAACTTGTAATATACTAATATGAATAGGTAAGTAACTTATAAATATGGAAATATTGTAAAATCAATAATTATTTTTGAACGCGCTACCATTTGCCGGCCATTGTCAACAAAAGACACGCTTCCGTACTAATGTGTTAATTTATCTTATACGCAACGAGGTATAATGTAATACGTATTTATATAATTCAATGTTTATACGTCGAAATATTTTTAGACTTTTGTCCATAGAAGTATCTCATAGATTTTTATAAAAGTGGATATTGTAAAAAACAATTATATTACAAATATTTACCTAACAATTTTGAAAACATAATAAATATTCAGAATAAATATATTTAAAGAGCTTAAAGTGTATAAAAGTAGCTACAAGCCACTTGATATATACCTACCTACAACTTGATATACTAAATACAGGATTCATCCTGTGTTAAAAATAAAACTATAAATAAAAATAATACTATATACGCAATAACCATTATCAATTTATTATTTCCGTCTTGTTCGTCACTTCTGTCCGTTGTTTCTTTTTTGGTTTTTCTTCTATTTGTAATTATAAGAATGTTCATATACACTAGTAATTATTTTGTATAATTTTATAATGAATGTTTATTGTTTTAATTTGCTTTGTGGAGCTAAGCCGTGGCAGCACTTAGAGGTCTTGCGGAAGAACAACGCTGGTTGTGTAACTAGCATTATGCTGAGCAAGAGCCTTTTTAGGACATCAGTATTAATTGTTAGATATATTATCATGCAAGACTTTTTGTATCTTGTCCTAAATAAATATTTTTTCTTTATTTTTTTCTTTCTATATATAAATAAGGTAATAAGTATACTATAAATAACACTAAAGTGGATATTTATCAAAATATTGTAGCCGCCTTCTGATGATTTTTTTTACAGCCTAGCCACGGATTTTTGGTATACCGAAGTGCGATGCGACGGGAACAAAAACGAAGGTAAAACTATTACGCATGGAGTATAAGTCGTTTGTGATATCTATGAAACCCTTCGTAGTTTAAGAACTGCTAAGCACTGGAACAATTTTATTAATGATTTTGAAAAATATAGTTACATACTTCTATACGCTCTTCTATAACATCCTTATGAATATATATTTATTATTATCTATATATATATATATATAAGCAAAGTTTGTTTTCTTTGTCCGAGGTAAACTCGAAAACTACTGGACCGATCAGCATGAAACCACAACCATTCGATGCGGAATTAATCGTAGATGGTTATAGGCTATATATTTTTCAAATTCTATGAGCCCTTTGCCATGTTTTCTCAATTTGTTTGTTTATTAATTTATTTGCTCCCATAAAACAAAAGACAGGCATTTATCCTTGGTTCATTTGTTTTCTAGCTCATAAAAGAGGAATATGATTTAACATAACCTCTATGTTAGAAACAACATGATTTTCACTAATAACAAACCGTGATCCGTTTAAAAAAATTATATAATGTCATTCGCCAGGCGAAGCGGGCGGGAACGGCTAGTGAATATTATAAATTCAAAAGTAACTCTGTCTGTCTGTTCAGTTTCCACGTAAAAACTAATGGACCGATTTGGCTGAAATTCGGTATATATGTAAATTTAATACTGAGGGTGGACATGGGATATTTTTCATCCCGAATTATAGGATAGATTTTGGGATAAATAAATAAAATAAATATGTATATATGTAAAGGTTGTCGCATAAAATATGATAGGTTTTTTTTTGTAGTATACCATTTTCGTAATTTTGTTTAATTTGGTAAATTTGTTAATTTTGGTCGTTTAGGTAGTGTTAGTAGTTTTGGTCGTTTATGTAGTTTACTAACACAGGTAATAAATAATTAATACAGGTATTAACGCCTGCTCTTTAACCAAGAGGTACGCACTAGTTTGATTGACTCTAGTCACAATCGCGGGGTAAACTCTAGTACTGTATATGTATCGATTCTGGTACACTCGTGCAACCGTGACTGTAAGACGCTGCAGAAAATCGTTTCACTTTTAATTTTTATACCGTAATAAATAACTACCCTACGTCGATAAAGAAGTTTCACATAGACATTAAATCGATGTTATTTCTAAAATTTTATTCGGCTCTGAATAAACAATCTTGGATAATGAAAAATTTTGGATGCACATCGTCTATTCGTTACCTTTATGGACTGATTTTATCTATGTCTAATATCATAGAAAAACCTTCCATAGACGAGCCCGACTCGCACACGGCCGTTTGTAATTAAATAACAAACGTGCAATATTGTAATTATAATTTTTTGGGAGTCTGATGATTGATGATTGGGGTGTACAAATTAAATCTCAAATTTTCATAATATAATAAGGAACTACGTTCCAATAAATATCGTGTTTCAAAGTGATTAAGTTGCTTGTATTTCCTTATATGCCGACAATAAAGGAGATAAAAATTAAACAAAAAGTGTAATTAAAACGAACAAAGAAGTAAAGGAAATAATACGCTGTGAGATAAAACAAGAAAAATATTTTTATTTGATTTTGTTATGGATGTTAGGTTGATAACACACATGTAATTTCCATTTTTCATTGCACTTCTTTGTTTTATAAAGATTTTTGAACCGATAACAAAGCTATCGAGCTCAACTTTATTTAATTCATTCGTCACTTTTTAAAACTCAACCTGTTCAAAGATCTATGGCACCAAACACGAATTTCTTATGACAGGTCAAAAAGTCATATTTTTTCAGAAAATGGTTACCGAAGTCTATGGGACCTTTGTGGTACTATACGTTGCCAGCCTTTAAGGTAGAATAGAGAGGAGGGGATGGAAGGGATGGGATAGGGTGATAGAGGGATAGGATAGGGAAGATAGAATAAGGGGAGAGGGAAGTGATTTTGATTACTCTTATCTAAAGCCTTAGGTACGAGCGGTAGACGACTCGTTAATTAACCTACAAGTAATTTTTCCAAGAAACTTCTGGAATAGGCGTCATTGAACTTGAACCTTATATTTTTGATAAGTAGTACGCTAGATAAATTAATTGAAGATTTTGGGTAGATAGACAGTACCCTACTTGGAATTTCTAAGTTTTACAAGCACCCAAATAAATTGGCCGCAACCCCACATTTCATAGGATCGCTTTCTTATCATATGAAACACGAATAGGTCAATGATAACCATTTCACGCTGACTTCCTATGAGAGCCTGGTAACATCGATCCAACCACTTCTAAGATCGGTAATCAAGATAATAATTGTAACATGCCTCTACCACGTAGATTTCAGGAAACAATTGATATATTTCACATAAGTAATATAAGTCCTGTTTAAAATATCAACTGGACTTTCATATTCATACTCTTGAGCTACTACGTTCTTGCTTACATTAATACCAAAAACTTTTTGGTTTTGAAACGAAACTCCAGTCTATGTTTCCTTAAGCACTGTGGTATGGAAGTTTACAAAAACTGTAATCTTTTGTAATTAAAAAAAATTAAAGGATACTCATTATGTTAATTTTATTTTATTTGGGCTAACAGCTCTAGTCTTACAAACGAAAGTTACAAAGATAAGTAAATATTAGCTAAATATAACAGAAGACAGAAGACACCACAGGTAACAGAAGAAATATAAAAAAAGAATATATAATATATTACATTCAAAAATGGAAACACTGAAGTGCTGAGTGTGCTTGAGGCCTAAAAAAGATGGCGACCGAAATGTCAACGACTTTTGCCGCCTAAAATATTGTTTGGCGGGCGAAGAATGGAACACATCGCTCATTGTCATAGAGGGGCACTGACACCCGAAGTAGATAATCCCACATATACGGGCACACTATAATTATAAAATTCTAATTTAGTTTACGACTGCAATAAGTGGTTGCGTTGGTTTTAGATTTATTATAACCTGCTTGGGTGTTGATAGAGTAGTTCATTTTTAAGCTTTGTTTATAGTTTTCGTTCTGCATGACAGTCAATAATTAATTAATTATATTGAACATTGAATTGTTCAGTTCAGTGTAACACTAAAGGTGCTACAAATGCACTGCTGCTCTCAAAAGGGAGACTGGAACCTGGCCACTAATGCCGTAACACAACTCAAGGTTGTTATGGCGGCATACTCTGAACCAGGGCTCGTAGCCATCCAATCGGGCAAATACCTGACTGTGGGTTGTTTTGTCGCCTCTTATGAGAGTCCGTCCGGCCGCAGGAAATTGTATTCTTTCTCCGTTCCTGCACGAATAATATTTATTTTATACGTATTTAATTTATTTCGTTAATGGATTTTCCATGTGTATTTATTACTACTTGCTTTGGCCAGCAAAGACTTCATTAAAATAACCCCAAGAATCTGAATAAAAAGTGCATGAAAATATAGTCCATTTCGTACTGTTATTTTTCTGTAATACGAGTATATAGTACAATGTTAATACGATATGTATGTATTTTACGGGTGGGAACCCTAGCTTTAGGCCCTCTGAGCAGGGGAGGTATCAAAGAATTCCTTGAAAATGTTTAAAGACAGTTTAGAATTTAGATTGATCCCAGGGACCTAATGTTTCAACTCCAAATGTCACAAATATGTCACCTCTTATGTTCAATATATTTCAATAGTATGTGGAAACTTACCTAGGCTGTTAGGGAAAATAGTAAATCAGTGTAATTACTGTTAAAAGACACGGCGTGAATTGTGCTGTTAACCCGAATACCTAGTTACATCTAACAACATCGATACTTATTAAGGTCAAGAATGTCATTGGTATTTGTTTTGAGGTAAAACATTGTTTTATTACAATTCTAACAAACATTATTGCGGTTTGACGACTTTTCGAGAACCTCCATATGTTAATACACATACTAGCGGGTAGGATAGACGTTGTTCAGCTTTAAAAAAATCAAAATCTAGTGCCCGATTTCAGTGCAAATATGTATCTAAATTATCTCGGGACGCATACGAACATACAAAATTATATATATAAGAAGATATAATTCATTTGTACGTGTTTGTATGTTAGTAAACTCCTAAAAGCCTGGACTGATTTTGATGATATTTTTTACCATCCCGGGACCCGCTCAAACACACACTTAAAAAAATATTTAAAATCTGTCCCGCGGTATAGGAAAAGTTCAGTGACACGTATAGAAGCTATTCAATGGCTTCAATTTTTCAATGTTTTAGTCTAAGAAATAATTATCAGTTTTATTTCGGTCCAAATTTGACCTATGTTTAATCATCGGTCTCATTTTTTTTTTTTTTTTAAGGCGAGGGAAAATGCTAACCGATTTACGCACTCTCAGGGCCGTCACTAGGAAACGGCGCGCATCCACCGGGGGCGAAAGCGCTAGCAATAGTATGCTTTGTTTGCGCTCCGTCCGCGATGGCTTGACACTGAGGAGTGTGGAGACTCCGAGCGATGCCGCACGGGCGAGCAACCTCAATACCCACTAAAAACCCCCTCCTCCCTGTCGACCCTGCGCTTTTGTTGTGATGGAAAGACTGAGATATAGAACATAGTTACGCAACAGTCGATCCAGCGCAATAAAGTGCCTGGAGTGTGCCCTGGGAGAACACACCCCACTTCGAAACGGGGGCAGATGAATCCCTTGCGATGCCTAGTAGCAAGGGGCCCCTCGTACCGGAACCTAACTCAGGGAGGGAAGTAATGCGCGTACCTGCCTCTCCGGGTGCCAGCTGAAGGCCGGCAACCTCGGGTGGAGGCATTAGCACGCGCTGCAGGACTTCGCTCCCTGTCCCTTTCTGCGGCCTCTTTGAGAGACATTACTGCCTCACAGAAAGTAACCGCAGACTCCCAGCGGTCGTCGCTGTGCAACATGGCCGTTACCAAGTCGTCAAGCGATCGGACGGCTCCTACGTGCGTCTCGAGCTCGAAACGCTGAGGCGTCCATGCAGCGCACTCAACAAGCGTGTGAAACGCCGTATCGGGTGCGCCGCATTGGCGGCAGTCCGGAGAAGGCAAGCAGCCCACAATGCGAAACAGATACTGATCGAAACAACCGTGTCCGGTCAGTATCTGAGTCGTCCTGAAGGTCAGGGTTCCGCTGGTGCGGGTGACCCATCTCTCCAGCTGCGGCCATATTGCATCCACCGTATAGCCGCCGGCCACAGGGTGTTCGAGGTCACGAGACCATTCGACGAGGCAGCAAGCGGTTTCCCACTTCCTGACCGTCTCTAATTCGACTTGACAGAAGGTCAGTCCTCTAGCTAGGGCATCCTGCCGGGTACGACGAACCCTGGACAGGACGTCTGCCTGGAGATGCCAGGGCAGCTCGCCTGCCAAGAGAGTCGCCGCCGACCACGACACTGTGCGGTACCCCCGTATGGTCCTCACGGCCAGAACCCGCTGCGCGCGGTGCAGCAGGGTTCGGTTGTGGCGGTGAAGCGAATCGGACCAGACGGGCGCACCGTAGAGCATCATCGGTCTCATTACTTCAAATCTGTACTGTGTACAATGTAGAACTCGTATCTCATTCTCTCGCAGGCTAAATAATATAGATATTTATGTTTATTTCTTTATAGTGTAGGTATTTTGTTTGATCTTGTTTCAAATCATAACAATTTTTAAGAAATTTCACTTCAAAAACAAGCTATACTTTATGTTCAATTGCGATGCCCTCTACAACGATGTACAC
The DNA here is from genome assembly GCA_949752895.1 of Dendrolimus pini. NCBI lineage: Eukaryota > Metazoa > Arthropoda > Insecta > Lepidoptera > Lasiocampidae > Dendrolimus > Dendrolimus pini. The sequence continues at coordinate 17,784,744 of OX457141.1, read as the reverse complement.
AAACGTTTTGGTTTCCCACAGCGAACATTTAGGTTTAATGTCCTTTTATTGACCTAACCCACGTTTGCTCTGTCAGGGTAATGAACGGTCGTCAGTCTCGGCATGGGATATTGTTTAATATTACATGTTTATACTTGTACAGCCGACCACGAAAGTAGTCGATGATAATGTTACGAGTTGCACCAGAAATTTATTATAAGATAAGTGAGCGAAATTTCATACTTTTTCCGCGCAATTTTCGTAAAAAGGGGTACAACGTTTTGTGCTTCACGTATTAATATATAGATATGGCATAGTTTGCTGCATACGGACATATATATGTACCGGGATAGAGCTCTGAATTATACTCGAAGTTACTCGCCTCTATCGCATAATACACAGAAATTCACAGAATAACAATGCAGTGTCAGCGGTGCCGTCTATACGAGCGCTTATGTTTTCAGCATGTCCGTCCATCTTAGTACGCCAGGAAGGTTTCGCGACGACTAGATTTAATATGTATTAAATTTAATACTTATCTACATATATTTTCGTGAACTTTTTATGTACCTACATTGTAGTTTGAAATCGTAAAAAATTTGAACAAAATGAGGTAGTAGTATTTCAAAAATTCGTAGAGTAGGTATCCAACTGTTAGTCCATTGGTAATAATAGAGAGGTCAGATATAGGAAGCAAACGGCATTTAAAATGATTAAAATGCTATGATATTAGATGGATTAACCAAGATGAACAATTTGGTTACAAAGTACACAACTGAACGCGTACAAAGGTTCACACTTCTTAAATTCAATGACATTGAATATAAAAAGTGTTTTGTTAATAAGTACATTTGAATGAATGAATAAGTTTAGTTTTATTTCTTATAAGACAAAAGAGCGATAACAATATAAACAGAACATAAGCAAGTCTAAAGTAGAAGTCTCATAGATCTCTCGCTGTTGAAACAATTATTCTTTAAATGCCTTCTGACACTGGTCATATCTATCTAGTAAACTGGTATTCTGCATAAAATAATATTCAGAAACAAGCAGTTTATCTTTATATTTATCACTTCGTTTGATTCATCCAAATTGAAAGACAGAAATGAACCGTCTAATATGAGCTGAATTACTTCGCCGACAAGAATTATAATTGTTACTCAAATAGTTGAGCTGTTTAATGGAACATTTTTTCTGTCGACCGTATTCATAGTTTCATGAATGAGTCATGGTGTCAATCCAGAAATGGTATGCATTATGGTTTGGAGCAAAGCAGTGCTAGGAATCATTATTGTCTAATTATTATAATTGTTCGTATTTTGCTTCCGTATGGATCCATTAAGTCATTTAAATATTCAATGAAAGACGAGTTCCTCTGATACGTGATCATAATTTATTGTCAACTAACTGGACATAGTAAATCTATTAATATAATAATCTAATATAAGGCCTCGATACTCTAGGGGCCTAAATGTTGGGACGTTTAGTTCTTTGCAATCCAGAGGTACTATTAACAGTGTTCGATTACAGTGTTCTTAATGATTGAAAGATGACGAGTATTTAAGGCGATAGAAAATATTGTACTTCTTGAATAATATCTGAATATAAAAACGAAGACCTGAAAAATAATGGAGTTAAACTAAGCTAGAATTTTCAAAGTAGTGAGAGTGTTTTAACAAATTTGGCACTTTTGATAATGGTAATTGGTACTTGAGGAATTCTGAATTTTTGATTGTATAAAAGATATTTTTTTTTAAATACATGAGTTCACCAGACAGGTGGACGGGGCCCACCTGATCGCCTATGGACATTTGAAACACCAAAGTTGCTACGTAACGCCACTCTCTAAAGGGAGACTGGAACCTGGCCACTAATACCGAACACAACTCAAAGTTGTTATGGCGGCATGGTCTACCGCTTGGCTGTGCGGTGTTTTGGTCGCCTCTTATGACAGGCCGCCCGGGCGCAGGAAATTGTATTCTTTCTCCGTTCCTGCACGGATTTTTGAGGATCGGAGGAAATTTATGGAAGTAAAAGATACAAAAGCCACATCAATAAGCCAGGTGTAAACCTCCGTCAGGCGCTCTCAAAGTTTAAAAAACAAATTCATAAATAGATGTTTGAGGTACGTTGAGATTTCAATTAACAGAGTATTTTGTTTAAAAAACACAGGCGAGTTAAAAACATATGATAAAAGGCTTTGGTAGAGTTAACTGCGAATCTAGTCTAGGTATTTATCATATCTTATCGCTTATCAGGTGGACGTCTCGCAAATATTTGTTGCACGGACGCAGCTATTAGGATATTATGTAGTCTTAGTACCTATCTACTTTAGGTTATAAATGTGTCCTGTTTTATATTCAAAACAAGATTATAAACTTTAAACGGTTTCGAGTTAATTCAGTAACAACTTGGAAAAAGAATACTCGGAATTTTGTTTGTATTTATTATAACTAGCGGTCGCCCAGCGGTAGAAATTCGACCATAATTAATTTAAATTATTAGTTTGAATATTATTAAGGTTCTGATGGCAAAGACTATTATTATATACTTACTTACTATATACTACATACTTACATCTATAATTACAGATTTTTACAGACAAGGCTACACTGTAAATTTGACTTTAAGAATAAACAAAAGAATACTCTTTTGTTTATTGTTAAAGTCAAATTATTTATTAGACACACACACGCATATATACATATCCGTGAGTGTGTCAAATACATGGTAGTGTGTGTAATGTTTTTTTTCACTTAATGTGTTTTTTATGCATAATATTAAAAAAATATTAGCATTCGCCGCTTTTTCTCTACTCTTCTTTGAACTGGAAATGTAAGCCTGTTAGCCACTATGCTACTGTCGTTGTATCACATTTCCTCAGACGTAATAAAAGTATATACGTAGCCTGCGTGGTGAAAATGTATGAGAATGACATAATAGCGTAACGATATGTCACTCCCATACATTTTCTATTCTATTCGTTTAGCGCTAGCCCCTTGTCTACATAGCCTTCTTTGCTTTCACGATTCGTACACTGTTGCGTATTATTAAAATTGATCTATCTACTGCGCAGGTACATTAACTAAAAACTAACTCCTTTGACTCAACGAACCAAAATGAGTCTTGGCCTCCGAAACGAGTACACGTCGCTTGTTTCTGTCCTGTGATCCTGTGCGATTTTTTGTCAGTTATAACTTGAAGCTCGCACAGGTCAGCCGCCACTCTGTCCCTCGTGGGATTGGGAGGAATGATTAGTTATTTCAAATTGTAATTCGATTTAATACTGAGTTCTCGTAATGCACTGCGAGACGATCGGCAACCTCTTGTCTTGCGGGATTCAAATTAAATTGCCGTTAGAATTATTATAGAGTTTAATAAAACTATACAAACACGTATAACACAGGTAAAAATATAACCGAACACAACAAGTCCAAACGTAATGCAGAAAGTCGTAATTCCATAAAACGTGCAAAGTCCGTCACGAAAAGTTTCCCGATTGTAGTACACACATCTCGCTTCGTTCGTGGTTCTCGCTTGACTACCCCCCTCTTTCCATCAGGCCGTCGTTTTATACCTCACACAATGCCTGGCTAATTATTACAGCCGCAATCGACCATAAACAAGTACAATAGAACAATGGACTGTTCTCTAGAAACGTATGCCAATAAACAAGTAAACAAAAAAAGACGATCACAAAAGAATTACAATTGGTTCAAATGCGGACAGGTATAAATGTGTTTTTACAGATTAGGAGTGGAATTTGTTTTTGTCGGAACCTAAGTTGTAACACTATTCAAAGATCAGCATCCTGTGGTCGACTTCACTTTGAGAGTTCGAGACTCCGAGCTCGTCTCAAACACTTAATTCAGTTTAAATTACATTTATCTATTTTATAAGTACCCTTCTAATCAATTGTTCCAAAGAAGGCAATGCCCTCTAAGCTTCACCCGAATCGTTAAGAACTAAATGTTTAGTCGATCTTGCACTTGTGTATTATATCGAACCATATCCAATCACCTGATAACCAGATGTGTACATAAATATATTATATCGTATCATTTAGCGTTTAAATTGATAAAAAATGATTACAAAGAATTTCATACAATGATGTTTATATATTAATTGTATTATATAATAGAAACAGATTGATATGTCATTATTTGTCATAACGTTAACGCAACGTAACGTAAGAACTTTCCTTCACAATACAAAGAAGAAACCTTTTATCCTGATACCTTGAGGCTTTTGGAGCCTAAGGCACATTTCCTCTGTCGAGACCTCTCAACGTGTCTGAGGCTGACTTGCACCTTTTTTTGACGAGGAGAAATTCACTTACTTACTTCTCACTGTGTGAGGGTCACGGTGAGGGCATTTGGAGACTTGCCTGCTTGGTCCTGCCCTGGTGGAGGTAGGTTACCACACCCGGAATACCCAGTAAAACTCCCCGTGTTCCTTCCATTCGCCTATAGCCTAGGCGACGGGAAATGCCTATCGCCTACTCCGCATGGGCCCTGGCAGGCACATGCTGAAACAGCCAATTCCTGGACGGCCTCTGTGTTTGAGCGGGCTAAGCCTTTGCCGGCTTACTTCACTGCAACGTAAAGCTGGTGTGGTAAATTTCGGAAATGATTTTTCTCTGTTATTTATTATGATCTGGGATCGACCCTAGAGTAGTACGTTGCATATTACCCATAACACAAGTGTAACTTGCTTAATTTGTGCATATACAATGTGTGTGTTTGGTGTTGGCTGCGAAGTTGCCAAATAAGCAAACTGTCCAGCTAATAGAAAGTGGGTTACCATCGCTTATAGATGTTTGCAACACCAGGCTCGAGGACACAGCGTTACCAGCCTTCAGTATGGGATATAGAGGAAGGGATGGGGGTTTTACCCCCACGCGAGACCCTGACCTATAGGATGACGCAGATACTTACTGGTCACGGGTACTTCGATAAGTATCTGCATCAGATTGCGAGATGTTCGTCGCTTGTTCAATGCCGCAAATGTGACTCGCTCGATTCTGCGTTTCACAAGCTTGGTCGAGGCCATGCTCTGCAGTGACGATCCCTGGCAGGCGGTTTCGTCCTTTTGCGAGTTAGTAATAACCCAAAAAGAGGCCACCGGGCGAGAGACGGAGAAGTCTGCGCATGCAACATCCGGACTCCGTCGTTGGCCCCCAGAGGCGTAAATACACACAGACTATCCTCCCGTGATACCACCACAGTAGAACCGACTGCAACTCGGGGGAGTGCAGTTGGGGAACCTCTCTATTGGTGAAGTGGTTTACCACCAATCCGAGGTGAACCAATTCAACGCTGGGACGACATAGTGTTAATAGTAACAACGTATATTAGATCCTGAGTAGTCCCAGTTCATGCGTGTTAAAGGGGCGCAGGCTTAGGTTTAGCGAGGTAGTTGGGAACGTCTTTACCAGAGTCCACGTTCAGTAGTCGGTGACGGGAGGCTTTTTCTAAAGATCTGCAGCCGGTCGGATTCACCTCAGATCCAGACTCTGTTCGAAACTAATATCCCTGCATATAAAAAAGAGGGCTCAGATAGGAGGAGTAGCTTAGGTAATTGGATAAGGGGAGGAGAAGGTGGGCCATGAGGATTTTTACTCATCGGACAAAACAGGATTAGTTTAAGGATACTCGTTTCACGCCGACGTTCTGTGAGAGCGTGGTATCGAGTCAGTCGGCTCAAAGAACTGTAACCTAAATGACGATTGCAGCATAGTTCTACCACGTATACAAATGGGCGCAAAATACCCCGCAGCGTCAGAATGAGGACCGTGGAACAATTCCACGGCCTCATGCAGCGGCCTCCAAACTCACATTCACATTTATAATAAACTAGGTTATGCACGCGACTTTGTCCACGCTGACTTAATTAATTCCCGCGGGATTCTCGGGACACAAAATATCGCAGCATTGAAAAAAAAAGGATGTTAGCTATCGATTTAGTGAAATCTGTATCGTAATTTTTATGCACCCGGACAACTTCATACCGCTTCCGGGAAAATTGGGATTCCAAAAAGTGCAAACACTTTATTACATAAAATTTACTATCGATCGTTGAAAAAGCGCATTGGAATTCACAATTTTGTTTTCAATCTGGTCATTTTAAATCACTGCCAGTAAAATTCCTGCGAGATTCCTAAGACAAAAGTAGCGCAGATTTTAAGTCTAAGCCTAAATTGCTGTCGTTCAGCGAAAACCGCATCGAAACCGGCCCTGTAGTTTTTACGTGAATCCCGAACAAACAGAGAAACTGACAAACAGAAAAGATATGTAAAAAAATTGCATGGTATTCTCCATCGATTATATAGTCTATTCCAGTTGGGTTTTTTTCACAAGCTTTTATTTAACTTGCAATGGATGTACCTATGTATGTATGTCAGTATGTATGTAAGTATGTATGCATGTATGTAAGTATGTAAGTATGCATGTAAGTTCGGTTGGAATCTTGCAAGATAAATTTGACCAACTTCCCGGTTTCCGATTGAGCTGAAATTTTGCAGTATATATATAGCGTGACAATGCAATAATGTCCTACCATGGAGCTGATCTGATGATGGAGTCGGAAGGTGGCCATAGGAACTACTGTACTAAACAAGATAGACCCGTCCGTTTGGGCTCGATTTACTTGTCTTGACTAGCACTCTGCTGTTACATGATATCATGTTTCTCAAAAGCTTGTATTTAAAAACCTTTTTAAAAACGTTTTTTTTAAATAGTTTCAATGTACACGAAAGTTTTAGAATTTTATAATATTATAGATATTAGTTAGGACTTTCAAATAAATAAACAATTAAATTAATTTCCCCTACGAATTCTACCTCAAAATAATAGTCTTAAATTTCAGACTTTGCGAAACCAGCACAGCCTTTTATGGCAGCCGAATCAATGGAAGGAGAAAGCGGTTAAACGTGTTAGGTCTCAGGTTCGCTTGCAGTGTGCCCACGCGGAACATCGACCCTGCTTCATAATATTCCATACTTATTAAATTATCATATCATTTATCTATACCCATGTATATGTATCTGCCAAATGCGTGACAATTCACGAACTATAAACAACACCGACTTCATAATGTTATGGTTAATTCTGAAATCGGTTTACTTTTTTTGCTAGAAAATTTTAATTTTATACCTGAACTAGCGGCCCGCATGGCTTCGCACGGGTATTTAATAAAAAAAATTTTAAAAAAAATATAATATATCCTATGTCACCTGGGGATAGTGTAGCTTGCCAAGAATCCCGTGGCCTGGTTTACTGCCAGGTCGAGCTTCAGCCGATTAGGACGCGGGAAACCGCGGTCGGTAGAGTTGGAAAATCCTGTGGCTGGCATGGAGACAGTGGAAGCGGTGCGCCCGCACCTGTTGCGATAGCTCTCACGGAAACGCGGGACCCTGACCTTTAGGATGACGCAGATACTTAACGGGAATGGGTGCTTCGATAAGTATCTTAATCAGATTGCGGGCTGCCTGCCTTCACCTCAATGTCGCCAGTGTGGCGCACGAGACAGTGCGGTTCATACGCTAGCCAAGTGCGCAGCATGGGCACCGCAGAGATTTGAACTCGAGACACTCGTAGGTCCGATTGATTCGCTCGGCAGTCTGGTGCAAGCCATGCTGCATAGCGACGATCATTGGGTAGGTGCGGCCAATTTCTGCGAGCCAGTGATGTATCAAAAGGAGGCCGCAGAACGAGAAAGGGAGAGAGGTGCGCATGCGTCTCGCGGGTACCGATGTCAGTCGGGGGTCCCAGAGGTGTAGATTTGCGCAAGATCTCCTCCCGTAATACCGTTGCAGTGGCCCGCCCCCTAGGGAGCAGAGGAATCTTCAACCCTGTTGACGAAGTGACTTTGCCTTTCCTTCCAGAATGCCCCGATTCTCAGCCAGACCAGCGTATAAAACGCAGTGTCTTGTGCCCGCGATATGAAAAACTCACCCGCCTGTTTAAGCCCTGGGAAGACGCAGGACAACCGCTAAGCAACAAGCGATATAACATAAGATGGCGCCAAGCGACAACTTGTGCTTACTTCATACATATTAATACTGTATAAACTGAACGCAGACAAGTCACACAGATAATACAGAATATTAAAATATGAATAGAATTTTAATTCAAACCGCAAACCAAATAGTTTTTAAAGCTCTGTGCAGCGATAATTGTAATAAATAAAGCCTTATCGCTGTATTGTTCAGTTTTATTTCGTATAAACTTGTCATATTTAAGTGAAATACATTAAACTAAGTCCAGTGCATTGTTTAATTTATATTTATTAATAGTTTTTATCTATCCTTTTATGCCTTGAATTTGTTGTTAAATTTGTCCGGACTAACAGGACAAGCAAGGTTAATTGATTTGTTTGATTCGTTTCCTTCCTTAACATCAATTTTCAACGCTTGTTGTTATTTGAACATAGATAATGATAACCAATTTATAGGAATTTTCCTGTTGTTCTCTTAACAATAATACCTACATCGTTATATTTTATTATTAATACACGATTTAAAATACCTACCATGACTTACATTAGGATCTAGTACTTCTCTACACAAGCCGTCTTAATAATATTGGACGCCGGGGCGCGGAAATTAGGTTAGAATTACTATTGTTACATACCGACAAAGTGAATGCATACCTAGTTTTTATTACCTTCCCGCATTTGGACTTCTTTTGTTTATTTTGTGTTTAAAATTTGCAATTAGACAATAAGCCTATTGTTATTGTACTCGTTTATGGCCGCATGTGTGCAGATTACGGTTTCTCGGACTCTTCAGTCCTCGCGATCGGTTGCTGTGTTGTACAGTTTAGAATAAAACGATGACCGAAGGTGGGGGCTGAGGCAGTCAAGTGACGATTACGATACGAGTAAGACATATACATTCGATTAGCTATATAGTGACGGACTTTGCGCGTGTTATTGAACCGTGCAGTTTGTACTGGTTGCGTCTAATTATATACCTGTGTTATACGTGTTTGCATAGTTCTAATAAATTCTATAGTAATTCCGACGGTATTTTAATTCGAGTCCCGCACTCGTCGCAATATCAATGAGAAAAATAGTATCATCAGTTGCTTTAGACTATCTGTCTGAAGTTTGGAGTGAAATTGGTGTAAGCTATTGAAATTAAATCTGGGAGATGTTCATCAGTAAGTCGAGATCGAAATTTTTTCTTTATGAAGTTCATCTTCGAAAATTCTAATAAATTCTATAGTAATCCCAATGGCATTTTAATTCGACTCGAAACACTATCGTGTTGCAATGATCCATCACTGACGCCATAATGATGCCTTTCGTATATTGTATATTGGTCTACAAATTTTCGAGGCTATTCAAAAGGCTATGGAGCTAGATCGAAAATTGTATAGTTTCTGCTTCTGGGTCATAAAATTTAACACCGTGCTCTCAAAAACTTCTCTATGAAACTTTATGACAAAAAGTTACTGTAAAAATAATTAATTACATATTTATCCTTAACAGATAAGGAATAGACAACGACGTTAAAGAAATTACAATAAATTTTTCCATGAAACAAAGTTAACAAACACTTGATGGTATCTGATTATTGCGTATCTTTAATATTTTCCGGTGTTTTGCAACTATTTATCGCTAACAAGTGTCAATAGTCCTTACAAGATAACGCTTATTCCAATTTTGAATTAATTGTATTAATATCATGAGTGTTGGTTTTTTTTTCAATTAGTGACTTTTTTTTAATGCGGGGGATGCCTTTGCACAAGACCGGGTCCTTTGCTAGGGATTAGACCAGAGTTGATTATGGAGGCAATACCCTATGGGGCTGCCAAACTCGATATCGATATCGAGACTCGATATCAAACCTACCACCCAACTCAATACTCCACTAAAACATACCTCCACCTAGGTGCCTTATGTGCCTATGTGCCTTCCTTATGGCAGGAAGAGCGTGAGACTTAGAACGTAGTTACTCCCACGTTGATCCTAGCGCATCAAGAGCCAGTAAGCCCCAGGAATCAGGGCAAACTCACTTCGTCAACAGGGGTGAAGACTCCTCCGGCCCCTAGATGCATGAGGGTATGCAGGGTACCCCTGCACCGGTATTTCAAGGAGGGAAGTCATGCGTACATCTGCGCCTCCGGGACCCCGACTTTCAATTAGTGCCTGCGGTATCGTTAGTCAACTCTTTAGTTTCTTTTTTTAAAATAAAATAGTAAGGTTACGTTCTGGTTACGTTCCATTAGACACTCACAACGACCACGGTCACGACCGCGATTTTTCCCGTTCCACTTGCTTGCCGGGGTAGGTCCAAGTGGAACGGCTATTCGGCCCACCTCTTGACATGGGTCGTTGTGAGCGTTGTGTGATCAAAACGATTATGTCATTAGTGACGTTTTCGCCACGACCACAACGACCGCGGTCGCCTTGTGGAACGGCTAACGAAGTATTTTGGGCGTTTCAATTAATGCGGTTCTCGCTCTTAATTATGTTTTCTATATAACTTATCATATTTAGATGGTGTAAACTTACAAAATTTTAATTTTTATTTATATTTTATTTTTCATATTTTTGCGTATTTCAGATATAAACGCATATTTTAATAATGTAATTTTAAATAATATAATAATAATTTTCTTTCCTTTTATTGTATCTTTGTCTAATTGAGTACAGTTTGCTACAACTCCAGTAAGTCTTCAAAAGTAATTCTGTAACATACTTCTGTATTAAACTTATAAAAATGAACTTGAGATATAAATAGAATAAGAAATATAAAGAAAAACAATTTTTAGACAGACATGTTGCTGGGAAGTTTCTTGCCGCCTCCTCTTCTTAACAGCAATAACACGTTGCGAAGCGGTGTACATAAAATAGGAAGTAAAATTAAATTTTAACAGATATGTATGACCTCCAAAAAGTGTGATCCAGTGGAACTTCATTTGAACAAAAACTTTTGAATTTGAATAACTCAAAGTTTTCAATATAGAACTGCACACAAATTATCTCTATTCAAGTTCCCGCCAAAACTCTTCCATGTTTAATCTATGTCTAGATGCCCAGACCGGCTATAAAATCGATGTTATCTAGGACGTTAATTATCCAAATAACCACGATTAAATATGTACCTTAACACCTAGCGTTTAAGTATCAATATTAAATGTTAAAAGCTAACTTATTTAGTTCGGAAGTGACCCCATTCTTTCGCACAATCTCTTGTTCTCATATGTCAACCTTGGGCGATTGTAATTAAATAAGATCTTTATGCCTTTGTAATAAAGAACAAATTAATTCATAAAAAAGTACAATCTTAATAATAAGTCTGTACAAGGCGATGTTCTTAGACGTGGCTTTGTATACTTCCGCATATTCGTTGTTGCAATTTTCATTGTAATAACGTTGTTTATTGAGAAATAATTAAGATATATTAATAACAAATTCAACCCTTTGACCATATTACATAATAACTGGCAACATTTATAGTATTTGATAATTTTAATGGTTATAAACTGGGAGAAACGGTCGAAGATCGCCACGACCAGTGGGACCAATGCGCTCGAGCCGAGTGAGCGAAACGAGTGCGTCGCTACCGTTGTACGGAGAGCATAGTCACGACACACTCCGACACAGTTTGCTGCATGATTAAGAAAATGTCAGATAATTTCCTTGTTTTAATACCGTCAAAACAGAAAGAAAACGATTGTGTATTAATGTAAAGTTACAGATATTTACAACTCGACCAAAATGTCTAGCAAACGAACTATTTTTTTTTAAATCATAAACAAAGCGAGTTTATTTATCCTTGTTATTTTAATGTTATCGTTGATCAGAGTCTAAAATCCGCTAAAAAATAACTAAATACGCATGTAAAAATACCAAGTTTCACGTGAGCAGTGATTTTAAAAAATTACCAAGGATGTGTAGTGGAATTTGAAGCAAAAATCTTTTCGTTAGGATGCGACGATATTTAACAAAGAACAGCCGACAAATATTTTTTCTGTTAACTATCATAAGATGTTAAAACTCTTGCTTACAAAAATTATAGTCATTATTATTAAAGTAAACAACATTGGCTATGTTGACAAAATGCAACGACGTAAATAAAGCAACTTGATACTTGATTGAGCAACTTGAACGATGCTTGATGTCGTACTTAAAATTACTAGTAAGTATCGATTACTTTTGACCTAAGATTGGAGTTGCTAGAGTTTAGATTTTGCGAAAGTGGCGCCCCTATTACTTTCTACTTTATTTTGCCGTACTGTATTGTGTAATTTATTTATGTTTCCACAGGTGTGCCGGCAGTTACTTTCGTTACGGGGTGTGCCGATCCAGAAACGTCCAGAAAATTGAAACAGACACAAAATTAATAAAAAAGAAATAAGTAATAAATTATCTAATGTCATAGTTGAAGGTAAACGTTGGTGAGTCACGCGATATGAAAACCACATTAATTTCGATAAAGTACTTCTCATGCAACTTTCGACCTTATCTGTAACTAATTAAGTACTCACTAATGTTTTTCATGAGCTAAATTTATATTTGCAGTAAATTAATTGGAATTTGTTAAGCTCATTGATGTTGTAATGTTTTGAAGTATATATTTCAGACACAAATATCCAGAGAAAGGAGCGTTTTATTCACAGGACTTTCTCTAAAGTTACCTACTGCTTGCTATATCTGGGACACTGTTAGTGTTAGCGACCCTTTTAAGCAGATGTGGCGAAGTATTTAATGCGTTATATGTGATGTAAAATTCTACATATATGTTTCTGCGGACCACAGGCCATGATAATGGCCCGTCTTTTGGAGGGCTTGCGTGGGCCCATGGGAAGGCCAACACGTAGAGCCCTCTTGACTAATTTAATCTAAACTAGTGGTTGCCCGTGGTCGAAATTCGACCATAATAATTAATTTAAATTATAAGTTTGAACATTATTAAGGTTCTGTTGTCAAAGACTTCTATAATCACAGATTTCGCCAAGGCTACACTGTTAAATTGACTTTAACAATAAACAAAAGAGTATATAGTGTGTGTCAAATAAATGGTAGTGTGTGTAATGTTTTTTTATGCATAATTTAAAAAAATATTCGCATTATGCACTCCTTCTCTATATATATAAACTATAAGTGTGCGAAATTTCATACTTCTCCGTCCGCGCAATTTTCTTTAAAAGGGGTACAAAGTTTTTACTGTCTTTGCTTTACGTACACCATACAAAAAAGCATCCAAGGATAAGCTCCGGTTAGTGTTGGACTATTGTAAGGAATGAGAACAGAAGATACCGGGCTATTGGTATGAACTGCTAGCAGAACTAGGGATCTGGGACTATGGGGATGATGACGTCTGCCCGTTGCAATGTTCAGGGATGATGATGTGTATTATTAATGAAGTTAACCATTGTCAGATAATGTATCTATGTCCACTAATGTAACAAATTATAATTACGGGATTATTTTTAATGTAATCCATAAGACGCATTTGACTACAGTCATTAACTCTAATATTACAAAGTATAAAATAGACGATTTCTTAGAATATTGTTTAAAAATAGTTAAAAAAGTAATACATAAAAATAAGACTAGATAAATAAGTATACATTATAAAATATATAGTATAGTATATATGTATAAGTTAATGTATAAAACAAAAAGTTGATTTTTTTTATCAATGTCTACTTGCTCTTAGATTTAGAGGACTTATGTTAGAATATAAATTATTGTATCTCATATAAGTGAACTGTAATGTTCTTTTGAGAATAAAGTTCTTTAAACCCAACCCAAAAATAAAAAAAACAATAAAAATAAAATATAGTATTAAAATAGATAAGTAGAAAATAAGCCAATTGTAATAGCATAAAAGTAAAAAACAAAAATGTAATAAATTAAGGACCTTTTTGTAAAAAACAAAATAAGATAAAAAAAGGCCGGACAAATCCTGTTCGTCTGACGGAGGGGAACAAAATCAAAAACTCTAATATTATCCCAGATGGAGTAGGAATGTAACATGTGCTTAAAATGAATAAGGAGTCAGAATTTATAACTTAAAAATATCAAGTGTCAACCCTAAAAAAACCGTTTCGCAAAAATGTTCGAGTCTGTAACCAAATTTTATTTTATTGTTGTTTTAATTAATTAATTAATACATATAATTAATGTATACAGATAAATATAATTGAAGTTTTTTTTTACTAAATGCATATGAAAGTATATACGTACTTGTATAAAAAAATTTGTCTGGCTATCTGTCTGGATGTTCGACTTAATCTCTGTGACGACTGGACCGATTTTGGCGGGACTTTACTGGGCAGATAGTTGATGTTGTAAGGAGTAACTAGGTTACTTTTTTGAGTTCACACCTAAAGGGTCGTTATGCGTATGAACGCAAGGTCCATTATCCAGCCGTTTGAGCTTGAGAGAGATATCTATGATCATCATTCTTTCTTCTATTGTTACCGTCTACTACAGGAAGGTTTGCACTGAAAATCAACGTCGTGTTGGCAATAATTCCGGCACAGCAATATGCTGAGTGCAAACCTTCTTTGCTGAAAATGCGGCGTACAAATTCACAGAATATGCTCTGTGTATAATATTGTATAAAGGATGTAATTACGTCGCTGTTTCTACAAATAAAGTCTTTCTTTCTACTTCTTACCTACCTTTAGCACCTGGTACCTTTAAATTGGCCGACGGGCCAAGCTAGAAGATATGCATACACTCAAAGTTTATACTAACACTACTTAATCTATATTAATATTATAAAGAGGAAAGATTTCATTGTTTGTTTGCATTGAATAGGCTCCGAAAATGCTAAACCGATTTGAAAAATTCTTTCTCTGTTGGCAAGCTACACTATCCGAGGTGGTTGCGCCGAGGAACACCAGACACCTCCTTGTAAATTCTTCCTTCCCGTCCTCGTCATCAAGAAAAGAATAAACTTTTAAATGAAGAATGCGCAAAACCACAAGCATTCCGCTACTGAGTGCTGTCACCGCAATACAGATACATAAGTGAAATCGTTGGAACACAATAAATAGAAATAAACGATTAAAACTGATTTTAATGCTAATAAACCATATCCTAGTGCGTGTGAGCCCCCGGGGGACGAGTGCAGTGTGGCGGCGGACTGGTGGCGAGGTAAATCACTCTTCCCTCGCTTCTTCTTCCACGTCCCTTTTACCTTCTCCCGGCCATCGCATCGCGTCCGCATTTGTTGGTCATTCGAGCCGGACAATTGTTGGAACACAATAAAGAAATAAACTGTTATAGCCTTATTTCATGCTCATAAACCATATCCTTGTGAGTGTGTGATCCCCCTGGGGAAGAGTGCAGTGTGGCGGTGGACTGGTGGTGAGGTAAGTCACTCTTCCCTTGCTTCTTCTTCCACGTCCCTTTGCCTTCTCCCGGCCATGCCTGCACCAGGTTGACATAGGCTATAAAAAAAGTTTCATAATTACCGTCACATGGGGCCGCTGCTACGGGTGTAGCAGCGGACTTCCTCCCCCTTGCTTGATGAAGTGGATCACTCTGCCACCGGGGTGGCCCAGTATTACCGAGCGTAGGGGCGTCACAATGCAGTTACTCTGTTCTAGATCCCGTGACGCCCCGTAAAAGCGTTGATACAGGGACGCAGGTTTAGTAGGTAGTTTGGCGATCGGTTTCTCGCGACTGCTTCTGTTTGAAGCTAGCGTGGAGAACCGGTCGCTGAGAGCCCCACATATCCTCGATGCATACTTCGGCGCTGCATTAGGCTCTTCCCCCGAAGAGCTCGAGGACGGTGTCCAAAGAAATTCCCCCTGCGTTATCAAAAAAAAGGCTATAAAAAAGTTCTGTTTAGATACCCGTGCGAAGCCGGGGCGGGCCGCTAGTCCCATATATTTTATTTGTTGAATATAAGTAACGTCTGGGAGCCCTGGGATCTTGGTCTTGACTATTAAAACTAATGTTCAAATCATGTTAATGAAATACAACAATAACCTCCATATATTTTTTGTTCAAATATTTTTCAAGCCTTAACAGATAGTTTGAAAACAGCGGAAGTTTATGAAGCTATTAGCAGCTTTGATCAGACAAGGCTGCATCAAAACACGAGTGGTGACGCCATTTGTTGTTTCCATACTTCTATGCCACCTTTGCACAGGGATGGATTGAGTCACCTGATAATAATAATAATGCAATAAAAAAACTACTGCCCCTAGTACCTACTAGGGGCAGTAGTTTTTTTATTCCATGAGTTCAGCAGACAGACAGGCGGCCTGATGGAAAGAGATTACCCTAGCTTATGGATATTTGTAACACCGACGGTGCTACCAATATGCTGCCGCTCTCTAAACGGAGACTGGAACCTGGCCAAAAAAATTCCAAAGCACAACTCAACGTTTTTATGGCGGCATACTCTAGACCAGCAGTGGTAGCTATCCAGACGGGTAAATACCCCACCTGGCTGAGGGTTTGTTTGTCGCCTTTTACGACAGGCTCCTGGTCGAAAGAAATTGTATTCTTTCTCCGTTCCTGCACGTATAAGTAGTGTCCAAGTCAAAAATATTCCGATCCAGAATGTTTGACTTTATGCCTCTAATAATCGTTTTTAGTTATCATCATCATCATCAAAAATGCGTAAGATTGACAAATTATATACTGCCTCTCTATTTATGGGTGTTTGGTAAAATTTAGACTACATCCCTATTGTGTATTATAATTTTTAACGTTGTAAGGTACATTATGCTTTTCTATATATTTTTTTCTGTACTTTATTTTACTGATTTTTGGATGATTGCCTTTTCCGCGATTGCACCCCTTAAAGTTTCTATGTTTGACACTGTTTGATGTGCCACAGGACCATTAAAATGAATAATTAAAGCAAGGTTTTATAAGTGGATTACTTAGATTAACTTAAATTTATTAAAATAAATTATTTTATACATTTAGTTGAGGTTATTTATTTATTCACAAAAATTGTACCTAAATCCGACTCTGTACAATCGCCTTGGAGGAACACTAGTACATTTATTATTGTCTATTTTTAGCTATGTAAATCTTAAATCTCATTACTTCTTTATTTTTAAGTACCTATCTGTACCAATCTCAATGTACGCGCATAGTACTTATATGAACTTGTTTACGCGTGTACTTATTTATAAAATATCTTTTGAACCCTGTAAAATATGGCAATGAAAGATATACGATGATATAAGTAAATTTAAGGTATAATTTCTATGTCAATAATATTTTCATAGAAATACGTTGAGTCGTTTTGTAACTGATTGTAAACTTCTACGATAGTATTGTTACGAGGCGCGAGACTCGAATTAAAATGCCGTTAGAATTACCTTAGAGTTTATTAGAACTATACAAACACGTATAACTCAGTTACATATATAACCGTACACAACAAGTCCAAACGTAAAGCAGAAGGTCGAAATTCCATAACACGAGCAAAGTCCGTCACTTAATTATTATTATTCCCGATTGTAGTACACACGCCTTGCTTCGCTCGTGGTTATCGCTCGACTGCGTCGTCCCTCCCTCAAGGCATTCTTTAAACTGCACAGATGCAATATGTCTGCCCGGCTGCGTGGACCGAATTTTCTAGTATCAGTTTGTACTTTAAATTCGACACACCTGGCTAATGATTGCCATAAAAGATTACAATACACAATGGGCTGTTTTATTAATCACAATATAAACAAAAGAAGTCCAAATGCCGAAAGGTAATAATAGGTAATGAAAGGTAATAAAATGTGTTTCTACAGGTATGTATTTGCCTTTGTCGGCGTCTACGTCGTAACACTATTATATAACAAGAACTAACCGTTTTTATATATAGTACAGATTATTAACTACCAGAGTCCTTGATTATGCTTTTGTAGTAATTAATGTTTACTTCATCTTATGCCGGAAGTGGACAAGGCGAAGCTAAAAACAGATCTCTTAGTATTTATGAGATGCAGGCTGGAGCACGTTTCTCACGAGACCATGCATTTGATTGCTTAACACGTAATCTGGATGGGTTTTATTCTAATCAATATATTAATAATACGTGAAGCAAAATCACAGCAAAAATACAGATAATACAGTAATAATATATGCACATTTTTTATGGCCCGTGGCCCGTTTTATGGCGCTTTCGACTATTTGGTCGCTAATTTATTTATAGAGATATCTATACAAATATAATAAAGAGGAAAGATTTGTAATTTTGTATGTTTTTAAGGAATAAATTAAAAAAATAAAGGACCGATTTCAAAAATTATTTCACCATTAGAATGCTTTTTTTTGAGGCGGGGGAAATGCATTTCGCACACTACCGGGTCCTTTACTAGGGATTAGACCAAAGCGACGAGAGGTGACACCACTATTGGGCATCAAATCACACCAGTCAAATCGCCGGCTTGTGTGGAGACTCGACTACTCAATACTCCACTAAAACCACCCTCCTCCCGTGTGCCCCGCGCTTATGGTGGGAAGAGCGTGAGACTTAGAACGTAGTTACGCCCACCCTGATCCTGCGCTTGAGTACTTGAGAATGCCCCAGGAGAGACAATATCATTTCGTCAACAGGGGTGAAGACTCCTCTGCTCCCTTGATGCTAGTGGGCCCCTGGTCATTAGAATGGTACATTATCCCTAAGTAACATAGGCTATATTTTAATTTAAACCATCGGGTTCTAATATTTTCTTCATTGCAGGATAGCGTCTCCCGGGACCACTATTTCTAATAAAATGTTTGAACAGAACGCGTAAACGCCAATGAAAGCATGGCGCTTTCGACCTTTTGATAGCTAGGTGCTAGTTTCTTAAAGTTAGGGCTATGGGGAATCAAGCTTTTTTTTATTGAATGAGTTTAGCAGACAGGCAGACGATCTACTTGATGGAAAGCGGTTACCATCGCCTATGGACACTTGCAATACCAAACGTGTTTGCTAGAAATGCGCTGCTGCTCTCAAAAGGGAGACTGGAACCTGGCCACTAATGCTGGAACACTAATCAAGGTTGTTATGGTGGCATACTCTGGACAAGGCGTGGTAGCCATCCAGTATGGCAAATGCACTACCACCTGGCTGTGGGTTGTTTTATCCCCTCTTACGAGAGGCCGCCCGGTCGCAGGAAATTGTATTCTTTCTACGTTCCTGCACGGATAAAGAGTTGTATGAAGTCCACGCCACCGGTACTAATCGAAAGATGAGGCCATCCTGCACCTATCACCTTACTTTAAAGCAGATTTGCCGCCAGTGCTGACTTTGTACTGGCATCATAGAAATTGATTTAAAGTCAATACAGCGCTACCAAGTACCAACTGTTGGCTTCAATATTTCCTAATTGAATATATTGGAGTCAGTCCGCTCCCCAAGCTAGGAGCTGGATCATAGTAAATCAGCCTTCATAGGCAGAATGCCCACAAAGGCTGGTAAATATAGTAGATCTACATTATTCAAGTAATTGAGGCTTGCATTTCAGCGTGACTCAGTGTTTCTGGTTAACATGGATTACACAAGAATTCACTCTCAATACAACTTGTTCCAGGTCCTTTATTTGTTCAAGATTATTATACTCAGAAATTAGTCCCACTTGTATTATCAAGTATAAACTGACCCTGGCTTGAAGTGTGTCGTTGTATAGAAAAATACGTTGTATTTTAATATTTAAACACACGCTGATTTTTAGATATTTTTTTTTTATAGTCTGTCATGTTTGAAATGATTTATATGCGGCCGGACTTTCGTCATATTATTTGATTAATATGTAGTAAACTGCCCACGCATATTATATTAAACAATCAAAATTCACATGAAAACCTTTCCTATTTTATTTTTTCAAATACATGTAAGCAATATTCGCTATTTCTTCAAAACATTTTTTTCTTTGTTTCTTTACCAAATAAAATTGTAATTTATTTTATCTGATACTTTCAAGAATGTATACATGATTTTGGATTTGTGGCAAGTATATAAAGTAAAAAAATATAGTTCCTAAACTTCATGGTTACATAGACAACACTTTGCGTCATTATTATGAGCATAGACAAATTTCAATTCTAAAGTCTCGACGAGGTGGGAATCTCATCGTCGCGCGTCGTCTCACAACCGTGAGCGGATACAATATCTTTCTTGAATATTTTATCAGTATCCCACAGGTTTGTTTCTAATTTGCTCAGTACTAATTATCTCATTATCATCAGCGATTTCTTCCACACAACCCGTGGTAAGAATATTGCTGATTAGGAGTGGCGGGGAGCTATATATGTACAAAAATAACAGTGCCACAACCATTTGTCCTAGGGTGCAGATAAAAACCAGCGTGAGGCACCTGTTGCCTGGCATATGCTGAACTGCACCTATTCGGTACAATCGCGAGACTTTTTTTTGGTATATACCTACATCGTTTAATTCATCTTCATGTGTCTCGCTATGTGAAGATTAAATAAATATTTTTTCTTTCTTCTGTTTTAGCCAGAATACCCATTAAACAGCCTGGTGTTCTTCCTGACGTTACAAATATGCCAGGGCCAGGGCCACAAGAACCAGTCATGTTCGACGCCACATCCCTGGCTAACTTGGTCTCGCCCCCAGCTGAGTCGCCTGTTAATTTCTCTACAAGCAAAAGTTAAAAAGTCATGCGACCATGCAACGTTATGATTATCATATTGACCACATACTCTTTTTTTCTATACATTCTCATATACATGCGAAAAAAACAACGAATTGCAATGGTTCTTCCATAAAAATTTAGACTCATTAGCATTAATTGAAACAGCTGAAAATTTAGCACTATTTTTCAAAAGATCTAGCCGATTCTCATCCTTCGCTGTACAATCATACAATACAAAATTCCTTGGCAATATGTTGACCATGTGTTAATATTATTCCTATAAGTTTGCGAATGATGTTAGAAACTTATCTCTTTGCAATACGGTCGACTATTGCTTGTGTATTTGGTTTACTTTGGTAATATGTAGGCAGACTGTACCGCTCTCGACCACCTCTTTATTTGCACCGTTCATTGATAATGACTACGGATATAGAGATCGACTAGATATGTTAATGAAATGAAACAAGATTTTTCTTAATAACAAAGAAGCGCGGCCTGTACTTTTTATTTTTTAAGCTATTGCATAGCTTTCATCGCGGGCTTTGAGCGCGGCGACCGAACCAAGAAATTCCGTAACGAAAATAAAACCTAACACCACCTACCACCCACCACCCACTCCGCCTACCAAGTAGCTCGGCTCAGCGTTCGCTTAAAGTGTATGTATATGGTACGACTGTACGAAGTTCGCACGGATCGAGACCACCTCACCGCATGTGCGCCCCGTAAGTATATATGTATACATAGGTGTACCTATGTACAACAGTGAATAGCAGTTGCTGGTAAATAGCTGTAAGCGTAAAATTTGTGTATAAATTGTTTTAAATATGGATAAACAAAGTGCATTTATTAATGAAGAAAGTGATGAAAAAATAGTGAAAGAAAATGAGTGATAGCTTAAAAATACTGCATAAATAAAAAATAAATAAATAATTATAATTGCATAAGTTGATGAAAAATGCTATGCAATAGCTTTACCGCGGCAGTCCCCGAGTGCCACAAGTAGTTTTTTATTGCATTTTTATTGGCCCACTTGATGGAAAGCGGTTACCATCGCCTATGGACATTTGCAACACCAAAGGCGCTACAGCCCGATAGACTAACGATCTGCGCGCAAGGTCGCCTGTAGGCGCTGGATGAGGAAGTCGAAAAACAGATGGCGCCGTTTTGGAGAGGCTTACATCCAGTGTGGACCATTCAGCAGTGGACTGCGATTGGGTGACGACGAAGACTGACCTCAAAAAATTTCTTAAGGTGATTTATTTTACACCTACATATTATATTGATTCTAAAGAAATTACCTGTAAAGTTATAACACGTGTAAACAGCCTTGCAGAGATTTGGGTAAGAAAGTACCATATATACCAAATATTAACTATTTGGGCAGGGTTTCCCCTTTATTGTTCAGCCTTTGGTGTGACTATTCACACCGCACAGTAAGCAATGAACACCGTCTACACGCCATACCGCCTTTTTATATGAAAATACTACGAAAACTACCCTACAAAACAATAATATTGTATCATTGCTAAAAATAGCAATTACATCATAGTGTTGCCAGGATCATATTATTATCCTTGACGATTATCTATGTGATATTAATATATATACTCTATGGTTCTCATAACTGTTGTGATGGACATCGCGTAACACACGATACTTAAAGTTAGGTGTTTCAATTGTAGTCCTAAGAATTTAAATGCAACGCACGTCACATTGGGCAGATGGCCAGTACGTAAGTATGAAAACAATAAACGATTAGAGCTATTAAAACGCTGTATCTATTATTGAAGTGAAATTCTATATAGACGGGGGGTATTAGGATTTTTCTGTCACGAAAGGCGCCATAATTTTAGAGCAGACGTGGTGCGAGGTGACATTATTATTGTTAATGTACGTGTCCAATTTGAAAACCTTTTGAAAATTTTGTTGCACGCATGGGCAGAGCGCGGAGACGAAACGTAATTCTCTATATCTTTGGCTGTTTACAATCGTGTTTCGATCTGGGTTGAGCACATTAGCGGAGTGTAGTGTAATTGACGTGACGACCGAAATCGGCGGAGCCCGCTCTATTGTTCCCGATGCTCAAAACGTGGAAACCATGTTTCGTATTTTTATGTATTTGTATTGTTACGAGCTACAGGACTCGAATTAAAATGCCGTTGGAATTACTATAGAGTTTATTAGAACTGTACATACAATCAGGTAGTATCGTAATCGTCGCTTGACTGCCCCACCTCTCCGTTTGGGCATTGTTTTAAACTAAACTGTATAATACCGACAAAAAGCCGCGTGCACTGAGTCAATCCGCACATCTGGCAAGCTTCGACGTAATGCAATAACAACAAGGATTAGTTCGACACTAATGACGGCCATAAAACAAGTATGATAACAATACGATGTTTTTCTTAAACACGAAGTAAACAAATAAACTCAGAACTTTGTTGGTATGCAACAGTATGTATATAGATGAAAAATGAAATTATTTTGTCCTATTTTCTAAGACCGGCAGTACACGAGTAAGTTTTTCTCGCGTAAGCCTCAAAGGCTAACCGCACACTTTAGCACAGTTGAACTTAGATTGTTCAATGCTTCTAGCGTTTTTTATTAATATTCTCCTCCTGACGCACATGCTTGTCAGGGTATTTGTAGCATGTTTTATATTATTTA
The DNA here is from genome assembly GCA_949752895.1 of Dendrolimus pini. NCBI lineage: Eukaryota > Metazoa > Arthropoda > Insecta > Lepidoptera > Lasiocampidae > Dendrolimus > Dendrolimus pini. The sequence goes on along the minus strand of OX457141.1, from coordinate 17,761,525 downwards.
CATCATATAATAAAAATAATAAATAAAATATACTATTAATATTACACCACTCATTACTATTTATTATTATACTATATATTTACTAGTTTATCTTTTATTTATTCTATTGTACTTATTTACAATAATATGGTACCATGGAGCTGATCTGATGATGGAGTCTGAAGGTGGCCATAGGAACTCCTGTACTAAACAAGATAGACCCGTCGTGTTTGGGCTCGTTTTACTTGTCTTGGCTAGCACTCTGCTGCTACATTATATGCTGGATCTCAAAAGCTTGCACAGCCACATTATCATTTTCAACATACAACGTTTGTACCTACTCGGGTTATTGCTGTTATTATCTCCATAAATTGGCCTACCTCGTATCTTTGTAACTCAACGACAAATATTTAAACTGCGATTACCAAAAAGGATTATATTTAGGAAGTTTTTAAGTGTCCTTGCCCACTATCTTATCTTTGCGATAGACAACAAAGAATTTTCGCTCGAAAACAACTTAAACCAGAAAACAGTTTTAACCAATTGTTTACATTTGCGTTGTTACGTAGTTTAGTGAATACTAAACTCGTATATAATATCACAGAAGAAGAATACCTCTTAGTATTATTTAAAAGTTATTTTTAGAATAGATTTAGCCTGCAACTTCGTACGCGTGGAATAGTTAAAAAAAGTAAGTAAACATACTTCATGGGTGCTCCGCTCCTATTGGTCTTAGAGTGATGATTATAGCCTTCAGCGATAAATGGGCCATATAACACTGATTAAAATATTTTTTTCAAATCAGAGATTAGCGCGTTCAAGCAAATAAACAAACACACTTTTCAGCTTTATAATTAGTATAAAATAAGATGAGAAATAAAGTACTAAACGGAATCCACTAGCGTATTACCACATTTATGAAGATACTAGCTGCGCCCCGTGGTTTCACCCGCGTGGTGATGGAAAACCGTTATATTTTAGATAATTCACACTATATCTTTATAAATTATAGCCTATGTGTTATTCTGTATGTGTAAGCTATATTATTGTAAAGTTTCATCAAAATCCGTTCAGTAGTTTTTGCGTGAAAGAGTAACAAACATACTTCTATTACATCCATACATTCTTACAAACTTTCACGTTTATAATATTAGTAGGATACATTGTTTTTTTTAACCGGGAGGTCCGATTGAGGACTAAGCCGCGACAAGGGCAGAACCTTGGGGGGATAATTCGCGACCTATTGTGGGATTCGCCAGATCGGGGGTGGCACTAGCATGCCCAGTCAGAACTGAGGCCATGCTATTGCCACTCCCCAGTTAGGGGTACCTACTAAAACCCCTGGGTGTCCCGTTCTTCGCCTTATGCCAGGGGTATACGGGTATATGACCTAGCCTCTCCGCAGCTCTGGCAGAGGATACATTGGCTGGGTTAACTTTTTTTTAAATAGTATGTTTCTTATCAGTACCAATTCTGTTCAGGAACTTTATTATTTAAATACTTCCTATATATAGTCGTACAATTTTCTGGATTCACTTACGAAAAATCTGTATCTACTCTATGAATCTCAACAATAATGTTACGAATGCCTCATAAAACATTTTTTTTTATTAAATTAAGGTGTCATACATAAAAATAGTAAAAAAAATCACTTTCACTTATATTTTATTTAAAAGTTTTTACGTTTTTCTTATAATATAAAATATGTACATTATTATTTTTTTTACCAACTTCGAAAAAAGTAGGAGGTTCTCAATTCGTCGGGATCTTTTTTTTTTTGTTGCTTTTTTTTATGTATGTTCGCCGATAACTCCGTGATTTATGATCCGATTTACATTATTATTTTTTTGTTCGACGCGGAATAGCTTCCAATTGGTCCCCTAAAAATTTTACATAGTTTGGCCCAGTAGTTTTCATTTTATGAACATTTTTCATGGAAATAATTTTCACTCCGTTCCATATGTACACCGATTACTCCGTGATTTATGATTCGATTTACGTGATTCTTTTTTTGTTCGACGCGGAATAGTTGCCATGTGGTCCCCTAAAAATTTGACATAGTTTGGCCCAGTAGTTTTCATTTTACGAACATTTTTTTGTTCCCGGTTCTTGGGACCTATATTTTTTAAGAAGCGCGGCACCATTCGTAGGTCCACCCATACATAGCTAGACACTAAAAAGTAACAAATAAAATTTTAAAACTTCGTTTAAAAAAACCGACTTCAAAAACGAAAAAACTAAAATGTATAAAATGTAACTTATTTCTTAAGCTATTATTATTAATATATATTATCTAAAACATCTTGAAGTCGGTGCAAAGTAAAACATAAAAATTACTATATTTTGAAAATTACTAAGCACCGACTTTAAGATGTTTTAGATAATATATATTAATAATAATAGCTTAAGAAATAAGTTATTTTATACATTTTAGTTTTTTCGTTTTTGAAGTCGGTTTTTTTAAACGAAGTTTCTAAATTTTATATTTATTAAAAACTGATCTCCGCCAGCAGTGGATGGGCCTAGGGTCCTAACTACCGGTGGTAAAGGCTCCAGACATAGGGATTTCCCCACAATACGGGCCGTGTCCAACAGAGCTGCCTTCTGCATGTGACCCTTCACCTAGATACCAAGCGAGAGCTTTTCAAGGTGGCGGTGAAGGCCCTTCGATATTATATAATTGGTATTAATTTATAAAGACATGTATTTATATAAAAAATCATGGTAGGTACAAATATTTCACACATCTTTTGTTGGGATTCATAGAATTCCGATTTTTGTTGCTAGTAAATTCATCTCCGTATCAGCAAAAATAAGGTAAATCCCTTTAATCTGTTAATAACCGAATCGCTATGCGTTGTATCAAACAGATAAATACTTTTTCTTTGTTTGTTTCTTTCAATCCGTCAAATTATAGAGATTTTTCATATTGTTACACGCCGAAAATGTGAAAGGACTTCTTTTGTTCACTTTGTGTTTAAAATTTGTAATTAAGAAAAACATCCTATTGTTATTGTAATCGTTTATGGCCGAAGGTGTGCAAATTACTTTTTCTTGGAAACTTCATTCCACGCGGTCGATTGTTGTATTGTACAGTTTAGTATAAAACAATGCCCGAAGGCATTGCCGTGCAACAATACCGTGCAACAATGCCGTGAGGCAGTCAAGCGACGATTACGATACGAGCAGGACGTGTACTTTTAATAAGCCATAAAGTGACGGACTTTGCGCGTGTTATTGAATCGTGCAGTAGTTGTACTGGTTGTGTCCAGTTATATTTGTACCTGTGTGTTACGTGTTTGTATAGTTCTAATAAATTATATGGTAATCCCAACGCCATTTTAATTTGAGTCCCGCACTCGTAACAATATTTTTCAATTCATACATCAAGAATTTAATAATTCCCTTAGCTTGAAGACATACAATGTGCTGTTTGATTCGGTATCGATCGATATCGCTTATTTTTATCATGAAAGCCCAGCTGTGGGCCATTTATAGGCTTATATTAACTACATTATATTATTTACATTAGTAGTTTCTTTCTTTGTGTAAAATAATTGCATTAATTACGTATTATTAATGACTTTGTTTTCTAGTCAATGCCATGCTTATCGCCTTTTATAGAATCCACTACTCGTGCGGAAGTTATTATGGAAATTACATATAAATAAATATTTATTACCTATTTAGGTAACATAATGATAAATTCCTACCAATGGTAAAAAAGCGAATGAATTGTTAAGATACAGAAAACAGCCTTAAAGAATTTAAATTTTCTACACAAACAATGTTTTCCAGACAATCTTTGGATGTATAATTATTAGGTAACGGTTGGTGTATCTCAGCAAAACGCCCGTACGTTTTGGTTTACTGCACGCCGCGACCTTCGACCGCTGCTCACGTATTTTGGGGCACGACCCTCCTTTCGGTTCCCAATTTTGCGGGTGGTAACTTATAATTTCACGAGTAGGTATCGTAAATAATAAAACTTAACGAAAATAGATTGTATTGTGACATTTACAACCTTTATGAAGTTATGTCTTTATGAAGTTTCCTTAAAATTGAGATTTATTTATATAATACGAGTATATACGTCTTTCTCTTTAATATTTTAGATTCTATAATAAAACTACGATTAAACGGTTTTAAGCGCGGTATTTTATTTTTTTATGTAATTTGCCACTTTTAAGTGGTAAATTACATAAGGCTCCCATAGAGTACATAAAACCATAAACAAAAATTAAAATGAAGAAGTTGGTGGTAGGCTTAACAATAACTTTAACATCACTCGTTGACACTTGACATCTTTGTCTTCCGTCCTAGATGCCAAGCCAAAAATACAAAAAAAAAATTGTCTTCCGTAATCACGGCTACTGAAAAGTTGCCGAAACATTGGAATCAAATCAAGTAAAATACCGTGTCGGTCGTGAAAACTTAGGAAAATACTATTTAGGTTTTTTGTTCTTACAAAGGGTCTCATGACATATTGTCGACATCAATGCACGTTGTTTGGTGAAATTATTTTTTTCGTCGATAATAGTAATATGTAACAATTTTGCGACCAAAAGGTTGTCCAACGCGGTAACGCGGTCAGCGTTGTGGTAACGTTCCCAACTGACGGTGAATTGGGATCTATTTATTATTTGTATTTTTTTAAGCTGTAGGATATATTAAATGTGTATTTTAAGCTTTTTATTTTAATGTAAACCCTTTTTTGGTTATCTGTTCATTTTACCAAAAAATGTGGTTACAAGGTCCTGCGGTGATGCCGATGATATTTGATTTAGAAGATGGGCACTATAAATCAATGCTGGGGTCACTTTTCGGGACAGCAAAATACTGAGTTCTAACCTCATTTCGAAAATTGTGAAATACAATTTTTATATAATGTTTTTTAATCTGTTTGTGTTGGATGTGTCGAATTTGGAAATAAATACTTTATTATTTTATACTTTCTGTTTTTACAATATTCCTGTGACTCCGATACATAAATATACCTACCTTCTTCTAGCGTATAAATATGTATATGATCTGTACTATTATGCGTGCTCCATAACTTTGTCCTATTAAATAAACCTATATGGTCATTTTCTTATGCATGAACAATAAACATCGTAGGTTATGGCTTGCACACCTGCGTATTCTGTTAATGCAATAAGTTGCTTAGTGCGGTGAATATTCCTCAGCGACTTTATGCGACCACCCGCACCGTTAGTCAATATAGTATACTAACTGTTGCTCCCGGCTTCGCCAGCGTATATTGAAAATAGTCATAGTTTGCTCAAACTTTCATCCTCTTTTTTACCCTCTTAGGGATTGAATTTCTAAAAACGCCGATACACGTGTACTTCTACTTCAAAAATTATGGGTTCTGATACAAACTTCCATCCCTTTATTCAACTCCAAAGGGGTTGAATTTTTTAAAACCCTTTCTTCTTGCGTACCTACAGTACAACAAGCATCCAAATTTTGGCGATCCTGACCCCAGTAGTGTGGACTGTGCATTGATATGTCAGTCAGTCGAATAGATTATAGAGCTTATATTGTAACATCTTTAAGCGTAGCGCACATCAAATCTAAAATCTACATATCGTAGTTGAGAGCTTAAATTTCTTTTTGTTTTTATAGCAATCTCAATATAAATTTCAAACAACCTCTTATTACTTAAAACTTAAATCAATGATAAATTGAAAGACATAATTAGCTCCTTTTCAATTACGTACATTTCATAATAAATTCTGGAAAATATGGATGTTCTTTTGGAGCCTTTGGATGTTCTTCTGGAAGTCTTTGGATATACTTCTGGAAGCTCTTGGATGGTCTTCTAGAAGCCTTTGGATGGAAAATAAATATTACAGAGAACGGAATTGAATATTAATAAAAAACTATCTATATAAATATGTGTTGTATTCCAGCCTACAATGTCCGTTACCTTTATTATATATTTATATTTACACTCACATAAAAAATAGAACTAAAATATGCCTATATTAATGACATTTACACCTAAATTTACAAGTAATATAAAACTTGAGAGGTGTCAAGGGACACCCGGATGGAACGAAGTTTTATTATTTGTTATGTACAAAAAACCTGTAGGTATACACTCAACAAAAATAATCGTCACGACACCACACTGTTCAATGCGAGATAGAAAGACGAAACGAAAATAACTGGATTGCTTTCTATGAGAGAGAGAGAGAGAGACAGACAGAGAAACACGCGCACGCCGCACGGCTTACAACTATAGCAAAAAGTGTCGTTACAACTTTTGGTCTTAATTTTTTCCGTCTAGCCCCCTTTCGCAACGCGCGATAAGGAACTTCGTTCCAATAAACTTCAATAAAGAATACAAATAATAAATGACTCCTAAATCACAGACAGTTGGGAATGTTCCCGAAAGAAATAGACAATATTTAATTTTGACTCGAAACTCCCTGAAGTTGAGTTCAATATTCTCTTTATGTTGGATACTAAAGAGGCCCATACATTATCTTGCATGGTAGTCCGCCACGTAATGCAGGACTGTGAATGTTGTTGTAGGCTGTATTGCGTCCTGCAACGACGGGCAGAATGTCTCTTGAGTCCTGCCACTCCACCCACTGCAAAACTGCACTGCAAGATAGTGAATGGGCTTCTTAAAGTGCACGTGTTCGCGATAGTTTATTGCATCGCTATGATGCAATAATGAGCGGATTGCCGCCATCGCCGCCGCAGCTGCGGCCGTAATGTGTAATTAGCGTTATCCTTCAACTAGGTTAATATTAAATAGTAATGCTAATTGCGCTCTTAACTTTATCGTGGGATATTCCTTATTTATTGTTATAAGGTTTAATTATGCTTTTAAAGTATTTTCTTTATGAAATCCCATATAAGATCTGATTAAACCATAAATGACAGTTCACTGTATGTGGGACCCGGTATTGAGTGTACAGCTTGACGTAGCTACATATATCAGCTCTCTTTGTCTTATTATATATGTAAACTTTTTATTAACATTAGCTCATAGTGATTTTGTGTATGTCCTGTGTAAGTTTTTAACGCTTAATAACATCTATGTTTAATGTAGTTAGTTTAACTTTATGTTTGTGTTGTCCACAGATTTGCAAAAACTCGTACAAATCACCGACCAAAATCTTTTCTGCTGATTTGCATAGAATAAAGCAACTGTCTTTTCTACTTTGAAATTGGCAAAATCAATGCCAAAGGCGTTGTAGCCATAGTATTTAAAAAAAATGTCTTATTATTGAAGGTTTTTTCAAATTCAAATTCAAAAGTTTTTATTCATAATAAGTTCCACTGGAGAACACATAATCTCAAGTTCTTTTTTTATAAATTTTATACAGAAGTATGTTACCGAATGATTTTTGAAGATTTAATGGAGTTATAGCAAACAGTGCATATTCAATAAGACAGCGACACAATAAAAGTATAGAAAAATATTACTCTAGTTATAATAAAGACATGACGTACTACATTTTTTTTTTGCATATATCAAATAGCTTATTGGTAGTATTTTACAAATAGCTTATTGGTTTTCGTACCAAGTTGCAACTTTATTTAGACTGGACTATTAGAAATAGGTAAAATGGCGGCTTTATTGCTGACAACGGTCTCTTCCGAACAACTTTGGGATGAATAGAGCAATATGGAACTAAAGCATGGACAGAATTCTGTACTTTATCGTCATCACTTTTTTTATTTATTTTGTCATTCATCATCAAAACAAAATATATCTATAATGCAGAAACAACAATAGGTAGGAAGCTTAATCAATATGCGTAGGTGTGTCTGTTTTTTCAAGCCAAGCATTGTTCATATATACTTTGTATAAACAATATTTATTTAATAAAAAAAATTATAGCCACGTTTTGTAAAGCAATTGCCGTGAACATGTGTTGTTCTTTTTTTAAATATGACTTTGCACGATTTATGTATCTAGCCAGAGTATTCATGAATATTCAAACATAGAATATTTTTTAAACAAATACAAATCAAGGTCAATCAGCTAACATTTACTTTACATTTTCCCCACTTTTAAGGCAGTTAAGGCAGCAAGCAGGATAGTAACAAGGAAAATGGGCGGCGAGAGTATGTAAACGTAACCTAAATATTGAACGAAGCTTACTCGCACTGCCTACTTTCCTCACCACTTTCCTGCTTACTGCCGCGGAAGTGAGCATAATGTAAACGACGGGGTAATATAATTAAGCAGACATTAGAGGTTCATTTCTGTCTTTCAATTTAAATGAATCAATCAAAGTGATCTAAATAAACATAAATGTAAATCATGCAACATCGTTGAATACTGTCGTGTCCTTTCAGTTCTGTGCCTTTTAACCAAATTGTTTCAATTTGGTTTATCCATCTCATAACAGCAATGCTGTCAGCATTAAGTCGAACAAGACATACTCGCGTTGCTCACTTCTCTTGGCACTTTCCTGCTTCCTGCCGCATAAGTGATGGCCATTAGAGATGGTTCTACAAAAATCGGTGAAAAACCAGTTACAGTCATCACCGGTTTTTTATCGGTGTTTTTATTGTTTAACGGTATTTTAGAAACTTTATGCCCAAAAATATTAATTTAATGTTGTATGCGTGTATCTTTTTTTACAGCTGGCTACATGGTAGGTAGTCGGTGGAGAAGGTTGCATACAGATGCAGTGGAAATTTTCTGTTTTTTAACAGAACTGTGTTTTACTCGACTAATAGTCGAGTAAAACACGGTTTCTGTTCACATATTTCTGTTATAAAGTTTTGTATGTTGGAATAAATGTTCTTTTGTATAATTTTTCTGTATTTATTTATCTATTCCTCCAAAAAGATGGATAGATACTAATATTATGCAGAAATTAAGCCAACTTTCATGTAAAATAAACAAAATTTGATTGTAGGTTATTTCTCCGGTGAAAAACCCGTTTTTGGTGAAAAATCTAAGGCCTATCGTTATTAATTTAGTGTTGAGAATAATAAAACACTTTTTATGATAACAAATGTTTTATAATGGGCTTTTGACGCCCACATTTCAAATTGTGAAAAATAATTTTGCGAGCATTATCGTGTTTAATCGCTCGTATTAAAGGTTGTATTTCTATGATTACATTTTTATTATTACGTTGTTTTTTGGGTAGCCAAATGTTCATGTCCCATTGCGATGTTTTTAAAACATCTTGACTCTTTGAAATACGCAAGGACTTTAGATAATTATTTAATCTTGTACTTGCGTTGTTTCATGTGAGAAAATTTGCCCTAGTCGCTAGGTTGGACAGGCGTGATGGAGATAGGGTTGTTAACTATTTTTGAGAAAACTAACGTATTACATTTTTTAAGTAGGGAAAAAATAAAGTATTTGGAAGAAAAAAAAGTATTTTTCCAAATTTTATTTATTTCTTCTCTTGGAAAAGCTATTTTTGTGTGCTTCTAGCACACATTAATAACTTTTCATTATCCTTAAATTTTTGTAAGCTATCTTTACATTCCCAATTTAAATTTAAATAAACATCAAATTTATTTTTTATTAAACTTATAAGATGTGTTTCTTTCTTCTCACCATTTTAGATTCATTACTGAATAAACTTTTTGGGTGAAAGCTAGATCGATAATAGTTTAGTAATTATTAGGGATGGGCCGAATGCGGTTTGAACCGAATACGAACTTCGGCGGAACATTCGGTTAAAACAAAAAATTCGACTGAACTTCGGTTTGGTTTCGCCACGCTTTCTCAAGAGCAACAGGTCCTGTTGACAACACCAAATTTTTGGCTCTTTTACACCATAAGCTGCCTCTAGTAAATTTTAAGTATGAGTAGGTGCATAAAAGAATAGATTTTTAGAGGTTTGATTGAAAACAAATCACCATTTCATAATTCTAAATTCATAATGTTTTATTCGTGAAAAGTGGTTTCAATCCAAATTAAAGTTATAATTGATGATGTTCCTTAGACTTAGATGTTTTTTTAAATTCACAATACGCATTATAATTAAGCAGTTACACTACTTACTGATGTTTCTTAGAGGAATAATAGGTTTGTTTTTGTTTTAATTTGGTTAATAGGCACAGACTCAATCAAAAACTAATTTTATTTATTTTATATCACATCGCACGTTAAGATTTACATGTTCCTAACTAAAATAAACGACTATAAGTATATATGTAAATGCCAATTTTTATATTACGGTTATGATAGATATGATTTCTATTATCTTTAGTCAAAATAGTGCAAGTAGGTATTTTACTTTTTCCTTGCACACTGGTTTCTACTTTTTCGGCATTTAAATCGAATGGCTCTAGCTACCGAAATTCGGTTAAACCGAATGTGAAACTAATTTCGGGCCATCCGTAGTAATTATCCATATAAGTATTTCATTTTACGCATCAGAGTAAATATTGGAAATAGAGTATTTTCACATACTTTATTTTTATGCAAAAGTATAAAGTATATTTACCAAAAATAAAGAAGGATACGTTATTATAAAGTATGGTTGGCAACCCTAGATGGAGACAGCGGGGCCAAGATAAATGCACGCACTGGGAGCATAATCTTAGTACATGATACATTGTAAGTTTTTGGCGGGAACTGAAACGAGATGTGCTGTGCAGTTTTATTTTCTTAAAATATGTAAAATGACTCCAAAATGAACAACATTTGTAGAGAATGATACTTTTTGAGTAGTAATTATGTGTTTTGTGAGAAATGTACAGAATAGTCAAATGTGGCCTTTTGAGTTGTCACAAGAAATCCGTTGAATGGCACTATCTGATCACCACAGTTCAGCTGTGCTACACATAGGCTTAGGAAAATGAAGAAACTGTATTGTAAACTAAGATCTGGCGTAAAGGCCTAGCTGCCAAGCCATAAACCTAAATAAATAAATGATACATTGTAACATTACTGCTATAGCTATATATGTATGTACCTAATAGTTTACACCTGCAGGTGTTACTTATCAATGCCGAAACGTATAGATCTGAAAATGGCGTGTTACTCATTTTAAGCATAACACGCATAAGAGATTTTTAACATAGAGCATATATCATAGAGAGACGCTAAAACTTTGTCTGGGCATAGCGTATATACCTATAGTTCTTACCTCTTATATATATATTTTCATTTAGATTATAAATTATAGCATTATTAAGTCATGTAAAAAGTCGTGATACCATAATGCTTAATGCACGCATCCTAAACTCAAAGGGTGCGCTTTAGAATCCTGGTCGGAACGCATGCACCACTTGGGGAGTATCTTAATGTGCATATTGTTACAATTATCACGTACTAACTACGGTGAAGGAAAACATCGTGACATTGGAATTCGATTTTATTTATCTAGCCATTTAAGTCATTCACAGAAAAAGTCCCAAGGCGTTCCCAGAATAAAAAGTAGCGCATAGTTTCAGTTTTAGAATTAGCTGTCGGCCCAGTTATTTTTACGTTAATGTCAAACAAACAGACAAAAAGACAAAAAATATAAAAAAAATCGTCATCTCCATCGTTTATATAGTCTATTCCAGTTGTTTTTTTTAAATATCTTTAATATACATACACGGCATGCTTAGAATTTTATAATCTTAAGTACTTACATACATAACTTCACGCCAGGTCCCTTGCGGGGTAGGCACGAACAACAGAGCGCCATTTAGGCTTATTCTTACACACCTCACTTGCTTCTTTGACATTCATAGCTCTTGTCATACACGCTCGTCTGTTTTTAAGGTTCCTGACATCACCTTCTGCTAGTACACGATCAATTAAGTACTTTATTCAATAAATCTCAGAAACCTCAATGAACAAACACGCAATGTAAATACATGTGTTGGTTATTTCCAATCTGCGCTGTATCCTCTTGCTGTGCCAGGTCGATCTTCAGAAAGCATCGTATTTAACTAAGTTCTACTAATGTATGTTTTGTTTAGTCAGTGCCATAGTATTTTCCTTTGGTAGTTGATATGATGCTGAAGTAACTTAATTCTTATAAATGTGCGTAAGCATATTTCTGTACTTTCAACTACTTTCTATTGCACAACATTGCATGCTTCACTAAAATAATTCATATACATAAACTACTTTAGTTACTTCTTTCTTCGTTGACAACTCCTTCACAGTACAGACGGTCCGTTTATGGAACTCACTGCCACTCATCAGACAAGCTAAGTTAGTATCCTCTTTTAAAATCATGGTTTTTAATTATTTTTGGTCCTCTCAGGAATAACAGTGCTGCTTTTTATGTATGTATTATGATATTATGTACAGTGTTTAAAAAGTATATAATTTAGATATAATTTATTTATTTACTGCTTACATATATTTTTAATATTTTATTTATTTTCCACACCGCCACTGTCATATTATAATATTTTCCTTAGTTTAAGGGTTTGCTTGGAAGAGATCGCTTTAAGAGATAAGGCCGCTCTTTGTTCATCATTTATTTTATCTAGTTTTAAAAACGTAGTTTTAATTTTGGTAAACAATAAAGTGTTTTTATTCATTCATTAATTTATACTTTCGGTGCTTGTACATTTTGGACCTATTATTACAACAGACACAGGCATTAGGGTATCCTATCCATGTTGATCTCTCAATTAACTTAACTATACTAAGCATACTAACATTAAGATCGTGAGTCAGTTTGTTTGTTCTAGGTACTGTGGTAATCATAACCACTTCCTTTTATACACCTGATTATCACAAATTTCCTGTGTACAAAAGTATTATTCATACATAAGGATATTATACATAGAATAGTTTATGGTATTAATAGTAAATAGATTTACTGGTTTAATTTTAATTTAATTATTACATAATTATAGATCAATTTTTTATTCTGTACAAAAAAATTGCAAAAAAAATCAGTACTTAGTACTTGAATACATAGGTATAAGAGCCACGTGAAATATTCTTATTTTTATTTTATTTTATTGGAACAACAAAGAGCTACATTATTAAAATTAAATACAAAATTAAAACTTCAATAAAATAATAATGAATAATGCAGCCCACAGCGCTGTCCGCAAGTTAAAATATAAATATATTATTAAAGGAATTTTGGTAATCGCTAGGGTTAATATTAAATATATACTTGTCTATACAAGGAAGGAAAAGAAAGTTAGTAAAAGAAGAAGAAGAACGAGGAGCAAATAGAAATGGAATTACTGTTGTGTTAGTGTTTTGTGAACCAGGAATTTTAATTTAGAAGGTGAGTTGGCAAATATCTATATGTGTTTAAAGAGTTTATTATGAGTGTTGACCATACGTGTGAGAGGAGAACGGAGGCCAGAGAATATACAAAATATATATACAATTTAACTCACTCACAGCTCACTTAGTCCAGATATCATAATCAGAGTATAGTATATTTTTTATTTCTGGGTTACAGACGACCGACCTGATGGAAAGTAGTTACTGTCGTCTAATAAGATTTGTAACACTAGACGTGTTATGGAACGTGCTGCCGTCCTTGCATAAAGTTAATGACACCTTTTAATTCCAAGACATTTATACATATACTTTTGGAAACTTTTGGATTTCATTAATAAATAGTCGGCAGACAAACACCCACTGTATATCCCCAAATTAAGCAAGTTACGCTTGTGTTATAGTTGATAAACAACGGTCTACTCTGAGGCCGATACTAGACACACAAACCATAGTAAATTACAGAGGAGATACGTTTCCGAAATTTACTATACCAGTAATCGAACCCGGAGCCTCTGCGTTGCATTGAGGTAAGCCAGCAAAGGCTTAACCCGCTCAACCGCACAGGCCGTCAAATTTTATATCGTATATATAAAGCCGATTGGGGGGATTCACACATTAGTAACCTCATCTTACAGATTTCATTCCTGTAGTCAGTTTTCGCCTGGCCAGTTGAAATTTATCCCAGAATAAATACCTGAAAACAACTTTTATCGTCAATATGCTCATTCTCAGTGATAAGCAGAATTTCATTAAATAGCTAAGTTTACTATATAAAGTTATAACCGGTTGATTTTTTATTCGAATTGGTGTAATTCGATTGATAAAAAAGTACTAAAGAAACCAATTCGAACGTAGTCTACGTCGATTACGTCGTCTCATCAGTCCTTGAAAGTACACAACAATAACTATACCTTTTTTGACAAGGAAAAATCTGGTCGAGGACCATTAGACGCTCGATGAAGAGATTCGCGGCCAGTGTGTGGGATTCTCCACGTCGGGAACATCAACTATTTTTTTACCTTCTAGCAATATTCTATCCTACTTGTAGTCAAGGTCAGTGAAATGTAACTAAGCGAGTTTACTCACGTTATTTTAATTTTAACTTTTACTGATCCAAGTCTAAAACCCATATCGTAAGGGTTTATTTAGTTAGTTAGAATTAAGTAAATAAATATCAAGATACATTGTTATGTATCTTGATATTTATTTCTTATATTATTCTTATGTTTAAGAAAAACAAAGTCCTTGACTATGTATTTTTTATTTATTGAAGTATAGGTTTGCGTTTGACATCTGTCTCACCTGATGTTGAGTGATGACGCAGTCTAGGACGGAGTACGCTTACCTAGAAGATACCTATTCACTCGTGACTTGAACACTTCAAGATTGCATTTGTCAGGAAAAACAGACTCCGGCAAATTATTACACTCTTCGGCAGTGCGCACTAGAAAAGCCAAACGCTTGGTTCTGACTGGTGGTGTTTCCACCATGTAACGGTGGCGCAAACCGGTCCGTCTGGTTGTCCGGTGGTAAAAAGTGGATGAAGGAATCAGCTCGTGCAATTCTAAGGAACACTCCCCGAAATGTATCCGATAGAAGACAATTAGCCCCGTGACCTTGCGTCTATGCTCTAGACCATTATTTCCCAAAGTGGGCGATAACGCCCCCTTGTGGGCGCTGCAGGCCTAAAGGGGGCGGTAAGAGACCCAAAAAAAGCAGGCAGGTGTAGCCCGTAAGAGTCAACTTGAGACCTCAGCGCCGTTGTCACCTACTGCGCTTAGGTCTCAAGTTAACTCTTGCGGGCTATAGTAAAAGTCTCGTTTAGAATATGTTTAGAATGAATGCTTCATATCCGCTGATATAGCTCACAATAATCAATTAGTTTAATTTGACGTTATAGTGTTTTTTAAGTAGGTGAAAATGGGGGCGCTAAAAAATAATTTATTCTCGAAGTGGGCAGTATACAAAAAAGTTTGGGAACCACTGCTCTAGACTCTGAAGTCGAGCATCAAAAAGACGATCATGTTAGGGGTGCATTGGAGCAAGATAGCTCCATAAAAAAAGTAAACATCGTAGGTTATATTGAAAAAATGCACGCATGTCATAAATAAACCAATCTGATACTTCACGATATTTGACGTAATACCTCTTCTGGGATAAGGTTAGAGATATAGTCTGTTTCATGCAGATATGGCGATGGGTGTAATGCGTTATTTGTGATCTCATTGGGCCAAAATCTATATCTTTATCATTATGGTATAGATCCAGAATAAAAATTAGGGTTGTTAGAGTTTAGACAAATTAACGAAAGTGGCGCTCCTATTATTTTCTACTTTATTTTGCCAAACTCTAATTACTATAAATACAAAATATTCCATTATTTAAAATAAATAAAATCTTTAATGAATAGCAATGCATAATAATGGAAAAAATACCTTTATGCAGTCCGTTAGCTACCAAAGTCCCGAACTAGAAACTAAATTCACCTATAAATTACAGTTGACTTTGGCATCTCTCGGTTGCGGTAGAATACAGAATACAATAAAAGCTTAAGTTAAAATTTCAAAATTATGAAATTCAAATGTACAAATAATACGTAAATGTACTTCCTGGCTACTTTAATAAAATTATATCAAATAACGGAGCCGCCACTTTTAGTTCCTATATTTTCTGTGAGACTGTTTGTGTGGAGCAGACTTTATATACTGTTTTTCCTTAGAATATCATTTTCATACATTACAAAACAGGATTTCTGCAATGAATTACACTATTATGTTTAAATGTGTAAGACAACTAAAGGCACATCCAGCATTAGATATTTCAGTAGAAAATGTTTTATATCAATCATCTTAAGACACATTTTAACTAATTTTATCTAAAAAATTATCTTGTAAGAAAAAACAAGTATATAGCTTAATATATCCAAACTGCTAAATTGGCGCCCAACGTGGAGCCACTAGGCTCGAACCGAAATTATATAATTTCTACATATTCTACTAAAAATGTCATTATAAATAGCTGTGAGTGTCAATAATAGCTATAATCCACTAAGCAGGTACAAAATCGAACTAGACTATTATACACTTTAACATTTAATTGAAATGAATTAAACACGTGACTATCTTACTCCAAGACAGTAAGTCACATGTAATGTTGCTGCGGTTTAATGTTTACCATAATATACCAGAATAGCATAATAAATTATTATAATCATGATTGTCACATAAAATTATTTACATTATGCTAAGAAGCAACTACAAGTAAGAAATATTTATTAAAGTCTATTTCAAATAGGACGGTATGGTTGACACATCTATGGAACTTAATTAATTATAGGTTTATCGCTAATATTACTACGAAACAAATGTTAATTTTAATATGATAATATATTTAGTCTTATTACTATTTAATAATAGTCTTATACTTAGAATCGCGATGTTTCTTTCTCTATTTACCTTTATATCTCCAATATCGTCCTATTTGAAAGAGACTAAGAATAGTATTTAACCAAATATAATGAGTGAGAGTAGTCATAGATCAGGAAAAAAAAGATGACAACAATTTATTGTTCAAAGACAAATTATTTTTTACTAAATCAATAGGCGATTTTTGTAATAACTTTCATAAATGCAACACAGAAGAGTTTCTGACATCAACTATGACTTTATACGTGTCTGTCAAGTTGTCAACTGACTATTCTAAATCATCATATTATGTGATCCACAGAGTACATTAATTTAAGAAGTGATCTCTTTCAGACTATCCACTTTATAGGTTAAAGTTATTTATTTATTTCCAATTGCTTCCCATTTCATATTATAAAAAAATGAAGTGTACTTACTAAGTACTCATACATAACACTGGCTAAATACATAAAGAGAGACATACATTACATAAAACCGTCATAAGCAACATTGTGGTTGACTACAGATAAAAAGTGAAAAATGAACACATAAACCTTCATCTCACGTGAATTAACTTCGACTTAATGGTTAAAAAAATTCAAATGGGTGTCAAGGAGTATTTTGAGGGCATAAAAGGTATACAATGTTATTAACAAACAAATCCAATTCTCTTTTATTTAATTTTAGACCATATCTCTACAAAAATAGATTTCATAATCTTTTTAGCAAAACACTGTTAGTTTGAAGCATACTTATGCAACTTGTTGTAGAAGTATCTATCTTAACTAATTGAAAATAAGGTTTAAAATAGTATAGATGAATAAAAACTTTTTAATGCATGTCCCAATATTCGATGCATTTCACGCATTCCAATGCACTCATATATCATTTTCGTATTTAAAAGAGATTTTTAAATTCCTCAGCGTCATGTTGCATACTAAATTCGAATATTAAGCACTAGTGATGTGCCACTTGCATTGTTAAATCGGTAAATTTACCGATTTATATAGAATATGGTAATCGTTCAAACGTCTAGGCAAACTTGCTATAGGCAGAACGTGTCAATTTGTGACATATATCTTAGAATATTTTTTACAAGCTTTTATATAACTTGCAATGATTGTTATAAATAGTTAGTTTGTTTAGGTCAAAGCGTAATTCGAACCTTGAATTTACTTGATTTTGCACGCTTGACCAGTACTGATAATATTACACGAACATAAAAAACAAAAGAGTATTTTTTACTTTGGCAGTCGCAAACAACTAAATTAGAATTAGTTCCTTTAGACCACTGCTACTCAAAGTGGTCTATGTCTACCACCACAGAGATTGACTGCAACCTCCCAGGGGTCCACGTTACTGAAAATAAATCAAGAAAAAAATGAAAATTTTGGTCATGTAGGTCCACAACATTAGATCTCATTTAAGGAGGTCGGGAGTGTAAGCTTCCCATTAATAGAATATACCACATAATTAAGGATCACCAGTCTTAAAACTTTGGGGAGCTGTGTGGGACACTTACGGTTTTGTAAATTGCCCTGCGGCTTCAGTCCTGATGACAATACACAAAAATGATTTCTTCAACAAATTTGCTTAAAAATGCATTTATGAAGCCTGTATGTAATACATTGTTCGAAAGTTATAAATTGCGCACCACACAATGGAACGTGTAGAAAATTGATAGGAGAAAATATATATCAAAAATCATTTCAATTTACATTACGAAAATAGATAAGCTGAATAATCGCACCTCCTTGGAAGCGCTTTTGTTTTAATACGTTTGTCTCACTTTAATACCCCAGAGAAAATGAGACGAAAAATGTAGTTCTAATTTTCACCACGACGAAACGTCAAAGATTATTGCGATTTTCCAACTGATATTTGTTTGTTTCATTACTTATTCTACTGTTTTCTTCCAAATGTGTTAAAAATCTTGTATTACACACGTACGGTTGATGGTTTATACAAACTCGGGACTCACATTTGTCTAATCGTTTGTAAAAACCAACTTCCGCACTAGTATATAATAAATAACTATTTTTAATTAATTAATTGCTTTGTTATTTACTATAAATGTTATGCAATAACTTGTAACTTTGCAAATAGTAACATATATTCAGAAAGATATAGTCTATGTGGTACACCTACCACACTACTATAGCAGCATTAAAATATCGGAAAATGATATTGTTACATACTGACCAAAAACGCACACCTGGCTGTAGTAAAACGCAGTTTATTATTGCCTTTCCTGCATTCGGAGTTCTTTTGTTTACTTCGTGTTTAAAATGTAAAAACATCCTATTGCTATCGTACTTATTTTATGGCCGTCATTAGTGTCGAACTAATCCTTGTATTTATTGCATTGCAAGCTTGCCAGATGTGCGGATTAACTCATAACGCGGCCCCTTTGTCGGTATTATACAGTTTAGTATAAAACAATGCCCGAACGGAGGGGTGGGGCAGTCTAGCGACGACATCTATACGAGTAAGACGTGTGTAGTAGATTCGATGAGCGATATGGTGACGGACTTTGCGCGTGTTATTGAATTGTGTATTACATTGGGACTTATTGCGTGAACTAGTTAGTTATATTTGTACCTATGTTATACGTGTCTGTACAGTTCTAATAAACTCTATAGTAATTCCAACGGCATTTTAATTCGAGTCCTGTGTAGCTCGTAACAATATTATCATCTATAGTTATGTTACTATGTATTTTATATTGTACTCTAATTATCAACAATGTAAAGGGATAAGTTGTAAATCTTGTTACGGAAATATTGCTCCTCTATAATATAATATATGCTCTATAATATACATAGAGCCTTTATTTGGAGTACGTGTTCTTTTTAAATTAAGGTACCTTGTAGTTTTATTTATAGAAATATATTAATATTGATTATAACTGAACAATACTTATCTTCGAGGCATACATCACAAGAACTTCCTTGTTTAAAGTGTTTGGATTCAGTCAAAGATCTACTATTTGTATTTAAAACGTAATTTAAATATTCATGTGTACTTGACATTGGTTAGATACATGAGATGGCAGATATTTTATAAGGACAAAACAAAGAAGTAACAAGTAGACATATTTTTGACATCTGTGTATCAAAGGATGGTTCTCATTAGCAGAACTCAATTTGATAAATAAACCTTTGAATTTAGAACTGTTTTTCATGTCATTCATTACTCGAGTTTTTGGCGCGAATTGTAGGGTGCTGTGGTCCTATAGTATTTTTTTTTCTAAAAATGTTTAGTATTACTTCAAAATTAACAATAGTTGTAGGATATCAATTATATTATTTGTAAGTATTAATTATGACTTAAATGAAAAATGTGAACTGTGTAGTGAATTATGACTTTTTGAATTGTTACTTAACATTAGACAATATAGACCAAGTTTGTATGTTTTAAGTGTTAAAATCTAAATATTCTATTCTATTTTAGTATTAGGTACCTATATGATATACAAATTAACATAGATCTAAATATTTCCACAACCATAAGTAAGATATGACGATATTAGTTACTTTGTTTACTAACTATTGTCGACACACTACTTATACTACTTGCATTTCTGCAAATAAAGATTCATTCACGCGTAGAAACCTGGAACCAATCTCCAGCCCTCAGTATAGTGTTAGCAACGTGAACCTTCATAGCACGTATGTGAAAATACATAATACACAACGCAACTCGTATGTAACTGATTAAAAGTTCAATTATGTAAAGTCGTGTACAGAGCAGATGTTCGCCTTGACCTGGCGGGGCGCCGCGGCGGCCGGGCCTCGGGCCTGGCAGCGTAACCGTGTGGCGCTGACCTTATCTTTAACGTTGTCCTCACAATTTAAAGCATGTTATTTTGTCTATGTATCTTGTCGGCCACGATGGTTTAGAGTTTTTGGCGGGAACTGAAAGGTGATGTTATGCTGTGCAGTTTTATTTTCTAAAAATGTGTAAAATTACTCTAAAATGAACAATAGTTGTAGGATATTGATAGTTTTTGAGTAGTGATTATGTGTTTTGTGAGAAATGTGAACTGTACCTATAGTCAAATGTGGCCTTTTGAGTTGCCACAAGAACTCCGTTGAATGGCACTAGCTGATTACCTACAGTTCAGCTGTGCTACACATAGGCTTAAGAAAATGAAGAAACTAAATGTATATTATAAGTGGCTGGCTTAAAGGCCTAGTTGCCAAGCCATAAATATAATAAAAAAATTAAACGATGGTTTAATTTTCGAATACTGGCCAGTAATGTTTGAACTGATTTTGAATAAGGAACTTTTACGCCATCTTATATTAAAAAGGGAATTGATTTTGATCCAATAAAAAATGGAGTGAACGTAAACAGTTAAAGCCAGTGCTCACTTTATACTAGCATCATGTAAATTAATTTGAAGTCTAGAGCGCTACTGAATCTGACTGACAATCAAAATTCCCAATTGAATATTTTTTTATTTTTTTTATTGCATGACTTCAGCGGACAGGCAGACGGCCCACTTGACAACAACACCAAGGGTGCTACAAATTCGCTGCTGCTCTCTTAAGGGAGACTGGAATCTGGTCACTAATGCCGGAACATAACTCAAGGTTGTTATGGCGGCATACTCTAGGTCTAGACCACGGGTGGTAGCCATCCAGTCGGGCAAATACCCTACCACCTGAAAGTCAGTGAAGGAGTATTTGAAGTCAGTTCGCTCTCCAAGATGGTATAGGTAGGTCAATGTAAATCAGCCAATAAGTATATACTTACTATCAGTGATAATGCAATAACAATATTGCAGTATCATTGACTATTATAGAAATACTATAAAATAATTGTAATTTAAATATTTGCATTGTATTTTGTCATTAGCCAATCGCATTCCACTGCTGGTCATAATCATCTGTTTTCCTCATGCAGTTCTTCCGCTTCCCCAATGCAATGTATAAATATTTCGATATTATTTTAAAATATTGTTACGAGTTGCAGGACTCGAATTAAAATGCTGTTGGAATTATTATAGAGTTTATTAGAACTATACAAACACGTATAATACAGGTACAAATATAACCGTACGCAATAAGTCCAAACGTAATGCAGAACATCGTAATTCAAATACACGCGCAGTCCGTCACTAAATAGATTACCGAATGTACACAAGTCTTGGTTCGCTTTGTGGTTATCGCTTGGTTGTCTCATCTTTTCATTTGGGCATTGCTTTATACTACACAGATGCAATATATCTGCCCGGCCGCGTGGACCGAATTTCTTAGAATCAGTTTGTACTTTTAAATCCGAGACACCTGACAGTGATCACAATACAATAATAGGCCGTAAAAGATTACAATACACAATGGGCTGTTTTTGTCACAAATTTTAAACACAAAGTTAATAAAAGAAGTCCAAATGCCGAAGAGGTAATAAAATGTGTTTCAGGGCTTCCAGGGATGCAGGTGTGAATTTATTTTTGTCGGCACCTAGGTCGTAACAATATATTTCATAAAATCCTTATTTTCTTAGAAATATATACGTTGAGCAGTTCAAGACTAAGTGATGAAATGCATACTGCATCCGGCTACTTTCACTGGCCACGCAACGTGTTGGGCAAACATCAACCAACATTAGTTGGCCCCTAACTTTATACTAGTACGCCCCTAGTTGGTTAAGATATAGTAGTCAAATTCGAGGGTAGGTATGCCTTGTTAAAATGGAAGTTTTAAACAAAATGCTAGCAATGGGTTTTTCCGTGAAACAAACTAAATAAGGACGTATTAAACATATACGGAAATGTATTTCGTTTTTTAATAAGAATTTATTTATTTATTTATTACATAGTTAACAGTTCACAATATTTATAGCATAGACAATAAACTTTGTTTAATATGATTTCACCAGTTACTGGATACTTTAAACTTTACAATGTTTTACTACAAAAGCAAGACCGCTATAAAGATTTCATGATAAGTTCTGATATAAATATAATTTATTAATTAACATAATGCCTCCTGAAGTGTCACTATATATAGTATATATTATATAAAAAATATATTAGTAACTAAAAAGTAATAATATACAAATTTTGATTTATTAACTACGTTTTAAATAAGGTTAAGATATATATATATATATATATATATATATATATATATATATATATATATATATATATATATAAAGAATACATATTATACATACATAAAAAATTTAGAGGCGTTTCAAAGGCGTGTTAATCATCACTTAATGAAGAAAATACAGTAAAATAAACCAAATATTTTAATTCTAGTTAGTTGACTGTATTTTTTTATGAACTGAAGATTCTAGTGATTATAAAAATTAGAACGCATTAAGCCAACTGAGCGATGTGAATTTTTTTATGGTACTACATAAACGTTTTTGGTGTGATTACACATCTTTACAAATTCGTCAAACAAAAGTTATTCATAGAATAAAGTATAACATGGAAAAAATTAAAAATATCAGTTGCATGAATAAAAAGGTTGAATGGTTTCAATTATGTATGCACTCAGGTTAAAATATATTCGACTGATAACTTTTATCTGATGGTTGAACGATCGGCCCTTAGTCATATAGTGGGATGATATTTGTTTCTAAAGTCGCAAAAAATCCATTCAACGATTAAGTTGAAAATTCTGAACCTACATTTTAATTTCAATTATTTTTTTAAATTTTGTTTATGGTTATTATTAACTCTATGGGAGCCTAGTCTAATTTACCACCGCTTCACAACATGTTGTGGCTTGAAGAGAAGAAGCGGCGCAAGAAAGTTTTTAGCAAACATGTCTAGCTCTAATCATTTTTTAATAAATTAAATAATTTAATCTTTCCACCCATTTAAATATTATATAAAATTATCAGAGTTAGGCATGTTATGAAAATAAGGACATGAAATATAATTAAACATGTTGAATCAAGCCTTTGGGTGATATTAATTTATGAAGAACATAAGAAAATCGACATAGGGAACGGTGGAAAAGCCAGAGTCCGGATTACCGCAGTCGACTGTATTCGGATAAATATGTACAATCCTTAACCAATATATTGTTATTGTGTACCAGATGTATTGAATACGAAATTTTTGTGGTTTTTGCACGATTAATGTCATTTTGTACATTGCTTGTGGAATATATAGCGCTACATTATCTGTCTTGTGCGGTTAAGTTATTGCGTAGAAAACGATAGAAAATTTTAAGTATGTATTTAGATGAAATCAAATGGAACATTCCAGCGAATTTTGTAATGAGATGTAGGCAGCCACCAATGTTCACTTAATAAGTTTTACTTAATAAGGCACCGATGACACGGCCCTTGTGAACATTGAACAAGATATGTCAACAAATTGACATTTTTATTTATATACTGTTAGTGACTGAATTCACAAGAACATACTATATGTAATGACGATTGAATATGTATTGTGTATATAATGTATTATGTGTACCACGCTATTGTATTAGTGACAACTGTAATGATAGCGATGTTTGTAAGTTAATAAATAATTAAGTAAATCCTCGGTTTTCTTTATCCATATTAAAATTTTTGATATATAAATGCCTAAGTTCATGGTTCATGATGTAAAATTTCGTCGATTATCATTCAAGAAAGTCTTCGGCTGGACTGGTCCACAAATTCCAAGTCGCTCAACAAGCCTTGGAGCGATCTATGTGTGATGTTTCTTTATGGATAGAATCAGAAATGAGGATATCCGCAAGAGAACCAAGATAACCGACATATCTCGCAAAATTAGCAAGTTGAAGTGGCAGTGGGCCGGTCAGGCCAGCGCAGCATCGATGGCCGATGGAGCAGGCGAGTCCTAGAGTGAAGACCCCGTCTCGGTAAACGTAGTGTCGGATGCCCTCCAGCCCGATGGACTGACGACCTGCGCAAGGTTGTCGGTAAGCGCTGGATGAAGAAGGCGGAAAACCAGGATGAATGGTGCTGACTTGGGGAGGCCTACGTCCAGCAGTGGACTGTGATTGGCCGAGAAATGCCAAAGTTGCTACGTTTGTCTGAAACTTTTTTGGATGATAGGGCCTAAAACAGCCGCCTTTGGAGAATCACTTACTGCGCGTCCATTAGTAGCTCACAACGCCCATAATGCTCCGACAGCCGTTCCACCTGGCGACCGCGGTCGTTATGGTTGTGGCGAAAACGTCACTAATAACGTCATAATTTTTTATCACGCAACTATCACAACGACCCTTATAAAGAGGTGGGTCGAAAAACCGTTGCACTAGAATTTTGTGATGCCCGCAAGCAAGTGAAACGGGAAAAATCGCGATCGTGAACGTGGTCGTTGTGAGGCACTAGTGGATACTCAAACCAATTTATAGAATAGGGGAAGTCCGGGCAAAGTGGACACCTTGACGTTTGATGGGCTATAAGAAGATAACCAATAGGCATATAAATAAAACAAATGTTCAATGAGAAGTATTTATTAAAGGTTTTAATATAATCAACAAAAATTGCTTAATAGCAGTTCTTTAATTTTAATTGTCAATAATATTGCAATATATGCCGGTATCCACTTTGCCCTATAGATCGGGTAAAGTGGATAGGACGATAGGGCAAAGTGAACACATATACTTAGCCTAGTTTTAAACTAATCAGTGCACATATCACAAAGAAATAAGCCTATTCCTTCATAAGCCGTGCATTTTTCGTGACTCCATTGCTTACATTTATCACATTGGATCCAATCATCAACTGGCTTTTTATTTGTTTCTATATAGTTCTCCAATATATCGCAATAATAGCATACACACTGTTTTTCCTTGCCACTACCCTTATTTTTATCTTTGACAATTATATTTCGGTCGTTTTAGTATTTTTCTTTGTCTCAGTCTTTGGTATAGCGTTTAAATCTATATTCATATTTTTCATCTTGCTTGCTCTGGCATTAATTTTTATAACTTTTTCTTTTTGTTCTCGCTTCACTGGCGTGTTTGTTTTATTTTTGTCCCAACTAAGTGGATGGGTTTCGCATATTCGAAAACTATTGTTTTAAAATTTTCTCGGGTTAACCCGTAAAAAACACTATCCATATCATACAAATATGTTCATCGTTGAAAACTTTACGAAAACAACCAAGCTGAGTAGTCGAACTACCTTTTTTCCAATACCTATAAAGAGTGGCGTAAGGTAGACCATACTTTTTTGCGGTCGTTTTCATAGGAATGCCAGAATTGCAATCTGCTATTGCAAGCATCATACTGTCATCACTCCATTGGGCTTGATTTGTCTTCCTCTTGTATTTATATACCATCTAAAACAAATAAAATAAATTAATGCCCAGTAAAGTCATCGAGGGCAAAGCGAATACCGTATCCACTTTGCCCGTGATCACTTTGCCTTACACTTATTCATTTCATTCAACCTAACCTAAAATCAAATGAAGTTACGACAATGTAACAAAACTCTCAGAATTTATACTAGAAAATATGCACTTAGAGGACATAATCGTACTAAACAATATGGTTAACTTTTATATGAGTTATTAAAGTATTACGTACCTTGAAAAGTAATAGGAAAATTCACTATTTGGTTTTTTCGATTTTTCTCTCGAACGCGACGCGACCTTCCGCTAACTCTGATTGCCTGCGAATGCTGACGGGTTCGACATGTTCCGACATGTTCTTGACGAGAAATAAAGGGTATTCACTTTGCCTGGCCTATCCACTATGCCCGGACTTCCCCTAGATGGTTCATTTTTTCTTTCAATTTTGATACACGAACTTAACAGTTAACTGTATTTGTTGAATGTTTAATATATGAGACAATACAAACACTTGTCCTTGAAGGCCAAGTGTGTCACTGTGCCTTTTTAAAATATCCAATAACGTCGAGATAATCTGTTTTGAATGGCTCCAACTGCATTATATATTAATTTATTAGATGTTTGTTTAGAGATTAATGATGTACAAGCCTGTTTCAATGTAACGTCTTGTAAGTATTAATATATTAAAAACATTTACATAAATCTTACGCATACTAAATGCTTATGGTATTAAAGATGGGTTTGGAAGCTAGGAGTAGGCCACCGCCTGCCCGAAGTGCGCTTCGACGTCGGAGGGTCAGTTCGGACCTTCGGCCGCCGTGAGCCTCCCCTGGGGAAAGGTGTTCTCACCTGCTGTTATACCGTCGATATGGGAGCGCGCCGTGTTCCGCGTTCACCTCTCCTTAGGTTGGCCTCATTACAAACTGTCCCAAGTGTAAAAAGTTTTAAGATGCCGGGGGATGAAAACAAGTACCCCGGCACTTATGGATGAGGCCGATAGGCCATCGCCTGTCAGGACTAGCGGAGGGGCTAAGCCGTGTACCCGTAGCCCTGTCATGAGGCGAAGACGTCACACCGAGGGGTTTCTATCCCAGACTGTGGTGTGGTAATAGCGCTTCAAGTTCTAGCTAGAGGTGCTAGTGCTACCTCGACCTAGCGAAGCCCACACACCGGCTACGATTTTCCCCCTATCCGCGGCTCGTGGTCCTCAATCAGATTTCCCCTGGCTAAAAATAGGTCACCGCCTACCAGTGGTTCGTAGAGCGGAACGGCCATGTTTTTTTTCTACTTTTTTTATTGCATGAATTCAGCAGACAGGCAGGCGGCTCACTTGATGGAAAGCGGTTACCATCGCCTATGGACATATGCAACACTAAAGGTGCTACAAATGCGCTGCTGCTATTTTAAGGGACACTGGAACCTGGTCACTATTGCCGGAACACAGCTCAAGGTTGTTATGGCGACATACTTTAGACCAAGGGTGGTAGCCATCCAGTCTGGCAAATGCCCTACCACCTGGCTGTGGGATGTCTTGTCCCCTCTTACGACAGGCCTACACGGATACTAGCCAGAGGAGCTAGTGCTACCCCGACCTAGCGAAGCCCACACACCGGCTGCGATTGTCCCTTTACGTCGATGGTCGTCAATCAGATTTCCCCTAGCTAAAAATAAGGTCACCGCCTACCAGTGCTTCGCGGAGCGGAACCGGCATGTACCCGTTGTCCTAGCATAAGGCGAAAGAGAGTACACCGAGGGATTTTAGTGGGCATCCTCGACCGTGGCGTGGCAATACCATTTCTCGCTTGCGGTTCTAGTGCCACCCCAACGTGGCGAATCTCACACACAGTGAATAATAGTTCTCAAAAGGATTTCCTCTGGATGAAAAATGGAGGCTTCGAGTATGATCATCTCAATATTTATTGATAGTGGTTCGGCGGTTTTCGCACATTGTTCCATCACACATTCATATATCCCAATTGTAAGAAACAAAAAAAAACATTGATAAACTCTTATATCAGCGTAGCAATACTGCCGACCTTATGGGCATTCTCCCTTCTGGCAATGATCGGGTAGACACAAACATTACACTCACATACTTAATTCATTATTTACTCTATATCCAGACGTCCATCCAATCATCCATATCCAACAAAGGGCTGTACTTTATTTAGGCCAACGAATAAGAGCGACCATACAACGCGGTAGTACTTCCAACCATTTGGGAAACTTCCCGACGTTGGTTTGGAACCGATTTTTATCAACATAATTTTTTTGTGTTATAGATTCGCAATTATAACCGGTAGGTTGAGCTGAGATCTGGTTCTAGAATCCTACTAATCACGTGGACCGATTTTGGTAAAAAAAATTGTGTCATGAAACAAAGTCTTTTAAGAATTCAGAAAATATGGCGGTACGAAGTTCGCCGGGTCAGCTACTAAATTTATAATTGAATGAATAATTTATATTTAGATTATAGTATTAGTTTAATATAAAATACTAGCAGGCCCAACAATGTCCTGCCCTAAAATAATAAAATTTAGAACCCGATTTCAGTGACACCTACCGGGTCCAATTATGAATATAAACCATTCCGGGACCCACTTGAACACACACAATTTAATCAAAATCGGTCCAACCGTTTAGGAGTTCAATGATATACACAGGAACAGAAGAATGTTATATATAAAGATTATCATAAAACCTATTTAAAAATGTACTTATTCATATCAGTAATTTTAATGCCATGTCTTTTAAGACATAAAGAAAGATAGGATTTATCCTAACTTACGAGTATACAAGTCATCTTATACTAATATATAAAGCTGAATGTTTGTTTGTTTGATTGAACGCGCTAAACTCGGGAACTACTGGTCTGATTTGAAAAAAATCTTTCAGTGTTAGGTAACCCATTTATCGAGGAAGGCTATAGATTATATATCGTCACGCTAAGAACAATAGGAGCGGAGCAGAGTTTCAAAATCGGTGGTTTTGAAAACAAATTCCACGCGGACGAAGCCGCGGGCACAGTGAGTGATTCATCAAATTACAGATTAGTGAGCAAGTGTCGACGTATTTCACACTTAGTCTTACGTAAGTCCACTTCTCCGTTGTAAAACAGGCAGGCCCTAAAAGTCTAGACTCAGTCGCAATGATAAATATTAATAGCCCGCGTCTAGTCTGCATATATAATTTGATTGACACTAATGTTGCAGGCGGCATCCTTTGTGCGGTGTATTGCGTTCAGTTGTCACGTAGTGCATGCCGATCTGCGAGAGGACGTGTCAACGCCGCACTCAGCTTATCGGATCGCCTGGATGTCTTTGGTTTGCTGTAATTTAATTATTTATTGCCCTATGCAAAAAACAATAGAATCTATACGTCCATGTATACCTATCGTACATCAACTCATATCAATTTTTAAATTAAAAACTTAACGTAATGCTAGTGCTTCATCTGGGATAATGTTATAGTTATTGAACGCTTCACGCAAATGCAGCAATTAATGCGTTATTTGTGATGCGGTATTGTTAAAACCCCGACATAGACAAATTCCACGTACAGATCTGTAAAACACATTTTATTACCTGTCGGCATTTGAACTAATTGTAATCCTTTTATGATCGTCTTCTTATGTTCACTTTTTTATTGGCATACGTTTCTAGTTATTGTGGAGAACAACCTATTGTCCTATTCTACTCGCTCAGGAGAATCATTAGCCATGTGATGCGGATTACAAGTACAAGCTAACTCTAGGAAATTGTATCGACGTTGCCGGGCGGACACATTTGCATTTGTGAAGTATAAAACGACGGTCTGATTGAGAGAGGGGGGCATTTGAGCTACAACTACGATCTAGACGTGACTTATGTACCTTATCGGGAATCTAATAGTGACGGCCTTTGCTCGTTTTATTGAATAACAACATTCTGCATGACGTTTGGTACATATTTGTTCCTGTGTTATACGTGTTTGTATAGTTGTAATAAAATCTATAATAATTCTAACGGCATTTTAATTCGAGTCCCGCAAACTAGTAACATTATTAATTGTTAATGACGTTATATATTACAGATAACATAATTATATATGCTATAGTCAAACATCGAAGCTTTGGTGCTCCTAGGTTTGACTAGTCAAACCTCAGGCCTGACATAAAGTAGTCTAAGTGACTTTTCTGCCTTTGACCATCGAATTTTTGTCTAACCTAGGAGAGATTCATTTACACAGTCATTAAATATATAACAAGTGTAGTACAAATAGATGTTTGACCGAATCTGCCAGTCGCTTTTAGAATCGACTAGGTCAAGCCCGAAATTATTTTACGTTCGACGTTTGACTAAAAAGTTAGGCACTTATAGGATTGTCTAAAAATACTTTAGTCAAAGGTCGAAATGGAATTTATTTTCCCTTCTGGATGGTTAGGACCATGGTCTAAAGTATAGCACCATGACAAGCGTGAGTTGTGTTCCGGAAGTGGTGGCCAGGTTCCAGTCTCTCTTAGAGAGACTGGAGCGGCAGCACATTGCTGGCCAATGATGGCACCTTTGGTGTTACAAATGTCCATAGGCGATGCTAACTGCTTTCCAAGAGGTGGGCCGTCTGCTGAACTCATGCGATAAAAAAAACAATGCAACGGACCACAAACACCCAGTTCATATAAAATTTACGGAAGTTTCATTTACGAAAACCATGCCGAGAATCGAACCCGGAGCCTACACGTTCCAGTAAGTTAGACCGGCAAAGCTTAGCCCACACAATAAGTATTGAAAGTAGCTTTCATTAATACCAATCGTTAACTCAACTTCACGGTTGAAAGACGGCACTTATGAGCTGTTAATTGATGTCCCTTAAGACGCAGAACGTACGTAAAAATCTCTAACATAAGTGTTATTCAATATTAGTCACAAAGTATACGTAGCAACAGTTTTCTGTG
The DNA here is from genome assembly GCA_949752895.1 of Dendrolimus pini. Lineage (NCBI taxonomy): Eukaryota > Metazoa > Arthropoda > Insecta > Lepidoptera > Lasiocampidae > Dendrolimus > Dendrolimus pini. The sequence goes on along the minus strand of OX457141.1, from coordinate 17,730,728 downwards.
AAAGAAAGAAAGATAAACTTTATTTGCAAAAAAATAAAAAACTGTGACGAGAATGAGGATTTTTTAAGCCATAGTGGAAAAAAATTGTTTTTGCGAAATTGGCTACGAAACCCTATGAAATAGTCATGTTAGTTCATGACAACAACTCCACTCCACGGCATTGCCCACTTCACGCACGACCACCAGACCATCAACGCACCTGGCTGCCGACCCTCGTGATCGCATACGCTCACCTAATCAGGGCGATGGCGTGCAGTCGCAAAAGGCACAAAGCTGATGACAAGCCACCGGAAGCCACAGATAGCCACCTAAAGACCGATATGGCCACCGAATCCCAATGAATGGCCAACGAGAGCAGCTGCGAATACATCGAAAGAGAAGAGAAGACTTCACTAGCTCCAAACCAGTTACCGGTGGGTAGTTGCCCACTGAGTGGTAGCTGAGGTAAACCTCGAACCCCCAATCTCCCCATTAATAAATAAAGAGGAAGAAGACCCTGGAGAGAATTCACCCCTCGATCTACCTTATAAAGTTAAAATATTTTTTCTCAGAGACTACTGGGTTTTAATAGATGAAATTTTATAAGGTGGACACTGTATAGCGCTATAAAGTTATGTAGTGTAATTGCGAAATAAGTAATAGAGATTGGCGATGGACTCAATGTAGAAAGCTTTTCTTGGGAGTATAGTCGTATGCAGTTTAATTCAATAGATGGCAAGATATTAGCACTCAACGTAATGACAATTGTGTTCCTCCCTGCTTTTAATCAATGATGTGGAAAATTTAGAAAGACGGAGCTTATTGAGTTTCAGAGACACTTAAGATTAGCACCTTATTCCGCTTTAAAGGTAAGATTAAGAATAATAATTTTCTTTCTTGCCAGACTTAAAAACTCCGGATGCTGAATTGTTAACCCAAAGTACTGTTTTAATAAATGTTAAGACTACAAAGGGTGTTCGCTGTTTAATCACTTTTTCATAATATTGAGGACGCGCCCTCTTAATTGCTCTTCCTTTAATGCGAGTTGTCTATATATAGTGGTGTTGGTTTGCTGGAAAGCAGTCGGGCGCCGGCGCTGGCGCGACGTCTCGGCGCCTCTGCCCCTCGCCGAGGGTGACTATTACCAAGTAATGTCGACGGTGTGTCACATTGGAGTATCTCGTCTTCGTTTTTTAAATGTCTTAGAACATCGTTTCTCAACCTGGTGGTCGCCTTTGTTGTTAAAGGCAGTCTATTAAAAAATAAAACTTATATACTAATCACTTCTACTAATCATAGATTTTATTAATTTGATATATTTAAAAAAAAATGTAACAATTTATGAGTTTAATTATGTTTGCAATATGACGGTAGAATAAAGGCTTTTGCATTTTATTTATTTATTACTAATCATTTCAAATCAAGCGTATAAATAAACAATGATTTTCGCTCGGAGGTCAGGTATGGAAGCAGCTATAGTAGAATTATTTTCTCCGTGCAGTTTGGGTTATAAATAATCGGAGTGATGAAGCGAGTATTTCGCTCTCTCTTCCACTCACGGGTCTTATGGGCAGGCATAGTGATACGCATTATTGTTGTCGATAAGCGTTATTGATAGTGTATTTAGTTTTGTCATTTTGTGGGTTAGTGATATAAATGAAAGAAAAAAAATTGATACAACACCGTATTTATTAAAATAAGAATAATAATGATTTAAAATAAATTATTAATAAGTATCTATGTATTAAAAAACTATAAGTACAAAAGTTTAGAATGTAACAAGTTATATTAAAAATAAATATAAATACTTATATCTAAGTTTAAAATTAACAGCAAAAAAGATAATGATTTTTATAAGAATGATAATCTTTCTTTGATAAGTATGAGTTTTTATCGATAATGACGTTCCGCCCGCGCAAATTGCTCACCGCCCTAGCCGGGCTGAGGCCGAGTTTGATTGATGACATTCTCGCGAGCTTCTCGCATGAATGTGGATTTTGGTGGACCTATGACAGTGGTAGGGGTAAGCAACCCTACGCTTCACGCAGTACGCACGTCACGCGCATTATTGAGGACACCACGTTGCAAATAAATATGGATTTTTACACTGTGTTATTTGATACAATGGTACAATGTGGGTCGAGTGAGGTTACTTATTCATTACCCAACCGTATGTGTAGGTGGAATTTCAAACATTATTCTGCTAAATATAGTGGGTTTTCAAAAGGTAAAATTTACATACAGACAAATTCAAGGTAATAATAATGATGTGTAATAATAATGTCAGGAGGTTCCTGCCTCTGCAGCCCTAACCACCAATATTATATTTTTTTATTTATTCCATGAGTTCAGCAGACAGGCAGACGGCTCACTTGATGGAAAGCGTTTACCATCGCCTAGGAATTTTGCAACACCAAAGGTGCTACTAATGCGCTGCTGCTCTCTTAAGGGAGACTGGAACCTGGTCACAAATGCCGGAACACAATTCAATGTTGTTATGGCAGCATACTCTAGACCAGGGGTGGTAAGCAAATATTGTATTTTGGATGTTTTGTTATTACAGAATATTGCCTAGAAGCTTTTATGCTGTGCTTTTTTTAAATGCAAAATGTTTGTAATAAAGAAATATACAAATAATAATAATCAGCAGACATACACACATATTGTATAGAAACAAATTAAGTAGGTTACGCTTGTGTTATGGGACCCATACAGCGGACCACTCTGGGATCGATCCTTGACATCCAGAGCATAGTAAATAACGCAAAGTTCGTTTATAAAATTTACTATGGCAGGAATCGAGCCCGAAGCCTCTGCGTTATAGTGATTTTGATCAGCCAAGGCTTAGCCCGCTCAACCACAGGGGCCATCAAATTGAAGCGAGCACGCTAATATAGTGATTGTAATAGATCAGGGGCCCAATTCTGCTACTTCAATATCTTGGCGTTGCGCAAATATTCAAAGTACGATTCCATTGCGATAGTGTACAAAAATCGTATTCTACTAAATTTATAATATCTTCTCGGTATCGTCACGGCGGAATAAAAGTAGAAAAATTGGTTGCCTGGAAGAGATCGCTTTTAGCAATAAAGTCGCCTTTTTTACCAAGTACGTAACTATTGTCTTGTTGTGCATATTTGTATTTTTTGGTTTTGGCGAAGAATAAAGTGTTACATCTATCTATCTTTCGTATATTAATTATTACTGTATAATTCTAGAAAAAAAAAGAAGTAAAATTAATGTCTGTGGATTGAGTGGATTACAGTCTGTTTTTGTTAATTAGTTGTTTTTCAACTTTTAATTACTATTATAAAATAACATATTATCATCTAATGTTTTTAAGAACCATGTTTTTAAGAAATAATTTTTTTTGATTTGATTTCATGAACATACTTTATATTTATATCCTGGAAAATGTAAGATATCTCGCGATACATAATTTCCATGCTAATGTAAATAAATTCCCATGAAAAATAGAATAACAAAAGAGTTTCGAAGTGTCTTCGATATAAATTACGAGTGAGTTCCAGTGCCAAGTAAAACATTAATACAAAACAAAATCTCAGTGTTAATCGGTGTAATATGGAACGGAACGGAAAACTTTTTTCATAAAAATGATGAAAGAAAGAATCACGTAAATCGGACCATAAAACTCAGCGTAATCGGTGTACGTACATAAAAAAAATACCAATCAAATTGAGAACCTCCTCCTTTTTGAAGTCGGTTAATAAACATTCTGAAATATCTCACTTAAAAAATTATTGGACCGATCCTTACTTAGACTCTGAGTACGGTGGTTACTCATCCGAGCTCCTGATGTCAATTGCATAATAGTTTTACCAAGAAACTTACATTTATACTGTAAAGTGGGAGGAAATTCAGTTGTTTATTCATCCTTTTAAGATGATTTCTTGCGGTTATATTTGTTATTATTAAACTTCATATAATTCCATGTGGTTACAATATGTTTTTAAAGGAATATAATAAGAATTTCTTAGAAATTCCATAGTCACATTTTAGACGAAATTCATAACGTCACGTATTTATTGTTAGATTAATAAAGTATTGTGATATTGACGAGAGGAATGAAAAGCACGGTACAGACCTGGGGGCAAGACGGGTTGTGATAGAGAACAGTCCACGATTTCTAGTACCTACAGCATTATTATTGCGTTTACACTGGATATCCCATATTAACCCTTTAACAAGCTGTAATAACAACCTATAAGCGTCCCATTGCTGGGATCGGGTCTCTCACGCACGATTGAGGAACGGATAGTATACCCGCCACACTATTCCAAGGTGGCTTGGCAAGTTTGACACATCAGTTATCTCGATCTGCAGGTTTCACCACGATATGTATCTTCACCGTTAACAAGCTATAAAAAAACTTCGGTTATAAAAAACCGACTCTAAAAAAATAATTATAAAATAACTTAATAAAGATTTCGTACTAAGAATTTATTTAGTTTAATAAGAGACAAAATTATATAAAATTTTCTACATCTTGATGTAGGTGCCAAGTAAACCATAAAAATTACAATATTTTGCAACATTTTGTTGTTATATCAGCGTCTATGGTAACTACTGGGCCAAAGTATGTTAACCAAATGGCAACTATTCCGCGTCAAACTAAAAAAGAATCACGTAAATCGGATCATAAATCTCAGAGTAATCGGTGTGCATACATAAAAAAATACCAATCAAGTTGTGAACCTCTTACTTTTTGAAGTCGGTTAAAACTAAAGGTGATTAAAAATATTTTTATCGTGAAAATATAGACAAGATTTTAAATACAAGACTTATAAAATATACATCATATCTGATTCGAATAAAATATAAACCATTTGTATTGTATTCTATCCATAGTCCCTCAAGACTATAAGTAGAATACTGAGACTAGATCACCGTCCTCTATGGGTAAGGTGCCCATAGAAGCAACAAGCAAGCCCGTCTTGGCTTGGGTAAGGTGCCCAAGAAGGGCTGGCTATGTTTCCTCGCTGGATCGCCATACTGCTCCGTTGCCCCAGGTAAGCACCAGCCTTCTGATCACCTGAAGAGACAATAAGTTGTTTTAATAAATTTTGATAGAGACTCATGGCCTCAGGACCCCACGCTCCAACCGTGTCGACAGCAAAACCGGCTAATCCGCTGCCAAACCGGCTAATCTAGACGTGTGAAATATAAAAGTAAAAAATAAACTTATAATATTTTCTTAAGTTTTCTCGACTTGTATACACAATAAAACTACGTTTTAACGGTTTTAAGCGTTAATCACCCACCCACCCATTTTAGTATTATATAAAACTATTAGAGCTAGGCATGTTTGCTGAAGAGTTTCTTGCGCCGCTTCTTCTCGTCAAGCTATAACATGTTGCGAAGCTGTGGTAAATTAGACTAAGCTCCCATAGAGTGATTAATACCGCTTCAGGGGGCCTCTAGCTATCAAGGGAGCAGAGGATTCGTCACCCCTGTCGTCGAAGTGGGTGTGTTCTGATTCCCGGGACACATTCAGGCACTTTTTGCGCTAGGATCTGACTGGGCGTAACTACGTTCTAAGTCTCAGCCTTTCCTACACAAAAGCGCGGGGCACATGGGAGGAGGGTGGTTTTAGTGGGTATTGGTTGCCCGTGCAGCTTCTCGGAGTCTCCACACAAGCTGATCAATTGCGAGCGGATTACCACGGTAATCCCCTCGCATGCGATAACGGTCTAATCCCTTGCAAAGGACCCAGTATTGTGCGTATACAGCATTTTCCCCGCCTTAAAAAAAGGTTCCCATAGAGTAAATAATAACTATAAAAAAAATAAAAAACAAAATTAAAATGAAAGTTGGCGGTAGGCTAAATAAAACTTTAAAAATACTCGTTGACACTTGGCATCCTTGTCTTCCGTGATCACGGCCACTGAAAAGTGGCCGAAACGTCGGAATAACAAAATAAATTACTGCGCTTAAAACCAAATAAACTCATGTTTTACGATGCCATCTATCTCATATAGCGAGTTGCTTAGATTCTCTTAATTATATCATACTATGTGAGACGACGTTAGGGACAAAAATTATAATAAATAAAACGTAATAATGCCTATTGTGACGTTAATAAAGTTGCTTACGTGAGGAACGGCATGTATTTTCAAACGCAATATTCCGATATTTTACCATTTCGTATGTTATTCAGGTATTACAAAAATCAGTCATGAATCAATGCCTTTATTAAGGAATATCATATCGGAAATACCTGAAGGGAAAACAAGTATTACAAGCCGTGGTTTTTCGTTAGCGCACTCGCGTCCCAAACTCAAAGGGCGCGGGCTAGAATCCTAACTGGAATGCATGCACCACTTTAAATCTGATTCATATAAGACGACATGGGATAAATACATAGAGAACAAACATAAATAGAGAAAGAAACATCGTGATTTTCTTTCGTCTCTTTTCTTTCACCTTCTCCCAATTATTTGGCGTCAGCACAGTATGTCTTTTTCTTCTGTACTCCTCTAGTCTGACATACGTCCTCTGTCACAACACAAATCATCATATCCTTCAAACAATGCATCCATCTCTTTTTTGCAGCAGCGCATTTGTAGCACCTTTGGTGTTGCAAATGTCCATAGGCGATGGTAACCGCTTTCCATCACGTTATCACGTGTCTTTCATCCCTCCTCATTACATGCCTATACCATGTCTTCTTCCTCTCAATTTTTCAGTCACGGGTGCAACTTTCAAAGATCCCCTTATGTACTTATTTCTCACCTTATCCATTCTTGTAACACCACAAGTCCATCGCAACATTCTCATCTCAGCTGAGTGGAGCCGTTTGTGGTATATCACTTTATTGGCCCAAAATTCGGACCCGTATAACATGACCGGTCGTATGATACTGTTACGACCTGAACGCCGACAAAAGACAAATTCACACCTGCATACCTGTAGACATTTACTACCTTTTCGACATTTGGACTGCTTTTGTTTACTTTGTTTATAAAATTTGTAATTAGAAAAATAGCCCATTGTATATTGTTATCTTTTATGGTAGTCATTAGCCAGGTGTGATTCTAAGAAATTCAGTTCACGCGGCCGAGAGACATATTGCATTTGTGCAGTATACAGCAATGCCCCAATGGAGAGATCGGCAGACTAGCGATAGCCACAAGCGAAGCAAGACCTTAGTGACGGACTTTGCGTGTGTGATTGAATCGCGCATTACGTTTGGACTGGTTGTGTACAGTTATATTTGTACCTATGTTATACGTGTTTGTATAGTTCTAATAAATTATATAATAATTCCATCGGCATTTTAATTCCAGTCCTGCAACTCGTAACAATACATTTCTATATTTGACCTTTTAGTATATAATATATATATAAAGAAATAATTTACTGTTGTAAGGGAAAATTATTAAATGAAGACGATAATAAGGATATATTTAATTATATAACTATGACGATACAAATAAATACCCAATGTAATCTTCCATTCAATGATTATTATAAAAGTCATAAAATAATGTAGTCGGATTCCAATTGTATAGGGTAGTCTGGAGAATATCGCCTTTGGCGACAAGACCGCCCATTGTACTGTAATTTAATGTGCAATAAAGCTATTAATTCATTCATTCATTAGTTTCAGTGGCTTTAATTTGTCGCATGTCACACCGGTTACCCGTCTCCAATTTAGCCAAGCTACATTTATTCTTCTTTATAACTTCAAATCTATATCTATCTGTAAAATTGTGTTGTGTCTTTTATCTTATAAGAAATTTTGTATATACTATTATTTAATAAATTTTTAGATTAGAGGGAAATATTTTTTGGAAACTCATTCTTGTGATCTGGTGAATGCTAAATGTTTTGTTATTAGTATTTAACATTGTTTTTAAATCACCTACATGAAAGTAAATAGTAGCTTGTTTGGGTCGATTCTAGTTTTACGCGAATTTTACATACGTACTACATATTCCTTGAACTATATCTATTTATAAGTAAAATATCCTTGTATTATGTGTATACTGAAATTCAAATTCATTTATTGCTAATATTGGTAAATTATAAAGGTGTTACAATTAGAGTAGAGTAAATATAAGGGTTACTTTTTCACATTTGGCTACGCATCTTTTTTCAATAATTCTTTTGCTGTACAGGCTCGACTCTGAAATGCGCTGCCTGTTACTGTTAGACAAGCTAAATCACTAACAATATTTAAGAACATAACAAAAAGCACCACCTGCAACATAGTGATGTTTGATATTTTTACGAATGTTTATGTATAATATACATTTATGTAGATATATATTTATGTATGTAATATTAATAGATGTATTTATATGTCTATTAAGTATAATTCTTACTTATATAATATTATACATATATGTTTGTCGCAGAACGGCCTCGTTCTCACGACATCTTTAGTTATTGCAGGTCTAGTGCGCGTCATCAGGATAAAATGCGAGCATAAAACACAATAGCCACGGTTTATACACTTTTAATTTAGATTTGATCAACATTATGACATAGTTTAGACCGAGCAGCGGGTTCAGGGCACCCGCTCATACTTCCAGCTTCAATACTTTCTTTAAAATACTCCATGGTCCAATTCGACCTGTTGCCACCAACCAAATGCGCCACAAAAACTCCTCAGTCTACCGAAGTAGATACTACTCACAGTATAGAGGGCGTCTCTGACCCCGCTCCGCACTATGCTCTGCTCCGATTGGTCGTTTATTAAATTACAATATTCATAACTTTTATTAGGTTAGAACGATCTTGAAGTTATAGAAACATTAACAAATCTAATTAAATTACATTAAGAATTTTAGAAGTGATTATAATGTAAACAAATGATATTGTGCGTTATACATCCAGTCAACAATACATAGTCATATCGTCATAGGCATAGCTTCCCTCCGACATGTTTATTATTGAATAAAATATAATGTAACTTACCGCATATCGTCTAATATTTATGTATTATTTGACAAATTAAATCTGTCTTATTCCTGCCACGGGTTGTCCGGAAGAGATCGCTTTTTAGCGACAAGACCGGCCATTGTGCACATTGAGAATATTTATAGGCTATAAATTTTCTGTGTTTTCTGTAATTGTGTACAATAAAGTGTTATCTCTCTCTCTCTCTCTCTTTCTTAATGCTAAAAAAACAAATGAGAACTGATAGCACGATAGGAGTATGTATAAAAATAAAATTGGCAAAAGCTTGTTTGTATATTTACGTGATTTAGGCACCATTCGCTGATTTTCCACGGTGCTCGCGTCAGGTGTGAGTCAGGCGGCAGACCTGGCTTGTATTCACGAGCTAAGCCCCATTTTTCTCAAACCCACGCTTTTTAGATAAATGCTCGTATACAAAGCTTAGATTTAAATTAAATTATATACGAGGTTTATATGCTCATTAAGCAAATGGTGGGCTTTCTGATTGCTATTATGAATAACACTTTTTAACGATACTAAATTCAAAAGTTTGTTTGAAACTAAGGTCCACTGGAGAACAATTGTTGAAAGTCTTATTTAAACTTATTATATATATAGACTTATTTAAAATGGAAATTATACATAAGCAGTTTAACAAAAGCCAAAGGTTAACTCTAAACAGGCCCTAACTCAGCAAATGCTGGTTGATCACAACCAACACTGGTCTTCCGTTAGTGCCAAGCAGTAGCGTCACCTTCACAGAAGAGAAAATAACTAATGAACATTTAATATTATTCATAATTAGAACAACATCAAACAAGGAATAGACAAAAGATACATATTTTGAAAAATGTCATATAAGTGCATTATATGTTATGAAACGATTATTGAAATGGTGAAAATAGTGATTTTGAAAATTAATAATAGGTACGGCACGTAGCTATGAAGAAGACTACTAAATTTAAAAAAATATTCAGCTTACTTCCTATTCCGTGTATACAGGTTATTATTTTATTACCGCTGTTGAAGAAAAAAAGCAGCAAAAAATTCCCCAGCAACAAGTTTAGCCAAAGATTTTTAAACTTTAAACCTAGTATAATTATCAATACTTCCATGTGTACCTACATAAATATTGTGCGAAAATAACGCTGTCGCTGTTGCGCTTTCACCGAGGAACTACGAAACCGATTTTGCTGATATTTGATATATGTATGTAATTTACTACTTAGGTTGGGCATAGGATACTTTTAATCCCGGAAAATGGTACAGTTTCCGGGATAAAATTAAGTTATTTTTTTATTGCTGTAGCACTGCAGACAGTCTGACGGCCCAACTGTGATGGAAAGTGGTTAGCGTCGCCTATAGACAGACATAAGCAATACCAGAGGTGCTGCCGGCCTTAAAGGAGAAACTGAAACCTGGCCTGCCGGAACACAGCTCAAAGTTGTTATGGCGGCATACTCTAGACCAGGGGTGGTAGCCATCCAGTTAGGAAAATGCCCTCCTGTGTCGTGGATGTGGGTCGTTTTGTTGCCTCTTAGGCTGCCCGGCAGGAATTAGTGTTCTTTTTCCGTTCCTGCACGGAGTATAAGTAAATGTTATCTCGGAAAGTGACCTAGTTTCCGGGAAAAATTAAGTAATTATCGCGGGCCAATTATGCCAATAAATCCAACTATTAAAATCAATTACTACGATTTTGACAATTAATGCAAATAAATATTAGGCAATAGATAAGCCATGGGCCACTCAATCACTACCCCCGAATATTATAGTGGATTGGCGTTGTTGAAAATCTACCTTTTTTATTTTTTTATTGCAAGAGTTCAGCAGACAGGCAGACGGCCCACTTGATGGAAAGTGGTTACCGTCGCCTATGGACATTTGCAACACCAAAGGTCTCTTAAGGAAGACTGGAACCTGGTCACTAAAGCCGAAACACAGCTCAAAGTTGTTATGGCGACTTTAGACCAGGGGTGGTAGCCATCCAGTCGGGCAAATGCCTCACCACCTTGCTATGGGTTGTTTTGTCGCCTCTTACGACAGGCCACCCGGCTGCAGGAAATTATATACTTTCTCCGTTCCTGTACGGATAAAAATCTACCTGATGGAAAGTAGTTATTGTATAACCACTTTCCATCGGGTAGACCTTCTGCCTATTTCTCTGCGTAAGACAATAAAAATTAAATAACGAATAAAATTAAAATAAAAACATTTTCACATTGACGCTTGAAATCGTGATAGTTGCAAGAGAGTCCGTAATTACGAACTATAATTAACGATCCTTTGAAATCCGTTAGTTCACCAAGTGTCCGACATAAATCTGGTGGCGCCACTGTCGTGACTCACCCGCGCCGTTGCGCGCGCGCAAGTACAAGAGATTTTTCAGCTTATTTCTATTTTATTTTCAGCCTAGCCTGAAATAAAGGAGTGGTGGTGTGTTGACATGAGTTTGCAGGTGCCCTTCTGAGTCACAGCTCTGTTTACGCGTATTTATTTTGAGTATTTAAAAATTGTGCAACACGCACCTGTTGTGGCGTAAATGATTTTTATTGTAACATGTGAATTACTAATTGCAAGGTAATTCTGCTATTTCAATGTCTTGGTGTTGTGAAGATATTCAAAGTGCGATTTCATTGCGATATTGTCAAAATTCGTATTCTTCTCAATCCACAATATCTTCTCGATATCGTTATAACAAAAATGGTATTATTACCTACCATTAGCAAAAGTGGCGTCAGCCGAAAACATATTGAAAAGCTACTAAAAATTTAAACATTTATTTCGCAAATAAATAAATACATTTAAAGATACAGTGGCTTGGAACGGGCATGCTATTGGATTTAAGAGAATACCGAATCAGGCTATCCTACGATTGTGATAATGGTGTCCGGCGATTTGGACAAAATGGTAATAGTAGAATTGGGCCCCTGGTAAATAACCTACATTCAGCAATACAAACTAATTGCTGGGTGCTAAGTATTGGAAAGCGAGAAATAGTAATATAGTTCTTGCAATCCACTAAAACAAGCTTACTTGTTGTAAAGACGTATCTACGGGTAAGTGATATCAAAAGCAGGCTTTGATTGGTCGGCATACTCGCAACTGTTCTGGCCACATGTATATAAGTTACTAGCGTCTGCCCGCGACTTCGTTCGCGTGGAATAGTTTAAAAAAGTAAGTTAAAAACCCCCTCGATTTTGATACATTCTTCATTGGAGCCCCGCTCTTATTGCTCTTAGCGTGATGAAATATGTCCTATAACCTTCCTCGATAAATGACCTATCTAATACTGAAAAAGAAATTCAAATCAGACCAGAAGTTGCTGAGATTAGCGCGTTCAAGCAAACAAACAAAGAAACAAACTTATCAGCTTTATATATAATATATATATATAAGACAAAACTTTCTCACCGACACCACACCCTGTCAAAATATCCGCTTCTATTATGTTACGTTGCAGAGAAATTACTTTTAGTCTCTTATAAGCTGTTTAAGTAATTAAAGCTTTTTAACTATCCCACGGGAACTCTTTAATTTTTCGGGATCAAAAGTATCCTATATGTTGACCAGGGATATAAGCTATCACCATACAAAATTTCATTTAAATCGGTCCAGTCGTTTCGGAGATAAGCCGGTACAAACAGACAGAGAAACAAAAAATTAGAAAAAAATCTAAATTAGTTCTATTTCACTTCTTACATCCCGCTTACTCGGTTTTTAGCAAAAAAATTTCATTGTACAGGTATTTGACCTCTACAATTTTATTATATGTATAGATTTTAAAACAAATCAATCAAAAATTCAAATGAAAAGTTAAAAATATTTGACTGCTTTGGTCTAGAAACGCGTTTTAAATAATAAAATCTTGAAAGTCAAGATGAGAATGATCTGAAATCCCGTCTTGTCATAATTTTAAGAATTCATCCCTATTAGATAGTCTTCTTTCTTGTGATAGGAATTGTGTGGCACTAACATCATTTTCACTATTTAATGATATGACGAACACCGTGATTTGATCAAATAGGTACCTAAGGAAAATAAACAATTTACGCGCGATGTTACAATCGCAATTCTATGGCGTCATTTTACTAATGGAAGTGATTTGATTCGATGCCTTTATTTAGTAAGCCGTTAATTATCAAATGTAGAGTAGGTTGTAACGCAGTGACGTATTAGTCCGCAGTGATATTGTTGAACGGCAGCGACCGGTGAGTGTCAGAACGAACTTTGACCATCGTTAAAATAGTTATCAATGATTAAATGGTAACTAATCTGTTCTGGTCAGAAGCTAAAGTAACCTAACTTACTGTTCTTGTCACTGGTCGACACGGTCAGCGGCAAGGAGCGCTGAAATGGAAACTAGCGAAACATAAGGCTTTGTGAGTCCTTTGATGAAATGAACAAGTCAGTTCATTTCATCATTTCACTAAGACAGTTCACGGATTGGCTCAAATCACTAACTTTCTTCAGTGAAATCACCCAAAGAGTGATGATTGTAACATAGGTAGACAGAAAATACTTTATTGTTCACCACATACACATAAAGTAAATCATTTATAGTCATTTCGTGTCAAGGCAGGAACAAAGGGCGGCCTTATTATCGCTTTAGAGCGATCTCTTCCAGATAACCCGGGCCGTGGATTGTGTGGAAGAAATCAAGAGTGTCTGACAACATACCGCGTGAATTAATCATCTCTTTTAGGGAATTGATCAAATCAGATTATTGGACGTAACAGTCTATGGGAGTGCCGGATTAGTGAGATCCTTCTGTATAATTATAATGTTACGAGTTGCAGGACTCGAATTAAAATGCCGTTAGAATAACTATAGAATTTATTAGAACTATACAAACATAGGTATAACATAGGTACAAATATAGCTGAACACAACCAGTGCAAACGTAATTTACGATTCAATAACACGCGCAAAGTTCGTCACTAACGTCTTGCCTCGCTTGTGACTATCGCTAGACTGCCCCTCTCTGCGTGGGGGGCCTTGCTTTATACAGCACAATTACAATATGTCTCTCAGCAGCGCAGACTGAATTTCTAAGAATCACACCTGGCTAATGACTACCATAAATGGTTACAATACACAATCGGATGTTTTTCTAATTACAAATTTTAAACACAAAGTAAACAAAAGCAGACGGTCATAAAAGCTCTTCAATGTTTATAGCTCAAACGACGCCGGCGGGTAAAAAATGTGCTCTGCTTGCAGGTGGCCCAAATTGTAACAATAATAAATATTTACGAAGACGAGTTCAGAACCTCTACTTTTAGAATTCACTTAAAATGATAAAAAATTATGAGAATATCGTTTGTTCACCTTTTAAACGTTTCCACGATGGATGGGAGTAAAAAATAAATAAAGCTTGTATTTGTTAGTCGTATCTAAGTTTATACGATACGTTAGATCTCATTTACGAGAGCGTATTCCAAAAATACATTACGAGACTAATAAGAGCAATCGCCTATTGGCGCCAGATGTGGCCCAGCGGCTGTTAACTTTACTTATTTACACGCTGGACTTAGGCTAAATTAATCTACAACAAGACAAAAGATAGCTCGTTTGTGTTTTATTGTTCATTGGCTGACAAGCGCGCATCCACTGTTGCGGGCATGATGGGCATGACCACAACCCTAACAGACTTGTAACGTCACGCTTTATTAAGGTCGATAGGCTGATGATATCTAAAGCCTTTATTTACAATACAAGAAAACTTAACTTATTTATATTGTACTAGCTGACCCGGCGAACTTCGTATTGCCTATTTTCTGAATTCCTAAAAGACTTTGTTCCATGACTCAAAAACAAAATCACCAAAATCGGTCTAGGTGATAGGAGGATTCTAGAACCCGATCTCAGCGCCACCTACCGGTTCCAAATCCCTCAAGAATATAAGCAGAAAGCCGATAGACCATAATGTATACGTTACGACACGTTTTTGACAATATATCTATCCTTTTGGCACATGAATACATGTTTTTATAAAGTAGTTAGTCTAAGATATGTATTTGTGGTTTTCTCCTCAGATTTTTGGAAAAAGACAACCATCCGTTGATGACCATCAAGATTTCTTCAATATAAACTAGCTACAATAGAACACATATATTATCACGTGTCTCTTTTACCGCGACATTGGCTACATCAATGCCAAAGGCGTTGGAGCCATCACCAGCAAGAATTGAATAGAGCACACACATATTTGACAAAGACATGACTATTCGCTGGGTGCGTAGACATGTATCAATTTAAAAGTAAAATATAATCTTGGTCAGGGCATGATATATTTTGTAAACATCTCCTTTGTAAGAATACACTAAATCGATCATGAGCGAGTTCATACTTCGACTCGCACTTGGCCGATTTTCGGGTGGCTGTGTGGCCACAACCTTTTTTGAGGGATGGATCCGCGCCTGTTTGTTGAAGCTGCTTAACAAAAGGGTTAGTGTCGACTGTGGAGATTTGCAACTCCAAACGCGCTGCCAGCCTTTAGGGTAGGATAAGGGAGGCATGGGATGGACGAATGGCACAGAAAGGGAGATGGAATGGTGTATGAGTCTTAAAGACTTCTTTAAGTATTTTTTTTTTGTGGACTGTAATTATTTCAACTATAAATATAATACCGGAATATAATGACGATTTTTAAAAATAATAATAGGGGGAAAAGCAGATAAAAAAAACAAAACATCTATGTCCTAAATTTAAAAAATTTGTATATTAGCCAGTACTTTGCCGCACCACAGTAATAAAAACTTCCAACAATGAGTATGTGGAGGTGAAATGGGCCATGTGGTAGAGCCATGGTGGAATCATTTTCTTTACTACCTCTTAGGGCTAGCTCGATTGGTGACATATGCTCTCATAGAATATTGGTGGGAAACTGTTAGCCCTGAGCTAAATGTATTTCGTGCGATGAGTGAGAATCCCGATGATCCACTTCCCCCTCTCCTTACTCCATATCTCTGTCCCATTCCTCCTGCCTGTGCCGTCTATCCTATCACTTTTATCCCGTCCTTCCCAGCGAATCCCGTCTATCCTATTCTAAAGGCAGGCAATGCGTTGGTTTCGCTCCTAGTCGTGTGACGTACGTTTATTTACCAGCTTTGCAGTAACTGTTTTTACACAATAGTACCTAACATACCATGTTTGGGTTTTCCTACGACACAAATTACAAAAATCGATTGTTTATTTCCAGGAAAGCATTTGGAAAAGGTAATTTCCTTAAATTAATAAATAATGCACATTTCAAGAAACATATTATCAAAAATTGAAGCTTTTAATAAACATTTTATTTAAATTGTGACACAAAACAAATGACGTTTTAAATCATCAAAATAATACCTAATACCTCTTTCACGTATCGACGCCCACGTGAACCATAAAACTGATATTACACGATTCACTTATGTCCTACAATTTAGATGAAGCCATAGTCTTTCATGTATTCTCCGTGCAGGAACGGTGAAAGAATACTAATTCCTGCGGCCGGGCGGCCTGTTGTAAGAAGCCGACAGCTATTTATTATAACAAATGTCTATTCCATGCATGTGATGAGCAATAATTTTCTATCCATATATACTAAATTAGCTGACCCGTGCCCACTTCGCTAGGCCTCAGAAAAATTAAAAAATACTTATTATTAATCATAATCAAATATACCATATGTCACTCAGGAATAATGTAGTTTTCCACTGGTGAAAGAATTTTCAAAATCGGTTTAGTAGATCCAGAGATTACCCCCAACAACGTCACAAACTGACAAACTTTACCTCTATAATATTAAATATTACATTCAAAAATTAAATTAGTATAAATATCATGATAACTACATCATTATTAAGCCTGCAAAGAAAACGAATAGTACCTGCCACACAAATTCACTTTCTCCTTGATATATTAGTAATGATTATTTAAAAAAATCCATTAGCTTATCAATATTATTTTCTATCGTATTCTCTGTTGCATCATTTCTTTATTTATTCTGTACTCATTCGATTTTGCCGAACTACTGGCACTTTTCCCAATAACCCAACAATCGATTCTAAATTCTATCCAAAAGTAACAAGGTTTAATTTTCCTTATTAATGTGTGAAAAACTGTCAAATCAATACTTACGCAATTCCCGGGAATTTGTTATGTGTGCGGTCTTCATTCATCGCTTTGTGCATCCATTCAATAAATAAAAAAACGACAAATTGTCTCTGGTTGACAGCTAAAATGTCGAGACATTAATTGAACGCTTAAGAATGTGGGTATAAAATCAATTCATGAGGATAAAAGTCGACCAAGTGCGTGTGGATCACACACGTTTAGAAAGTGTATGACAATCGTCGTAGGGTTCGCACCACCATGGAAGACGAATACTATCTTTTACCATGGCGCCACAAAAGAAACCCCTCAGACGCGGCGCTGCAATCGCCATAGTTAATCCTGCTAAAGTAATTAGTTAGTTGCTAATCCGTGAATTGATGTGATGATGATGTCTTGGAAGCAGTCAAGTACGCAGGATATATTTAGGTGTGGAAGCATTTATGCGAACACAGATGCACACATACGTCCTCACCCTCCTGGTCCCAATGGAGCGGGAACCGATACGACTGGAGGAGGGTTTGGATGGAAAAGGAGGGCTTCTTTGGCTTTACTTAGGACGTGAAGGGGTGATAAAGAGAATGAGAAGGAAAGGAATAAAGAGAAAAGGGAACTGGAAACAAAGAGAGGTGGGATAGCACTGCCACGGGACAAAGGTAGTGTGACAGTGAGTCTGGGACCCCGAGTTCACTTACGCGAATGCACTGCTAGACAGATAACTGTCCAGCGGGAGGCATCCCGTGGGGGAGTCCGTAAATTGATTTGATGGTAATTACTGAATAACAAATATAAAATATTCCATAATTTAAGCTATAAATTTATTTTCATGCTACATTAAGAACAAAACTCTAGCAAAGAGCGGAGTTGCCAATTTAAGTTCCTTGATTTTTCGTGGGGCTTCTTTTGTGGCGCGAACTTTATATTGAAGGTTTGCATAGAGTCATAGAGACGAAAATGTCTCTTTTAACCGATTTTAAATAAGTACGAGATTCTCAATATTTTGTTATTGTAATAATGTATTGGCATTCCCAAATGCTGGCCACATTTCCACGTTGTATGGCAATGCGGAGTTTTTGGCGGGAACTGAAAGGAGACGTTGTGCTGTGCAGTTTTATTTTCTAAAAATGTGTATAATTACTCTAAAATGAACAATAGTTGCAGGATATTGATAGTTTTTGAGTAGAAATTATGTGTTTTTGTGAGAAATGTGAACTGTATAGTCAGATGTGATCTTTCGAGTTTTCACAAGAACTCCATTGAATGGCGTCGGTTGTAGCCTGCAATACAACTGCGCTACTATACAAAGACCTATTAATTAACATGTTTTCGACTGAAAGACTTTGATTCTATGGTCATGAATAAATAAAAAATAAAAAAAATAGTATGGCAATGCGTGTCCAAAATATAGCCCAGCATTTTGGTTACGTGAGACTTCTTTCAATCGTATTGAAAACAAGCCTCGCGTCCCCAGGACCCTAGAGTCAATCCCGAAAGCCACGAATATGTACCCATTACCAATAGATATATATCTGCCTGGTATGTAGCAGCGCCCCTACCATCCCCATTGATGTCCGTTTTTTTGCTAGAAAATTGTTATTTAATTCGTCTAGGAAAGTCTAGCCTCATTTATATTGTGGCGACATTAGTGCCAACATAAAAACAAGCATGCAAGCGCGGAACCAATATTTATCTGTGGCAAGCAAAACATCGCGCCGTTTATAACAAGCGCGCGCCCAATTTTTCGCGGCAATTCTCTGCCGCGAAACAGTCGAGAACCGAAGTTCATTTCGGGAGATCTCGGCACAGTCCGACTTTCGCCTTCATCACGAACGCACGATATACGTGCTCGGGTACAACGTTAGTTTTCGCGCTTGCTTGCTGTTTGCCTTCATACAAAATCCTTCTGAACTGTAATGTAAAACATTGAGAGTGTGTGTGATTAAAAGTGTACGTCGCAAACAATTCTCTTTCATTGACCCGTACACTGCTCAACGGCTGCAACCAATCATCTCATCACCATCACACATCATCACCCCCTCAATATCATTAGATTCGATTGCTCACTCCCATTCCTCCTGTCTGATCCTTCTATCCTGTCTATCCCATCCTAAAGGTTTGTAACGCGTTGGCTTCGCTCCTGGCGTTGCAAACGGCTATAGGGACCCTAACCACTTGTTGTAATAATATCCCTCCTCCTATTAGGAATGTACCTTCAATTTCATTGTTTAGGATCAAATTTAAGAAATTTCTTAATGACCATCAAAACGCACAATTCGATCTTAGGCATGATACAAGTGCTATATGACTAGGAATTTATTTATTTGTTTTAATTGATTATAATTTGGTTAATTTAGAGATTTATGTTATTTGTTTCGTTGTGTGTGTTGCTACAATTATTTCATATATGTATGTTTGTACGTGTTATCTAAATTATTGCTTTAATACATTGTTTTTAGTCTGCAATTCATTTAGCTTTTATTAAACTGCATTATATTGTATGTATTGTCGTTATTATTGTGTGTTTTGTATTGTCCACCGTGACTTCACTTTATGGTCCCTGACGGAAGAACAGCGCTAGTCCTTGTTGGCTAGCATTATGGAGTCTGGGTCCAATTAAGGACTTATTTTGTTTCTATTGCCTTTATTAATTTAGTATAAACTATTTTTCTTTTTTTTCAGTTTCAATTGGTGTGCCGTCTGCCCGTTTACCAGCTTCACAATCACAAATAAACAACCCTACAAACCTAGCACCGTGAATTACATGAAATGGAAATCAACAACTAAAACATTTGTCTTTTCTGATGAATATGATGATAACAATTCACCGAAAGCACTACATGAAGTATGAAAACGCGTTTTTCAGTGTTAATCTCATGCCGCTTAAGGTGCTCCCTCACTGCGAGCATTCGCCTGTAATATAACATTTATGATTCGGTTTTGAGTATTTAGTTGATACCACTATATCAGTCGAACACGAAGCGGTTGTTGTGTTACGAGTTGTATCAAAATATTACCGACTAGCTTCTGCCCGCGACTTCGTCCGCATGGAATAGTTAAAAAATATGATAAAAAAAACCCCTGGATTTTGAAACATCCTTCGATGGTGCTCCGCTCTTGTTGGTCTTAGCGCGATGATATCGAGGGCTTCATAACAAATGGGCGTACAGACACAGGTATAGTTTTACACAAGGGACAAAATTGTGAATAAAACAATACTAGTTGATTGTATAAGGCTGAAATTTGGAATACCCTTCTATTTAGGCACACTTGCATACTGGTAAGACTTTCTAAATTGTAACATGCATAGATTTTAGTCAACAATAAAAAAAAACAGACCAGTAGATCCAGAGATTACCCCTACAACGTCACAAACTCGTAGTTCCTGAGATTAGCGCGTTCAAGCAAACAAACAAACTCTTCAGCTTTATATATTAGTATAAGATTGTATCATTACAGGTTGCGCACAGGTTACAGATTCACTGATGTAATGCTCGGATCTGTACCATTGCATTACAGGCGAATGCTCGCGGTATGCAGCAAGTTAAGATTTCCGTGCACTTTTGGCAAAGTGACAAAAAGGCGAAGACCTTGTACATTTTACACGTAGCTTTTCCACTGCCGTGATTCATAATAGCAAGTCCGTGTTTTTACGATTTTACCCTTTACGATGATCACTGTAATAGGCCTTGCCGAGTGTAAATTACTGTTTTTGTGATTTTTTATTATTATTGCCTAAGTTAATCATACAGGCAGACAGCCCACCCGATGGAAAGCGATTACCATCGGCTGTGGATGAACATTTACTTAGAACATGTTAATTCTTCTAGAAGTTTAAAGAAACTAGTGGTGATATGATCTGGCGGTGTGTCATCCCAGTCTATGTTGGCATTCCAAAGTTCCTTTATGAGAAGTTTGGCGAACAAAATAACTGGCGAAACTAAACCCAAAACATCAAACAATCTCGCAACAGTGGACAAGATTGTACGTTTGGTACAAGTCGTTGTACACTTATTGACATTAAAATAAAAATTTATCCTCCAACTGTTATCCATTTTAAATATACAAATTTTTAAGAAAATAAAACTGCAACAAAATATCATCCTTCAGTTCCCGCTAAAAAGTAGACCATAGACAATATTTTGCTATTTTAGTGTTGTGATACTAAAGTCTGTTTACCGGATACAAAGAGGTTTCCGACTCATGAACTAAATTTTCCACAACATAAAACATTGAAAATGTTATAAACTTTTGAATGAATCTAATGTTTTATTTACTCATCACTTTAATAAAAAGTGTGTTGATGTGTTTTCTCAGAACGCGTAAATATAGTTTCGAGGTCGACTTGTTTATTTCATAAATAAATCAATGTTTTAAAACATCAATACATTTACTTATGTTCTTACAAGTGTTTTTTTTATTAATTTCGTTAGTGTCGTTGAAGACCATGAGCCATAAAATGGCTAGGACTTTTGGAGGACGTGGGATCATAGGCAGGCCAACACGAAGAGGCCCCTTCGACAACTTTAATGCAAATGTGGCGTGACAGTGCCCGGTAGCCCATTCACGGTTCTGCAATCCATCTAGAAGTCCGCCCGCGTAACGCAGGACTGTGAATGTTGTTGCAACCTGCATTGCGACCTGTAAGTCCTGTAACACCGAGCAGAATGCTATTGAATTTTGCTAGCCCCGCTCATTGCAGGATCGTCTATGGGTCCGTTTACTTTGACAAACTTCCGGTATAAATAAATGAGATACCTATATACTTTTTAATTAAACAGATCAACGGAAGCAACTCCGGTTTACGTCGTCTGTCGGTCTGTGTCACTTTGGCGCTTATCCAGTTTGCACGGGAACACATGGTGTATAATAAGATTTTTAATCGGACTGTTGCTAGCTTCGTTTTTCCCAAGTCCCTTGACTCATACATGTAAAGATGGATCTTGATGTGGCACGTATTATGTTTATTTTGCAATGTTTGGTTTCAGATTTTTTTATGGTTCTGGCTACAGGTCCTTTTAACCCAGTCTTATATTTTTATAATTTTCCTTTGCTGAATAGTATTTTTTTCGAATTGTAATTCGTTATAGACTTCCTACAGAAGGATGCTGGTGATATTTTAATTGTCCAGTGTAGTTAGCGAATGTTGGAATAATACAACTCCAATATAATGGAAGCTATCACTAAAATTTTGTGCATTTATTATAAAGTAGGGGTCCCAGCAGACGTTGCTTTGCTCGAAAAAATTGAAATCTAGGACCTGATTCTAGTGCCTCCTACCGGATTCAATTGTGAATCTAAACTATCCGAGGACCCAGTCAAACATAGAAAATCATCTAAATCGCTTCAGGAGATTAAGAGGATCCTAGAACCCGATCCCAGCGTCACCTACCAGTTTCAGTTGTGAGTCTAAACCATCCGGGGTACTCAAATTCACACAAAAAATGATATAAGCGGTAAGTCATTCTCAGTTATGCGTGTACGTACATAAATTTCTACGATTTATTTTTATTTATACAAAATTATACTTCAATTTATTTATTGGCATCTGATAAAATAATCATGGTTTTTGCATTAAAAGTACGTAAAAAACACACAGTTTGTTAGGTATTTTATATAATCACATGACCTTCGTTTCTCCCCTACAAACTGGTTGAACAGGGTTGTACAGTATCAAACAAAACATAAACAAAAGTTTTTTTTTCATTAGAGTTCCGAATCTTGAACTTAAAAAGGACATCTTAGCTAAGTCAACTGTTTAGAAGAAAAAAATGATGAAACTAATTTGAAAACCAAACAACAAACAAGGTATTTTTAATTATTATAATTAATAATAAATACGGAAAACTCATATGTCTGAGGAGTCTGAACAGTCTCACTCCGCTCGTATCAAAGTTAGTTATCTCTTATACTAGGGCAGCATTTGCGATAATGTTAAAGATATACGCCGTATCACACAGACATGGCGATAGTTGTAATGCGCTATTTGTGATGTAATATCATATTGACATATAACGTATGTATGTATATAAACTAATGTGGCTTTTCGTTAACGGCATTATTTTTGAAAATATTAATAAGACGTATTTGGACACAGACATTTTAACATTATCGCAGGTGTGGCTCCCGCATCGGGGGCTTACTATGAGTATTTTGTGTCAATAGTTTAATTAAGTAAATATAAAAGATCGGCTAGACGGCTAGCGTTGTAACAGACTACTACCATAAAAAAATATAGGTATAAAAAAATTGGTATCATTGTGTGCTTCCATATCTGCATTAAAATATTTTAATTCAAATAATAACAACAAAAAAATGAGACAATATACGCATTATATTGGAACTCTACGACTCGCACACGGCCCGCTCTTTTATTTATGGCCCGTGAAGGCTATTTGAGCGCCAAAAACAGCGAATGGGTTGGGTTGTTTTAAGCTTTTTCTTTTGAAAGCATGAGTGTGGGATGGGTCCAAAACAAAATATATTTATATTTGTTCTTACAATATTATTTTTTGGATAAAATCTTTAATTTTAAAGTTTGTGTTAGAAAACGTAAGCCAATACTTTGAGGGCGAAGTATTTTAGGGAATTTAAAACGCAGAATATACCCGTAGACGGGTGCCATCTTCTGTGGTGGAGATTATTTAGATTTAGATTTCTTTTAAATTGCTATATATTGTTACATACCGACAAAGAAACGCACACCTGCCTGTCGTAAAGCGCAGTTCATTACCTCCCCGCATTCTGGAATTATTTTGTTTACTTAGTGTTTAGAATTTGTAACTAAGAAAAACATTCTATTGTTATTGTACTTGTTTTATGGCCGTCATTAGTGTAGAACTAATCCTTGTTGTTATTGCACTGCGTCGAAGCTTTCCAGGAATGGCATCGGTGCATTATAAAACAATGGCCCAATGCGGAGAGAGGCAGTCAAACGAGGATTATGATACGGGCAAGACGTAGATTCGATTAGCGATATAGTGACGGACTTTGCGCGTGTTATTGAACCGTGCAGTTTGTACTGGTTGGGTCCAGTTATGTTTGTACTTATTCTATAGTAATTCCAACGGCATTTTAATTCGAGTCCTGTGTAGCTTACAATAATATATAACTCATTTATTTATGCCACTGCTACACATGACATAATGTTGTTATTGTTAATGACGTTAAACATTGACAATACACTAATGTAGCTCATCATTACAATTGTAATTTTTTTAAGTTATAGTAAGAAGTGTAGTAAGTAATAGTGAGTGGTATTTGAGTACAGTAACTAACAGTAAATGCAGGTGGAGCAGGGTAATGAAAAAAAAAGTATTTATTCTTCCATGGTTTGAATCACAATTATTTATTTCTTAAATAATTAATCGTAATATGCACATATATAAGAGCATAAATGTAAAATGTTGTTTTAAGAGACTTTTTATTAGAATCAAAAGTATTTTAAAATGGATATAAAATAATTAAAAAAGAACCCATATCATAGAAGTAGGTAGTTTAAAGATAAAAGACAATAAAACCCTCTTCATTTACATAGCAGCTCGCTCCAATACTATATTTTGTACAAATTACCTTGCCTTGGAATTTATGGAGATTATGGAGAGAGAGAGAAGGAAAATAAATAAAAAATGTAATAGGTCATCTCTTTTATTATAACTATAGTAATATTTTTCTTTACTTTTATTGTGTCTCTGTCTTATTGAAGATGCACTGTTTGCTACAACTCCATTAATTCTTCAAAAGTCATTCTGTGATATACTTCTGTATAAAACTTATAAAAAAAGAACTTGAGATATAAAAAGAATAACAGAAAAATATAAAGCAAAACAAATTTTTAGCTAGACGTGTTGCTGGAGAGTTTCTAGCCGCTTCTTCTTTACAGCAATAACACGTTGCGAAGCGGTGTACATAGACTAGGAAGAAAAATTAGTTTTTAACCTACATGTAAGACCTTCAAAAAGTGTTCTCCAGTGGAACTTATTTTGAATAAAAACTTTTGCATTACTTGGGATACCGATTTGTCATAAGTAAAATCCTTAAAAATGTGTTAACTTCCTAGCGAGATATTGACCTCCATTTCTTTAAAATATGTATCGTACTTTACCGCCATTTTATCCTAAGCGACGTTTGCACTTAAAGCATATTTTTTGTTGCTAAAGGTATTTAAAACTATTATTTTCTTTTCAGACTTTCAGTTTTTGATTCAATAAGGTCTAATTAGATTAAAACTGAAAATCTTAAAACAAAATAATAGTTTAAAATACGTTTTGCAACAAAAAATGTTCTTTGGTCCAGATGTCTCTTACGATAAAATGGCGGTAAAGGCTCGATAGACAAGTAGCCTCGTTAAAATATTATCTTATATGCTTTGGCACAGCCCTAAGCTACCACCCTCGCAATTAATCCACCCCAACCCCGACCAGCCGATGCCCTTGCACCAATATCGACCCCTAGATAACGATCTAAATTATACTATCAACATTGAAGAATAGTATTTTTTCCATACTATCAATCAGATTACTACTCAGTATTAAGAAATGCATGAGGGGTCACACAGTGTTATAGATTTCCAATCCAAACATTTTCTTACGGTTACAGAGCTCTATGGAAACAGAAACAGAAGTAGAAAAGTACAAAAGATGGCAGTAAAACGGGCGGGTGTTTTTAGATTTCTTGTCCGTTTGTTCGGGATTCACGTAAAAACGATTGGACCGATTTCGATGCGATTTTGGCTGATCGACAGCAAATTCTTAAGGCGTCGTACAGACGAGCAGCACTTTGCTGTCGACAGAGGCAACTGCAGCTGACGGCGTTTGCCGTCGACCCGTGGACGGCAAACGCCGGCCAATGGCGGCAGCCGCAGGTATGAGCGCAGCCTTCTGAGTCGACTTCAAATACG
The DNA here is from genome assembly GCA_949752895.1 of Dendrolimus pini. Lineage (NCBI taxonomy): Eukaryota > Metazoa > Arthropoda > Insecta > Lepidoptera > Lasiocampidae > Dendrolimus > Dendrolimus pini. The sequence goes on along the minus strand of OX457141.1, from coordinate 17,704,834 downwards.
ATGAACGATTTCGTCTTTTTTTACGTTTACGTCTACGGAGCAGAAGAAGCAATAGTGTTTCTTCCTCGAAATTCATTTTGTTATTGTCTGTCTCTGTCTCTTTACTACAATAACGTTCACGGCGTACTACAACAATGCTGTCGACATGGTGGGCAGCAGTCGGCGTGTCGAATACTGCAGCAGTTGCTTCTGTCGACAGCTAAAGTTGGTTCTGTTGACAGCAAAGTGCTGCTCGTCTGTACGACGCCTAAAAGGTCCAGAAATAAGAAGCAGAAATTCAATCAATAAAATCAGTTTAATGTATTACTCTTCCGATTTACACCGAACTTATTGTCCACGCACTTGACTGTCATACAGAATTACACTGACTTGTGTGCGCCACTCCTGCCAGGATTTATATTTTAAAAACGAGAGAAACAAGAAATAGTGGTAGTTAACCGGAAATGCCGAGTAAATAGTTTTCATAATTTGATTTTATCAACGGAAGTGACAAGAAAAGTGGGTGACCGGAAGTACAGCACACATCAGTACTTCATTAATTAAATTATTTATACTATTTATAAAAATCATGCAATCTTTATTATTAATTACATTTTATCGACAGTAAATTCTAGACGAAACTACAAGTGTTAAATTGACGTTTGTCAATAGTTAATGAAGTTCTTAAATTCTTACTCTTTAGACCTAAAATCTGCGTATTATTTTGTTTCGGGTATCCCGCGGATATTTTTCTGGGAGCGGTTTGTAGTTGTTCGGATGCATAAAAATTAACTTATTCCGATACAGTTATCATTAAAACGATAACTTGCATTTTTTTAAATGCTGTGGTACATTGTGTGCCGGGAAACCGGCAGGAATTTCAAGTTAAGCGTGGGCGACGTCCCGGGCATATCCTAATATTATATAAATAATGTGAACTTGTATGCATTGTGGAACATGTGTGATAAATCACACATGATATGCTGCAGAGGTGTGTACTGAACATCAGTTGTGTCGGGACACATTTAAATTGATGGGTGATATTTTGTTTTGTAAAATTAATTATTTATAACAAAGAACTGGAATTGAAAATATTACTTGTTTAGAGAAGTGTTTTTTCGAGTTAATAATAATAATAATTCTTTATTTACTCTCACACTAACAATAATTAAATTAGTAACAATTTTTGTTATAAACTGAAATGGTGAGAGCCTGGTGTCAGTAAAAGGAATAAACCTGTGTGACTGATCACCAGCCTCTTTCTCCCCAGAAAAACCAGCTAAGCATATTGTGCAATATTGTGTATTGAGTGTTATTATGTGTGACTGTGTGAGTATGTTATCGTGTATAATAGATGTAGAATAGTAATAAGTGTTAATAAAATAAGAGTTACATATAAATTAAATTAAACCAGCCTACATAAGATAATAAGATACTACTAAATTTTAAAATGTAATAATATGTATATAATATAGTTATAGCAGATTTTAATGTATTAAATTAAATAACAAATAAGTAGTAATGTTAGGAAACTATATTTAGGTAACTAAGACTAACAATGCTTCAGTGGAGTCATAATCGAGATTTAAAAGCCACTTAGTCAGTGTTTTCTTACATTTAGCTTTAGTTAATGAGTAAATATCAATTTGCTTATTGATTTTGTTGTATAAATAAGTGCCTAAAAAGTAAAAGAATCTGCAACAAAAGGCTGTCGTAACAGTGTTTTGTTTGCAAGGGATGTGAATTCTTTTAGTAAGAGAACTAGAAGATATAAATGGAGTAATGAGATGTTGTTTTAAAACTATTTGTTGAATAAAAAGTTGCCGACCTGTCAGCACTTTCCAGCGATCATAAAGGTCTTTGGTGGAATAGTAAAAAGTTAGAGACAAACTCACTTTAAGTATCGCCCGTTGCGCACGTTCCAATTTTAACATTGCAGTTTTAGCAGCTCCTCCCCAGGACGTGACAATAGCTCACAATGGATTGACATAAAGCATAATATAATAATTTTATTACATTAAAATCGGCCACTTTACCAAGGGTTTTAAATATATAAATCAATTTGCGTAATTTGAGTGTAAGTGAGTTAATATGTGGATGGAAACTAAGAGTTGTTAGAAGGATTTCCCTTGTTTAGTGTCAACCATATATCTACGATGTGGCTGAGGCACTTGCTTGAAAGTTATTCTAAAATTGAAATATATAATGAATTATTTGACACTGGCTAGGTATCCAGACGGTGCAAAACCATACTTTGAAAGAAGAACAGAAGTAACAGAACATTATTTGAAATTCCCGCCAAAAGCACCTCGGCGTTAATTATGTTATTAAATTTTATTATTGATTGATACTATGCTGTGTAACTAGGGCGTTGATGTTTATGTTTATAGAAATTGTTCTACGAATTATAGCCGAGAAGGTCGTGACTGCGTACTGTATGTATTCTCAGAAACTTATCGAAACTGCTAGGGAAGCCAAATCCTACGTAATAGTTCAAAATCTCTACAAGTATTATCTTTTTATTCTTCTAAAATAAAATTCGTATGTATATAGTAGGGTCTGTCAAATTACCTATCTCTATCAGTTTAGCCTGTGATATAAAATATTGTTTATTGTTGATTTTCTTAAGCGATTTCGATATGTAAGGTCTTACTACCGCCATCTATTGCTTAGTAGCTGAACTACGAAAACACTACAGAGAGGACTACTATTACTACACCAAACTAAATTTAGTGTAATATAATGCGTTAACTACTTACATTACTGTCATGTTTTATCAAAAATTAGAAGTTACTTTGTGCTATCACTTTAGATTAAAGTAACTAGGGATTCTATAGAAACAAAGCCAAGTATTCTGTCTACATTTTTGTAACATACTGCCATCTGCATTTTTCATCAAAAGTACTTAGTGATCAGTACAAATATAAAAAATATTGTATTAAAAAGTTTCAGAAGTCAATTTTTATTTATTAATAACAAAAAAATATATATATAATATAATTAATCTGAGCATTAAATATCTTTAAAAAAAAATCTAATAAATTCTTTAATTCTCTAAAACCAAGAAGCTTTTGTTTAAAACTTGTCTTTGTCTATGATATGCTGAGTTATTGCCAGACTAAAGATTTCAATTATAACGTTATTTCATAGCGTACAATTTTACATAGTTCATGCCCATCTTTCGCACGGTTTTGCGACTAATCTGAAGAATATGATGGCTTCTTTTAGCTTACAATATAGTAGCTCCTTCTTCCTTCGGGTTTGGTTTCTTAGTCGCTCCAAGATAATTTAGCGAGTTTAGAACATTGATTAAATAATGATGTAAATGTCCGCCAGTAGAGAAGAAAAATTGCCTATTCCTTTTTTTCCTAGATTCGAACAGATTGGAGAGATCGAAATGTAACGCATTTGAGACAAAAAATAGGTTTGTGCAATCCCGAAACATAAAAGTGGACATATGAAATTCAAAATATGGGTGGTGTATACTCTGTCTTATTCGAAGTTTAGAAAATTTATAATTCATAAATTGTCTGTGTTGAAATTGTTTTCTTATTGCATATAACAAGCTGCCTACCGGACACTGAACATGTTTGCCTCAATGAGAGTTTTGGCGAAAGTCTGAGGGGTGATGTAGCACGTTCTCTATTAAAATAATGAGAGTTGTTCGGTGTGCTTTTGAGCTAAGGCGTAGATTTATATATTTTAGCTAAACTAAGCTAGTAGAAAAAAATTATCACATCGATAAACAGTAGTTAGTATTTTATTAGTATCAAATAACTTAGCATAATAGCAACTCATATTGTCTATGGTGTAAAGTGAAGAACGTCAATTGACGTATGTTTCCGGCCCTCTGACAAAAAAGGGTCCTTTTTCAAGCGTACGCCATTGCTGGCGTATGGTAGTTTATTTTGTTGAACAGAAAATCAAAAACCATCCAATATGGTGAGTATTTATTATAATTAAAGCATCAGGAAAAGTGTTGCGGTATATCTGTGCTATGCTTCAGCATTGATATTTTGCCAGTTGAATTAGTAAAATCATTTAAAACGTTACTTAATTCACGTCCTTTCTTTGTCGGATGACGTTTTCAGTGCGGTGATTTTACGAAGTGCTTGTGTAAAACTGTATAAAGTAATAGTTTAATTCATATAATTAGTAAATGAACTGAAGAATAGGGGCATAAAATGAAACGTGCGTATGAATGACAAGTGGGGTGCTGGATAAAACATCTGTGTTGTGTTGTGGTATGTCACCTAAAGGCTGTTTTTCGTTTTGTTCAGGTGAATTTCACGGTAGACGAGATCCGCGTGATGATGGACAAAAAGCGGAACATCCGCAACATGTCCGTTATCGCTCACGTCGACCACGGCAAGTCTACTTTAACGGACTCCCTGGTGTCAAAGGCCGGTATCATTGCAAACGCGCGAGCTGGCGAGACACGATTCACAGACACCAGGAAAGATGAGCAGGACAGATGCATCACTATCAAGTCTACGTAAGTTTTCTACAATTTGTCACATATCGAAAAATCTCATATATCTTTGACAGCTGTAAAGTAGCTTGCATCTGCTAACGCAAAGATTGAATGGCTGATAGGTTAAGAAATCAGTGACACATGTTCTTTAGATTGGGCCAACTTTTACTGAGTATATTGATTGTGTATATAATAACACAATTAGGCAAGCTTCTCCAGAAGTAGCCTCTGATTAGCTTCATGAACCTTATACATATCCTTGAACTTGACTGATTATACTACCAAGTTCTTTTTTTGTACATGATTTTCATAATATTACAAATTTCCAATCATTATTACACAATAGAATAGGTTCAAAGTATAGAAGAAAACTACTCATCATTTTCAAATGAAAATTTCAAAGTTTAAATAATATTACTAAGTGTTAAATAATAATAACTGTAGTAAGAGTGTTGCAACAATTAATTTTGTAGTAATCAATATTACACAACTAAAATCAATACTGTTGCACATGCACTGTACACTTCAGAATGTCTACTTTTACATTTGTCATTTTATATTAAATATATAATTTGTATTTATTTTCTTTGTTAATAAAAAACCGCCAGCTTAATAACAATATGTATGGTGTAAATGTTTAATTTATGCTTTAATTTTAAAACACTTGAATAATTGGTTTAATTCTTTATATTACACATTGATTCATATTATGGGGACTCTTGATAAATCTTGTTAAAGAATTATTGTTCTTTAAATATATTTCATAAATTCATGTAATTTAGATGTATTGTACCACTCCCAAAGGATATGGATTGAATGAAAGAGTTTTTAGTCTTACATACATAATAAATATTGCAACTTGAATCTCAAATATAGAATTTGAACACCCATTTCCTAAAAATTCTATAAATAAGTTCATGACTTTAAAATTGATTTTATAATTATCTAAATATGTTTTTAAAGAAATATATGAGTCTAAAAAGAGAAATCTTGCTGACATTCATTATTTTATTAAGAATCTGTTTTGACCATATTTTGTGTTCATTCTGACAGAACTTTTTTTTTTTTTTTTTTTCAAAAAAAAAATATATATATATATATATATATATCCACAATCAGTCAGTGGATATATATGTACATATATATTTAAAAAAAAAACTTATTTAAATAGAATTTTGAAAGAAATAATTAATAGGAAAGAGACAAGACATGGTATTAGAAATGCCTGTCTTCATTCATATGCGATTTCAAGACCAGTTATCACTTGTTAAGATTACTTCATGGTTGCACTCAGATCTGAAACTCAAAGGGCACAGGTTTGAATCTTGGCCAGGAAGCATGTAACACTTAGGTGGGTCTCTGACCTAATGTGTATATTGTTACAATTACCACAAGTGTGTTGATTATGCTTTTCCCCTACAAATTATTTTATTGCAGGAGTTCAGCAGACAGGCAGACGGCCCACTAGATGGAAAGCGGTTACCATCGCCTATAGACATTTGCAACACCAAAGGTGCTACAAATGCGCTGCTGCACTCTTAAGGGAGACTGGAACCTGGTCACTAATGCCGGAACACAACTCAGGGTTGTTATGGCGACATACTTTAGACCAGGGGTGGTAGCCATCCAGTCGGACAAATGCCCTACCACCTGGTTGTGGGTTGTTTTGTCACCTCTTACGACAGGCCGCCCGGCCGCAGAAAATTATATTCTTTCTCCGTTCCTGCATGGATAATTTGGAGCACTGCATTGTTTATGGGTGTTATTAGAGTGTTGATTATCCAGACTAGATCCAGGGACGCAGGTGTTTGGAAAACTGGTTTTTTTTTAGATAGTCGACCTGTATTGATTCAGCCATACTTAATTTGCGTACATGTTAATGAAAACCTTATTTACATATTTAAATCTTTAATTACAAATAGGAATTAAAAAATAAAAGTGCAGGCAGTCTTTGTAATGAAACATGGATATACTATGTACAATTAATGCTTTAAAAAAAACATTAATCTGTTGAAGCAAGCCTAACAAGCAGCTTGGTCATATACTTCTTTAAGGATAGATATTTGACAGTGGTCACTTTCAGCTTGTGTTTCAATTCAAACCAACACAAGGAAATATCTAAGTCAGTAAACTTCAGAAGCACCAATTATGTTTTTATTTATTTATTGATATTTGTATAATTGAAGCTGCACTGTATTTGAATTAAGAAAGAGATATGGTTACTCCTTCTGCAAGCAGTCTTGTGACAGATGTGACTGGCCTTCTGCCTCTTTACTCCGTTTGGAGTGGAGACATCTTGGTAAACATAATGGTCAGACCTGTATAAAGTCACTAGCAGGGATTGAATGAGGAAGTCAGGAGACCGGTATATGTGATGCAGACTTGAGGAGGCCTACATCCAGCAAGGGAAAAAAAAGATTAAGCAGTCATAATCACAATCTTTGCGCAGTATATATTGAATTAAAAAAAAAAATACTATGATGATTGTTCTTAACCATTTAAAAACTGATTATCCTTTGAAGATTATCAGAACGGCCATCTGAAGTTAATTTCCATCCAAATCTTTATTGCTTATATTTACTATGACTTTTGACCATAAAACAATGTCCCCAGTGCAATATCCATGTACTTTGAACTGGAGGAGAAGGACTTGGTGTTCATCACAAACCCAGACCAGCGTGAGAAGAGTGAAAAGGGTTTCTTGATCAACCTCATCGACTCACCTGGTCACGTTGACTTCTCGTCCGAGGTCACAGCTGCATTGCGTGTAACAGATGGAGCTCTCGTCGTTGTCGACTGTGTTTCTGGTGAGTAGCTTTTATTGTATTTACATAATTGCATTCCGCATTCATGCTAGAAAATATGTTCTAGAAAAGGGCATTATTACATTTTTTTAAGACTGGAGATGGTGCTGATGATTCAAAAATCTATATATCGAGGGCTTTATAACAAATGGGTGTATATGCAAAAATGCCATTTTTTTGTTGTATATTTAATCTATGCATGATACAATTTATAGTCTTACCAGTATGCAAGTGTACCTAGATAGAAGGGTAATCCAAAGGTTAGCCTTATACAATCAATTAGTTTTGTTTTATTCACAATTTTGTCCCTTTTGTAAAACTGCACTTTTGTCTGTATGCCCATTTGTTATGAACCCCTCAATATGGTACCACTTGCCATCTGATGGGCTGTGTGTTGATTTGCCTGCTTCATACAATAATAATATAATGTTTCTTTTGTTGTACTCACAATTTTTCACTCGAAATTTTAATTCCCTCTCATGCAAATTGGTTGACTTTAATTGCCCTTCACATTCTCCCGAGAATAGCATCTGAAGTTCTTGTGAGAATAGGGCCGTCCCTACATTAAAAGTGCGATATTTTGTGCATAAAATTAAAGAGTTTGTAAGTTGCTTCTACCTGAACTACTTTGGAAACCAGGTGTGTGCGTACAAACGGAGACTGTGCTGCGTCAGGCGATCGCGGAGCGTATCAAGCCCATCCTGTTCATGAACAAAATGGACCGTGCTCTGCTGGAGCTTCAGCTGGAATCGGAGGAACTCTACCAGACCTTCCAGCGTATTGTTGAAAATGTGAACGTCATTATCGCCACCTATTCCGACGACAGCGGGCCTATGGGTAAGCTTTTTTCAATATATTAAACTTTCCAGTAATGTTTTGACTTTTTACTTTGTATTAATATCTTCTAAACTGCAGAAATTGAAATGAAACACAAAAAAAGATAGATCTAATTTCTGTTTGTTCCCCCAAAATTTATAATTTAAATTTGTTGACTCATCACATTGCCCATTTAAGACTGACTTTAATTATATTTATATAATTACAAAATACATAATTACTGTAGTTTATGTATTATATAAATTTTGACATTTATTTTGTGTTTGCATACTCTTACTTAATTAATATTAGTGGCATAGCTTACCTTAGACGGGCCCATAGGAAGGGTAAAGTTTTTTTTCTAAAAGAAACAAAAAAATGCTCGTTATTTAATTAAAATAGTTATATATTAATTTAAGTTATTAGGTACTTAATGCTCCTAGGAGCTAAGTTAGACAAACAATTAAAATCAAACATACACTTTCACCTTTTTTCGGCAAATTTATCTATCAAATCTGAAGGTGATTTAAATTTTCTGTTTCTATAGACAATAATGACGAGTTTGATAGCCATACCTTTTGGCCCAGCAGTTATTCTCAACAATGTTATTAACCTATAAAAGTTTGTGGATAACATTTTAGGAATTTTTGATTACACATTTTCGTGGCCCTTGTAGCCTGGGGACCCCGTATCATTGTTGTATCATCCATATTGTATCATACGAAAGAGTTCAGATGGAATAATACGTGGCGTTTTTATAGCAATCCATTTAGCTACTTCAACCGAATGAATTGCATTTTTCATAATTTTTTATCAAAACTACTGTTACAATGAATGATAGCCAAGTTGTTAATAACAACAGCCCATAATTGTCCAACTGCTGGGCTCGGGCCTCCAACGGTAGGGGAATGGACGGTATACCCGCCACGCTTGTCCAAGGCGCCTTGGCAGGTTTGACACATCGGTTACACATCTCGATGTACAGATTGCATAACGATTTTCCTTCACCATTGTTAGCACGTGGTAATTGTAACAATATGCACATTATGTCAGAAAACACCCTAAGTGGTACATGCGTTCTGGCCAGGATCGAACCCGCGACCTTTGAGTTTAGGACGCAAAGGTCGCGGGTTGTTATGAGACACTATTAATTGCCGTTTTAACTACTTGAGAATTATTTATATTAGACAGCACTCCCTAGCCATGCCCTGGGTATATATTTAATTTTTTTAGTTTCCTTCTAGAAGATTTTATAAAGCCATTCACGCTACACCGCGCGGCGTATAGTCTAGGCTTTGCTTCCTTTTTTTACTGCATGAGTTCAGCAGACAGGCAGACGGCCCACTTGATGGAAAGCGGTTACAGCGGTTTGCAACAGCATAGGTACTACAAATGCGCTGCTGCTCTCTTAAGGCAGACTGGACCCTGGTCACTAAGGCCAGAACACAACTCAAGGTTGTTATGGCAGCATACCTTAGATCAGGGGTGGTAGCCATCCAGTTGGGCAAATACCATACCACCTGGCTGTGGGTTGTTTTGTCGCTTCTAACGACAGGCTACTCGGCCACAAAAAATTGTATTCTTCGTTCCTTCTTGAATAATGCTTCCAACAGAAATCATTCGTTCATTATCTTTATAATTCTTCCATTCTAGGTTAAACCCACATAGACTTCTTTAGATCGATGAAATACAGCTTTTCTAAGAAACCATTACAATTAATTCCAGTAATGGCAAGAGTCTCGACCTTGGTTGATTACTGAGAACTTATTGATTTTCGACGATAATTTGTTATGTAATGAATATAGGCTAAAGTCAACCTATTCACAACAGCAAAATTACAGTAGCAATTTACAGTTCGATTGATTCTTTGAATGCTTCAAGCCTCACACTATTCAACTCCTTAGATTCAGGACTTCATAATGCATACTTATAGTGTGGTCTTAGTCACTAACATATTTATGCTGTGCTACATCAAAAAAATTGTTGTTACCTAGCTGTTTTTTACTGAAATTAAAGTTATTATTATATTATAGTAGTATAGACTACTATATAAATGGTATGGTTGTTCGTTTCCTTGAATGCGCTAATCTCGGGAATTACTGGTTTGATTTGAAAAATTATTTCAATGTTAGATAGCCCATTTATCGCGGAAGGCTATAGGCTTATATATCATCACGCTAAGACCAATAGGAGCCGAGCACCAATGAAGAATGTGTCAAAATCGGGTATTTTTCAGGACAGGACAACGTCTGCCGGGGCCGCTAGTTATAATAAATTCATACAAAGTCAAGAAAGCTATGACTTTTGTATGATGAAAATAGTGTTTTTGTTGCTTTAAATTGTCTATTTACAATTTGAAATTGTTCTGATATCTTTAGAGTTATTTGGCATCATTTGATAGTATCCGTGCAGGAACGGAGAAAGAATACCATTTCCTGCGGCCGGGCGGCCAGTCGGTAAGAGGCGGACAAAACAACCCACAGCCAGATGGTAGGGCATTTGCCCGACTGGATGGCTACCACCCCTGGTCTAAAGTATGTCGCCATAATAACCTTGAGTTGTGTTCCGGTATTAGTGACCAGTCTCCCTTAAGAGAGCAGCAGCGCATTTGTGTATTGCAATGGCGATGGTAGCCGCATTCCATCAAGTGGGCCGTCTGCCCGTCTGCTGAACTCCTGCAATAAAAAAGAAATTACTTCCGAACAATTGCAGGACAAATAACATTTCATTAACCAATCTATTTAACTCGGCCTTATCTGATTACATAAAGATATTACACGAATGCAAGAGATATCGACTGTTATTTTGTCACACACGTGGACCGTGTGTTGAACATGTCGCGCAACGCCGAATAACAAGCGAAGGTCACACGATGACGAAGCATTGTTTACTTCGTATTCTAAAAATTATACAAATAATTTATCACGATTTTAAAAGGGGCTCTTTACTTTCCAACGTAAATGCTAATAACACGCGAGAAGCGTCGTATGTGGAATACTCGTGTTCTCATGGGAATATGGAAGTCCTTTAAAAACAGTCTCCTATGTAGATAACTTAGGTCAGATGCATTTCAGATTGTATATTTTCTTTGTTGTAATCCAGAAATTGATTCAGCCAAATGCGATATTCATACGCCTAATACATGTTGTCTTATTTTTAAAATACAGCATATATGTTCGTTTTAGGCGGATAAACAAGTTTCACACTTCGATTATCCCGATGTAAAAGTTTCATCACGATGTCCTTCACCATACCGAGATATCATAATTTTTTTATTGCTCGGCTTCTATTTTTAATACACCAATAATATTGAATAATTGTAATTCAAAGTATCACTGTGTATCCTAACTTCTATGTTTTTTACACGACTTTGCGGCACGAATAAATCTATGAAGTTTCTGTGCCACAGTTAAATATTTTTGTGTATATGGAAAAAGATCAGGAACTGCAGTAGTCTTGTATTTAATTAAAAAGGAATGAGGTTCTTATATCAAATTGTAATGACAAGTCAAAGTACATTTCCAATATTGTTGACTTTCTCAAAGTGGGCGATAACGACCCCCTTCTGGGTGCTATACGCCTTTAGAGGGGCGCACGTAAAAGGCCCAAAGAAAATGTGGTCAAAGTTAGTGCGGTTTATGGCTGTTTTTATTTAGTATACTAGGATATATATGCCCGCGACTACATCCACGCTTGACTTGCAATTCCCGCGGGACTCCCGGGACACATAGAGCCGTAGTATTTAAAACCGAATGTAAGCTATCGTTTTAGTGAGAACTGTCAGAATAAGCTAATTTTTAGGCACCCGAACAATTCCAAACCGCTCGGATTCCTAGGATAAAAAATGTCACACTTTTTATTACATAAAATTTGTTATCCTTCAGTGAAAAAAAATACCTGAGCACGATTTTTTTAAATCTGGCCGTTAAAAATTATTTCCGCGGAATTCTTAGGATAAATAGTAGCACAGATTTTAAAAGAATTTATTGTCGATCAGCGAAAACCGCATCGAAATCGGCCCGGTAGTTTTTACCTGAATCCCGATCAAACAGACAAGAAGTCTAAAAAAAACTGCATTGTGTCCTCCATCGTTTGCAGTCTATTCCACTGTTTTTTTGGGTACAATTTAAATGCTCACCAAAAATATTTTTTGTCCCTTAGACTAAGCACCAAATAAAATATATTACTTCATATAAATTTAATCCACTCTATACCGAGGTGCCTAAAAAACAACGTTTTACGTTCCAATATAAATATACACTCATCAGAACAATTGTATGTTTTGTATTTAAATTCTTTTTGCTTATCAAAATGGATAAATGCCCACCAAATATTGTTTTACTAAAACACTAACATTCAAACCGAAAATTGCAGTTTAATGTGTTTAGGAATATATTTAAGACTTATTTATAACAACTGAAATTGGTTTTGAGTGGAAAAAATACATATTCAATTAATTAATGAGTTTGAAATTCACGACAATGATCTGGTAATTTTGTCGCCGAGACGTTTTTTTACGTTTTTTGACGGGATTTATCGAAATAGGAGACTGTATGTATCTGAAAATTTCAATATGTGGAGTTTTAAACAGTCTGTTAGGTTAGGTTTTGTGTAGACCAAAGCGCACGAGCCTAGCGAGCGTGCCGCGGCAGCGGCCGGCGAGTGCCAGAACCGACTGTAACCATTCACTATTTATCTTATATATTAGAGAAAAACAGAAGTGAGGTTAGATTGACAAAAACATTAATAACTCAGGAACTATACATTTCCCGCAATAGGAGTTGCAGAAGGGGTGAGATTTCCTCCCCCCCTCCCCCCTCCCCCGCTCATTACTTATGATTCCGGAGACATAATATGTCCGTAATATATTATATTATCCATATATTATATGTAAACCACACCCTGTTTTAATCAAATTCATAAAACAATAAACAAGCAACATGTGTTTGGAATACGCAATATTATATTTGGTATTAAAAATTATTGTACGTTCGACCATTTGCTTTTTTGCCTCAGCAAAAATTACTAAATTGGAAGTGGAGAAACAAAATATCGGTAATATCTATTTAGAGATCATGTAAAATATTTGGTCTGAAATTAGCTTTAAAGGCGTTTATATATTTTTATGGCATAGCATAAAAAGGAAAATAGCTTCATTTCTACAATACTTCTGGAAACACAATTTGGTGAGCATTTATCCATTCTGGTAGGTATTTCGAATTTATTGGTAGTAAGATAGGTGCATTTCTGGTAGGCGTTTAAACACAAGCCTTTTTTTTTAAATAGCTTCAGTGTACAGACATGCATTTCTAGAATTTAATAATATTATACATTTATTTAAATAAAAACCTACTTAATTAAACTAATAACTGCAATTGTAGTTTTGGTGGACTCTTTAGAATAAAACCCCTAAGTGGCGCTGGACGATACAAGCTTGAGAACCTCTGCCCTCCTTATAGCAAATGCAGTACTTTCAAAATGGCGGTTTCGAGAATAACGCGCTAAACATCTAGTGTAGACATCTAAAAAACAAGGAAAAAATCAAGTTCTATCTATAGATGAGCGCCTTGGGATACCATTTCTGCAAAAAAGTGAAAAACTTAAATGTCGATTACTGCAAGTGCAGTTATCAGAGTCTAGAGCATAGACGCAAGGTCGCGGGGCTAATTGTCTTCTATCCCATACATTTCATGGAGTGTTCCTTAGAATGGCACGAGCTGATTCCTCCATCCCCATTTTACCATCGGACAACCAGACGGTACAGGTTTGCGCCACCGCTACATGGTGGAAGCACCACCAGTCAGAACCAAGCGTTTCGCTTCATCTTTTCTAGTGCGCACTGCCGAAGAGTGGAATAATTTGCCGGAGTCTGTTTCTCCTGACAAATTCAATCTTGAAGTCTTCATTCAAGTTACGAGTGAATAGGTATCTTCCAGGTAAGCGTGCTCCATCCTAGACTGCGTCATCACTCAGCATCAGGTGGGACAGTGGTCAAACGCAAACCTATACTTCCAGTTAAAAAAAGTTATTAGGGAAGGCCTCTAGTATACAGACCACTAGGAGCATATTGTTCAGAATATATTTACTTGTGAACCAGGCGAGGTCCGCGTGGACCCGAGCAAGGGTTCCGTCGGCTTCGGCTCCGGCCTCCACGGGTGGGCGTTCACCCTCAAGCAGTTCTCTGAGATGTACGCGGACAAGTTCAAGATCGACCTTGTCAAGCTCATGAACAGGTGAGGTGGAAATTATTATTTTTTATATCATTGAGAGGAAATTAAATGTATTTGTTATTATTTACATGGAACAGATGTTTTTGTATGTGATTCTCGTCATGGTTATTTTATAATTGCCTCGTGTATAATATATGCACATTATTTATGAATTTTTTTTGGATCTTTTCCTACTACTACATTTTTAGTACTAACATTATTTGGTAACCCGTCTTGTTGATACTGGATACAGTCTCCAATGCTCTACTCCAGCGGCAGAAAAAGACGGAAAGTATATTCTCGACATGGATTGGTGAACTGTTCTTTTTGGACTTTTTACAACGAAGGTTGAGATACATCTTATGATTTGCACTGTATAAATACAAAAGTGTATTTTTATATTTATTTATTGGAAATGAGAATATATCAATTGTTAAAAGTATCTTTTTAATATACCAGTTTGTGAAAGATTTCCAGTTCCATGATCTCTATGCTTTTTTAATATACAATACAAATAAACTATATATAACGACACTGAAAGGCTGCAAGGTATGTCGTTATATAGAGTTTTCGTTAAATGGAGTCTGTTATTTTTGTTTGACGTCTTGCTGCACCAGTTGTATTTTTTACCTATTTATTAACCTTGCGTTGTTGATGCATCTTGGTGATAAGGAAATACTTAGACATTTCGTTATGCATGATGCAGACAGTCGAGTTTAGTACGGGCTAGGATAATAAAGCGATAAAAGAACGTACACAGCTGTGCAGTTTTTACTATTTTTACCAAATTAAAAGGTACTTTAATTACTTAACTGTTGTCGTTATTGAGAGTAGGTGTTATGCTATTGTTACGTACGAGCGGGGTTACGCACTTATGGATTGGAAGAAAACACCAGTTTGAAATTTAAAAGCTTTTATTGACTTACACAGCCGCACGTAGTACCTCTCTGTAGGGTTGCCCCTATACGCACGACCAACGATACACAGTCCCGACGATAAGTTGTCACACCCTCAATACCGTCGCCGATATTGCGTAGACCACCTCCAATATTATCGCGGGTAGCTCGCTTTTGATTCCTCCTTCGAACTACGCTAAACACCTCCTTCGCGTATCTGTCCACCAAACTTGTCACTAAATTCACCACTTAATCCGTCTCTGTACTCTATTAACCTTCTCTGATAACCCTTTAGTATCGCACTTGTCGTTTCACCGTCTTGGACTGAACTCAACTTTAAACTGCAACTTTCAACTCTAAAACTGCCCGGTAGGCGCGCCCTACGCTGTTTATATACCTGGAAGAATTTTCTAGAACCCGTCTATTTATCTCTGTCTTTTCTTTCCCGAACCTTCTGTTCGGGAACTTTCGTTTATACATCTATCCCTTTCTAACATCTATCTATCTCTTTCTCTCTTTTGTCGTCTATCTCTTTCTAACATCTATCTGTCTCTTTCTTTCGTTTATCGTCTATCTTTTTCTAAATATATCCGTCCTTGTCTTTTTGTTCTAGATTGTTCTGGATATTTCCAAAAGTTCTAAAACTAACTAGACGGTTCCACCATCATTCGCCACACTATGTAGAGTGTATCGTTGTATGAAACTAAACCAACCAAAGACAAGTGTTCGACGTTTAAGGGAGTTTGTCGTTAAATCGAGTGACGTTATATGGAGTTTACACTGTATATTCTATTTTTATAACATTAAGATAATGTGATAAGGGAATTGAATTGAAACATGTGAAAATAAGAGTTGAGAAAGAAATGTTGAGTTGGTTTGCATGTTGTCGTGATAAAATAACCCACAGCCAGGTGGTAGGATATTTGCCTGTCTGGATGGCTACTAGCCCTGGTCTAGGCCCTGGTATGCCGCCGTAACAACCTGGACTTGTGTATTAGTGGCTAGCTTCCAGTCTCCTTTATGAGATCAGCAGCACATTTTATCTGTCTGCTGAACTTGTGCAACAAAAATCATCTAAAAATAATGTCCCAACAGGCTATGGGGTGAGAACTTTTTCAACGCCCAGACAAAGAAGTGGGCGAAGCAGAAGGACGCCGACAACAAGCGTTCGTTCTGCATGTACGTGCTGGACCCGATATACAAGGTGTTCGACGCCATCATGAACTTCCGCAAGGAGGAGATCGACGGTCTGCTCAAGAAGCTCGGCGTCACCATCAAGCACGAGGACGCCGACAAGGACGGCAAAGCCCTGCTCAAGGTCGGTGATTATATTCATCGGAACAATATTTTCTCGATCACAGTATTGTAAATGCACGAGTTCAAATAAAGGAGATGATACACTTTCATACATTCTTGGGCCCACATTGTAGAGGGATGAGAGCGTTTTTAAGATTATTTTTATTATTTCAAATTTTTTATTATTGTGTTTTAATATTCTTCATTTTTTTTTAATTCATTCACATAACTTGATAAGACCTTATTTTTAAGATTTCTCGTCTTCCAGATAGAATTTAGGGCTGATGTTTTCTATTTTATAGTAGAAAAAAAGAATGCTTTTTTAAGCCATATCACAAACTCACTACATTTCTTTGGCTCAAAGTCCTCGTCTCCTTTCTTTAGTTTTTCTTCACATATACACGGGATGCGCACTAGGCAATGGGGCTGCGGCAGTTGAAATATTAAGCAATGTTTTCAACCAGTGTATTTCAGCAGTTCTAATATGACTGCTACAGTGAAATATTCTTGGTCGCTTGGTGTATGCCTGCAATGAGCCATCATACATCGGAGTGGCTAGTGTGGTGCCTGATGTAGGTTAACTGTGTTATTTCTTCATTTCAAAGGAGATAAATGCAGTAATTGACAAATTGATATGTGAAACATTAAGATACTTCAGTTATTTTCGCTGTTTTAGGCGTGTGTTTTGTAGAAACTTCAGCGAAATATATCCCATATTAATAATTGATAACTGGAGTGTATACTGTAAAAATAGTGATTTAGTTATTTGATTTAAATGATTGGTTGAAATTATTTGTTATATCAGGAACCAATATGGATTTTATAATAGGAATCTATCTATCTTTTAATATAATTGTTTCACTTTTAATCTGTATCTAATTTAAAGTATAAAAATATTTTGTATTTTCAAAGATAGATTGAGAATGGCACTTTATTTTGTATGTTTCGTAATTTTATTAATTAAATAAAAATATCATAATAAAATGTGAAAATTCTCGAAAATGGTTTAAAGTATGTCATTTTTTAGTCCCAAGTGTTGCCGGCTACTTAATCATAAGTTTCTGGGTGTCAAAGTGGACTGACAGCAAGTTTTCTTTCTGGAATTGGTTGTAAATTATTTGTCATTTGTGACCCCATAAACGGAAGATACATTTGCTGCATACACAGAGTTAATAAAATTATAGAAAATTATAAATTTCTTGTTGAAGTTATAACTTAAACAATAATCATAAGAAGGATCATGTTTGAGAATTATTTTTCGTGAGATATTTAGTTGGTTTAATAAAACTAATATTAGTTTTATGGAAGGTAGTTATTATAAACATGAATAAAAATTAAGATATCCAGTTTAATTAAGACGGCGCTATAGTACGTTGAGGTACATCATTTTCCATTGGTACACTTCAGACTGAATTGAGAACTAGTAACAATTAGGTTGAGTAATTTTTATTTTGTGCCAAATTTCTCAACGCCCACTTTGACACAGCGATAATTTTCGCTGTCATTAGTGACGTTTCGCCGTGACCAAAACGACCATGATCGGCACGTGGAACGACTGAATGAGGACTTTGAGCGTTGTGAGCATCAAGTGTAACGCGCCTAAGAAACTTGTCTATGCCAAGGCATGAACTCAAAATGAAACTAATATTTCTACTACTTTGGCACAGGTGGTTATGCGTAGCTGGCTGCCCGCTGGGGAGGCCCTCCTTCAGATGATTGCCATCCACCTGCCTTCACCTGTGGTCGCCCAAAAGTACCGTATGGAGATGTTGTATGAAGGACCCCACGACGACGAAGCTGCTCTCGGTATTAAGGTGATTGTTCATCATCAATTATGTCTAAATTACTGCAACTAGAGCAACATCTCAGTCATACAATTTCAAGTGCATTCCAAAAACTTACTTTACAGCACCAAAAAGTAACATGAATTTTAATGATATGCCATTCCTAAGCATTCTAAGCATATTTTGATATAGTGATAACTTCTCGTGGGAGGGTAAACCGCTTCGTTACGTAACGCGTTACGGCGCCAGGCTTTCTGTTATAAGTTATTACTTCTGTCGGGCGTCCTGAGATGCTCTATTTTTTTAAATATATAGTCTGTTTTGGCAAACACAATACATCAGCAAATGCCCACTACGACAAATAGATGCAAAAAAGTTAAATGTTAGGTTTAAAATTGCACAGCTGATCTGTTTTCACTTATGCCTACTATTTATATTTTTTTAAATCCAAACAATTTCTGTACAGTGAAAATTTTTGTGTAATATATTTTTTTTCTTTTCATTTTCCACTTATTCTAAAGAAAGATATATTTGAATAATGCGCGATATTTAGACGTCGCACGCACACGAGAGCCCCAAGTGGGGTAGGTAGAGTTTATGGTATAAGCCCTGGTTTATGGTATAAGGCATAAGGTGTATAGGTATAATACCCAGGGTATTCATTAGATATAGAAGCTAGCAGTTGGTGTGAACTTCAGCATTAATTATGCCACAGGAATTACTCCAAAATGGTCTAATAATTTTATTTTAATGTTTAAGTATCAACTGCTACAGATAATAATTCATTCAATGATGACTATCATTACAAATAGATATACAAATAATTGAAAGATTTTATGCTCTCTGATCATAAAAATATATTGATAATAGTCATTTAAACTAGCTAGTATAGCCAGTCTGGTTTTGAGGTTCGGTTAAATTTAATACTATGCATAGTCCCAAGTGTTGCCAGTTATTTAAAATAAGTTTCTGGGTGTCAAAGTGGACTTACATTAATTTCTTTTTGGAATTGGTTTTGAATCTTAATGATTCGAGACCCCATAATCAAAAGATACATAACAAATTAATAGAGTAGATTTAGTAGAAAGGCAAAGCCATCAACAAAGAATTTAAATCCTTGCAAAATAACTAAAAAGGAGTAGAATGAATAATCAACAGTCGTCAGAAGTGAAATTTTCTGCCTCTTTACTTCATATTTCATTTTGGTGTTTCACTCCTTAGAATTGTGACCCCGAAGCGCCGTTGATGATGTACGTGAGCAAGATGGTGCCTACTTCCGACAAGGGTCGATTCTACGCTTTCGGACGTGTGTTCTCCGGGAAGGTCATCACCGGAATGAAGGCTCGCATCATGGGGCCGAACTTCCAGCCTGGCAAGAAAGAGGTTAGTGCATCATTGTTTTTTTTTTATATATTCTTTCTAAAGGCTAATTTTTTATTTAAGTTTGATGTGTAACGAAAAATTAAAATACCTAGCATACCTTCCGGCACACCCGTGCCGCGCTGTAGCGGGTCCGTACCTTTGGTGCTGATCTGCCTTGACGGCGTCGGCGTGCTAAAGAAGCAGATGAACGCTCGACCGCGTCCAAACGCTGCACAGGACCTCCATCCTTATGTCTCAGGACTGCTAGCTACGGCGCGGACGATACATTTAAAATATTGTTAAAAGAAAACAGTGTTTATTGTGTAAAGTTGACGTGTTTAAATTCATATTGCGTAGGTTTCATACTAAAGTTTATTTGGTATTGAAAATGTTTTCTTACTGAAAGCAATTTGTCTGAACTATCCGAGAATTATCAATTTAAGGATCTGTATGAAGAAGACTACTGGCCACTTCCTATATCTTACTGACCATTCACGTTTCAATTGCCTTAGCCTTAATTGATTAATTATGTAAGGATGATTTTTTTGACAAGTTTTGACCCACCCCTATCCCCATGTACGTAAGATTTCTCGACCCCAACTTTTTACGTAAGATTATCCTTTCTCCGAATAATAAAACGTTAGGCAAGGATCACTCACAGTCTACTGGCCACTTCCTATATCTTACTGACCATTCACGTTTCAATTGCCTTAGCCTTAATTGATTAATTATGTAAGGATGATTTTTTTGACAAGTTTTGACCCACCCCTATCCCCATGTACGTAAGATTTCTCGACCCCAACTTTTTACGTAAGATTATCCTTTCTCCGAATAATAAAACGTTAGGCAAGGATCACTCACAGTTTAACGTAAATCAAATATTTTTATTATTTAGCAAATAATTTAAGTTACTCTCTCATTGCTCTCAGATATAGATTATGTTTATATAATACTAGCTGGTACCCGCCCGCATTGCGTGCCGTTATATCCGTTGTTAGCTGACGGTCCATGCCAAATTTCAAGTCTATAGGTATTATAGTTCCTGAGATATCGTGATGAGTCACTATATACGTGGATTTCAAATATATATATATATATTCGACTTTATATAATTTCGACTCCCCCGCCCCCCATATATAAGGCCATATATTGATTTTTCTTATATCCTCGGGACCTTACGTAATTAATGAATGGCTCTTTACTATTAGTTAAAATGTGAGATAAACTCCATACAAATAATGTCAAATCTCTGCCAATTGTAATGAATGAATAGTAAGATATTAGAACAGACCCTATATGGCCGTCGTGATGGTTCATTGTAATGACTTCTTATTTCTAAACAGCTTTGCTCGTATAATTTATTTATTTAAAAATAATTTTCCAGTGTGATTAGCTTTGATACCTTTCTATAACCAACCCACATTATTATTGCAGGATCTGTACGAGAAGACCATCCAGCGTACCATCCTCATGATGGGTCGTTATGTTGAGGCCATTGAGGATGTGCCATCCGGCAACATCTGCGGTCTGGTCGGCGTCGACCAGTTCTTGGTCAAGACCGGAACGATCACTACATACAAGAACGCTCACAACATGAAGGTAGGTATATCTTTCCAATTCTTTGCATAGCTTTATTTTTCTAAATTGTTATAGAATATTGTATAATTAAATCAAAGTACATTCTATCTCGCTCCTCCACCCTATATGGGTCACCCTTAAAGTTATAACTATATTTATCAATTGGACCTACTTATGCAAGACAGAACCAATCCACAAACATGTCAAAATTGGGTTAAGGATCCAGAAGGCTTTCAAAATGCACCTTCTATTTACTCAATAAGAATCATAACAATCTGAAAACATTTACAGAATAAAACATTTTTATCACAAAGTAGCTAACCCACAAAACACCAAGAGTATAATAAATTAACAAGACCTATGGTAATCCAATTTGAAATTATTTTCATTCAAATTGTACTTGAATATATGGGACAAAATATAATATACAATATTCTAATTTTTTTCTCCAAAATATAGACACTTTTTGTATGCAAAATTTTAATAAAAACTGCTTTTTCACAAAACTGTCAGTATGAGGGTTGGTTTCATTTTGCATAAGTAGGTCCAATCACTACATGAAAACTAGGGGTGGTCTTGGCATATTCTACGAGTGGTTATCGAAGTGGGGGGAAGGTTAAACAGTGGGTCGCTTAGTGTGGGTATGTTCCCTTAGTTACTTTAAACCTCTTTATTTTTATTTTTCAATATAGGTAATGAAATTCAGCGTGTCGCCCGTCGTGCGTATTGCCGTTGAACCCAAGAACCCAGCCGATTTGCCCAAACTGGTGGAAGGTCTCAAGCGTCTGGCGAAATCGGACCCTATGGTGCAGTGCATTAATGAGGAGTCTGGCGAGCACATCGTCGCCGGCGCTGGAGAGTTGCATCTTGAGATTTGTCTCAAGGTAAACTTTTGTAAACTGGCTTATGGCAATTTTCAATAATCTATCTAATCATAAAAGCAATCTATCTAATTTGGAGTTGAGTTTTGTAATTAATTTAAAAAATACTGTTCTACACAACTAATAATTCTTCCTGATGTACCTGCGCAATAAAGTAATGTTAATACACGTGACAGTGTACGAATTGTGTAAGTGGGGCAGAGAAAAATATACATAGCATGCTTGCTACACTGCCTTGCAAATAAAGTTCAATATAAATTATTTACATGTTGGAAACCAATCCGTCTTATTTGCGTATACGGAAGCTGCAGATCCAAATTATAATTTGTGTATTACTGTATCAGTCTTAGCCAGGCCAATTTTTTCTAGGAAGATCGTACTTCATGCTTTATCATCACTTTAAATTGCTAATTTTCTATACAGGATTTGGAAGAGGACCATGCCTGCATTCCTATCAAGAAGTCTGACCCTGTGGTGTCGTACCGTGAGACAGTGAGCGAGGAGTCTGACCAAATGTGTCTGTCCAAGTCCCCCAACAAACACAACCGTCTCTTCATGAAGGCCCAGCCTATGCCCGATGGCCTACCCGAGGACATTGATGATGTGAGTACCAAATACTAAAGCGCCCTCCACATTTTCGCGAGAAACGAGAATCTGTAATGGGTTATTGCGAGTATGTGTTGGGCCCGTAATAGCTAAAGTTAAGTTTCTCATATAAAAGCATATACACCATTCACTTTGACATTTATTCCTGTTTTGTGACAGTGTAATGTCATTTTAGTCTGTTGAAATTTCTGTTGAAAAAAATTTGTTCTATTTACAGCATTATGTTCACATGATATTTAGAGAAAAACGGCTTAGTTTTTGGTCAGCTCACAAGCATTAAGAATTATAGTGACAAATTTCCATTTTCTCAAAATTGTTTGAGATTTGTTGAAACCAAGTCTATCTTTGTTAAATTCCACCATAATTAAAAGACAGTAGCCAAGTCCCTTGAGTATATATATACTTTCTGCACTACTTCAGCGGTTGTTCTGAGTGCTCAGTGTGAGTTTTCTTTGCTACTTGATCACATTCAAGTTAACGCAATTTTGTATGGGTGTGACTTGCCGCTATCTCGTGAGCGTGAAGAAAAACATAAATCGTGCTATACAAAATTGCGTTAACTCGAATGTGATCGAGTAGTAAAAAAAACTATTTAAGCACTTGGATCTATATTATTTATATGTATGTCCTTATTGTTATAATTGGAAGGTGCTAGAAAATATGATAATGTAACTACCATAGTGATTACTAATGTATGTAATCTTCTAATTCGCCTTTGTGGTGATTTTGGTTGTGATGACATAAACTCAGCCTTCTATCGAAACAGGTAGTGCTACAGTGTTATTGTTTTAAATTTAATTACAATGCCAGGATCAAACACCATTTTACACAGACATGCCAGATGCTGAAGAGTTTGTTTGCTTGAACGCTAAGACCAGTAGGAGTGGAGCACCAATGAAGAATATTTCAAAATCGGGGGTTTCTTCACTTTCTACATAAACAAAGTCGCTGGTATAAGTCAATGTTACCCCAAGTAACTATTCCACGTGGGCGAAGTCGCGGGCAGGAGCTAGTTTTCTTTATAAAACCGAATAAACTCATGAATTCCTTTCTTTAAATTGCTTCTAAACAGAATTGCTTATGAAAATTAATTATGGCAATAATCATAGAATAATGACGAGCAATAAAAGTCACCTAATTTTTGTTGTTGTATGAAGAGTACTATGCGCGAACTTACCGCCACTACGCCAAAACCTGGCCAAGTTACGTGTCTTGGATTGTACCGTCCTGTTCAAAGGCATGCTAATATAAAAAATTTGCTCAGGGCAAAGTGAACCCCCGCGACGACTTCAAGACCCGCGCGCGTTACCTCACCGACAAGTACGAGTACGACGTGACCGAGGCGAGGAAGATCTGGTGCTTCGGCCCCGAGGGCACCGGCCCCAACATCATGGTGGACTGCTCCAAGGGTGTGCAGTACCTGAACGAGATCAAGGACTCGGTCGTCGCCGGCTTCCAGTGGGCCGCCAAGGAGGGCGTCATGGCCGAGGAGAACCTGCGAGGTGTCCGATTCAACATTTACGACGTGACGCTGCACACTGACGCCATTCACAGGTGACACCACCATTTGTATCTTTTTTTAGGCTGGAGTACCGGTTTTATTTCTACTATTGGTCGCCCAGTGGTCGAAATTCGACCATAATTAAATTAAACTACAAGTTTGAACATTATTACGGTTCTGTTGTCAAAGACCTATTACCACAATAATCACAGATTTCGCCGAGTATGCGTGTGTGTGTGTCAATACATGGTAGTGTGTGTAATGTTTTTTTAAATTGATTTAACCCTTAATATGGGCCAAATTTAATATTATTTTTGTCCATAATCAGCCAGCTGCCATCAAAATTGCCGCGCGAAAACCAAGGGAATTATATCATCTCTTACACTCTAATACAAATTCTATGTAGTTAGAGGGAGAAAGCATCAGTTCAACGTACGTTTCAATTGTCTGTATTTGACCACAAATGTGGAATGGTTCCGTCTTAACATGTTAATGTATTATTTTGCATAATTTAAAAAAAATATTAGCTTTCTGCACTTGTCTATAAAAACTGTGTGCGAAATTTCATACTCCTCCGTCCGCGCAATTTTCGTAAAAAGGATTACAAAGTTTTTGCTTCATGTATTAATACGATGATATGATGTTTGTTGCAGAGGTGGTGGTCAAATCATTCCAACCACCAGGAGATGTTTGTACGCGTGTCTGTTGACCGCGCAACCCAGGCTC
Source organism: Dendrolimus pini (assembly GCA_949752895.1). Taxonomy (NCBI): domain Eukaryota; kingdom Metazoa; phylum Arthropoda; class Insecta; order Lepidoptera; family Lasiocampidae; genus Dendrolimus; species Dendrolimus pini. The sequence continues at coordinate 17,679,922 of OX457141.1, read as the reverse complement.
ATGGAGCCCGTCTATCTCTGCGAGATTCAGGTATGGTTTTTATATACTATTGCATGGTTTTTTGTGTTTTGTTGATATGAACAGTTTGCATTTGTCTATAAAGTGTGCTTTGATTAAAATATGATATCAGAACAGATGATATTATAGAGAAAATAAATTTCAAAAATTGAAAAATGATCATATACTTGTCTCCTGAAAATGAAACTTAATAAAGTAAAAAAAATATTATTTATAAATTTTGTATAGATAACAACCTTTTTTGTTATTTTGTGATCGTTTTTCATGTATTGAATTGATAATTTAGTGTAAGATTTCAAGGGCAAATTGAACAATAAATAACATCGAAACAAAATGTTCTCAATATTTTAAATTTTTATTTATATTCATGTATATGCTGTAAGGTTTTATTCTGCATTTGTACTACTTAATCCTATATTAGGTGCACTGTGATATTCACTATGTTAGTAGAACACATTTCCAGGACAATAAATATATGTACATTTTTCTCATGGGGTAAATCTTGTCTTACTTAATTCTTGACATAAGTATTTGATATAATCTCTTTGCAAGAAAATAATGTTCAATATTAAGAGTTTACTCTGGAACTGAAAAACTTTAATACAGTGATCCTTAACTAATCAATTTGCAAATTCTCACTTTCAATTTGACCCAATATCCATATATTGAAAAAAAATGTATTGCTCTTGCATGAGATTGCATCTATACCTATACATACCCACGTTTTTTCCTGAGCGGCCTATGTATGCAACCGATAGAGCCGCCTTTCCGAGACGTGGCAGATTAACTAGTTCTTTGTTTTGGCATTGGCACACCCAACATATGCATTGCCTGAATAGGGGATCTAACATTCTTTATCAAAATTTCTAACAACACCACCAATGGTATTGGCAAATTCCCTATTTGTAATAGCTTTAAATTTGAAACCTGCATGTATTGTTTCTGTGGCAGTCTAAAAGAATCATATTACCATAGACAGGTTAAAGTTTAAATTTTTTGTCAGTGTAGGCAATATGAAAATGTGTAATGATATACATTTAAATCCATAAAAGTATCGGAGCATGTACAGTCATGGAACGACAATGTTTGTCACCTTAAAGTCGACTATGGTGCTTGCATGAGTACAAGAAACAATACTGACAACAAATATTAATAAATTTTACGTTTGTAAAATATAGAAACGTGAAAAATGACAATGACAATTGCAATGTTGACAATTAGAATGACAGACACTGAGATTAACAATAAGAAACAAAGAGGATATAGTCCACAGTATCATAGAATTTGAATTTACCAGTCAAATTTTTCTCTCTTTTTTATCTCATATGCACCTGACATTTTATCAACTACTGTGACACTGGCAAAATCAATGCTAATTGCATTGAAGCCATAATCTTCCAAAGAAGAAGAAGAGGATATAATTACTACACTTAACTTAAATAGTAAAACCAATACAGTAACATATGATATTAAACTGGGTGGAAGGAAAAATAAAAGTAATTATCAATCAATAATATTATGTAAACTTATTAGAGATTATGATTTGATAAATTAGCTTGCTGCATTTGATTGATTTAAATTGACTGTCTAACTTAGCTCCTAGGAGTGATAAGTATAAGTGAGTCGTATAATTCCAATACCCGCCAACTCCCTTAAAAAACAAAATTAAGTTATGGATGTTTCTGGATAGTCTATGAAATTTCTCGTATGTCATGTTGTTCGTTTTATACCAAAAACCGCCATCTTCCAAATAATTTGACATCAAACTTTCGAATTTCCAAAATCCGAGATATTAGAACACTTTTTTGCTTTTACTGACTATGTTGCGTGTGGAGTTAGCAGATATTGGAATTATACGACTCAAGTAATAACTTATAATCACTATATAATTATTTTAATTCATATATATCATATATTTATAAAAAAACTACCCTTCTTTTGGGCCTCAACACATTTTGATACAGGGCCCGTCTAAGTGGCTGCTTTCATAAATTCGTATTATCGAGCATGACAAGTATCAAAATAAAGTGGAACTATATACTGTATCTTACAGATACCAGTATATCCAGACATGTCAATTTCACACTCCATAAGCGCGGCCCGTTTAGGTCATCTGGCTAGAATTCTGTTTTCTAATTGGATCTTAAGTCCATATACAGGTTCGATTCCTGGTATGGTAACTTTGTGGTATTTAATGTGGTCTGGGTGTTTGGGATTGGCCCCAGAGTGGTCCGTTGTATATTACCCATAACCTAGTTTGTGATTATATGGAACAAAAGCATTAATGCGAGTGATTTGGGCGGCAGTGCCCCGAGGTGGCGGTGGGCGGCATATACGGCGTGCTGAACAGGCGCCGCGGGCACGTGTTCGAGGAGTCGCAGGTGGCCGGCACGCCCATGTTTGTGGTGAAGGCGTACCTGCCCGTGAACGAGTCGTTCGGGTTCACGGCCGACCTGCGCTCGAACACCGGCGGGCAGGCGTTCCCGCAGTGCGTGTTCGACCACTGGCAGATCCTGCCCGGCGACCCGTGCGAGGCGGGCACCAAGCCCTACGTCGTTGTACAGGTGCGTGTTGTTGCTTTATTCATATTGTCCCTCTCCGTGCAGGAAGATGGATTTTGATCCCCTCTACCACCCTCATGTTAGGATACATAAGATTTCTTGAAACCCCCACCCTCTTCTTACGTAAGATTCAATCTTGTTTTTCCGAATAATAAAACGTTAGAAAACGATCTTTACACTAAAAGTCACAGTTTAACGTAAATCAAAGTTTTTTTTTTCTTTAGCAAATGATTTAGGTTAAACTAATATTAAATTTCGGCTTTTAAAATGTTACGTAAGAATGAGTTTTACACCCCTCTGCCCCAGATAAGGGCATGTACAGATTTTTCTAAACAATCGGGACGCTTAAGTAATTAATTAATGACCCCTTACAACACTTGAGGCAAAGCCATCACGTTGCTATACTTAGGATAGATTAGCTCAAGATTAACCATTTCTTGTTGATATTCTGTGAGAGCGTGGTAATACACAGATAGACCAGATCCAGCGAGCCATAATCAAGACCAATGATTCCGGCAAGAGTAACGCATGCAATAAATAATTATTAATCTAAACCTTCCGGCACACCCGTGCCGCGCTGTAGCGGGTCCGTACCTTTGGTGCTGATCTGCCTTGACGGCGTCGGCGTGCTAAAGAAGCAGATGAACCCTCGACCGCGTCCAAACGCTGCACAGGACCTCTATCCTTATGTCCAAGGACTGCATGCTACGGCGCAGACGATACAATTTTATAAATATAATTAGTGAGGTGTAGTGTTATACTCGCCACTCTGTTTTTGTTACCCGTTAGAATTGTTAAAAGATTAAAGGTAATCGACGGTCCAACTGTGATGGAAATTTTTATTATCGGCCTTGATTGGGGGGGACTGAAATCTGGCCATTAATACTCTAATCAGCTTTCCTATGATTTTCATGCTCTGGACTTGATGATGGTATCTGTTAAAAGCTATGTTTTAAGATTATTAAGACACTGGCGATATTCTTCTATCCGTGCAGGAACGGAGAAAGATTACAATTTCCTGAGGCCGGGCAGCCTTTTGTAAGAGGCGACCAAACAACCCACAGCCAGGTGGTAGGGCATTTGCCTGACTGAATGGCTACCACCCCTGGTCTAAAGTATGTCATCATAACAACCTTCAGTTCTGTTCCGGCATTAGTGACCAGGTTCCAGTCACCCTTAAGAGAGCAGCAGCGCATTTGTAGCACCTTTGATATTAAATTTTGCATTCTTGCTCTGTAACAATTATTCATCTTTTGTCTATTTTTTCTTTAACAATCGTCGCTGACATTCTGTTCTCTTTTCTTGCAGGAGACGAGGAAAAGGAAAGGACTTAAGGAGGGTCTCCCAGATCTAAGTCAATATCTGGACAAGTTGTAAATGCCGTAGCTAAATGCAATCCACATTGTAATATATGTAATATTACGAGGCCTCAAGCACTAAACAAATTTGTTTTTTTAATTAATATTATATTCTACATCAAACATTCCCAATGTGGAACAAACACCGTGAACAATTCAAACTAATGCAGTTTCATTTCTTTAAGAACAGTGTGATCTTACATATCATTTTGTTCGAAATTTAAAAAGTAACTGCTGAAGACTGGTTTGATCCAACATTGTTCCAAACTATGGACCAACTATCAGACTTACGTGCAGAATATTTTTTTAACAAAAGTACACTGCACATTGGTCTGGCCGTTTTGTCAAGTTGGACTCATGTTGGAACAAACATATTCTAGACTGAATTACCATTTATTACAAACATAATTTATAGTAAGAAATGGAAAAATCTGGAATGTTTGGACAAACATAAAAATGTCCGGATTGGGTCATTGGACATTGTCGTCCCTCGCGTAAAGAGACTGTTTTAAAATCAATGAGTATAAATACAATTTGCTGGACAATATGTATTGTTATCTTTTAAAATGTGATACTGTGTCTATGGTGTCACATAATAAAATTATTATTGGAACTCTATGGTCGTCATTTGAATCCTGATTATGTTCGACAGTCGACGTATTTAACCAGACTGTACAAATTTCTCATTTTCGCAGTAAGTTCGTCTTGAGGTTATTAATTATTATCTTTTTATGTGATATGATATTTTTCGTTATCCGCCATCTTCGTATGGAAGGACCGAGTTAAACTTGATTTACTTGTACTTGTAATTAATTTTTAAATTATAATTTTTCTATTGTAAAAACCAAACTGCTATTGTTTTTTGACTTTTTAAATAAGGCACTTTTATATTGACAACGGTGAGTGTTTTTTTTTTCAATTTAATTGCTCTTATATCTGCCTTATTTCGAAATTATGATCTCTATTTTCTGACGAAATATTGTTTTTGTTGAAGATGTGGAAGTAAATGTTTTTATAAATTATTAATATTGAAAATTAGTATAAATAAAGTAACTAAAGCAAATAAATTCCATAGAGATTTGACTTTCGAAACTCATCAGATATAGGAGCTTTATGAATTTAGTGTTATTTCAAATTTTTTAGTATATATAATAATAGTCCATACCTTATTCTAACATATAAAGCTGAAGAATGTTTGTTTGTTTGATTAAAAGCGTTAATCTCAGGAACTATTGGTCTGAAATGAAAAAATCTTTCAGTGTTAGTTTGCCCATTTATCGAGGAAGGCTATATATCATCATGCTAAGACCAAAAGGAGCGGAGCACCAATGAAGAATGTTTCAAAATTGGGGGGGTTTTTGAAAACAATTTCCACGCGAACGACGTCGCGGAACAGCTAGTACTTTATATATTTGAAAGTGATGTTTTGAATCGATCTGTTGTGAACCTTTTATTATTTTATAGAATATAGCAGTGACAAGAAACTATTTTCGAAAGTCGTAAAAATTGTGTCTATCCCCATATACCTATCTTGTTTCCCCTAAAATACAAGTAGGATTAATCAAAATGAAAGTAACCATCAAGGCAGCATTCCCGAATATATGGGTCCCGACCCACTGCGTCGCATATTGGCGTAGTGATGTTATAAAAAAAACAGGAAACAAAATAATACAACTTTCTTATTGAAATAGCACTCCGTGTGTTTAAATAAATATTAAAATTGTCAGTTGTAACTGTTTTTTTTTCCTCATTTTAACCGTCTATTCATATAGTTAAGCAGTAAGCTCTTTTTCATTTCTTGTCAGACTTCTTTCAGTCGGACAGTCTTTGGCTGTCGCCAAAAGGCGAGTCCTGAATTGGCAACTTTTTTAAGGGGTACACAATCAAACTTACTGGAACCATTGTATTAAACTATTAGGATTGATATTCACAGTTTGATTTTTTATGGTGTCTACCCATTTTTCAAATAAAACGTTTGTGATTCTTGTACCAAAGTGCTATCTCATTAAGAAATCTCCAAAATCTTGGAAGTCAATAAAGTAATTTTACAATAGGTACTTTATTTATTCTGTACTCATATCGCACCCTTATATTGTATATAATGTATACAGACCTAAATCAAAATGTTGAGTAATCGGATTTTAATATCTAGTACTTAAAAATAAGGTATATAATTGAAGAACTTGATATTTTAAATTAGGTCTCTATAGTTCTAAGGGTGCGATATATAAACATAAAAACATGTTACCGCAAATCTTATAATAATATGAGCATATGGCAACATTTCTAAACTAGTCGTTTCTTTTTGCAGTTTGCATGTTTATTTGAAGAACCAAACAACAAGAGGTAAGAAATTGCAAAATTTTCACAAGTGTTTTCACATGTCGCGCACTAGGCAGCTTGACATTTAAAGATTTGCCAAGTTCTTGTTTTTAATATTAATATTAGAGATGCCACGAATATTCGGCTGCTATTCGGTATTTGCCCGAATATCGAATACTGAAAATAACCGCACATATTGTTCAAAAATGTGTATATCCATCAAAAATTGGTAGTTGAGCTACGTTTTAGCAGTCTTAAATGCGATGTTAATGTTACTTTTCTGCCAATTTTTAAAATGTCCGAAATAATTCAAAATCGCGCTTAAAACCGTTGTAACAAAGATGTAATTATTTGTATCTATAATTGGCGAGAACGTAAGAAAACACTTGACTTCAATAATAATCTGCTACGCGCGAATTGTGCATATCTTACGCCGAATATTCGGTATTCGGCCAACTACTATTCGTGGATCTAATGAACATAAGTGAGCATTAGAATATGAAATGATATTCACAAAGTTAGCTACTTTGAAACTTGTGAGGTGTGACACTAAACCTGTATATTAAAAAAGGAATTTGTGTGAACAGCCCCAGTTAAATGTTGCTTTTAAATATTTGATTATTTTAATGATGACAAATAACACAGACCTGTTCTGATGTAATGAGGAAAGCTTTTATTCATTACTGATTATTTAAATAATTATATCTCTATATTTTTTTTAGAATAGCTTAATATTTCAGTTTTCTTTCTTTTATAGGTAAATGGATATTCAGAGAACACTGCTCTAGTAAAATAAGGTAAACATCATTTTCAATGTTCACATTTGTTTATTTTGTATACTACATACTACAAGATAGATGAATACAAACATAGAGGTAGACCAAAAAAAAGATGGATGGATTGTGTGAAGGATGATATGATGATATGTGGTGTGACAGAAGATGTATGTCAGAGTAGAGGAGTGTGGAAGGAAAAGACATATTGTGCCGACCCCAAGTAATTGGGACATGGTGAAAGAAAAAAGAGAGAGATTTGTTTATTTTGTATTTAAATATATTTTTTTTAATAAGTGAAACCTTTACAAGATTTAAAGAAATAATATAGAAATACATAGTCCAACAGACGAACCGACTTGTTAGATGTTTTTTGAGAAAAATACATTTTATAGTAAGGGCCTTTATTAAGAAATCTGTATGTGAGTATTAGAACATGTGCTGATGGTGACGTAAAATATCGTGATGAAACCTCCACATGCAGATAACCGACATGTGAAACCTGTTAGTCCATCTTGGACAAGTGTGGAGGCTATACTGTCCTCTCCTCTAAAATGTGGAGGCTGGAGCCCAGCAGTGGTATGTTTACGAGCTAATGTGGTGATACAGGCTTTTTAAATTAATGATGATAAATTTTCTTTAACGTGATGCCATCGTGATGGTTGTTACAAGCTCAACAGGACTGAAACATATAAAATCATTTATTATATTTTAGTCATGTTTTAAGTTTTTTTTTTTTAAATAGATTGTTTTCTATGTCTACAGATAACAAATATAGTGAGTGTCATCTGGAGCGTTAACTGGTGAAATGGTGAACTAAGTAAGTATAAATTCATTTTTTTTAGCAACACCAGGTTTAGATTGAAGTTTTTTAATAATGTTAGACAAACTCGCATGCTGTGTACATCCTCAAGCTAAATAAATTACGCCTGTATTGTGTAACGTGAATTTTGTGCAATTGGTAAGGAAAAATAATACACAGATAAAGAAATGTGGCTTAATTGTATTCATTTCGCTCCTTTATATTTGGGGTTAGACATAGTGCATATGTACTTCTTCATCTTGTAATATAGCTTTGCGCAGTTTGTGCATTTATCCAGAGTCAAGTATTCCTGTCAAACCCTGGGCAGTGGCTTTGTTTTACTTATAATAATAATATTATATAAACAGTTCATTCGGTATTTTCCTCCTGTTTTTCAAATTTTAAACACCTTGTACAAACTCGTGAACCATTTACAGTATTTTTATATATTATTTTATGTATTACTTTGATTTATTGATGATGATAATCTTCGCCCTGATGCCACCGTGACGGTTGTTTACAAGCTCAACAGGACTGAATATGTGATGATATTCGTTTTTATATTAATTTAAATAACAAAAATAATTTAATATTTTATGTTTCTTTATAGGAGCAGATGGAAACATTCGTGACGTAGTCCTTCGAAGTGTTCGACGTTTTAGTTTTGGTAAGATTCAGAATGTGCGTTTTGGTTTAAAGTTTGACATTACAAATTGTCAGTTTTGTCTCTGCAATTAAGAAACTTAATTGCATACGATTATATGGTCAAATGCCAAAATATTTCTGATTCATCTCCACTATGGGATTCTACTGGTCTATACCCTAGACAATTTTTGTGTGCTCACAATTCAAATTTAACTTTTAATTGACAATTTACAGTATATTCGAATTTGCTCACTTAAATAGACTATATAAATGATTGAGAACACGATGCAATTTTTTAAAGATTTGTCTGATTATTTGGGATTCACGTTTAAACTACTGGGCCGATTTCGATGCGCTTTGCGCTTGTCAACGACAAATTCTTAGATTTAGAATCTGTGCTACATTTTATTCTGGGTATCCCGCGTGAAATTTTATGGGACTGACTAAAAAAAATTGCCACATTGAAAGAAATCGAATTCTAATGTGATTTTTTCACTGATCGATAGCAAATTGTATGTAAGAAAATGTGTGTTATTTTTTATCCCGGAAGCGGTTGGAAGTTGTTGGAGTGCATGTAAATTAGTTTATTTCAACACAGTTTTCCCTTAAGCGATAGTGATACATTCATTTTTGAAAGGCGGTGGTACCTTGTGAGCCAGGAATTTCAAGTCAAGCGTAGACGAAGCGGGCATATCCTAGTTTGCAATAAAACGCGACTACAGGGCCATTTTTGTTTATATTCGTCTGGAACAGTACTTTGTTTCTGGTTGCAAGGTTAGGTACCCGGTCTTTCAACGTGTATGCAAAATTTCGTGATGATCGGTTAAGTAGTTAGATGTGAAAGCGTCACAAAACCAACTCACATTCGCATATAGCTGTCCCGGCAGTCATTGTCCTGCCCGGAAAAGCTTACATCGATATGCCGACAGCAGCGGAACCTACCGGGTCCAATCGTGAACCAACTCAGAATTGGCTCATGCACAACAACTTTGCTAAAGATCATCGCATGATCAAATGTATAGTTTACGATTATATAAAGGACATACAGACAAACATTCCTTTTTATATATAAGATTATGGTAATATATTACATAATGCATCATGTGACCACCTATAATAATAGACAGTATATTTACCAAGAACATTGTTTAGATTTAGAAAGATGTATATCCAGTTGATGGCCATAATATAATAAATATTATAATGAATAAAACTACGTTTTAACGGTCTATGACTTCATAGGCTAAAAACACTTTAACAATACTCATTGACACTTGCATCCCTTACTTCCGTGATCACGGCCACTGAAAAGTGGCCGAAACGTCGGAATATTAAAAGTCAAATAAATCACCACACTCAAAACTGTTAAAACGTAGTTTTATTATGTATACAAGTCGCGAAAACTTAACAAAATATTAATATGATGAATATATCACAGACCTGTTCTGAATACATTTGAGGTCACTTTTTACAAATCTGATTTTATTATGATATATTAATATTTATTTGCTTATCAAAAATGTGTTTGAAACTAATGCCATACTGTTTGTTTCAGGTACGGGTGAATTTTATGTTTATAAAATACAAAATATTTTAAATTTTAAACTAAATAAAGAAATGTTTTTTTATTTGTTTTATTTTCATAATAAAATTTTGGCTGCAATGTATTTTGATGACATATAGCGCGTTCCATTAGTAGCTCACAATGCCCAAAATGCTTCGTTAGCCGTTGTAGTTATGGCGAAAACGTTACTAATGACGTCATCATTTTCGACCACAACGCTCGCAACGACCCATGTCAAGAGGTGGGTCGAATAACCATTCCACTTTAATTTACGCAATACTTTTGGCGGTTCCTTTTGTTATCCCACGCCACCGTTCGTTGTGTATATTTGAAAAAGTGTTAAAACGATCTCAAAGTAACAAAAAACAAATATTTTCCACAGCATTTTGAAGTCGGTGCGAAGTATCGCATAAAAATTACTGTAGTTTGCAAAAATTGTAAGATAATATACATTTTAGAACGCATCCGTTAGCCGCGGCTGCCGGATACATCCGAACAATGTGCACACCAGAACCGTAACACAATCTCCAGTTTGCTATAGGACGTCAGAACGTTTAAGCTCCGCTACTTATGACTTATAATGTGAATTGTATCCATTGAAGTGTACACTGTGACTTTCCTTACCCAGATACGTTGTAAGCCGAGTCCCTCGGCCGCGTTCGTCGCCGTGACTTTTAATGTGGACATACCTTTATTCTTCGCATTTAATGTTGGCACATGCATTGTAATTACATTAGATCTACCGTATTTGCACACCATCTAAGGGCGCGTTCCCACTATATCGTAACGATTAATTTATCGTTAGACGACTCGTCTCTAGCTGTTCCCATTATAACGATTGTTTGTCTTCAAATTTTTTTTCGTTTAGCGACTATCGTATCTTGCTGTTCCCATTGCATCGCGACGACATTTTATCGTTTCACGACAGTCGCTTTGTCGTTTACACATCATTAGCAAGCTACCACAGTCGCGAGGGGGAAGGGAAAATACATGTAAACGACGAGACGATATTTTTATCGTGGCTACGATAGATTTGCCGTCACGATTTAGTCGTAACAATTTTTTATCGTTTTACGACTGTCGTGCTAGCCGTTCCCACTGTCATGACAATCTGTCGTCACTGTAAAAAATGTGGTAGACGTGTCGTCCGTGACCACGGCCACTGAAAAGCGGCCGAAACGTCGGACAAACCAAAACCTAATAAATTACCGCGCTTAAAACCATTTAAACGTAGTTTTATTATGTATACAAGTCGCGAAAACTTAAGAAAACATTATTGTATACTTAATGTACAAAGGTGTGTGTCACTCACAGAGTACATTAATATAGGAGAGTGTCACTGTTATTTATGCAATTTCATCATTTTATAGGAGGTTCATTGATTTATTTTCTGAATTAATAATGGGAGCGAGAATCAATAGAGTTTTTGAGCATGGTGAGTCTTGGAGACATTAAAATCGTTGCTCATCTAATTTAGCGATAGTCTCTTGCCCTGAAACAGCATTAGGCTAGTCATTGATCAGTCGGTCGTTTTTCATCATGTTCATTGTACTCCATACACTGAATCTTTAACTATTGTTGTATGTATTTTCTCTAAAACACTGTACTTGTCACAAAAAAGTTCCGCACCGCAAACGCAGAGCTGCAATCGATGTATGTAATTTTGGTAGAGTAAATATTTGCTGATTCGTCAGTCCACATAGGTTATTATTCCTATTATATTAATGTTCTCAGTGGTAACATTTAAAAAAATCGCCTCGAAAATATTTCGCTTTTTCCTGTAGGAATTAAAGCACGAACCTTATTTTATGTATGTTCTTTATTTATGAAGTTTTTATATAGCAACACTAATGGCATCGCTGTCAAATTGTCAATTTCTCTCATATTCGTTTTTTATGTCAAAAATTTCAAGGTCGATGTTTTGCGCATGTTTTATAAAAGTATTTGAAATTCGCTGAATTAAATTAGTCTGGCTGTTTGATGTTGAGCCGTGCGTTACACCAGTGTGCGAAATATCTCAACAAAATGGTGCCTGAAGTTGTATTCGTGCTGGGCGCACCTGGTTCCGGCAAAGGTACTCAATGTTCATTAATTTCTAAAGAGTATGGTTTCGTTCACCTTTCCGCTGGAGATTTACTTCGTGAAGAGCGCCAGCGACCCGGTTCCGAGTATGGAGATATGATTGAAGAGAAAATTAGGAATGGGGATATAGTTCCCGTAGAGGTTACGTGTTCATTACTTCATAAAGCAATGCAGAAGTCTGGCAAACCGCGTTTCCTCATAGACGGCTTTCCACGTAATAAAGACAACTTGGACGGATGGGAACGTGTTATGTCGGACAAAACGAAGCTGTTATTTGTGCTTTTCTTCGAATGTTCACGGGATATATGCACGGAGAGGTGCCTGGGTCGGGGTGCTGCGGGCAGCGGTCGGTCCGACGATAACCTAGAGAGTTTGCAGAAGAGATTCAACACATACTTAAATGACACAATGCCTATTATAAACCATTACGACCAGCAAGGACTTGTCAGTCGGATTAATGCAGAAGAAGCCCCTGAAACAGTGTTTGAAGATGTCAAAAAGGTTTTTGATGTTCTTGGCCTAGATAGGATAGCAAATTAAAAGATAGTATTTAGATCATTCAATTAAGATTATGAGAATCTATTTCTTGTGCTAGTTTTTAGTTATTTATGTAGTTTAAATCAATAAATCAAACCCTTTACAGTAATAATGGCTTTAAGATGTAATATTTATCATTATTTTGTAAATCCATAAATATAATAAAGTTTTGAATTGTGTTGTATTTATTAGCTTTAGTAGTCATAGATCATTTTGACAGTTTATTATTTATAACATACTGATACAATAATTACATCAATTAAATACTAGTAAATAGTAGAAAATGTTATGAAAATGAGACCTAGCTAGATATCTTGTAAGTTTTGAAAGATTTAAAATGTTACCAATATGCTTATATAAGTTGGGTTGATTAAAATGTATTATTTGTTGTTAAGACTTATTCGAAGAATATTATATTCTTATATTCAAAGAATCAAGAATATTTTCTTATTGGACTTAAAAATAGCCTTGAGTATAATTGTATATAGTTGCTTGTTTAACCTTCACCATTTCATTTTTATATTCACTTCTACACAATGAGTGTGAAAATATTGAAAAAAGATACCTTAAAAAATCATTTATCCATTGTTCAATTTTAAAGAACACAGCCACAATTGGATAAGATTCAAACTCTATTTAAGTTTGCTGCTTTAGTTCTATGTATTAACTAGCAAGAAATTACTGTAGTGTAGACCTGGACAATATGGAATAATAAATACAAGGCATAGCACTTAAGTCATAGATAACTCAGTTCACCTTTGGACAGAATCATATCTAGCCATATAAGACGCTTACTTGCCATACAGTCATTTTAATATCCTGTTTCATCACAAAACATTCAGACCAGTTTTTAATAATTGCAAAAACTTGTTCTTGTTTTCCATTTTGTTCTTAACATGACTTTACGCTTTGATCAGATAGTAATTCCATAGTTTAAGCAATTAAGATAGTGTATGATATGACAATTTTTTTATGTAACTGAATTATTATTTCATATTATTGTATTGATAAAGTAATATAAATAAAAAATGTGCAAAATCATTAATACATTTATTATTTTTCAAGTATTTGTTTCTGTTATATTGCATAATTGTACTTATTGTTTCAAACATGTTTATCATGTATTGAAATTTTAAATTAAATTTACTATTTAGTTGTATTCTAAAATGATTCTCATGCCTGAATGTAGCCGTCCTGCCCAGTTTGATATTTCAAATATAAAAGTGTATACAAAATCAACTCAAAGCTTCAAAGGACTGCAAGACATTTTAATTTTATCTGTAGATCTCTAGCATCATACTGTCATGATTCTTGTTCTGGGATACAAGTCTATAGAACATAGTAGTAAATAGATTTCCTTAAGAATATTACAGTAATTATGTCCATGTATGGATATATTTAGATTTGCCTTCTTAGCCTTATATTATTAGACTTCAGTAAAAACCTTCATGTAGATAATGTCAGTTGGGTTGAAGATCTACAATTTGGTAAAGCCTCTACCAAATTTTAACTTGACTCTGGCTAAATATACAAATCATATAGACTAATAAATATTTTACTAGAATACTAGTTTTCTCTACTATGGACACCAGGTATGTGATTATACTTTGAAATCAATTGTAATGTATATTATTTTAATTTGAAATAAGGTGTACCTAGCATATGTACACACATTCTCAATCGTATTGTCACATATTGTACAGAATACAAATCAAGTAAGTGCAAATTCCTCTTAGTTCATTTTTGTATTTGTACAATACAACTTATTGGTTGAAATATTAGCATTTAAAGTGTATTAAACATCTCTTAACTGCAGTAGAAGCCAGTATAGCTGTTGAACTATATGTATCTATGGAATTTAAGTGAAAATAAAAATTGACGCTAAACTCGGGTCTTATTTCATCGAATGATCGTCGTTATGCCCCTGCCCCACTTGCATTAGTGACTGGCCATTTGGCGTCTTATTTATAGCGCTAAAAATAACGCGGTTAACGATTAGCTGAATAAGTGAATATAAATAACGCTTTTTTGGAAAACCAAATTACAAGAGATTGAATTTAAGTTTATACTTAGGCTAATTAAATGTGAACTTTTGCCATAATGTAAAATATTATTTATAAAGTGAAGCAAAATAAAAATCTATCGCAATTGATGATTTTCTTTGTCCATAATTCTATTTCAACCTTTTACTGGTTCACATGGTGTTAGATCAATTTATAATACAAAAATGAAACACATTGGTGGTTACACAAACGTTTAATAAACAGTACATAAATACAGTCTTGCATAGTTAATGTTTATAAGTACAGTATATTCATTTTTCTTAAACAAAATTGAATAAAAAGATTAATGATAAAACCTTCTCATAGTAGACATCAAAGTTTATGGTGCTCTTGTCTATAGATGAATGCGTAATAAACACCTGGGAAAAATTAATGACCAAGTCCGTTATTTATTACATTTTTGTGTCAAAATTGTCAAACACTTCACAATTATTGATTTTTTTAGTATTTGTAAATGCCTGCTAGCATGGAAGAATATTCAAAATTACATTCGCTCAGTAAAAACCTAGCTTCGAACAGCTCCAATCGTACGTGACTACAAGGCGCTGTCACGCCACGTAATTACGAATGTCGTGTAACATTAATTATTATTATTCAAACACTTTTAGGCCAAATTAATCAAAATTTGAATAGTAATACTTAATTACAATTTTTAACTAATTCGGTAAACAAAATGTTGAAATCTGAAAAAGCTACCTGTAGCACATGCATCTAGGCATGTGGGATATAGATATAATAGTCGATAGCCTTTCTAGTATCACTCTTTCATGGTAACAAGCATTGGATTATCAGATTGAATAATGAATCAATGTTGGACGATTTAGACACGATTGAAAAACTTGAGTCCGGGTTATGGCGCAACCGTCTAATTAATCTGGAGACGCCATAAAGCTTGGCGCGGACTATATTAGAGAGAAGAACCATGTTATAATCGTAATTAAAGCAATGCCGGTGTAATTAATTTCCGAACTTAGGTGGACGTAAATCTTTGTTATTGTTAATAGATTGTGTGAACTTAATTAAATTACTACGGTGCTTAAGAAGTTTACAAAACATTGTTTATTGTATATATAATACATACAGAACTACACGATTATTATAATTTGTTGATATCATCTAATTATAATAATCGTGTAGATAAGATATTACAATAATTAAGACTAAAAGTACTGTGTGACAAATATAAATGATGCAAAAAAAACTTATAGAAAACTAACCGGTGCACTCAGAAAACTTAGTCCAAAATGATATTCGACAAACTAAAGACCCGTTGACTTAAAATCATTTCCTTAATAACTAGGTATCGTATGGTGTTTGTCAATTTGCCTATAACGCCAATTAGACGAATTGAATCAATTTGGTTGAGTCACATTGAATGATTCAATGCATCTTCATGTCACTTCGGTTATTGCATCGAAATTGAAATACATAAATGAAATGTTGAATGTTGGCTTAAAAGTGAACAAATAAAATCGCATCAAATTATAGTAAAATATATAATTACACTTAGCTGTTAGAACCTTATAAATAATATGCTGTAGAGGTGTGTAACTCCTGAGTGATTAACTCAAAAGATATATATCCGGCGCGAAGAGTGATTAGATATGTATATCACTTGCGTTCAAAGTGTGTCTTTATATCTTCAGTTCATTCCTGTTCCACGCGAAAAAGAATGATTTGCCCGCCCACTGCGCATGCATAGTAAGTGAACGAGGAAACCGAATATAATAGCAAGCCAAAATAAATCGTAACACTATAGTTTTATGGTGTAATTTTGTAATATTTACTAAAAGTCAAAGGCCATCTAAATGGCGTGTATGTTATTTAAATGTCAGATATTTTGCGTTGCCACAGGTACGCGTGTCGGCTTTGCTAGTATATCACTCACAGATAATAACTCATCTTGTCTGCAATTGACACTGACACTATACACTGTAAAGATAAAGAGTTAAAGATATAAAAGAGTGATATATATCTTTGTATCAAAAAGATATATATCACTCTTTTCTTCTTGGTGAGTGATTTTTCCCACGACTAATATGCTGCCTATTAAAGATATTGACAATAGATTGTATAGTGCGATTGATTTTTTTTTAAATTATGGTTACAACTCCATTACTTAATTTACTTAAATGCGTCTGAAGTTATTACACGTCTTTGCGTAGAACATAATAGGGTAGTTGACAGAAGAAAATTGAAGCACCTTTTTTCCACAAAAGCCGGAATCCCCCTGAATTATGTATGAGTATAACAAGTTATGACATCATAATTAAAATAATTAAATAGCGTATCAAATTATTGTTTAAACTGATACTGGAGTTATTTATATGATGATATTTTAAAAGTAAGATATTATAGCGCCCGCTCTATCCTCGTAAGTACCTCTCTCTTTTCTTTCACCTTCTCCCAATTATTTTGGGTCGGCACAATTAGGGCGTTCCACTAGTAGCTCACAATACCCAAAATGCTCCGTTAGCCGTTCTACAGGGCGACCGCGGTCGTTGTGGTCGTGGCGAAAATGTGACTAATGACGTTATCATTTTCTATCACACAACGCTCACGACGACCCAAGAGGTGGGTCGAATAACTGTTTCACTTGGGTTTACGATCGTAACGCCGCTAAGTAAATGGAACGGGTAAAATCGCGGTCTTGAACGTGGTGGTTGTGAGTGTCTAATAGAACGTAGCCTATGTCTTCTTCTTCTACACTCCTCTGTTCTGGCATACGTCCTCTGTCACACCACAAATCATCATATCCTCCTTCATACAATCCATCCATAATTTTTTAAATTACGTAACGACCATCATCCTTTATTTAGTTTTAATTCAACATCGCATTCAGATCCAAGTTTTACATCGAACCTTTTTTGCGAATAATTCAGTTTGTCCTTCTAGCAATTTCAAATATGGCGCACAGCCACCATTTACAACACTTTTTAGGTTTTATAAAATATTATTTGATATAGGGTTGTTCCTCCTAGTTGCAAGGTTCATATACACTTCGTGATTAAATAAAGATACTCTTACGTTAAAAATGAAAATTACGCATCCAAAGTTCCGAATGACTATGAAAAGTTATTCCCAAAAAAAGGCTATTGGATTTATACTTCAGAATACTAAATAAATCTTGGCTCTTACGATGCTATTATATGAAAAAATCTTAGAAATTATTGCACCACATAAGTGAGTTTATAATTGCTCTATAATTAATTTACTATAACCGGTCCGTTCTATAGTTTTATTTTTCAATACTTTAGCAATGTTCTAATGAAGCAGTAGTTGATTCGATTATAATTGATAAACATAATCGATTTAAAACTAAACATAAAATTTATTGTAATAAAAAAAAGAAGTTTGATAAAACACTAAATTATATATTTTTTACCTGAAAAAAAAATATAGTTTAGTATGTTATCGGAGGGATCGGAGGTCCTTGACCTCGGACTGATTAATTTATCGCAACGTTTGCATCTTCTTAATATATATATATAGTTTTTAATCAGTTTTACTTCTTTTTATATTTTTCTAGGGTTCTATAACCCTATGGTGTACCTTACATACAACATAATAAGTATATATATCAAAAAAAGTAACATATCTTTAGCATATTATTTATTTCTATCTATTAATTAATCTAAATTATAAAAATCATTAAAATTATCGGGTATTCATTTTACATTATTTAATTTATTTTAAATCTTTGTTCTAACATTTATTCATATTTTCTTTCTTAATTTCTACAGCTGCCTGTATATACTACTGATAAACATAACCTAAATCAAAAATTCTACAGTTATATATTACTCGCAGAGGATATTGCGTGGTGGTAGTATAACTATGCAACTATCAACAAAAAAATGCTCATTATGTGGTCCCATTAATATATAATAACCTTCCTGAGACATAAAAAAATTATCAAGAAAAATAATTAAAACTAAATTACACAACTGGCTGATTAACAAATGTCATACAATGAATGATTTTGTTATTGAAAAATAAAAATAAAATAAAAGTAACATACAAATTATAATTTAGTAAATGAAATGAACTGTAATAATTAAAATTAAATTTTACTATTTTTAAATTTACGCCTCATACGTAAATAACATGTGAACATCTATAATAATGTGTACCATTTTGTTATGCAAATAAATCAATTGATTGATTGGGAGCAGATCACAAGCCCAAAAGCATGGTTGCATTGCCAATCTATGTCATCTACCTAATCGGGTAGTTGACACGAATTTCTAAAATAATCTTCATATAAAATAGTGGGCTCTAAAATATCTTGTTAATAGCGTAGTATTAAAATATCACGATCAAAGCAATTTTGATTAATGTTTTAACAATTATAATTGGAACGCCATTTGACTCGTTATTATAACGTCATAACTAACTATACTCGTGCAAAATTTAGGCGGCGTCCTTTGGCTTTACGAAAGAGCTCTTGCTTTAAAGCCATGCGTCGCCGCATGCCATCTCTTCCTCGCTACACACTGTCATGCGTAACCAACATTAAGGTGGCACCTAAATGGAGTTCGCTACTCTGCCTTTTTGCTCCAAAGCCATGCATCATGGCACATCATCTCTTCTGTGCTTTATACCTGACTGGAGCCGTACAAGCTTACCGCACTAATTCTCCTGAAGCTCGTGGTTTTACTCGTACAATTAGTATAGGATCCCGCTATACAACGACCTTCACCGAGATGTTTATTTGATGAAACGTATTTTATATCACCCATACCACCGTGTTCATAATGAAATAATCTTTATTTTCATTTAATTTTAATTCAATAATCAGACCGGTGCAAAATGCTATTATCGATTTACCTGTTTATACCTGGCTACCCGAGAGCTGTGACCGGAAAAGAATAGGCAACCTAACATTTGCATGTTCTATGAGCTTCATACTTTCGATTGGTATAGAATTTGTTTAATAAATAAACCGGTGAAATGTATAATTTTTTATTATTATTATTAATTAATCATATACTGGACTGAAATTTGTAAGGCAACACATATGCAATATATTAATTGACACATTAAATTAAATATAAAATACGTTTCATCAAATAAACATCTCGGTGAAGGTCGTTTTATAGCGGGATCTTAGACTATATGTAAGAATAACGATTTAATTTTACAGGATCATCAATTTCTGTGAAGGAATGCCAAACGACAGATCAAGGCAAAGGGATGATTTCCAACAAAATGTCCTATTTTACACGCTTTATATTAGCTTCACTTGTATGTCAGTATGTCTGTAACCGACCTCGATTTTGTCCTACTTTGAACGATCAGATTTAATTCATACTTTGCACACCTGTCAAAGGTCGATGACAATGCAATAATATAGTATCATGGAGCTGATCTGATGATGGAGTGGGAAGGTGGCCATAGGAACTCCTGTACTAAACAAGATAGACCCTTCGTGTTTGGGCCCGTATGTTTATATCGCGTGACAATGCAATAATATGGTACCATGGAGCTGATCTGATGATGGAGTCGGAAGGTGGCCATAGGAACTCCTGTACTAAACAAGATAGACCCTTCGTGTTTGGGCCCGTATGTTTATATCGCGTGACAATGCAATAATATGGTACCATGGAGCTGATCTGATGATGGAGTCGGAAGGTGGCCATAGGAACTCCTGTACTAAACAAGATAGACCCTTCGTGTTTGGGCCCGTATGTTTATATCGCGTGACAATGCAATAATATGGTACCATGGAGCTGATCTGATGATGGAGTGGGAAGGTGGCAATAGGAACTCCTGTACTAAACAAGATAGACCCTTCGTGTTTGGGCTCGTATGTTTATATCGCGTGACAATGCAATAATATGGTACCATGGAGCTGATCTGATGATGGAGTGGGAAGGTGGCAATAGGAACTCCTGTACTAAACAAGATAGACCCTTCGTGTTTGGGCTCGTATGTTTATATCGCGTGACAATGCAATAATATGGTACCATGGAGCTGATCTGATGATGGAGTCGGAAGGTGGCCATAGGAACTCCTGTACTAACAAAGATAGACCCGTCGTGTTTGGGCTCGTTTTACTTGTCTTGGCTAGCACTCTGCTGCTACATGATATGCAGGATCTCAAAAGCTTGTATTTAAAAACATTTAAACAAAAATCAACTAAAAAATGAAAAATAAATAATAGTTTAAAAAAACTAAAAAAAACACGCTTTTATAAAAAATCCAACTAAAAAAACAAAAAATAAAATTTAATATAATATAAAAAAGCGTGGGGTGTATTCAATTAATAATATAATATCTTAAAAAGCGCTTTGAATACACCCCACGCTTTTTTATATTATATTAAATTTTATTTTTTGTTTTTTTAGTTGGATTTTTTATAAAAGCGTGTTTTTTTAGTTTTTTTAAACTATTATTTTTCCATACATACTTGTCATCAAACTTTACCCAGCAAGTAAATAAAACCGATTGTTGTGCTTTTTATTGCACTTATCACAGCAACAATAATAACGACAAGCCATTATCTGTTGCGGGCCGTAGTTGGGAGACTCCCGTTCTAGAACATTAAAATAACCAACAATTCGTCAATATAATACATGACAAAATTTATGGCCACCCTAAGTCTTAACAAAAACATAACGAGACGATTATTGAAACAAAATCCAATTACTAAGTAGCCATCTAAAAAAAACGTGCAAATGAATTATATTTATTTTGAGATTAAAGTTTTTTCGAAATATTCTAGTTACCTGCTGGT
The DNA here is from genome assembly GCA_949752895.1 of Dendrolimus pini. Classification (NCBI taxonomy): domain Eukaryota; kingdom Metazoa; phylum Arthropoda; class Insecta; order Lepidoptera; family Lasiocampidae; genus Dendrolimus; species Dendrolimus pini. The sequence goes on along the minus strand of OX457141.1, from coordinate 17,658,458 downwards.
GTTAATTTTCTATTGTCACTGGCTTTTAGGCAATTGTATGATTTCTTTAATATAATGTTTTGTTTACAAACTATATTAACATTCATCATCATCCGAGCGTTAAATCCCGGTTGCGTTCGGAGCGTTCACTCCGACGCCCAGGGTCCGCTAAACTATATTGACATTTTATGTCCTTATAAATACTCTATACTTACATACATGTATATTATTATAGTACAATATAAAACACTGCAGCAAAAGAAACGAAATTACTATGTTTACATTTAATTGAAAAAGCTACAATATTTATAAAAAATACATTATTAAAATTTTGTGATCTACTAAATTGATTTTTTGGAAATATACTCGTCTTAACACATATGGGTCATCAGGCTTTATATTCCTTAATATGAAACATTAGGTAAAAAAAAAAAAACGTTTTGTAAAGTATCTCATAAAACGCCTCATATAGCCAATTAATTAGCATCCAATCAAAACAATTTAATTGTTTTATTTTTTATTTTTAATATTAATTTGTGGTGAAAGCTACATTATGTGTGCATAACACTAAACAATCATAGTATCACTTAATATCTATAATATGTCATAGTTAAATACTTGTAAGAATACAACCGTTTAAATTAGGCCAGGGCTACAGTAGGCACATCAATAGCACTGTCGGTATATTAACTATACTACACGCCAAAAAAAGCGAGCATCTACGAATTTTTATGCAATAATTATATTATGTGCGTGTAGCAACTACTATGAAATCATACACATTTTTTATATATTTCATGGTGAAATCGTGATTAATAATCATTTATTTCCGAAATAGAGTAAATTCCATATTGTACAATATTATATTATAAATTATTTCACTGATATCAAATTTCAAATTAGTTCACGGCGCTACAATTAATTAATTAAACAAATACTAGGGCATTACCACAAGTAATTACTGTCGTTTTTATTAAATGACTCGTATGACTATAGAAAAATGATTTTACTTTTCCCATGGCATAGCCAAATCTAATAACAGTTACGTAACCAATTTTAATAAAAAATCAACAATACCTAATTAAACTCTTACATCATCTTTTTTTATAGACAATGAAAGATTTTGTAAACTGACACATATAATTAAGCACAATTATGTGTGCGTTTATCAATAAATTAACCAAATTTTGTAATAATAAAAAAAACTCTAAATGATATGCAAATATAAAAAATGTGATTTCGGTGTTAATTAATTAAAATTATTTTAATTAATTAAAATTAATAAATTGTTTTAATTAATTAAATAATTAGATTAATTAAAACTAAAATTTTCACGTTAAAACCATAAGTTCCATACCCGGCAAGGAAATAAGGTTTTCAAAGATCTAATAGCGTGTGATCAATTGTTACCAATATGATCTTTCAAATTCTTCACTGTTTTCTTATACCTTTAGATTTAATCCAGTTCTGCTTCCAATAGTATTATATTGATCTTCTCATACAAATATGGTATTGAAGATAAATAATAATCGTACTCGCTTACTTTTTTTGAAGTATCGTGTAATAAAGTAAATTTAATACAACAAAAGCCAATTCAAGTACTAACCTAAACAATCTCCTGGTTCTCTTTTGCGAAAGAGAGAAACACTTCCTCCAAAGTTGTTTCAGTGACGGAGTAATCTTCGATGAGAGTTGGGAACGTTTCCTTAAGAGATTCCAACGATTCGAATAGATCGCTGTAGCGCATCGTTTCGTTTATGTGGTAGTGTAACATGGTCTGAAAAAAGAAAAGAATTAAACTATAATATATAAACGGGGATATCGACTCAAGGCCCGTACCACAGCAGCTTGGGCCAAGTGGTGTGAGGTGACAGGTGTCATTTGTGACCCAAAATGCCGGTCAAATGAAAAGGACAGATCTACAAATCCATCATTCGACCTGTCCTTATGTATGGCAGTGAAGAGTGGCTTGTACATGAACGACACAAGCAAGAACTGCGTGTCACGGAGATGAATGAATATTATAATATAACATATGTGTCAATGTGAAAAGTTTAATGAACAATGATAGTAATCTTTTTAATTTGAAAACCATACCTTGTGCTCGTCCTTCAGCGTGCAATGGAAGTGAGAGTGCACTTTCTCCTTGAAGCGCTTCACTTCACTATTAGCGTTGTCCACCTCTGTAACCATGGAGAATATTTGAATTAACTAAATAAATGATTTCAACCTTGGTAGCTCAGTAGTAATTCAGACACCATCGTCCAAGGCGGCCATTCATAAATTACGTCACACGTTAAGGGTGGAGGGAGGAGGTCGACGAAGTGTGACATTGTGTGGCAAGGGCTGGGAGGGGGTCGACGGAGTGTGACATTGTGTGACAAGGGCTGGGAGGGGGTCGACGGAGTGTGACATTGTGTGACAAGGGCTTGGAGGGGGGTCGACGAAGTGTGACAAGGGCTGGGAGGGGGTCGACGAAGTGTGACATTGTGTGACAAGGGCTGGGAGGGGTCTTAAATTTAGTGACGCCACATTTCAAAATCTATAATATAGTTAAGCTAATAACGAAACTACTGCTTTTTAACGGAATTTAATATTTTTTGATGTGAAATTGCAAAATACACACGCACACTAGGGAGAGAGGAGGACCAGCTGTGTGTGACAAGGACGAGGGAGGGGTAAAAAAATCAAGAAATTCGTGTGACGTAATTTACGGATGGCCAAGGGGCCACTAATAACGTGTCTAGGTAAGGATTTAGACACTTTATTATTATTAGTATATTATTTAGTTATTAGTATGGTCATAACAAGCAATGAGAGATAATGGCACTTATAACCGAAGCGAACCCCACAGGCGGGCCGACACACAGGCTCTATAGAGACCTAGTGCGGGTACCAGAGCTGTCTTTGAACGCTCCTATAAAACTGTCCTTCTATTGTTAAATAATCTAACATTCCCTGTACCAGGGCTTGAACTATCAGATAACGGTAAAAAAAAAATCGTTATAAATGTTACCGTTATTTCTAGCCATTATCATTACCCGGTAAAAATATATAACGTTAATACTATTTTATCGGTAATTTTATTTAATTGGCTTTCTGTATCAATTTTAAAAGGTTTATTCATGTGCATTAGCTGTAGGTTTCCCATCACTAAATAAATGAATAAATTTAATTCAATTTCGGAGTTTTTGGCGGGAACTGAAAGGAGATGTTGTGCTGTGCAGTTTTATTTTCTAGAAATGTGTAAATTTACTCTAAAATGAACAACAGTTGTAGGATATTGATAGTTTTTGAGTAGTAACTATGTGTTTTGTGAGAAATGTGAACTATATAGTCAAATTTGGCTTTTTGAGTTGTCACAAGAACTCCGTTGAATGGCACTAGCTGATTACCTACCGTTCAGCTATGCTACACATAGGCATAAGAAAATGAAGAAATTATATTGTAAACTAAGATTTGGCTTAAAGGCCTAGCTGCCAAGCCATAAACCTAAATAAATGAATAAATTTAATTCCATTTCATACAAATGAAAGAGTAAGGTTTACCATCCGCGTTGGCGTGGTGGCGTATCTTGAAGACGACCGCGTGGCCCGCGGCGTGGCTGGCGCGCAGCGCGGCCGCCGAGCCCAGCGCCACCAGCGCGCCCCTCGACATTATCGCGATCCGGGAGCAAAGGGCCTCCATCTCATCCATACTGAAAAACGATATTTTTCCATAATAAACACAGAACGAACATAAACATACCCAATCGAACTAATAGATGGCGTTGTGCAATAATTGAAGCCGCAAACCATACCGGGACAAATTTCCATTAGTAGTGAGTAGACTTTTTTTTTTGATAAGGCACAGGAATTGGGGAATACATTTTGTACCGTGCTGGATCCTGATTTTGGGAATACATTTTGTACCGTGCTGGATCCTGATTTTGGGGGACGACCAACCGCGGCGATAAGCTGGTACAGGCGATCCCATTTACTCTGCTAAATCTAAATCTAATCTACGTCCCATACCCATGCTTGCGTGGAAGAACATGAGGTCAAGAGCGAGGCTACTTCCATGATAAACCGCACAATAAGCACCCCGCGGGAAACAGTGCGACTAACTTCACCAGTAGAGATTTAACCCGTCGCATCCCCAAGTTGCTAGCGGATCCCCTACGATGGATCTAGTAGTTAAGACTTGGGCTTAGGTCTGCGAGGAAGGCTTACCAATAACCCCGGCGGAAGAATCTACCTTTGAGTTCAGACGGATGAGCAATCCACAGTCCATCTCGCTCCTCCACCTATAAAGGACACTTGTAAATCACGCTCGTGTTATCGGACTTATGGGTATGAGCTACTTACGCCCACACCATGGAAGCCGTCCATAAAATACTTATTTTTGTATTTTTAGACCCCTCACTCCACCTCGTCACGTTGTGTCACACATTCTATTACCCTCTATAAATATCGTGTCACAGAGATAACTAGAACTCTCTGTCTAACCTTTCTTCCCCCGTCCATATACAAACATACTTTATGGCCAACATCCTAGTAAATAATGGAAATTTTACAATTCTCTAAAAAACACGTCATCATGGCATGGAGAACGAAGGTTCGTTGGGACAGTCAGTTATTGAATATTTGACTGTAAAAAAATGTAAATACCTATGTGACGTGATGACGACCGCCCTGTGCTCCTTGAGGCCCCTCCTGAGCGCCTTCCAGACGCGCCTGCGCGCGGACACGTCCACCCCGGCGGTCGGCTCGTCGAGGAGTGTGAGCGGCGCGCCGCACGCGAGCGCCGCCGCGCTGCCCAAGCGGCGGGCGCACCCACCGCTGTACTCGGAGACCAAGCGATCCGCGTATTTCTCTAGACCTACAAACAAAAGTTCCAGACTAAAAAACTAATTCATCAGACAATCTTCACGGGGTGAGGATTTTGTGTTCCATATATGGCCATCCCTTAATCCCCAATTAAAAACTGGTGCCCGGAGAACACAGAATCTTGCACTTACCTCGCAGTCAACCATCAGCTCACGACAGCACTAGTTCAAGATATCTGCCGCTACTAATCCATGTGAGGACACAAAAGGTGGCAAGGTCCTTCTACACGAGCCCCGGGGCGCAATGGACGCAGATATTAGACGAGGCGAATATCCTAGTAACTAACTATAGAACAAGGAATTCATAGAATCATTCAATAGCTTTATTGATGTGCGGTTGTGAAGTTGGTGCGGTCCGAACCAATTTCGCGTGCGTCGCGGCAGCGTGGCATTTGGTGACGTACTAACTCACGCGCAGAGCGGGCGGTGGCAACATGGGGGTTGCAAGACGCTATAAACCCAAGGCACAAGTGCTAATAAAAAAATAAAAAAATATCTTTTTTAAAATACTATATTGTCGGTTTCAGTCAAGTAGAACCTTAATAAAAAGAGGGGTTTATATGTCTTGGTGTGTAACTCACCAACAACCTCCATCCAAGATTTGACTTCGCTCTTGACAACATCTTCGTCGAACCCACGGAGTGTCAGCACCAAACTCAAGTTCTCCCTACCCGTCAGAAACTGGTCGAGGCCAAAGAATTGCGGGCAATATCCGAGAGTGCGCATGTACTGCGAAATATTTGAATAAATTCTTACTATGCCTGTATGGCAAGGATAGCAAAAAAAAAAATTATATAAAGGAGAAGAACAATTAGTAGCGTCGGAACAAAAAAATATATTTTGTTTTCTTTTTAATCAAATTATGGCGTGTGGCTTTTTTGTTACATTTCTAACGATCCTTATCCAATGAAAATTGAATCCATTGTTAATTAAACCTAAAAAATCAGCTAGATCTAGTTCAAAATACACGTTACCGCGACACATCGATCTTAACACAAACTGATAAATACATTCAATCCTTGCTAATAATCAACAAATCCTTAGAATGTTTCATAAATAAGGGTTTTTGCATGCATTGCAAAAAAAATCTATAAATACAAGAATTTGTTTCATCATTAAAAAAACCATTCCAGACTTTATCGATTTTACTTTATTTTTATAGTTTAACAATAAAGGCACATCAAAGTTTGGCATTTCAGTTTCCAAACGGTGTTATCGAAACAGATAAATTATATCACACTTCAAATGGAAATAAAAAATGAAATATTTTTTAATTTAAAAATTAATGCCTTTTTGTTCCGGCGCTCCTCATATACCAAATGAAAGAGAAGGAAATACATATTATAAATTAAAATTACCGCTTCTCTCTCTTTGTGCATGCGGCGCGAGTTGGCCGTGATCTCGCCCCGCGTCGTGCATTCTTCGGCCGTCATCATTTTGAAGGTGGTCGATTTGCCAGCTCCATTCACGCCGAGCAAACCGAAGCATTCACCTATAATATGTTCAAGTTTTATCCGTCTCGAAGGACCATATTTACTTCTACTTATCGTTAGACAGAAGCTGTTATTCGATATTTATCTTTTAGGTCCAATTTTTCATTCATCAGACATAATTCTCTATACTATAAACTAAATTATAATCCGAGGACCTAGATGTCGTATTCGCAGATTCATATGATGAATATGACAAGTATCAACATAAACTGGAACTCTATACTATGTCTTATTATTATCAGTTTATCTTTATCTCCAAAGTCGACCGTTTTAGACCCACTGTGCGAACAGAAAGTGAAACAATTGAACTGTCATTTTAAATTCATTTATGATGTATTTTATACTTTGAACAACTTTGATGTCGGGATTGAAAAATTAGCACTTAGAAAATACCATATGTCATACAATGTCAGGATAAAATCATTTAAATTAGTGTTTAAACAATTATAAGTACAATATTCGATGCCATAATTAATTATATGACATACCCTTTTTCACGGAGAAGCTGACTCCCTTCACAGCGTTGCAACTCTTCCTGAATAGGCTGAAGTAATTCTTGTGCACTTCACGAACCAACATCGCGTCCGATATTTGTTTCTTTGCTACATGACAAAGGAAAATATATATCATTTTTAAGAATTTATGAAAACTATTTTGTATTTTTAACCTGGTTTTATACCCTTTAGCCTGTACCCTAGATGAGACAGGGGGATGTGATTTCCCCGAAAATGTTCACGCGATGGATGGTGTCTTCAAAACTCTGGACTGGGCTGAACGGGGCATTAACATCAACGGCGAGCGCATCTCTCACCTCCGTTTCGCCGAAGATATCGTAGTCTCTGCATAGACCTTGGAGGAACTTGCCGAAATGTTGGGCAGCTCAAATGAATCTTCCCGACGAGTCGGTCTCGGCATTAATTTGGACAAGACCAAAGTCATGTTTTAAGGTAAACGTCATGCCGAGACCGGTAAACGTCGATGGCGTACAATTGTACGAGAGATATAGTGCCTGTTAGTGAATCTTTATATATAAAAATGAACGTTTGTCTGTATGTCTTTAATGAATCGTAAACTATACATTTGATCATGTGATGATCTTTAGCAAAGTTGTTTTGTGCATGAGCCAAAGAAGGTTTCTGGGTTGGTTCACAATTGGACCCGGTAGGTGGCGCTGCTGTCGGCATATCGATTGAAGCTTTTCCGGGCAGGACAACGTCTGCCGGGACAGCTAGTTTTAAATAATTATATACTCACGCAATTCGATGGCGCGTTTGACATACTCATTCTCAGCTCGCACGGTTTCGTCTCTCAGGAACGATATCACTCTGTATCTGCAGTTCACTATTTTGTCGCAAACACGATTGAAGAAACCGCTCTCGGTTAGTATTATTAACGCCTAGAAACAATATAAAGCTAATATAATGAATACAGTACAGATAGTTGTTCATTTATTCAACTACAGTACGTCTCAGGGAGAAAGTCCGGAGCAGAGGCGTAGCTTGCCTTAGACGGGCCCGGTATCAAAGTGCTGTGTCCAGTGTATCAAGTGTGCTGGGGGGCACAAAGTGTAATAGAAACAAAGAAAGCAATACTTTATTTGAAAAAATAGCGACATTCTTTATAGATTATTATACACAAAGCATTATTTGAGAATTTGTACGCCGCGTTTTCAGCAAACAGCCGGAGTTATATCAGACACAACGCTGATTTTCAGTGCAAAACTTCCTTTTGGCGTAAGACCATAACGACCCAATTTTGTAACTAATTGTAATACATAATTATTATAACAAATAAAAAAACTTTAATAAAACTAAAAAATAAAATACTTGGTTACTTCAAAAATTAAAATAAATACTCGTGTTGTCAACTTGTATCGAATCATTTATTCGAATACAATACGATAAAGTGCTTGCACAGCAAATTACATTCTACTTAAAAGATTACTACTATAAAGATATGAAGTGGTTAATATATTTTATTTCATCATCATCATCATCATCCGAACGTTAATCTAAAAATAATCGCGTACTGAAACGGAACGCGCCTGTCAACGTCATTGACAGAGCACTTTGACAGGCGCGTCAACCGTGACATACCGGAACTTCACTTCTAATATAAAGTCGAGTTTCTTCTTCGAGTTTTCAGTTGCATACATATGTCTGTATGCAACTGAAAACTCGCCGTGAGCGGCAAAAACCGTTCGAAATCGGTTTACTCAACACAGCCTATTTAATGAACTATTGTTACCAAAGACATTTAAAAAGAAAGAAAAACTTTATTTGCAAAAATATCGACGTAATTACATTCCTTATACATCATTATACACAGAACATATTTTGAAAATTTGTACGCCGCATTGCCACAAAACAAGGTTTGCACTCAGCATATTGCTGTGCCGGAATTATTTAATTATTTATTTTAACAAAAACAACAATTGCATGCATGCACGTACGCCAACTCCCACGCACTCAGACACGCACACACGCACTCACTCAACATACAGACTCACACACACACTCACTCACAGGTTATCTTATAATTAGTATGTAGTTTGTTCTAAGCCATAGAGCACTGGTGACCTGTAATACAGATCTGCATAGGTCTACAATGGGCACCAGTCTCACACAACAGGTCCTATATATCACTTGTAAATTGTTGTGTGAGAAAATAAATAAAGTTTCATTCATTCATTCAATTAATACGTTACTCACCCAGTATACGAGGAACTGACAGGCCAACGTGATCATCCACTTGGCTGCGCCTATTTCGTAATTTCCGTCGGTAAAACAGAAATAGCAGTTCGCGTCCTCGTTGCCTGCAATGATAGATGGTAAAACAGTTTATTGCTGAGTTTCTACATTATTTTGTCTTACTATCGTACTATTATTGGAAAATTGACATTCCTTGCATATGTGTTATGTTAAATTTTTATCAAATAATTGTATTGTTACGACCGAGGCGCCGACAAAAGCAAATTCACAACTGCATATCTGTAAACAAAGCATATTTACTATCCGTCGTTTGAGCTAGTAACATTGGAACTCTTTTATGATCGTCTTCTTTTGTTTATTTAGTGTTTAAAATTTGTGATTAGAAAACAGTCCATTGTTATTGTGCTCTTTTATGGCCGAGTCATTGGCCAGGTGAGGCGAATTAAGCCGACTTAGATACGGCGGTTTTATACTGCACATATTGCATTTGTGCAGTATAAAACAATGACCTGATGGAGGGGGGAGGCAGTCTAGCGATAGCCAGAAGCGAAGCAAGACATTCGATAATCAATTTAGTGACGGACTTTGCGCGTGTGATTGAATAGTGCATTACGTTTGGACTACTTGTGTACGTTATATTTGTACCTGTGTTATACGTGTTTGTATAGTTTTAATAAATTCTATAATAATTCCAACCGCATTTTAATTCGAATCCTGCAACTCGTAACAGTATAGTAAGATAGAAACAGAAAAGCTGACGGCCCACCTGATTGAAAGATAATAAGGTTTATCGAGAAATCTGAGACCATATTTGAGAATTATCGACTTAGAATTCCCACACATACTATGCAGTTACCTGATAAATAATTTACAGTGAATCGGCCGCGAATACACTCGCGTGCCATCACTGTCGCACAACAAAACACAACGTGCAATAAATATGTGTAATTTTTTAAACTGTGTGTACTAATTTTAATCTGAATAATGTAATGTAATATTTATTAATACTATGGGACATGTTTTCCTGAAATAAAATTATAAATAAATAAAATAAAATAAACATTTGACCGGCACTGAACTGACTTCACACGAAGCGCATGTTAGTTTTGTGCGAATTATTTTATTTTTGATAGCTCGATGACGGATCTATATGTAACCGACATATAAAAAACGAGTTCATTTATTAATGGGTTTTAATCAATTTAAAAAAAAAGTAATATGTTGTTTATTAGCAAATCAATTACTTTCGTTTATTTACGTAGTGTCAATGACTTTAGACGGCCTCTGTGGTTGAGCGGGCTAAGCTTTTGCCGGCCTACCTCACTGCAACGCCGAGGCTCCGGGTTCGATTCCTGGTATGGTGAATTTCGGAAACGAATTTTCTCCGTTATTTACTATGGTCTGGGTGTCTGGGATCGGCCCCAGAGTGGTCCGTTGTATATTATCCATAATACAAGCGTAACTTGCTTAATTTCGGGGTTATACAGTATGTTTGTTTGTCTGCCGATTTATTATTTGTTTAATGGTTTCATAGTACGTAATGTTATTTAATTCAAAGAACGTCACTATTACGTCACGCACAACAATAAGTTCGACCAGTTTCTGGCGGGAACTGAAAGGAGATGCAATGCTCTGCAGTTTTATTTCCTAAAAATGTGTAAAAGCACTCTAAAATGAACATTAGTTGTAGGATATTGATAGTTTTTGAGTAGTAAGTATGTGTTTTTGTGAGAAATGTGAACTGTATAGTCAAATGTAGCCTTTTGAGTTGTCACAAGAACTCCGTTGAATGGCGTCAGTTTATAACCTACAGTTTAGCTGAGCTGTACATAGCTTAAGAAAATGAAGAAACTATATTGTAATCTAAGATCTGTCTTGAAGGCCTAGCTGCCAAGACATAAACTTAAATAAAAAATGACATGGGTCTCATGTGTCTCATGCTTTACTGTCAAGAAATATGTAACTTGACAGACGTGCAAATGTCAAAAAGTATAATATAAATAAATAAAAAAAATATATATATTCAATACTCACGGCAACATTTCTCCTTGTTAAAATACAAGACATCCTCAGGCGAAACCAAATTCGGGCACATGCCGCGATTCATGTCACAGAAAGTGTTCAACCGACCAATGTAGCCTACAGTGATAGCGCCCATAGTGAACGCGTGCGCCGGAACAACCATTCCTAATATGGTCATGGACCATCTAAATGTCACATTGTCGAAAACCTTCGTCGCGATGTCAATGTCGTGGATAGTTGGGGTGATGAAACCTGAAAGAGTAAGATACATCAACATATCAAATATATCATAATATCAAAGAAATGCGCACACCTGCCTGTCGTAAAAACGCAGTTTATTACCTTTCTTGCATTCGGAGTCGTTTTGTTTACTTCGTGTTTAGAATTTGTAATTAAGAAAGACATCCTATTGTTATCATACTTGTTTTATGGCCGTCATTAGGATCGAACTAATAATCCTTGATATTATTGCATTACGTCGAAGCTTGCCAGGGTTGCGGATTAACTCAGTGAACGCGGTCCTTTGTCAGTATTATACAGTTTAGTATAAAACAATGCCCGAATGGAGGGGTGGGGCAGTCGAGCGAGGATTACGATACGAGTAAGACGGACATTCGACAATAGATATAGTGACGGACTTCGGGCGTGTTATTGAATCGTGCAGTTTTGTACTGGCTGTGCCCAGTTATATTTGTACCTGTTTTATACGTTTTTGTACAGTTCTAATAAACTCTATAGTAACTCCAACGGCATTTTAATCCGAGCGCTATGTAGCTCGTAACAATACGATCATCGACAAACGCAAAAAAATTCTATACTCTCGTATTACCATATTTTTTTATAAACATACTTGGGTATTTTATAGACGCTACAAAAAAATTTTACTTTCAAATTTTCATCATAGAAATAGTTTTTAAAAATTGGTGTTCTTTAATTTCTGATTCTATTTATAACTCAAGTTCTTTTTTATAAGTTTCATACAGAAGTATGTTATAGAAATACTTTTTGAAGAATTAATGGAGTTGTAGCAAACAGTGTATACTCAATAAGACCAAGACACAATAAAGGAAAAAAAAAAAATATTCCAGTTGCATATTTTTAATCAAGTTAAATTATACACGAATAAATTAGTGCACGAAATGTGGCCTAAGAGGTCATTTTGTTTTTACAACTTGGCCATATAATCCTAATGTAATAACAACTCACCGGTTACAAAGATAATGGCGATAAGGACGACACCTGCCGATCGTTCCGAGAAATGCAAACTGATCAAATACATAAAAGCGAAGAACGCCATACTTCCCATGACAAGAACGTACAGCATTGCGACTGAAAAGCAACAACACAAGATAAAATAAAAAAAACCCGGCACTGGAGGGCCAACCACTTTTTTATATTTTTTTATTGCAGGAGTTCAGCAGGGCCCACTTGATGGAAAGCGGTTACCATCGCCTATGGGCATTTGCAACACCAAAGGTGCTACAAATGCGCTGCTGCTCTCTTATGGGAGACTGGAACCCGGTCACTAATGCCGGAACACAAATCAAGGTTGTTATGGCGACATACTTTAGACCAGGGGTGGTAGCCATCCTCCAGTCGGGCATATGCCCTACCACCTGGCTGTGGGTTGTTTTGTCGCCTCTTACGACAGGCCGCCCGGCCGCAGGAAATTTCTTCCTCCGTTCCTGCACGGATAATAATAACAAATTACATGACAAATTAAGGGGGCGGGACGGGGTTGACGAAATGTGACATTGTGTGACAAGGGCTGGAAGGGGTCCTAAATTTCGTGATGTCACATTTCAAAATCTAATTACGCACACACATTATACATTTAATGTTCCTCGCGTAATCCTTTAAGGCTAAGCCTGCACTACGATTTATCAATACCAGACTCGGCTGCGAAAGGTTGAGTTCGGTATTGATAGGGCGCGTAGTGCGCGTTTAGCTTTAGCTAATAAACGCTCACGCATGCCAATCGATCTGAACCTATTATAACTATGGTTCACGACAGATCGACATGGCAATTTTGTAGTGATGTGACATACCAGGTAATTGATATCGATATTTTTTTTTAATATTACCACATTATTTTATGTATTTTTTACTTCGATCAATAATATAACTATTGTTGATCGAAATTTTTTAAATCAAAAGATCTTATATTAACAACACTACAAACACACAAGGTATCTTCGTCACTAGTTCTCCAACATGATAAAATTTATACACATATATGATTATAAAGCGGAAGAGTTTGTTTGTTTGCTTGCTTGAACGCGCTAATCTCAGGAACTACTACTCTGATTTGAAAAACTCTTTCAGTGTTAGATAGCCCATCTATCGAGAAAGGCTATATAGGGTATATATCATCACGCTAAGACCAATAGGAAAACGGTACAGCGTAAAAAGCGTAAACGGTTAAAGTTGCGCAAAAATCATGTGTGACAGAAGTTAACGTTAGCCCAAAGTAATTATTCCACGCGGACGAAGTCACGGGCAGAAGCTAGTATTTCATATATATGATGATAATGATCAGAATAAAACATTCTATTCTTTCCGTGACAAAGAGGTAACTGAAGTCATTTTCAACACATAACTACAAGTAGCAACGTAAACAAGGTAAAACATAACATAACACCTCAAAAAACCTCGATTGCCATGTCGACCTTTTATAGAACATTAGAAATATTACGAATTAATATTGTGGATAAGTTTACTTACACACAAACTTGTAATGGACGAAGGTCCCTTTGTCGTCCAAAAGAAACAGAGCAATGAGGGTGGGCACGAATAAAAATACCGTGGTGACCAAAATATTGTAAATGAGGGTAAGCGTCCAGTAAAGAATACCGGAGCAACCGCTCATTATGTGCGCGTGCCTCGCGCCGGACGCACGTTCCTTGCACGGCAAAGACACAAAGTTTATCTGAGTTGCCATTATAACTGAAAATAAAAGGCAAACAAGAAAATTAATTATTTTTAATCGAGTTAAAAACAGGAGGATTTTCTCAGTTCGTCGTGTAAATGTATATTATACCATAACTTTTTTCTCATCTGAGTCTCTTTTTTTAAGTAAATAAATGTGTTACACAATTAATTTTCGGAAAATTAATGCAGTGCACAATAAGAGAAAAAATCAAGACATTTAAAATTCACAGTGCAACATATCTCTATAAATTCTTATCATGTTTGAAAAGACAAACGGTTACACAGATGATAGTATAAAAGGCTGTAGTGAGTTGCTATGCAAATGCAGTTTTGTCATCTGTGCATCTGTCAGATTATCACGTAAAAACTATTGAATGGATTTAAATGAACACACGACACAGAGGTTTTTATTCGGATAGAAGACGTTTTTTCCGAGAGATAGTCGAATATACCTAAAAATATAGATCTGCGGTCACGTTTTTTTTGTGTGCCGCCATTGCAATATATTAATAAACGCGTTAAACGCTAACAAAGTTTCGCTGGCACAATAACTGCGGGAGATAGGACTGTGATAGGAAGACAGACGGGCTAATGTACCTCGAAAACGAACTCACCACTGCAAATGATGGCCATGAGCATCATTATCTCTGTCCTCGTCTTTGGTTCTTCGTATTCACTGGCGATGTGATGATTCACTGGGCGGTTTCGAGTCTCCAACGTGCCACCATCAGCCGAGGGGATGAACCACGTAGCTATTACGTTTGACAGCAGGTTCAGAGCCACGGGAGCCGCGTGTCGTATCGTCGTTGTGTATAGAACCTATTATGAAGAAATGATATTGTTACGACCGACAAAGAACAATTCACACCTGCAGTTTATTGCCTTTCGGCATTTGGACTTCTCTTGTTTACTTTGTGTTTAAAAAAATTAATTAGAAAAACAGCCTATTGTGTATTGTAATCCTTTATGTTAGGCATTAGCCAGGTGTGATTCTTGGAAATTATTGTTATGCGGTCGAGTATTGTGTCGAGACATAGTGTTTGTACAGGATAAAAGGAATAACCGGACGGAGGGGTGAGGCAGTTAAGCGACGATAAAGATACGAGCAAGACGTGTGTACATTCGATAAGCTATATAGTGACGGAGTTTGCGTGTGTTATTGAAACGTGCATCACGTTTGTACTGGTTGCGTCCAGTTATATTTGTACCTGTGTTATACGTGTTTGTAAAGTAATAAATTCTATAGTAATTCCAATGGCATTTTAATTTACGAGCTCACTTGGAAATGAATCCAAATGAAAGCAATAACCAAGGAAAAGTACAAAATCTTGCCCCCCCCCCCCCCCTCCTGTCACTTAATACAAAACATTAGGAAATCCTAATATATCCCTTATAATTTTTAAAACCATATCAGTGTTACTTACTTTCGCATTTGTTTCATTCAATTCGATTCCGACCAAATATTTATTGTAGTCAATTACATTCTTCTTTCCAATTTTAAGAATATCTAAAACAATAACAATTTACTTTATTTTTCTTCATATTAAGCACACTTATAATTTAAAAAAAAAACATGTGCACGTTCGCGGCGACATAAGCCGAACAAGAAATCGATTGCTGTTCGTTTGTTTTAGTTAAAAACAGTCATACTTTTGAGTTAACGCTCAAAAATTTCACTCGTCGTAACATTTCTGATGTGATTTGTAAATTCTTTTGAGAAATAAATGTCTTAAACCTAAACCTAGCCCATTTCGCACTTCCAAGTAAGAGAGATTCAGCGTGCGAGTAAGAAAGAGCACGATAGTATAATTAAAATATTACACTGCAGGGATAATTGCCGATAATACTGTGTAAGTCAGACTTTAAGCAGTGTTAAAAATACCTGTGACAACATCATCGGCTTTTTCGAAATGTACTCCGGCATATTTATCTTTGACAATTCTCATATTCTGTTCGTCGGCATTGTACAAGACGCGTTTGTCCGTTCTGCCGTCGTAGAGATTTAAGTTCATCGCAATACTGTTCCCTTCATCAGTGTATGACGGGTCCGCAATCGATTTTATCATCACACATATCGTAAGGACTGGTAGGACAAAGCCCTAAAATAAAATAAAATAGTGTCACCCTTTATTTATTTCTTTTTCTTAACGCCGTATCTGTCACTATGTAAATATGTGACATAGTCTGCGGTTGATAGTTTATTCTTCTATGCAGGAACGGAAAAAGAATACTATAGTAGAATTATTTTCTCCGTGCAGTTTGGGTCATAAATCAAACTCGGCCTCAGCCCCGCTAGGGCGGTGAGCATGTTGCGCGGGCGCAACGCCATTATCGATAAAAACTCATTCTTATCAAAGAAAGATTATCATTCTTATCTTTTTTGCTGTTAATTTTAAACTTAGATATAAGTATTTATATTTATTTTTAATATAACTTGTTACATTCTAAACTTTTGTACTTATAGTTTATTAATACATAGATACCTAATTAATAATTTATATTAAATCATTATTATTCTTATTTTAATAAATACCTTGTTTTATTTATTTTTTTCTTTCATTTATATCACTAACCCACAAAATGACAAAACTAAATACACTATCAATAACGCTTATCGACAACAAAAATGCGTATCACTATGCCTGCCCATAAGGCCCGTGAGTGCAAGAGAGAGCGAAATACTCGCTTCACCGCTCCGATTATTTATAACCCAAACTGCACGGAGAAAATAATTCTACTATAGGTAATCCCAGCGGCCGGGCGGCCTGTCCTCAAGAGGCAACAAAACAACCCACAACTTTAGGTTTGTTTATTAATAATAATAAATACCTTTTCTGCAATTTAAACTTTAGGTTTGTAGATTAATAATAATAAATATTGTTTCGATGATTAATAAATAAATGTTGACTAATATTACTTAATAAATGTCTTTTATTTTATCAGTGACCAGGTTCCAGTCTCCCTTAAGAGAGACGTAGCGCATCTGTAGTACCTTTGGTGTTGCAAATGTCCATATAGGCGGTAACCACTTTCCATCACAGCTGGGCCTTCAGCCTGTCTGCTGTGCTTCAGCAATAATTATTATTAACAAATAAAAAATGACCGCCTAAGGAATCGCTCCTTCCGCAATCATTCGCCGCGTTTGTATTAAACCGGGTACTGGGTGGCGCAGGCTATGCCGTATCCGACTGGTCCACGAATATTTATTTATGTATTTAATGAGAAAATCAACACAGATTACACAAATCTCTATAACCTCTGTAGATATTATAGACGCGAAAGTTTGTTAGAATGTATGGATGTATGTTTGTTACTCTTTCACGCAAAAACTACTGAATGGATTTTGATGAAACTTTATATAATAATAAACGAAATGTGTGCTGGGGGATACATGGTGGAAGTGAAACTTCAACGGACAAGTGGAAAAACGAATCGCAACGGACAAGTGGAAAAACGAATGGCAACAAAATTTTAGTTTTATGAGCAGATTGTTAATGTACTTGTCCAATTTGAAAACCTGCCCGTAAAACTTCAAGTTAAAATAAGGGGATCTTTGATAAAGGATAAAGTTACACCAGAAAGAAGACTTAAGTATAAGCATGTAATGAGGACGGAAAGAACGTTAAACTGGGAGACTGATGGGTACAAATAAAAAGGTCCATTAAAAAGAGATGGTAGATGGATTATATGGAGTTATATGAGAATGCAAGGAAAAGGACATTGTGCCGACCACAAATAAATCGGAGAAGATGAAAGAAAAGAGAGAGAGAGACAGAAGAATACTCAAGGATGACAAATGCCCAGAAAAAACATATTCTACATGCTACAGTAAAAATAATATAATAAGTCTTAAGCACTTTCAATTTAACTTTCTAGTTTTCTCACACTTTGTATTCTTATAAATCTAAAGCATGGGCTGATAATTTAACATTTTTAATTAATTTATCATACATGTATAAAATAATAGAGAATATAGAATACTCACCATAAGGAAAAATGCTAATTTCTTTGACGTAATATATTTAAATTGTCTGTGAATTAAAACTCTTGATTGTCTTAAGTACAATTTTATGCCACTTACTTTCTTGAATTTAGAGGCTGGAATAATTTCAAATGCAGGTATTATCTAAATCATTTTCGTATTTTTCTAAACCATTAAAATTAAAAAATGTAGCAAGTAGTAGAGGAAAGCATTTTAAAGAAATAAACATCTCCTAATTTTTTTAATGTATAAATCTGGCCAACGTTTTATATGTAAATAATTTTAGAATTTATTGTAACATAAGGCATGTACTCAATTCGGAATTCTAATTAGAATTCCTAACCGTCTTACCTCTTATTACTATTACATGCCGACAAATTGAATGCACACCTGGTTTATTGCCGTTCCCGCTATTGGACTTCTTTTGTTTATTTTGTGTTTAAAATTTGCAATTAGACAATAGCCTACGATACGAGCAAGACGTGTGTAGTACATTCGATAAGCGATATAGTGACGGACTTTGCGCGGGTTATTGGATCGCGCAATTTGTAATGGTTGTGTCCAGTTATATTTGTACCTGTGTTGTACGTGTTTGTATAGTTCTAATAAATTCTATAGTCATTCCAATAGCATTTTAATTCGAGTCCCACACTCGTAACATTACGTTACCGTAAATTATAATTAGAAATCAAAAAAGATAATAAGCTGCCTGCCCTGCTAAGCAGCCCTGAGGAAGCAAGACAGATAATAATTTTGTTTCTAGAAGCAAAACCGCTAAGAAATATATTCTTACCTGGAAGAGCAGAATCGATTTCATCCTCTGAGAAATTTGTGTCTATGTCACTACATAATCTGCGAAAATCAAGTTAGTTTTATAATAATTTCAAACCTACTTAAAACAGATTATTTAAGTAGAACTTCCAGTGTAGAACTTTAAATAACATTAGCAAATTATTTAAATTACAAAAACTGTATCTCTAAACTAGAAATAAATAATTAAATTTGATGATAAAGACTAAACATATATACACCAACTATAAATACAGAATATTAACTAAACCGCAAAATAGATAAATCCAAACTATTTTCATGTATGCCACTTGGGCACTACTATAACACAGCTCTACAAAAAAAAGTTTTGTTTTGTTGCCCTGGATATCGATATCGCAAATTTTTACGTTTCCAAGTGCCCAAATTACGAATATATTCATGAAATTTCTCAATGTGCTCGTATTTTCATGATTTTTGCATATCTTATATTTTGAATAATTAATTACTCCTGGTCTTTGAAAAGAGATTGTCCCACAGGATTGTCCCCTGAAAGATTATAAAAGAGTAGCTCATAAAAGGCGTTATATGGAAATCCCTATTAATATTATACCTATTAATATATCCCTATTAATATTATACCTATTAATATATCCCTATTAATATTGTAACTCTGTCTGTCTGTCTGTTCCGTTTTCACGTAAAAACTATTGGACCGATTTGGCTGAAACTCAGTATATATATATTTTAGATGCCGAGAATGAACATAGGATACTTTTTATTTCGAAAAATTGGATAGTTTCCGGGATAAAAAGATATTTGTCTTTCTGTTTGTTATGCTTTTACGGAAGAACTAATGGGCCGATTTGGCTGAAATTCGGTACGTATGTAAATTAAATACCGAGGGTGGACAAGGGATACTTTTCATTTTGGCCATGTCGATCATTTTGGTCATTTTCATCATTTTGGCCTTTTTGGTCGTCTTTGCCTATTCCGTCATTTTGGCCATGTCGGTCACTGTGGCCTTTTTGGTCATTTTGGCCATGTCGGTCATTTCGGCCTTTTTGGTTATTTTGACAATTTTATCATTTTGGCCTTTTTGGTCATTTTTGCTATTTCGGTAATTTTGGCCTTTTTGGTCATTTTGCTCATTTTGACCATTATGATCATTTTAGCCTTTTTGGTCATTTTGTCCTTTTTGGTCGTTTTGACCATGTCGGTCACTGTGGCCTTTTTGGTCATTTAGGCCATGTCGGTCATTTTGGCCTTTTTGGTCATTTTGACCATGTCGGTCATTATGGACTTTTTGGTCATTTTGGCCATGTCGGTCATTTTGGTCATTTTGACCATTTTGATCATTTTGGCCTTTTTGGTAGTTTTTGCTATTCCGTCATTTTGGCCACGTCGGTCACTGTAGCCTTTTTGGTCATTTTGGCCATGTCGGTCATTTTGGCCTTTTAGATCATTTTAGCCTTTTTGGTCGTTTTTGCCTATTCCGTCATTTTGGCCATGTCGGTCACTGTGGCCTTTTTGGTCATTTTGGCCATGTCGATCATTTTGGTCATTTTCATCATTTTGGCCTTTTTGGTCGTCTTTGCCTATTCCGTCATTTTGGCCATGTCGGTCACTGTGGCCTTTTTGGTCATTTTGGCCATGTCGGTCATTTCGGCCTTTTTGGTTATTTTGACAATTTTATCATTTTGGCCTTTTTGGTCATTTTTGCTATTTCGGTAATTTTGGCCTTTTTGGTCATTTTGCTCATTTTGACCATTATGATCATTTTAGCCTTTTTGGTCATTTTGTCCTTTTTGGTCGTTTTGACCATGTCGGTCACTGTGGCCTTTTTGGTCATTTAGGCCATGTCGGTCATTTTGGCCTTTTTGGTCATTTTGACCATGTCGGTCATTATGGACTTTTTGGTCATTTTGGCCATGTCGGTCATTTTGGTCATTTTGACCATTTTGATCATTTTGGCCTTTTTGGTAGTTTTTGCTATTCCGTCATTTTGGCCACGTCGGTCACTGTAGCCTTTTTGGTCATTTTGGCCATGTCGGTCATTTTGGCCTTTTAGATCATTTTAGCCTTTTTGGTCGTTTTTGCCTATTCCGTCATTTTGGCCATGTCGGTCACTGTGGCCTTTTTGGTCATTTTGGCCATGTCGGTCATTTCGGCCTTTTTGGTTATTTTAATCATTTTGGCCTTTTTGGTCATTTTTGCTATTTCGGTAATTTTGGCCTTTGTGGTCATTTTGCTCATTTTGACCATTATGATCATTTTGGCCTTTTTGGTCATTTTTGCTATTCCAGTAATTTTGGTCTTTTTGGTCAATTTGGCCATTTTAGTCCTTTTTATCATTTTGGCCATGTCAGTCATTTTGGCCAATTCGGTCATTTTGACCATTTTGGTCATACTTTTTATCGCAAAAATAAAACTAAAATAGATGAAAGTTTGAGTGAGAGACTAATCGTTTCTCAAGTTTATAGATATAAAAATTCATAATCTATAGAAAAAAGTGCGATAATAACTCGATCTGTCTGTCTAAATACCGAAAATGGACATAGATACTTTTCATCCCGGGAGATGGGATAGTTTGCGATATAAAAGAAAAAGTAAATCTTATGAGGGCAATTAGCATCAATATAAAAATATAAAACAATTTAACCTGTTTTAACGCCGGCTGTTAAACAAGAGGTACGCACTAGAGTTTGACCCGCGGCAGAGCCTAGAGAACTCTAGTATAAAATATATTTTCCGACATTTTCCTCTTCGATGTATCCTAATTTCTCAAAATATTACTGACATTATAAATATATCTGTTATTTTATTTCCCGTTTTTTGATTATTGTAATGTAAAATGCAAATTAATTAAATCTATTTAAAAAAAATCAGAGCAAATCTAACAAAATCATTGTTAGTTTCATGAAGTGTGTGCATAAATTGACCTAAAATCATTTTCATATCTAGGGCAACAAAACCACTGTAGACCAGTGTAATTGGTACGCTTCTCTCGCCTATCATACTGCTTTGTACAGGTTACAAACAGGAATCTTATCTTATATATATCTATATATATATAATGAAAATGGTGTTCGTTTGAGGCTCAATCACGCTTAAACCACTGATCGTATCGACATGAAACTACCACCATTCGATGCGAAATTTTTCCTAGATGGTTTATGGCTATCTATCTATCTATATATATATAAGCAAAGTTTGTTTTCTTTGTCCGAGGTAAACTCGAAAACTACTGGACCGATCAGCATGAAACCACAACCATTCGACGTGGAATTAATCGTAGATGGTTATAGGCTATATATATTTTTCAAATTCTATGAGCCCTTTGCCATGTTTTCTCGATTTGTTTGTTTATTAATTTATTTGAATAAGGCGGTACGAAGTTCGCCGAGTCAGCTAGTACTTAGATATAATGAAGAGTTTGTTTACTTTGAAAGGGCTAATCCCAGGAACTATTGGTCTGATTTGAAAAATTCTTACAGAGTTAAATATCTCATTTATCGTGGAAGGCTATTATAGGCTATATATCATCACGCTAAGACAAATCGGAGCGAAGCACCAATGGAGAATGTTTCGAAATCAGGGGGTTTTAAAAACAAATTTAAATAAAAAGAAAGCAATAAAAGATATTATTGTTTTAGATATAATAGATTTCAAGCTTCTATTTACGCGTAAAATATAGTATGGTAAGCTTAAATTGGCGTTGCAACGGTGTCGTTTGGTTTTTGTCCTGAAAAATGATGTTAGATATTTTAGTCAGCTTCATTAAAATGTCAAATGGAAACTGTTTTTGTCATTCATGTTCAGGTTCTAAGTTATTTCGTGGATTTTCTAAAGAAGATTACGTAACGATAAAGTATTGACAATTGTCAAAATTAGTTCGTATTCTTGTCACTGTCACAACTGTCAAAATACATACTTCAAAAATACTTCTTCCAAAGTCGACACTCCAACACCGATTGAGTTTATCCCCAATTCGGATCTTTTAGTTTCCAAATAATTGAACAGTGATGCAAATTTCTGACAGTTGGCAGCCGGCAGTGAGAAACATATGGAGTTGACAGTCTGCTCCTTTAGGGAGGCCTGTGGCAATTTGGACGTTATCGCTTTCGAAATGCCTTCCGTATTTGGCATGCCTATCGTCGTTAATGTCAGGCGGTATCCAGTTCCTGTCGAAAAATATATTGTGATAACAACATTTTGAATATTAAAGTTATAGCCCGGTCAAATTAGTCTACAAATAGGGGTATCCCTGCATAAATTCACGAGCTGAAAATTTACAGGCACATAAGGGATACCACTAATGAAATCCTGAAAAGTCCCGATATACTGAACGTCGAAATGCGAAATGGAGTCTAAAACTTAACAATATCATTGCATGGTTTTTGTTTTGAAAAAAAGCGATAAGAACACTACTAGCTAAAATTCCTTAGTTTTTTTTACTGTTACCGTTTTTTTTTTCAAAAAAATTGTAGGAAGTCTTCAATGAAGCACCTTTTGCTCGAAAAAATGAGTGCATTTCAATTTTTTACTATTTTACAATAAAATGTATTATTTTACAATAATATTTACTATAAATATTATTATAGTTTTGAATAATGAATAAAATTTGACTATACAATAGGTCTTTTGATGGACAAAAAAATTGATAAGAACAGAGGTATGTTGCATTATTCTCACTACCGAATCAGTATCTTATAAATGTATTCATACATGATAAATTATAGTATAAATACATACATAGAAGAAATCTTTGTTCTCTCTTCAACGAGAGGCGTTTGAGAGTAAGCCCTCTGGTCAAGGCGTTATCTACCCATCTTTTTTATTGTTATTGCACGAGTTGAGCAGTTAGGCAGATGACCCGCTTGCCGGATCACAACCCAAAGCTGTTATTTTGTTATGGAGGCATACTCTAACTAAACCATCACCTATCTATGGGTTGTTTTGTCGTCTCTTACGACAGACCACCTCAAAGCAGCAAATTGTATTCTTTCTCCGTACCTGAACGGACTAAGGTTCCTTGAATCGCTAAACTTACCGATGGCCTTCTTCAAGAACATGGTTGTAGCGTGACAGCGTAAAGTTCCAGCGTGCAATGCGGCCACCCTGTCACCCAAAGCGTCAGCCTCCTCCATAAAATGAGTGGTCAGAAGCACCGTACGGTCGCCACGGAGCGACTGAAAAATTTATTTACTTCAAACACAAAACACACACATCGATTTCTGCACTCTTTTGTCACTGAGAGCACTCATATTTCTTTTAATTACGCCTTTTTCCTCTTTTTGGAGTCATGAAAGAGGATATTTTATTTTTTAATCAAGAACGAAATCTATTACATTTATAGAAAGAAAGAAAGAAAAATATTTATTTCTGATAGCGTCGTGGTCGTCATGTGGAACGGTAGACGGAGCATTTTGGGCCTTGTGAGTAGTAACTCACTAAGAGGAACACGCCCTATGTGCTGCATGATTTTTCGGTCAGAATTCGAACCCATGTTACCGTATTGAGTCGTCACAGTGTTAGACACTAAACTACAGCGACTTACATTATTGCGCTCTGAGCATTCACTTCGAACACCGGGATCCGCTTTCTCATTCTTTCTTCTTCATCTCTCGCTGTGTTCGGCATCCCTTATTTTTGACCAGTAGTATCTAATAGGTTAATTTATTCTAATCACACCTTAACGAATAATAAGATAATAATAGACAGACAAAAACACACTCATTGCATATCGCATATATATATCTCTCTCTCATAAGCTAGCTCAACCACAGGGGCAGTCAAATAGAATAATAGAACCTTACCAATAACAAGTCCCACAGCTCCCTCCTGGTCTCGACATCCAACCCCGAAGTGGGTTCATCCAGGATAAGCACGGACGCACCCCCGGACAGGGCGCACGCCAATTGCAACCTACGTTTCATCCCCCCCGATAACTCGGCCCCCTTGCACTGAGCTTTAGCCCTCAAGCCCAGTTTATCGAGCAACGCTAGAGAAGATTCCTTCGCGTCTTTGAACGATGACCCTTTCAGCTGTGAGGAGAAAAAGAAAGAACTTTGACTCTAGTCTCTAATCACATGAGACGAGAACTTTGAGATAGTGTTGTGTACGGAATTTTCCTACATAGGATGTTAATGATAGACGTTGCTAGATGTAAATTGTTTATTGCTAGAGTTATGCTAATGAA
This sequence comes from Dendrolimus pini, assembly GCA_949752895.1. NCBI lineage: Eukaryota > Metazoa > Arthropoda > Insecta > Lepidoptera > Lasiocampidae > Dendrolimus > Dendrolimus pini. The sequence continues at coordinate 17,633,503 of OX457141.1, read as the reverse complement.
ATTATTGTGCTAAGTCCGACTGACCGAGTACAGTGTTAAACGAGTACCAATGTACGATCTTAACTCCTGGCATATAATGGGGAAAGAAAAATTGGTAAAAGAGTTAAATTGGAAGACTGCTCGAAATAAGCGAAAACGCAGATCAAAAAAGTATTGTGCACGTAAAATATGTCATAAATATTAGTGATGTGACAGATCATAATCTGTCATATCACGTATGCCAATATTAAAAGAAAGTGAAAAAAATAAGACAGAAATAAAATTACAATGAACACTTACCAAAGCGAAGAACTTCAAATGTTCCAAAACCGTAAGGTCCGGGAAGTACAAGTTGTGCTGCGGACAGAGTCCCAAGTTCTTCCTGACCTCCTGCCGATGCCTCGACAAGTCCAATCCGTTCACAAACACATTGCCGTTAGTGGCTCCCATCATACCTGGTGATTTATTAATACCCATAATTAAAATTGAAAAGTTTCTGGGGTGTATTTAAAATTATCCGTGCAAGAACGGAGAAAGAATACAATTTCTTGCGGCCGGGCTGCCTGTCGTAAGAGGCGACAAAACAATCCACAGCCACGTGGTAGGGCATTTGCCCGACTGGATGGCTACCACCCCTGGTCTAAAGTATGTCGCCATAACAACCTTGAGTTGTGTTCCGGCATTAGTGACCAGGTTCCAGTCTCCCTTAAGAGAGCAGCAGCGCATTTGTAGCACCTTTGGTGTTGCAAATTTCCATAGGCGATGGTAACCGCGTTCCATCATGTAGGCCGTCTGCCTTTCTGCAGAACTCCTGCAATAAATAAAAAACGGTGTTTTGGTTTGCAGATTCCTGATTCAATCAAGGAACGGCACCCAGCGAGCGTATCAGGAAATATTCAAATGGTGCGGTTTCATCTGGGATAATGTTATGCTGGGGGGGACCTCATCTCGGGGGATTAAAGTAGCCCCCCGGGGCCCACGGCTGCCAGGGCTGCGGAGACGCTAGGTCATATACCCGTAGCCCTGGCATAAGGCGAAGGACGGAACACCCAGGTGTTTTAGTGGGTATCCCTAACCGGGGAATGGCAATAGCATGGCACCAGTTCTGAGTGGGCATGCTAGTGCCACCCCCGATCTGGCGAATCCCAGACTAGGCCGTGAATTATGCCCCCAAGGTTCTGCCCTTATCGCGGCTTAGTCCTCAATTGGATTTCCCATGGTAAAAAAAAACCAACGTGTGCGTCTCGGGACGCCCGGCAGAAGTGATAACTTGCCTGATATAAAGGGAAGCCAGACAAAGTGGCGCCGTAACGCATTACGTAACGAAGCGGTGTACCCTTCCATGAGAAATTATCACTTCAAAAAAAAAATTAAGGGGGGGGGGCCTCATCTGTGCTACTGTTTAAGAGGGATGGTAAGTATCTCTATAAATATTATAAACGAAAGTTTGTAAGAACATATGTATGGATGTATGTTTGTTACTCTTCACGCAAAAACTATTGAATGGATTTTGATGAAGCTTTACAGTAATATAGTTTACACATCCGTATAACATATAGGCTGATAATAATTTATATAGATATAGTGTGAATTATCCAAAATATAACGACTTTCCATCACCACGTGGTTGAAAGCGCGGGCGCAGCTAGTCGGTCATAATTATTGAGTTAAGATTTTTTCATTGCTTGAGTACAGCAGGCAGGCTGACGGCCCAGCGGTGATGGAAAGTGGCTACTGTCGTGTCTATAAACATTTGCAACACTAAAAGTGGTACCAATGTGCTTCCGGACTCGTAGACGGTAAGTTAGGTTCCTTTAAGAACCTTTAAGAATCCTACATACTCTAACACAATATTAATAAGGCCATTAATCGCCTAACATTGCGGTTTAAGATTAAGGAACCGGCTCTAGATGGCGACACAGTTCATTTTTCGGTTTATGACTTTCAAGACCAAGTCTGTCATAAATTGAATAGTCATATTCAAACAACTACAAGAACTCCCTCCCTCGTACGACAAGCAGAATTAAGTGGAAGCTTTTTTAAATTATCTCAAAATTCGAATATTCATGGATACCTTTGACATTGTTGAGCAACAAAATATTTAATAATACAAAAACGATAAAATAAAAAATATTTTGAACATTTCTAATATGACTAATAAAAGTGCTTTCCAATAGATTTATTAATTGACGAACTGGTTTGAAAGTTCAAAATTTTTTTCATACCCGTAATGATAGAAATGAGGGTAGTTTTCCCTGCGCCATTGTGTCCCAGCAGTACTGTGATCTCCCCTTTATAAACATTCAACGATACACCATCCAGTGCTTTTTGCTTATCGAAGACCTAAAAATCAAATTAGCACCTTAACTGATTTGTTTTAAAGTGATCTACCCTCAAATTATTAAAATTTAAATTTAGACATGTTTTGAGTTTTACACCGTTATTGCCGTATACAGGACATCGTCACCGCGCCGATAAACTGTAGATTAGGCACGACCGTGACGCTACCGCGCTTTCGTCGTAAAGCGGGCGTTAGCGAGACGGCGGTATAGGAAGAACATTCGCCTACATATAGATTCACTAAAAAATTCACAGAATAACAGCGCGGTGGAAGAGTGGCGGCGGTGCCTTTTGCACAAGCGCTTAGGGTGTCACAAATATTATGGCAAAAACAATATACTTATCAAATCATCTTGTCTGTTTGTCCGTCTGTTATTTCTAATGACTTTATTATTTTTAATTACTTGACTTAAACCAATTAAAGATCGTAAAAATCTCTCTCTAAATTTTGTACTACAAGGTAAATTATTTAAAGAAAGAAAACCGGTTTATTTTAGGCTAAACAATATTTTGGTATTATTTTATTTTAAAAAAACTTCTTTTCATCCGGGAATTACAACAAAAATATTGTCTTATGCCTTTTACTCCCAAGTGTTGGTAAAAAATTCGCCATGAGCTAATTTGTAATTTTATTATTGAAAAAAAAATAGAAACGGAAAAATAGGTTTTTCCAAAAAAACTCGAAAAATACTTAAGGTAAAAAGCTGAAAATTTGGGAGCGTTATTTTTATTTAATTACAAAACAATCACCATAGTAAAAGTAGCAAACGACGCGGGGCAGGTTTTTACTTAGAAACCCTGCTATACCTTTTGTGGTCAAATACCGATAATTGAAATGAACGTTGAAACTGATGCTTTCTCCCCCTAGCTATATACAATTTGTATTAGAAGCAAGAGATTCTCTTGGTTTTGGCGCGGCAATTTTGATGGCAGCTTGTGGAAAAAAAATACATTTGGCCCTTAAAGCAGGTTAATTGGTGAAATTACAAACGGACAACCTTTCCTCTTTTATATGCATTTTTTAAAGAGTCCTATATTTAAATAAGGATTTGGCTATAGGACTCGTTAAATATGGAAGAGGAAAGGTTAAAAGCCAATGAACCTCCATCATCTCTGCCTTTTTAAGTAACGATGTTGTTGCGGACATAGAACACCCCCCTGACCCGCCCGCCGTTGCACACCTACTCTCCGCACCCCGCATACCGCCGACGCCAATAGCTCGCGCAATTAGCAGCTAGGCGTCGGACGGGATGCGAAATATAGGAGCGGCCTTGGAGACAAAATTAGACACAATTATGTCACAATTCTCATTGACGACTTACCACTCTGTCTCTTGACTCTTTGTAATTACGTACTTCTTTAATGTATATTTCTAACTTAATAATAATAATCATACAGTCCATTATATCGAGTTTAATTTCCAAACAAGAAGCACCAATAGATGTCATAATCAAACTAACATTACCTTAGAAACATCGACAACTCTGATCCCAACATCCAGGTTCAGTGGGGCGGGTTCAAAATATCTCGGATCGGTGTACGGTTTCATACCTTCCTCTTCAGCGAGAATATCGTATGGATCTATTTCATTTTTGCTCCAGTAATGTGTCTGAAATGCAACGAAAATTATGGAAAAAGAATACTAATTCCTGCGGCCGGGCGGCCTGTCGTAAGAGGCGACAAAACAACCCACAGCCAGGTGGTAGGGCATTTGCCCAACTGGATGGCTACCACCCCTGGTCTAGAACAGTGTTCCGCAAAGTATGTACCGTGGTCATTAATAGGTGTGCCTCGAAAAAATAAGAACTTATTTTTAGTACATAATGTAAGGGTAAGAAAAACATTCATGCTTCAATTTGAATACCTTTTCTGCAATTTAAATTTTAGGTTTGTTGATTAATAATAATAAATACCCTTTCTGCAATTAAAACTTAAGGTTTGTTGATTAATAATAATAAATACCCTTTCTGCAATTAAAACTTAAGGTTTGTTGATTAATAATAATAAATACCCTTTCTGCAATTAAAACTTTAGGTTTGTTGATTAATAATAATAAATACCCTTTCTGCAATTAAAACTTAAGGTTTGTTGATTAATAATAATAAATACCTTTTCTGCGATTTAAACTAGGTTTGTTGATTAATAATAAATACTTTTTCTGCAATTGAAACTTTAGATTTGTTGATTAATAATAACAAATACCTCTTCTGCAATTGAAACTTTAGGTTTGTTGATTAGTAATAATAAATACCTCTTCTGCAATTGAAACTTTAGATTTGTTGATTAATAATAACAAATACCTCTTCTGCAATTGAAACTTTAGGTTTGTTGATTAGTAATAATAAATACCTCTTCTACAATTGAAACTTTAGGTTTGTTGATTAATAATAATAAATACCTCTTCTGCAATTGAAACTTTAGGTTTGTTGATTAATAATAATAAATACCCTTTCTGCAATTAAAACTTAAGGTTTGTTGATTAATAATAATAAATACCCTTTCTGCAATTAAAACTTTAGGTTTGTAGATTAATAATAATAAATACCCTTTCTGCAATTAAAACTTAAGGTTTGTTGATTAATAATAATAAATACCTTTTCTGCGATTTAAACTAGGTTTGTTGATTAATAATAAATACTTTTTCTGCAATTGAAACTTTAGATTTGTTGATTAATAATAACAAATACCTCTTCTGCAATTGAAACTTTAGGTTTGTTGATTAGTAATAATAAATACCTCTTCTGCAATTGAAACTTTAGGTTTGTTGATTAATAATAATAAATACCTCTTCTGCAATTGAAACTTTAGGTTTATTGATTAATAATAATAAATACTTTTTCTGCAATTTAAACTTTAGGTTTGTTGATTAATAATAATAAATATCTTTTCTGCAATTAAAACTAGGTTTGTTGATTAATAATAATAAATACTTTTTCTGCAATTAAAACTTTAGGTTTGTAGATTAATAATAATAAATATTGTTTCAATGATTAATAAATAAATGTTGATTAATATCACTTAAAAAAATATTTTTATTAATGGTGTACTTTCAAAAAATTTCGTTTTCCTAAATGTACCTTAAACACAAAAAGTTTGCGGAACACTTGGTCTAGAGTATGCCGCCATAACAACTTTGAGTTGTGTTCCGACATTAGTGGCCAGGTTCCAGTTTCTCCTTCAAGACCGGCTACGCATTGCCAGCACCTCTGGTATTGCTAATGTCCATAGACGACGGTAACCAATTTCCATCACAGTCGGGCCGTTAGCCTGTCTGCTGTGCTTTAGCAATATAAAAAACAACGAAGTAATATCTTTAATTAAGATAGGCCAGCGACTTCGTCCACGCTTGACTTGAAATTCCGGCGGGATTCTCAGGACATAAAGTATTACAGTATTTAAAAAAGAATGTAAGCTATGTGAAAACTGTGCCTAAATAAGCTAATCTTTATGCACCCGAACAACTTCATCAAACCCCGCTCCTGGGAAAATTCCCGCGGGATTCCCGGGATAAAAAATATCACACATTATCTATACATATAATAAAACTGTAGAGGTGGAATTTCAGTACAATGAAAAAAATGCTAAAAACCGAGCCAGGGAGATGTAAGAAGTGAAATAGAACTAATTTAGATTTTTTTTCAAATTTTTTGTTTCTCTGTTTGTCTGTCTGTTTGTACCGGCTAATCTCCGAAACGACTGGACCGATATGAATGAAATTTTATATGGTGGTAGCTTATATCCCTGGTCAATATATAGGATACTTTTGATCCTAAAATTTATAGAGTTCCCGTGGGATAAAAAAACCGCACCACGCGGACATAAAATTTGCCATCGATCAGTGAAACGACCACATTGGAATTCGTTCTTTTTAAATCTGGTCATTTAAAATCATTCCAAGAGAAATTCGGGACACATCGGTTATCTCGATGTGCAGGTTTCATCACAATGCTTTCCTCCACCACCAGCATTTGGTAACTGTAACAATATGCATATTAGGTCCAAAAAACTGCCCAAAGTGTGCATAGTTTTCCGGCCAGGATTTGAACCGGCGTCATTTGAGTTTGAAACGCGACTGCATTAACCGCTACGCTAGTACGACTTTTATATGAAAAAACTATAGACTCACCGAAAATAAGAAGTTCCAAGGCATAGCCTGTCCATACTTGCCGGGCCTGACCATAGACAAATACCAGGCAAGGAACGAGAATATAATAATCTGTGCAATCATAAATACAAATCCGTATAAGACTGGTCCTGAGCCTTCAGTGTGCGATGTGAATATCTTGCTTATTGTTAGGCCATCACCTGTAAACAAGTATCATATATCATCTATACTAATAAAGAAGAAAGATTTGATTGTTTGTTTGTTTGCATTGAATAGGCTCCGAAACTACTGAACGTATTTGAAAAATTCTTTCACTGTTGGCAAGCGACACTATCCTCGGGTGATATAGGCTATATTATACTTTCAAAAAAATTAGGGCTCCTTACTAAAACTCCATAAAGGTGGCAAAAAAAACTTAAAATATTCTTTACAACGCGTGCGCTGCGAAAACTATTGATGATAGAATAAAATAATGTATATTAGTATATATAGAATATTATTTCTATAAAGTCGTAATATATTATTTTATTAAATAAATCAAATAAATTACTTTACAAAATGAAAATCTAAGACCCGATCCCAGCGCCACCTGCCGGTTCCAATTGTGGATTTAAACTATCCGGGGACCCACTCAAACACAAAAACAAAATCAGCAAAATCGATCCAGGTGATTAGGCTTCTGGAACCCGATCTCAGCGCCACCTACCGGTTCCAACGGGATAAAAAGTATCCTATTTCCGTCTCCTGGTTCTAAGCTACCCCCCCCCCCCCACAAATTTACAGCCAAATCGGTACAACCGTTTTTGAGTTATTAATAGTGTAACTAACACGACTTTCTTTTATATATAATATCGATATTATTCTCCAGTCTTAGTACTACGAATTTGCAGAACACAATGTGTTAAAAAATGTCGTATCTATATGTTATAATAATTCCACACAATAAGTATTCTTTTATTTTAAAAAAATAATTGAAATGCCGCCGCTAGATAAGGCTCTTTATTTGTATCTAGGTATGAATTCTTATCAAAATAAATTACTTCATATTCAAGACTTCTTCAATAGCTTTATATAGCTTTTTTTTTGTTCGAAAGATATCACAAGTTTTTAAATATAAATTAGGTAGAAAGCATGTCAAATAAACGCGCATGTATGAAGAGGATAATGAAAGTAGATGAAGCGAAAGTTGTTTATCAGGATTTTCGGAAGTGGAGTGGAGCTTTAGTCTCTGCCTACCTCCATGGGAAAAACATATCATATTATTTATGTATGTAGTAGGTACTTACTAAAAGAAAGTACTGTATCATAGTTAATTGACGGATGTAGAGACATGACGATAAAACAAGAATCCTATTTCTGCCTTTTGGGAGAAACTTTTTAGTCTACGGAATCAAAAAAATAATAATTCAAAATCACTCACTGTAACTCTCAAGTGCGGAGACTTCATCCCAAAACCAATACATGGGAGCGTGTGGAAGTAGACCGGTGAGTATCAAGATTCCAGATCGCAGAGTCACCAAGTTCAACAAGCGTATGGGCAGCCATAGGATCAGGTATGAGAACAATGACACGGTCACTATGTATTGGGCTGAAATACAACGAGTACATTAATTCATTGCATTTTTTTTTAAATGTTAGTGTTCTTCAGAACAGTGCAATAAGAGGCATTACTTACTGCTCTTTACCAGGTAACTGCTGGCGAACGCGAATGAAACGACGGTGGCGAAATGTAGGATCAGCATGACAAATATTAAAAATCCGTTGGACTGCGGTAGCAGTGGGACTTCCCCCACTTTTGACAGTACGGCACCAACTATCGCGTACGATAATCCAGTAGGTAGAACGTTCAGAAAATGGGAAACGCCCAGCGTCATTGGGCTAACACCCACCATTTTGATTAATTCCTGAAATAAAGAATACATATAACAATTAAAACGTAAGCTACAGTCTGTTACAAATATGATGTTATGGGAGAAAATTATTAACATGGTAATTTTAAGTATAACATTATTATTAAATACCAAAACAAGAACAAGTATATACTTATACAATTAATGATAATGTTGCAAGCCGACACTAATCCATTGCAGGTGTCTTATTACCCCTTTGAATTTGAGTGATCTATTGTTTGCGCTAACTCTTTGTTCACGCCGCCGTAAGACGGCATAAAACCTTCTTTCCCCTGTTGGTATTTCATGCGAATTCTTGAAAGCCATAAGCCGAACATTTAACGATTTCAATAACCAATGGACAGCATGTTGCTAAGAGGCCCTGTCTAATTTACAAATGGATGAGGATCGGTCTGTCGGGAAATGCGCCAGTCGTGTTCTGACTACGAACGAGGCGTTACCTACATTTTCGGAGCAAGTATCTTATAACGACGACTTTCCGCGATTTATGTGATAACGATTTTCTGCCCTACGGTTTGGTCTTGTTGCATTCGGCTATACTTGTAAAAACTTACGTGTGTCAACTTAGCTTTATGATAATTCTAACTACATTTTCGAATTTACATCCTACAATTATTCTCCTAGAAATTCGTATCAATAATATTTATTTCGTAAGATAGTTTAAGCGCAATAAACACAAAAGCCGTCAAACCGCCGAACTATGTCGACAACGTTTTGGCGGTAGGCGACTTTACTTATTACGGCACGTCACATGCAGTTTGCGTGACGCCGGGACTGAGCACCTGCGTACCAGTGTTACCAACCCTACTGTTTTAACAGTAGATTTGCTGTTTTCACATTGATGTCCCTGTTTTCTGTTTCATTATTAATTTTTACTGTTTTTCAATTAGCGTTCAGTGTCACCTATTTACACTATGCAAAAAAGAAAATGAGTATGAAGATACTGAAGATGAGGCAATTGAGAATGAAAGTGGAAAATAATTTTACTTTGATTTATGTTTTTTTTATTATTATACATTATTATGTTGTGATTATTAATATAACAATATATGTGAGTCCTAGTAACTAAGAAGGCGGTTATTGTTATTAATATTGAATATTGCTTTCATTATATGACTAAAGTATGAAATCTGCCTTTTTTACTTTACCTACTGTTTTCTCCTGTTTTTTATTGTCGAGCTGTTGTTTTTTAGGTTTTTTGGGGTTGGCAACACTGTTGCGTACGCAAGTCGAAGACATGCCTTCAACATGTCGGCTTGCAACACGCGCGGGCGCATGTTGCCGACATGATTCTTTTCATATAGGCCGACAGGTTGTGTCTGTAGGCTTTCGGCGAGTGTAATGCGCTTTATAATAATGTTACAAATTACGTTTTTCGCATTCGATGGCTTGTAAAGTACAAGTCCCGCGCAAAGGGGGGATGGGCATAGCTAGTATAGAACAAATAAGACAAATTAAGACAGCTGGTCTCCATACATATCTCACCTGTATACCAGTGGAACGTTCCTCCAAAAGCCTCGACATGAGAAATATATAAGGTAGCATCATCCCAAGAAAACAGGCAACTTGTAACAGACTGCATTTTGTTGACATGGTGTTATCATCGTTATTACTGTAGTATGGGAACTCCTGAAGTGTTACAGTCTGTAAATTGTAAAAAAAAATCCCTATTAAAATATGGTCCATTTTGTACTAGAATAATTATGAAGTTATGACGTCATATCGTTAACGATTCAAACTATGTATTAATTATGGATGAAACAGTAATTAAAACTATTGCTAGTTTATTATACTATTTTAACGAGTTTATTGTTTGTCAGAAAAATAAGAGGGTAGAATATATATCCATTACCCCACTACTAGGATAGAAAAGCGTGCGGATGAAACGACGAGACAGTATTCCCACTCCGACTTAAGCCGAGCGTAGTCCAGCTTTGGTCCGATGCACACGTCGTAGTATCGGTGAGATATATGAACATGGCCTACTGGGCTAAATTTCCCATGCAAAAAGTGCGTAAATCCATAGATGCGTGGCTAGACTCATTACAGGCCTGTTTCAAACCTAAAGTTGGCAATTTCGAATAAAATTTTAATTTTTTCCTTTAATTTTGATTGCGATAAGATTTAATTGAGATAAGTCTTGTAGATACGGATCTTTCCTTATTTATTTTACATATATACATACTATCACGCCCGTTTCTCATGAGGTTAGGCAGAGACTAGCTCTCCACATACGACGACAAATATCTTTCGCTTCATCTACTTTCATTAACCTCACCATACACGCACGTTTATTTCAGACGCTTTTTACCTAACCTCTTTTTAACACTTCTGCTATTTCATCACGGTGTGTACGTAGGGTTTCCAGATATGTTTGAAAAAATAACCGGACCGGTTTTTTTAATTTTTATTAAGACATTAAGTTACTGAAATTTACCTTTTTATCTGATGCTAAATTAAGAGCTAATTTAATTTCTCATATATTTAGTAATCGATACCACATCACTGCTTTTAATAGTTTTATTGGTTGAGACGGCATCTCTGAATTCAATGCAATGATACTCATAATTCACTTTTTACAATATTTACGGGGAGACACGAAAATTGGCTAGATAACGAACGAATTTGCTTTAAAATCGGGAAATCTTTTGTCAGGCTTGGCAAGATTTTTTTGACCGGACCAACATAAAGAGAACCGGACTGTCCGGTCGAAAACCGAACGGCTGGCAACTCTATATCCACGTGTGTTTATTTCGGTATGCAATGTTATGTACCTGTCTTTTAGGGGTGGCACGTGATAATGGGCATTTATGAAAATAGACGAATATAGAGCACATGAGGAATCGACACATTGAAGCAGGATAAATTCTGCTTATTTATGCAGATGAAGTAATGTAAATACTTGTCATCAGGCTCGATTCACACTATTGTGCCGTTCACGGTTCAGTCCGTTGCCGGCCCGGTCTAGTATTAAACAAGAAAGAATCGCAGAGTTCTCATTATCGTATAGCGCTGGTTCCGGTTCGTCGAAACGAATAGTTCACTGAATCGAGATCGTACTTGGTAATGATTTTTACCGACAGTGCTAATTACGCTTTTGCTTCAACTCCAAATTATATAGTAGTGCAGAGTTATGGCCGGTTCCTATATCTTACAGACCGTTAATTTCCTTTATATAGGAAGCGATATAGAAAGCGGAAGAGAGAGAGTTGATCGCACTAAGACCGGAGCGAGATTAAAGTGTTCTCAACTTATCTGTGAAATAAAGAGCGTCGCTGTGCTCGCTCTGGTGTTGCGAACCTATGAATGATTTATCAAAGATATTTGAATAAACCTAAGATATTGTTACGACCGAGATGTCGACAAAGGCAAACTCACACTCATTCACGGACTTTGCGCGTGTGTTTGAATCGTGCAATACGTTTGGACTGGTTGTGTACAGTTATATTTGTACTTGTGTTATACGTGTTTGTATAGTTCTAATAAATTATATAATAATTCGGCAAAACGGCATTTTAATTCGAGTCCTGCAACTCGTAACAATATATATGATAATGCTCGGGCTTCACCTGCAACAATGTTATGGCAGCCATTATACTGTAGCCGAACGAGTCGTATTTAAGGTATTGAAAATAACGCCGTTCACTAAACAAACGACTTTAAAACAGATAGCCCTGATTCGTATGAAATTTCAATATTGCGGCTGTAGTCCCATTTTTGCCATTCCACAGATAAGTTGGGAGCACTAAACACGGCGCGCTTTTATCGGACCGAGACCGGAGCGACATTTAAACGTACCGGCATCAGTGTGAATCGAGCCTAATTTTATCACCGACATAATATTGAACAAAAAATACAAACGAATCACTGTAGCTGGTAATGACAAAGTGTAAAGTCTAAAGTTATTCTGGGAAACAGCGATAAGGTTGTTCAACCGCACATTGTTTCGTTGTTGAATGCAGTCATTGTGAATATTATGCATATATATGTTACAGCCAAAGTAATAAATCCGGATATTATACATATTAGCTAGCCATTATTTATAATATCTACTCAATTTAGATAAAGTGACAATTGACATAGAATTAATCACATTAACTAGCAATTTTATATAATGTCTTCGAAGACTCGGATAATGTAATAAAACAAGTAGGTATAGGTTTCAAAATTATATTTCAATTTACCTAAAAATTAAAATAACATTGTAAATAGATAATAATTGTACGTTAATTAACATTGTTAGAAAGTTATTTAACTTTAATTTATAAAGTAAATTTAAAGCTCAAGCCATAAAACAAAATTAAAAAAAAAACAAAGATCATCTACAACTATTTGGTATCACTCTTTAAAGACTACAATAATAAAATATTTAATTTATTACTTTGGCTAACTTTGACCGGCTATTATGAATAATATCCGGATAAAGTGATTAATTTATCACATTGTCTAGTCAATTTTGTTATTATATATAATGACCAGACATTATATAAAATAACTATTTAATCACTGTGATTGTAACATATATACGAATACAGCCAAAACTTTGTACCCCCTTTTACGAAGATTGCGCTGACAGAATTTTACGGAAGTATGAAATTCCGCATACTTATTAGTTTATATAGAGAAGTGCAGAATGACATTTTTTTTTAAATAATGCATAAAAAATACATTAAATCAATAAAAATAAAATACACAGACTACCATGTATTTGGTACACACATATACTCTTTTGTTTATTGTCAAAGTCAAATTAACAGTGTAGCCTTGGCGAAATCGAGAAGTAAGTCTTTGACAACAGAGCCTTAATAATGTTCAAATTAATAATTTAAATTGTTATGGTCGAATTGCGACCACGGGCGACCACTAGTAGTTCAACCATTTTAATATCATATAAGACTCCCATAGAGTAAATAATAACCAAAAACAAAATTAAAACTAAATAATTAAAATTAACAATATGGCGGTAGGCTAAATAAAACTTTAACAATACTCATTTACACTTGATATGTTTGTCTTCCGTGATCACGGCCACTAAAAAGTGGCCGAAATGTCGTGACTAATATAAATCAAATAAATTACCGCGCCTAAAACCGTTACAACGTAGTTTTATTAAAATATGCTTTGTATAGTATAATATCATTATTTGACCTCCATATCAACAGCTCCGAATCGCAATATGAATGTTATCTATGTACAATAATTATTCATGCGGAGCGGAACCAACCCACAACTAGCTAAAATTTTGTTAGGTAATATATATAATATATATATAATAAATAATTATATATAACAATGGAATTGTTGAATATCGAGTTTTTATTTTGCTGACATTATCTTCAACATTCGAGCACTTTGAGTTTGATTTTTCTGTTTGCCTGTAATGCTTTCACGCAAAAACTATTGGACCGATTTGAGTAAAACTCGATATACATGCGTGGGACACTCAGAAAGTTTTGTGAAAATAAAATAAAAAATGTTCTATAGGTAATTATTTTTTTATTTAATCTTTTCAAAGTACTCTTCACCAGCCTCGATACAAAGTTTCATAAGTCTGAACCAGTTTTCAAAACACTTTTTCCAGTCCGCCGCAGACACCTCGTTTACAGCTTGCTCGAACGCTGAGAGCGCAACTTCTGGCGACGAAAATTGTATTCCTTTGAGCTGATTTCTTATTTACGGGAATAAAAATAAGTCACACGGTGCTAGGTCAGGGCTGTAAAGAGGGTGACCCAGGATCTTGACCAGCGTGCTGTCCAGAAAGTCCCTCGTTTTGAGTGCGGTATGGGCGGGCGCGTTGTCGTGGTGGAGCAGTAGCCCGCGGAGCCCTGTGTTTGCTCGCTTGTTGCTCCGAACAGCGAACACTTCTGCCAAGCATTTGGTAGTATATCATTCGACGTTGATGCTTCTTTTAGTTCCGTAAAAGAATTGACACCAAGTAGCCAGTCAAATTGAAAAAACTCGCGATGTAAATCTTTCCCCCCGCTTCTAGATCGCTTCACTTTGGTAAGCGTTGGTTCGTTTGAAACATCCAAACCGTCAACTGGCACTTCGTTTCTGGGTCATATTGAATATTGATAAATCCAGGACTCATCGCATGTACTTATATCGTAAACACGCAGAGACGAGTCTTCTTCAAATTTGTTTATCATATAACGGCATCATTCCACCCTAGCATGCTTCTGAGCATCGGTGAGGTTGTGCGGCACCCAACGTGAAACTATCCTCCTCACGCGAAGATGCACGTGTAGAATCTCGTCAAGGCTTCCCGATCCAATCTGCTGTATTTTCTGAATCTCTTGATACGTAACTCGCTTATTGTCTTGGATTTAATTTTTCATTGCTAGCACGTTTTCTTCCATAACAGCCGTCGACTACGCTTGAATTCGTCGTACCAACAAAACACGGTTGCCTTAGAAGGGCCTTCATCCATGAATGCCATTTGAACTCTATCGTACAATTCGTCCGGTTTCAGGTGACACTTGAATTGGTAAAAAATCATGGCGCTAAAATGTTCACGGCGCAGATGCATTTTTCAATAAGACACGATAATTTAAATTAGCTCGCAAACAATGTGGAGGGAAATTTTAAAATTGGAACGTTTTTAGTTATATATTTAATCATATTTTTGAAATACATTATACTGGCCAGTTATAATCTATAATATTTTGATACATAAAAACTTTTTTCGCAATACTTTCTGAGTGGCCTGGTATGTAAGTTCAATACCTAGGATGTACATTCTTCCACCTCCATCCTTTTCCAGGGATGAAAGTAGGATACTTTCATCCTGGAAAAGGGATAGATTTTGGGTTACGTAAAGGTTATTCCAGAAAGTAGGATTTGCTTTTTTGTGATGTTCTTTTTGGTAATTTTCGTAATTTTAAGTGCGGCAGACCTTGAGTTCATTGAATAGCGGGTCAAAGAAGCGACGACCAGTCTAGAAGTCTTTTTTGAACGTTTTTTTTGCCTTCTGAAAATATTCTATTTTATCTATAGTAGAGGTCACAGTGAATCATAAACAAAGCGAATTTATCCATGTTATTTTAGTTTTAACGTTGATCAGTCTAAAATCCGCTAAAACAATAACTAAAAACGCATGTAACGCCTCTAATATTTTCTACTTTATTTTGTCGCCTGTACATAATCTTATTAAGGGGGTAGGGTACAGTAACTTACCACGTTAACGACATTGCCAGTTAGTATCTTGATGTAGCTTGTGTCCAAAGCCCATTGTAAGCGCATGAATTGTTCATATGTTTCACCTGCAATATAGTTACTTATAAATATAAAAAAAGAATTTAATTATACATGACACTTCACTCCTTCATCGGATCAGCTCCAAGTTACCATATTATTGCATTGTCACGCGATATACACATGCCTGCAAAATTTCAGCTCAATTGGAAACCTGGAAGCTGGTCAAATTTAACTTGCAAGATTCCATCCGAACTTACATACGTAGGTACATCCTTTGCAGGTTAAATAAAAGCCTGTAAAAACTGTATTTGACATAATAACATAGCTATAATTATTGTATAATTCTAAGCAAAAAAATAAAGTAAGTCTTAACGTCTGTGGTTTGAGCGGATTACATTTTATTTTTGTGAACTAGATGATTTTTAATTATTATTTTCATGCCTGATAGGGCAAAACCATATGAAATAATGCAATAAATAATGTTGCAAGCCGATACCAATTCTTTGCAGGTATTTGAATTTTAGTGATCTATTGTTCGCGCTAATCTCTTTATTCATGCCACCGTAAAACGTCATAAAACCTCCTTTCCTCTGTTGGTATTTCATGTGATTTGTTGAAAGCCATTAAACTGACCATTTAACGATTTAAGAACCAGTGGGCGCCATGTTGCAATGAGGCAGTAGGTTAGTCAGGAAATGGGCCATTCGTGTTCTGACTGCGAACGAGGCGATACCTAGTGTACTTTCGGAGCGAGTGTCTTATATCGACTTTTTGCGATTTATGTGATAACGATTTTCTGCCCTACGGTTTGGTTTTGTTTTATTCGGCTATACTTGTAAGAACTGTGAATTACGAGTGTGTACTTCTAATAAACTTTATAACAATTCCAACGGCATTATCGAATTTACATTCTACATGTGATTTTATTGTTACGAATTTGTAGGGGACGAATCCGTAACAATAAAATCACATATGTTCATCCTATATGTAATGTGTCATGTTTTTGAGCAAATAAATATATTATGTAAAAATATATAAATATATAAATGAGATAGACGATATAAAATATATAAATGAGATAGAGATAGATAGATATATATTTATATATTTTTCAGTTTGAAAAAAAAATCCCTTTATTTATTTAAAATTTACAATAAACTACCACCACATATCAAGGAACTTAACATTAACTTGAAATTACGACAATTATTAATAAATAAAGCATATTACACAATACATGAGTATCTTTCTGACCCAAATACTGATACAGGAGTCTGATTTTGCGACATGAGGAGTCCTAATTATTAGTAATCATTATTACTATAAATTGTATAATAATCTAGACATTACTAGTTTTAAATTATATTATTTTTTAAGTTACATATGTGGCAGGATACAATGATACCTAATTTGTTATCAGATGTCCAAGATATCATATTTAAATCTGTATACACAAAATACATTACTTTGGACTTTATCTATACGTATCGGATGTCCAGGAATGAGTGGACAACCTTGAATTGGCTTGTAGCAGATGTAATGAATGGTAAAAATCTCATATAAATATGAAAGTTTGTATGTATGTCCTGTATAGAATCGTGAAGTATACATTTGATCATGTGATGATGTTTAGCAAAGTTGTTGTGCATGAGCCGGAGAAGGTATCTGAGTCGGTTCACAATTTGACCCGGTAGGTGGCGCTGCTGTCGACATATCGATTGAAGCTTTTCCGGGCAGGACGACGTTTGCCGGACAGCTAGTATATTATAAAAATTACATCCCGAAATAGTACACAAGATATGGCGTTTTTTAAATATAGTCGAATATTTTTTGACACGCTTCATATTTTTGTTCGTCATGACCACAAATGTACCAATTCCATCCCGTGCCCGCGACGTCATCAGCGTGGAATTTGTTTTCAAAACCCCCCGATTTTGAAACATTCTTCATTGGTGCTCCGCTCTTATTGGTCTTAGCGTGATGATATATATAGCCTATAGCCTTCCTCGATAAATGGTCTATCTAACACTGAAAGAATTTTTCAAATCAGACCAGTAATTCCTGAGATTAGTGCGTTCAATCAAACAAACAAACTCTTCAGCTTTATATATTAGTATAAGATTTTCAAATGCGACGTAACTGCCTCACCCACCCCTTGTCACACAATGTCACACTTCGTCGACCACCTTCCCTCTCCTTAACGAGTGACGTAATTTGTGGGTGGTCGCTAATATTTAACGGGACTTAAGAACAATCTGAATACTTGACAAACCGTATGAGGCTCGTGGTTTCAACTGCATGTCCTCAGGTTCATAGGAATCTGTACGAAAGTACTTTGTCATCCTTATGGTGTAGTTTAACTTGTTTGGCAATGTTGCTCCATCCATATCCTGTGATTGGGACAAATGATTACAAAAAATAAACAAATCTGATCTTCAATTTAATATCCACTATTGCTATCTCTTTCAATCGCGCATAAACATATTGCCATCGCGCTGGCACGACGCCAAAGTGCGAACGAACCGGCGATACATTTGTACGCAAGCGAAAGAGACAGCAAGCCGCGCGTAAATATACTGCATCAGGAACTCGTAATTACTGAATTTCGGATATTAACACGCGACTTTATGGACTAAGAAACTTTAATACTAGCCGATAAATGTTCTATTGATTGACTCGGGCCTACACAATACAAAAGAACGCAGGAACATGTCCAAGGCGGGTTGGAACGTCATTAATGCACGATATATTAGGATGTTTTCTATCGCCGTCAGCACGTGCAAATCAATAAATATGTAGGCAAGTAAGTAAGATTCGAACGTCACATCATTGGAATGTGAAACGGGTGCCTTGTCCGCTAAGCTACTAAAAGACTTCAATATACTAAAAACAAAATGATGGTTTATAATAAAAACAAATGGTGTTTGACTTCAGGATGTTGTAGAAAATTCTTTGCATTTTAGTTTAAATTGGGTTTTGATTTTGTTAAGGGTCCTATTGCCGCAAAAGGTCGATTGTGGGATGCAAACGAAAAACTATCCATTGGTATTTAATTATCAATAATATACCAACAACAATATCATAAATCTTCAAGAAATGAGACGTAATATGGTTTTATTCTAATTTTTTCTAGTTATTTTAAGTTATGAAAAAAATTAACCAAATAACCGCCAAATTATTGACATGCAACTATTTACGCCTATCCTATTTAGGTATGTATTTGTGTATATGCTGTATGTGTTTATGTGTACACGTACTTATATATACAGAATATGTTCAGGGTCAAGCGTACGGAGGTTGGCATTGAAAATCATTGCTAGGTCGGGATTTTCTTTAAATTCCGATACAGCACAACGCTGAGTTGCCAACCTCGTTGACCAAAAGACTGGACGTACTAGCCTTGTATATAATAATATTTACTTATTCTACATGTTTTTGTTTTTTGTAAATCATGTTTTTTTTTGTTTTGTGTAAAATTTATTGTGAATGTATTGTGTTTTTATGTATAGCTTCGTATTTTTAAGTATTTTTTTTTCTTTCCTTCAGTTTATATCAAAACAGTATTTAAAAAAAATCTACATCTTTATAAAAGAGAGATAAATATTTTTGTTTTTTTAAAATACTACTTTATTTTATTCACAATAAAATAATAACGCATCTGAAAAATGACCGCGTCTATAGAATCTCCGCTATCGAAAAATCCTCATGGATGTTGGCGTTGCTAGAAGCCTTAAAACAGAAGTTATATATCCATAGGAGATGCTCCCTACATATCTCGCTCCATAGCCGCTGAGCGACCTTCAGTTTTGAACAAAAGCCGCTGTCAGCATCTACGTCTCGTCGCCATACGGCATGACACTACCGGCCTTAATTACAGAACATACCTTGAAAATGACGAAGGCATCCTGGTCACCCATATCCTTCGCTAATTCATTCACCATTGATAAATTCGCGACGGCCGTATATTGTCTTGAGACTAAACAAAGACAAAAACATAAACATTAAAATTCATAGAACTGTTATTGCAGCAATTTGCAAGCACTAGTGAATAGGTATCTTATATGTAAGCGTGCTCCATCCTAGACTGCGTCATCACTCAACATCAGGTGAGACAGTTGTCAAACAGATCCATAAAAAAATCCACGAAGGCGAGCAGGGACCAAATTCTGCTGTTACTATCTCGTTAAAAATGCCGGACGCTATCCTCTTAATCGTAGGTTTGCCTGCTTTCGGTGTTCTGTATAACGTCTATAGGTGACTGTAACTCCCATTAGCTGGGCTGTCTGCCTGTTTGCCACACTAGAATGCCAATGCGTTGCTAGCCTTTAGGACGAGATACGGTGATGAGACAGAGGGACCAGACAGGAGGAATGGGACGGGGAAGATCGGTCAGCAGGTTTGCCAAGTGGTAGGGCATTTTCCCGTCAGGATGGCTACCACCACTGGTCCCCGTGTCGCCAAAACAACCTTGAGTTGTGTTCCGGCATTAGTGGCCAGGTTCTGGTTCGATCTACGAGTCCGGCTGCTTATTGGTAGCACCTTTAGTGTTACAAATGATCAACAGTGCATTCTCGAATATAGAGGGCACTATGGTTATACGCTTAGAGCTGTAATCAAGACATCGATTCCAGCATGGATCTAATAAGTACAAAAAATGTTGTGTTATTCTAATGTTGGTATTTTATTTATAAACTCATGACCATGTTTGTGGTAGCTAGTGATAATTGTTTGAAATACTTCACGGAGTATGCACTGGACAAAAACCAATTGTTTTGGCATTTGTTTCACTTAGAGGTCATTGGTTTTAGAGATGAATATTTCGTAATTTTTACAACAAAGCACTCGAGGCTATGCTACTGGAATGTTATTGAACTGCTTAGTAATTTCTCTTTAGAGTTTTGTCCATCGTCATCTGAACTTTATATGAGGCTGCTTTTCATGAAATTCATTATTGCAATATTGAAAGTAACGAAAGACTAGCTTCTGCCCTCGACTTCATCCGCGTGTAATAGTCCCCAGATTTTAAAACATTCTTCATTGGTGCTCCGCTCCTATTTGTCTTAAGGTGATGATATATAGCCTATAAGCCTGCCTTGATAAATAGGCTATCTAACACTGAAGAAGATATTTTCAAATCAGACCAGTAGTTCCTGAGATTACCGCGTTCAAGCAAACAAACTCTTCAGCTTTATATATCAGTATAAGATAAAGAGAGAGATAAATAATAGTTTATTGCACACCATAATACACGATTACAAAAACAGATCATATTTACAATATTTTCTAGGCAATACAATAGGCGGCCTTATCAAAAAGCGATATTTCCAGGCAACCTAAATGAAAGAGATTTGAATCAGGCGATGTAGGTAGTGCAGGTAAAAAGCAATAGATACATACATAAATAATGATAGATAAATGATAATGATTTGAGTTAACAAAAATTGAAGACCTTGACTGAAATTTTCTATGGAAATTTTCTTTAAAAATAATATGGGACTGTTGACGTTAGAGGTAACATCGGTGTGTGTCCGTCCAAAACTATTTGGACATGAACCTTGTTTATGATATTAGAAATTTAAATGTTTTTTTGATTATAAACTTATTAAATACAATTAAAAACTAAAAATAAACAAAGTTATAATATAGTAATAGTACAAGCGATTATAGACTGTGTAACAAATCGCTGCCAGATGGGAGCGTGCCCAGAAGGCTGGCTACATTGCGGCGCTGTATGGCGATGCTTATTTGTTGGGCCAAATATGAGCCAGTCTTCTGATCACGGGTGGCATCAGAGTTTCTTGCAAATCTCTTTGAAGAAACTCTTTGCCGATGGACCCCACGGACCTAATTTTTCTTATATTGTTCATTCTTCCTGACAATATGTATTTCTAATAATAATTAATGTATTACACGAAACATTTTATCTTTCTTTAATTCAATTTGCATTATCTAAACATAGTTTTTATACAGTGCGTGTTATCATTTGACCACTTCCATAGTAATTTTATGTAAACTATAAAATGAAATAAGCTATTCTTTTCTAATATAAACTAAGCGGCACGGAATGTGGCCCAAGCGCGTTATGTGGATTATTATCAAAATTAAACGCGACACAAGGTTCTTTTTTTGTGGTAAAAATTAAATCTTTATTCGGAACTTAAATGCAAATGTTTAATTAACAAAAAGCGAGTTAAATTTGTTAAAATTTGTGAAAATTACAAAAAGGTCATTACAGCTCTATGTTTAAAAAATCTTTTTTTTTTTACAAAATTAGGTTGTGTTACTTAAAATTAATAACGGGTATTTCCACCTCTGGCCCTGATAACCGCCTGCATACGATCAGACATGCTATGGATAATGTTTTTAATGTCCACCTGGGGTATTTCGTCCCAGGGGGCCACCAAGGCGGTTTTCAATTGACTGATGGTCTCTGGAGGGTTGGGACTGGATCGAATTCGCCTTTTAAGCATATCCCAGACATGTTCTATGGGATTCATATCTGGACTTCGTGCTGGCCACACCAATTTTCTAATGCTCACCTCCGACAGGTAATCATCGACGCAACGTGCTATGTGAGGTCGGGCATTATCTTGCATGAGGACGAAGTCTTCGCCGCCGATGAATCCCACGAATGGTAAAACATGTTCCTGGAGGATCTCTTCAATGTATCGCACTGCTGTTAGACGACCTTCAACAACTACCAACTCTGTGCGTGCGTCTGAACAGATACCTCCCCATACCATAACGGACCCACCGTGGAAACTGACGGTTTGCCTGGTAGTGATTGGCGGAAACCTCTCCCCATGCCTTCTCCACACACGTTCGCGTCCGTCTGGAGCTCTTAAGGCTACTCGGCATTTGTCAGTCCACAGAACTTTACTCCACTGCTCGTGAGTCCAATTTGCGTGTTCGCGAGCGCACCGTAGTCGAGCTACGCGATGGTGTCGGAGCAATTCTGGACCACGTGCTGGTCTTCGAGCACGCAGATTTCGTTCCTCCATTCTTCTTCTTACTGTTTGCTCACTTACGTTGATTCCTCTTGTAATTTGTAGCCGCTGCCGAATTTCGACCGCAGTAAGGAACCGATTTCGCAAAATTGCGAGAGTGATAAATCGGTCATCTCGCACTGATGTACACCTAATACCGCCACTACCTGGTCTCCTTGTGTATAGACCGGTCTGGTCGTACCTTGTTAAGGCGTACCTGAGAGTTGTACGCGGTACATTTAAAGTTTCAGCAATTTCTCGCTGCGTTCGCCCCTGACTTCGAAGTAACACAGCCTGAGCAACTTGAGCAGGTGTTAGGGTCATTGTTTTCCAATTCTGGAAGCGTAAATTACTACCGATTAATAAAAAAACTAAACATAAAAGATTAAATGCACGACTATTGGAATATCTAATTTTAACTCACCCGTCTTTTGTGCGTTTCACTAACGAACTAACGTTAAATGTCACAGAAATTAAACAAATGAACATTTTTGAGTGCTTACCCTCTTAAATTAACAAAAAAAATGGTTCTGACAAACTGCCACTCGAAATTCTCATACACGGTACAAAAATCGCCTGTTATCGGTCTGTTTATGTTTGGGCCATATTCCGTGCCGCTGACTGTATAAAAATGAATGTTTGTATGTCCTTTACAGAATCGTAAACTATAATACATTTGATCATGTGATGATCTTTAGCAAAGTTGTTGTGCATAAGCCAGAGAAGGTTTCTGAGCTGGTTCACAATTGGACACGGTAGGTGGCGCTGCTATCGGCATATCGATTGGGGCTTTTCCGGGCAGGACGACGTCTGCCGGGACAGCTAGTAATATTATAAAAGTTTATTCTTGTTTTTTTAGATTCTTTGTGCTTGTCTGTTTGTTCGGGATTCACGTAAAAACTATTAGGCTGATATTGATGCGGTTTTAGATGATCGATAGAAAATGCCCGGACTTAAAATCAGCGGTACATTATATCCCGGGTATCCCGCGGGTTTTTTCCGTGAGTGATTTTAAGTTGTTAGGACATGTATAAATTAGCTGATTGTGTCCAACGTGGACAAAGTTAAGTCGCGAGCGAATTATAGTTTAACTATAAGATTTATCCAATAATAAACGGTATATATCTATTCAACATATAGAACATCCATATCTACTGCAATTATATACTTATGTATATATATATAATTATAAATTTATACTAGAATGTATGAAATTATACTATGTATTATATATACCACCATCATCATATATTCTCAATTCATTGCTGGGGTTGTCTGGAAGAGGTCGTTTTTTAGCGATAAGACCGCCCTTTGTGCATAATGAGACATAATTTTAGTCTGTAAGCTTTTTTTTTGTATTGGTGCACAATAAAGAGTTATTGATTGAGTATACACACTTCTTCGACATGTCTTGCTTGTGTAATTTCTCTCCCCCATTACTATACAAGTAGGGCCTTACTTATAATCGTTCCTTAAATTTAAAGAAACTGCTCAGCAACTGATTAATGAAAATCTCACCCATAAACTCCACGTTAGTCGAATATTTTGGGTTACAACCTACGTTAATTATTCGAATTTCGTTTATCTGTGCTCCTCATAGGTACACAACAGGTAATACACGTTTATAAGTGAAAAAAGGGATATTCATTGATTAGGGATTGATTCTGATTATCTTACTTAAGAGATGCGTAATCGTTTCTTACCGAGATTATTATAAGCAAGGCCGGTAGTGTATACATATTGTTGGAATATCCAACAAAAAGTATTTATTACTTTGCTGTGACATAGTACTGGCTACCAATAGGAAATATTTAAATTTAGAACAAAGATGTTTCTTTCTTTTTTATTTCTATATTTTTTTCCCTCCATTGCTATTACAAATCTTAATTTTTTACGCACATGCAGTTTTCTTTAATAATTAAATTATCTACAGTCCACAACAAATTAATATTTAAAGAAGTGTTTAAAATATTCTTTATGGGCCTTCGAGCCGAATATGAACCAGCGACCTATGGATATTAGAGTCTTCTCGGTAACACCGGATGCCACATGTGCTATGAGTTACGGTTTTTTGCTAAAGGGCCCTTCATAAATTACGTCACGTAATTTCATGATTGTTGAACCCTCCCTCGTCCTTGTCAGAGCTGGTCACATTCGAGAGACTCCTTCCTTAGTATGATATTGCATATTATGCAATTCTACATCAAGCAATTATTGAATTAAGACAACAGTTCCGCAATAAGCTTATACAGTGAAACCTGGTGAAGTGAGACATCAAGGGACCTGCAATGTGGTTTCACTTATAGAGTTTTTCCACTTGCCCAATGTCTCAGATATTCAGGTATAAATAAATATCTGTCTCATTTACAGAGGTTATTTGAATTATAGAGGTGCGATTATTAAAATATAAAATAATGTGTTATGGAAACATCATAAATGAGTTTTAATTAAAAAAAATTATAATACAAATGGAGGTCATTGAGGCTCAAAATTACTTACGTAGTTAAGTGCAGTATTTGCAGGTAGAATAAGTATGTAAGCAAACAAAATGATGTTATCTCAGTTAAAGAGGTCTATGCATATAAAATTCACTCGCTGTCTTAGTTATAGAGGTAAATATGATGATATAACGGAAGAACGAATCCCAAATATAGAGGTTTGCTTCGTCCCACTAACAGGGGTAATTCAGTGCCAAGGTTTTGGGACCTCAGCATGAGTTTCACTTATGGAGGTTTCTCACTTATGCAGGTCCCACTTAACCAAGTTTTATTGTAAATATTACATTTTCAAATGTGACATACACAAAATTTAGGACCCCTCCCACCCTTCATAGATCCCTGGCCTCTTTAACGTGTGATGTAATTTATGTCATTATGTTATTCTCTACACAACTAATGCAAGTTTTGTACTTACCTGATTTTTCTTTAACAGCCTCCATGAGAGATTTAGTGATACTTGTGTCTGGGTAGTAGAATACGTCATGTAGTCGGTAGATTCTAGTCATAGGTAAAGGCTCCTGTCAAAGAAATATTTTTCAAAAATTTATTATATGCGTCAGTATAATATTATAAAAATTTAGACTAAGCTAAACCTTTTAGCTTTTAGGAAATCTATTTTTTATAGAAAACAGCATCTGTTTCTTAGGCTACATACAGTGTTAATAATAAGCTTCTTAGAATAACAACAAACCCACAAAGTAAAAATTCAGGTTTCCTATTTAAAAAAGTAGAGTAATACCCTGTCCAACCATTTATTTTACTTTGACATTAGCATGCCCATTAAGTTGCATATTTTTGTCAATAAATTTCAGATGTTATAATTATCATCTCTTATTGTTCCAAGCAATGTAGTAGTGCCATTATGTAAGTCATCTAATACATCCCTATTATATACGAAAATAACTGTCTATCTGTCTGTTCTCTTTTTATTGAAAATTATGGGACTGATTTGGCTGAAACTCTGTATATATGCGTGTGTATATATATATATATTTCTTTTTTTGTGCTGAGGATGAACATAGGATATACATATATATACTGTTTATCCCGAAAATTGGGATAGTTCCTGGTATAAACATATATTGGGCTAACTAACTCTCTATTTGTTATGCTTTTATAGAAAAACTATTGGACCAATTTGGTTCTAATTCGGTATATATGTGATTTTAACACCGAGGGTGGCCAAGAGTTACTTTTCATCCTAGATAATGGGATAGATTTATGTAAAGGTTATTCCGGAAAGTAGAATAATCTTTTTGGAATATAATTATTTTAAATAAAAAGCAAAAAAGGTGCATTTAGATTTAAGTCATACTTTTGATTTTATTTTCCTCTATGGGCTATATAGCTTATTTATTAATCAACACAGTATTTATAGCAAATTATATGAGTACAACAAATTGATTGAATTTATTGACATAGCAACACATGTTTTATATTAAACAAATCGGTAATACTTTAAACCGTCAGACAAGGCCTAAAAGCTAATTTACATTATTGAATTTGCAGGAAGTCAGTGCTGATTTCGTACTGGCATCATGTATTTTTATTTTGGAGTCAGCATCATACTGTCAAAATCAATTTACATGATGCCAGTATGAAGCCAGGACTGACTTCTTTTGAATTTGAAATCAGTAGCATTGGAATAGAATGGAAATCAGCCCTAATACTACTTTTTTTGAGCTACTAGGTACACCTGACATTGTGTTACCGTGACATTGGCTGAATCAGCGCAAGTAGCATTAGAACCAAATCACAAAGAATAGAATAGTTATTGGGATCTTACAGTCATCTTCACGGATCCTCCATCGTGATGAGAAAATGCTGGGCCATGTAGTTCTTTGAATAGTAAAAAAGTCAATATAAACAAAAGAGTAGGCGATAATATTTCTATTGGTGTATGAATAAACCTCCTCACTCTAACCACCAAATGCTTCCACATCAACACTATTAAAGTATTAAAATCCATTTTTAAAATGTTTGTTTAGATTTCACTTTAATGACTCATGACATAAGACACTTTCGTTTTTTAATGTTGCTACTTGCTACACTCTTTTAACAAACAATAATATGGTAGATTTAGACATTTATGTAAGGATTATTATAGAAGGAAAACAAGTCTGTAATATCCTATATCCATCTGAATGAACCTTTATGATTAAAACGATATTTTATTCTCCATAAGTTATGCTGTGATCTGTGAGCTATGCGCTTATGGAGCTACGCAAAAGCTGCGTATCTCCTTTTAATGTCCTTTGTGGCTGTGTAACAACTAAACAATTCAATTAAATTGAATCATTATAAGAGTAAAACAGTACTCTGTAATTATATGACTCACAACTAGGAAAACGACTATACTCTGTACTGTGAATTGAATCAAATCAATAGTAACAAGTTAGGGTCACGGCCGTTTCAGTCCATACAATTTTCTGTTCAGTACTTTGCAATGTTAGAAACAAGATTAATTTCCATTCACTCCCACTTCTCCTCCCGTCCATTTTATGTCAATTTCATAATTTGACGTTTAGCCTTTTGACGTTTGGCCGATTTTTTAAACACCGTCCACCAACGCAGTGTTACCAGATGGGGGGGATTCCCTGCAAATTCGGGGATTTAGCAGTTATAAACGAAGTGAAGTGTGCTGGGTTTACCATTTATTATATCATAATCTCAACTATTATTTTTTAATTTCATTATTAATGATTTTTTTAAATTAATTATTAAATTTATTAATTAATTTTATTTAATTTAATTATTAATTTCATTCCTGATGGATTTTGATAAAAATAATGAATGTATGAGAACAAAAGATAAAATTACCACTATTTAAAGCGCAAAAATTATAATTTGGAAAGTATTGAGACTTTCTCGTATTGAGATGTATATATATAAACTTTTGACCAATTGAATTTTTGAAACCTATTTCACTAACTAAATTGTCTGAAAATTCCACCATGAGGAGACATGCAATAGTTACATTTTCGTAAAATGCGCGGTGACAAAGAGGAAGTCTTTCTTTCCTTCTTTAATCTAGTATCCTACTTTAATTATTTGTGGCACTATTTTTAAATCATTTCCACTTCCAATTATGGCGCCATCTTAATTTGTTGCCCTTCAGTGGACACTTTTTAATATACTGAGATGGTTCTCCTTATACCTCTAGCCTCCATGCTTTGACGACAAAAATTATTGCTCTGAGGTTATATTAATACCTTGATAAGTTAGCATTACTCATAACGGATAAAAAAATTCACTTAAATTCTTGTTTAAAAGCAATCTTTTAGAAAATACTAGTGTACTCTAAAACATTACCCTTTCAAATTCCCGCAGAAACACGAAAGAAATAAAAAACGGTAGTCTGGCCAACCAGTTATGGCACAACTAAATGACGTCAAATTCAAAATATCTTCTCGAGTACACAACTGGCAATATTAAATTTAACATGACTATTTTTGAAGTGATAACTTCTTATGGGAGGGTAAACCGCGTCGTTACGTAATGCGTTAAAGCGCCAGTCTGGCTTCCCGTTCTCTCACACAAATTATAACTTCTATCGGTCGTTCCGCGACACGCACGTTTCTTTTTACATTAATTTGTTTTTTTAAATTAGATAATAAGAGATTTTGGTGACTATTCGTTTGACAGATAGTAGTGTTGCCCAAGAGCCTTATTAGACTATCATAGAAATATGATCATAGAAGTACGAATCCTATGAGACTACATATGATTCATATTCTCTGGGCCGCTTGGATAACGTTACTTAAATTTATTTAAGAAACACAAAACGCATTTAATACACTTAAATACAATTAGCGTCGTGCACAAAGCAAATTTTGCCGCTAAATATGTTTAAAGAACTGTCAACACGTTTTGTGTAAAGTGTATTTAGGCAGTTTAATATGATTAACTAATTTTATTTAAAGGCGATCGTTATTGAAGCGGCCCTCTATGATCATAGTTAAGGGATCCTATTTGTCAATAAGCATACAAATATGACCATATCAGCCGTTTAACCTCTAAAACGGCGTCAAAATGCAAGTAGCAATACAATTTCGACTGTAAGATCTTGTATATTTTGTAAGATTTCGAGCCCTTACCGCCATTTTATGGTAAGCGACACTTGCACCTAAGTATATTTTCTCTTGTACAGGTGTTTCAAACTACTATCAAACAAATTAATAGTTCGAATCACCTGTACAAGCAAAATATACTTAGGTGCAAATGTCGCTTAACATAAAATGGCGGTAAGGGCTCGATTTTTTATCTTCTTTTCTAAGTTCTGCGAATAAGGTGTTATGGACCCCTGTCTCTCTGCTTGTTTTGCTATACCCATGGTCTAATCCAAAACAGGTTTTTTTGTTGTTGTTTTCTTGATCATTTTTATCTTCTTTTTTATTAATGTAATTACTAAAATTGCACTAATTGAAACGGAAAACACGGTTAAATTATTATCCATCTTGATAGTCTCCTCAATAGTCTGTGATCTTGATAAATTATGAAGTTTATATGATCGTAAGTGTAATATGTAAAAATGAAGAACAGCATCATTTAAATATGATAATAGATAATATAATAATAGAATTTGACAGATATGGTCATATTTATATGATGAACATATGATAGAGTAATTGGGGCCTTAGAAAGACTCTGAATAAATAGCTTGTGACACGATTCAGGCTATATTAGTAGTTATGTTAGTGAAAAATTGTTTACTTAAAACACTGTTATTTGCAAGTTTCTTTTAGTTTGAAAATGTCTTATTAAAGTTTTATAAAGATAATGTATATTTATTTAATTATGGATAGACACAGGATAGTACCTATTAAAATTCAACAATTTAAAAATATATTTCTTAATATAAACTCACATTAAAAAAACATTTATTGAGTATTGAATATTACAAATCCATGTTCTCTGGCGACAATTAAAATGTGATTAATCTTCCCCCTTCTTCATCCTCATCTTCTACTTTGGGTTCTTCCACAATTTCCGGCTGTAAAAAAGTTTTTAAATGTTGCAATATTTTATTCGTCAATTTGTTTTCTGTGACGGAAGGGCCGCTTGCATAACGTTCCTTAAATTTATTTAAGAAACACTAAACGCATTTAAATACGATTAGCGTCTTGCACAACGCAAAATTTGCCGCAAAATATATTTAAAGAATTGTCAATACGTTTTGTGTAAAACGTATTTAGGCAGTTAAATATGATTAACTAATTTTATTTAAAAGATCGTTATGCGAGCGACCCTAAGGGCCATTTAAATTTAAATAAGACGAATCTGGTCACAGTCATTATCTATTACATTATCGCAGGTGAGACCCAAACATAATAAATAATTAGTATAAATAAGTGAATAATACGAAGGCATGTTTAAAATAATAAGTACCTCTGGTTCTAGTTCAGGTATCTCTTCGACGACCTGAAAATTATATAAACAAGTTTACAGTGACGCAGATTTATTTTTACTTTAACTTCAGTGGTACGGGGCGTTTTTAACCCCGTATTAAAAATTACAATTATGGCGACATAAGGCCCATCAAGCCCCGTAAGGTTTTAAAAACAAATCTTTTTGGCTTATATGTAAAATAGTTGATGGATTTTTTGTTGTGTTGTACTGTACTTGGAGTTACGTAAACTCCATATTAACTTTAGTATAGGTACTACGGAACTCTGACTTGATATCACATCTTAGATAAATATATTAATAATTAAGATAAATATCAACAAAGTGATCTTACGAGATTTTGGCGGAAACTGAATACCTATGTGCAATTTTCATTTTCTAAAAATGTGTAAAATTAGTCTAAAATGAACAATAGTTGTAGGATATTGATAGTTTTTGAGCAGTAATTATGTGTTTGTGAGAAATGTGAACTGCATAGTCAATAGTGGACTTTTCACATGACTTGTCACATGAACTCCGTCGAATAGCACCAGCTGGTAACCTACAGTTCAGCTGTGCTATACATAGGCTTAAGAAAATGAAGAACCTAAAAATTGTAATCTGAGATCTGGCTTAAAGGAATAGCTGCCAAGCCATAAACCTAAATAAAATAATAAAGAAGCGATCTTACCACAACCTCCTCCTCCTTAACGCTCTCCTCGTCTTCATAATCATCGCCATATCCTACCGGGAAAAGGGTCAGGCATTCTTTTTCGCCGGAAGCGACGTCGGCGCTTATGTAACAAGGGTTCAGTCCAGCCAGCTGGAGGAGGGGCAGGCTACGTTTGCGGGAGACCATGACCGCTATGCGATCTTTGCTGTGGTGGAGTTTGAATTACGTCTGAATGCATTTGAAATCTATAATACTAGCTGTCGTCCGCGTGGAATTTGCTTTCAAAACCCGCCGATTTTGAAACATTCTTCCTTGGTACTCTGCGCCTATTGGTCTTAACGTGATGATATAATTATAGCCTATAGCCTTCCTCGACAAACGGGCTATCTAACACTAAAATGATTTTTCAAATTAGACCAGTAGTCCCTGAGATTAGCGTGTTCAATCAAACAAGTAAACAAACAAACTCTTCAGCCTTATACTGGAATAGACTATATAAACAATGGAGAACACTATGTATTTTGTTTAGATTTCTTGTTTGTTTGTTTGTCGGTAGTAGATAGGTATCTTATAAAAATATGTTTAGCGCGTTTTTCTCGAAACCGCCATTTTGAAATTACTGCGTTTGCTATAAGTAAGGCCCTTCAAATTTAAATGAAAACTTACTTAACCAAACTAATAGCTGCAATTGTGTTTTTGGTGGATGCTTTAGAATAAAATACCTAAGTGGGCGCTCGACAATACAAGTTCGAGAACTAAAAATACCATGTGTGTACATTGACGCTATTAAAAAAAGGAACAACTGGAATAGACTGTATAAACGATAGAGGACACGGTCCAATTTTTTTAGACTTCTTGTCTGTTTGTTCAGGACATTAGCTAATGTGGTGCCGGCGTCGAAGAGGAAACTGGAACCTGGCCACTGATGCCGGAAGACAGCCCAAAGTTGTTATGGCGGCATAGTTTACATTAGGGGCTGTAGCCATCCAGACGGGCAAATAACCTACACCTGGCTATGTATTGTTTTGTCGCCTCTTACGACAGGCCGCCCGACCTTGTAAATGGAAATAGTATTCTTTCTCCGTGCACGGATAACATTAAAATGATAAGATAAGATAATACAATTAAAAGAAAAGATAGGAAGTGTCCGATAAAAGTTATCTTAATCTAGACATCTACAGCGCTATCTGTTCGCCCGGCGTTCTAGATAGTCCTATCCGCGGACATTGGCATATGCGTTGTTATGGCTTTGTAGCAGCGAGAGGTACAGGTTAAATGATACTTCAGATGGCTTTTAGTAGTATTCACTGTCGAGTGTTGATATGAACTAAAGTGAACTAATTTATTTTGGAAAAGGTAACCTTAAGTACAAATGTTAACAAGTCGTACTGCTAGTAGAATATATAGCACAGTGTGTGAGCGGGCGGTGTGCCAGACCGACTCGTACTCATTCTACGGGACTTCCTCAAAGACCGTAGATTCAGATTCCGAGGGGAGGGCACCCGCTCCTCCTCTCATACCATCTCAGCAGGAGTCCCTCAGGGCTCCGCGCTCTCCCCTCTACTCTTCTCATGCCACGGCACCACCACACCCAGCTAGCCCTATATGCGGATGATATCGCCATATTCAGTAGCGACCCCAGCAGATACAGAATCTGCAATCAACTCAACACCGCCGTCAAAGAACTAGGCGACTGGTTCCGTAGATGGCGGTTTGAGGTGAATCCCGAGAAGAGTGCAGCTATCATGTTCACTCGTAGCTCTCTCTCACCCAATACCCGCCCCACCAACCAACTTATGCCCATCAAGCTATTCGACCAAGTTATCCCTTGGGCTAACGAAGTCAAGTATCTTGGGGTAACCCTCGACAGAGGCTTGTACTTCCACAAGCACACCAGAGTGGTCAGGAAAACAGAGCATACTGGATCCTCGGCCGACTCTATCCGATGATATGCAAAAGAGTAAGATGAGCCTTAGAAATGAGGTGACTCTTTACAAAACTTGCATCCGCCTCATCTTGAACTATGCGAGTGTGGTCTTCGGCCACGCCAGCGATGCTAAAATCTGGAAACTGCAAAGAATCCAGAATCACTTTTTACGTGCTGCAGTCGACGGCCCGCGCTATATGCGGCTCGCCGACTTGCATCGCGACCTGGAGCTTCCCTTCATCAAAGACTATATTATCTCA
Organism: Dendrolimus pini; assembly: GCA_949752895.1. NCBI lineage: Eukaryota > Metazoa > Arthropoda > Insecta > Lepidoptera > Lasiocampidae > Dendrolimus > Dendrolimus pini. The sequence continues at coordinate 17,600,243 of OX457141.1, read as the reverse complement.
CTATCGCGCAGATTCTTTGACCGTGCCCCCCATCACCCGAACCCTCTGGTGATAGAAACGGTCAACTACAAACCCACACCAAACGCCCCCACGAGTAAACGTCGCCCTCGCAATGTACTCATTGACGAGCCTGACAAAATCACCCGTCTCCTTGCGATTATGAACCCCCGAGGCTCAGAACATCAGCCTGGCATAACAGACGCAGACACAACAGACGCCGGAGAGCCCCCGGCTCGAATCCTCTTACACAATCGTAAGACCCACCAATCCAAATCACTCATTACAGACACAAGTAGCCATACAAGATTAGCTTAGGCGTGTTGCTGGAGAGTTTCTTCCGCCGCTTCTTCTCCTCCAGCTATAACACGTTGCGAAGCGGTAGTAATGATAGACTAGGATCGGCTCCGCCGGCGGAGTCGATGACGAGTCCCCAAATAATCACTTCAGCCTGTTGGCTTAGCTCATTCCGCCTTTTACGGCTTGTTCCCAATATAGAGTCAATCCCCCGCAGCGGTTGAGCCGAGGTCGAACCTCACAGGAGGTGCCTCCTCGAGCGTGCTGCTTCCGGGCTGAACGCCTCCGCTCCTACGGAGTCGGGAAGCCCCCAAAGCCCGGTATCGCTGAAACAGCCATCTGCGGCTATTCAGCTGAGTCAGCTCCAAAAAAAAAAAAATGCGCTAGTCAGTAGTTCGCTGTCCGCTGTGATGACTAGACGTATACAACTCCCATAGCTTAATCGAGCGAAACGTAAGTAATTAAGTATAATACTTACTAACATTATTTACATGTCGTCGCTTTACTGCAAGAATTCATTAACTGCGATATTATATGCGCATGTAGACGTTGTTTTTCTTTAGAAGAAAATTGTCATACATTACAAGATGGCTTTTTGCAATGAATTTAAGTAGTAGGGCTCATTCCTTTAGTATCTCACAACGCCAAAAATGCTCTATCTACCGTTCTACGTGGCCACCAAGGTCGTTATGGTCGTGGCGAAAACGTCACTAAAGCGTAATTATTTTCGATTACTACGTGAGCGAAAATGTTAACATCATTAGTAAGTTTTCACCACGACGCTTTATTATTTCGAGGTTTTTCTTTTCAAAAAGATTATTTCTGGGGATTTTTGATAAAAGTTTGGGAATCAAATTGACAGTCATCTGGCAAACACTGATTAGACTGCTTCGGTTAGCGCGCGAGGACAGTCTTGCCACGGTTATCATGCAACGCTAAACATTTAACAGCAGTTCACCTGTATTCTATAATGTAAACTTTTCAATATAAAATGTACCTCAAATAGTTGTTTCATTACACATAACTAACACACAACTATACACCACAATACTTTGTATCTTGGCAAATGCCGACTTTGCCGTGAGATAGCCGATTATAGGCAAAAGATGGCGCAGTGACTGCCGTTTTTTTTACTAAGAAATACGTTGTCATCACGGTAACGCGAACGTAGTTTCGCTGGCACATACTAGATATTTATGAATAAAAAACAAGCATTTACTACTTACTACTATTTTATACTTACTGTTTTCTTAATCTCTCCATTTTATCATATTGCTTTACAGTGTAAGCTACATGCTCTGCCGTGAATGGATCGTCTCCAACGAATATTCCAGTCTAAAAACGAATAGCATTCATCATCGCAAAACGAATCCAGTGGGTAAATAATAAATGAAATTGTAAGAGCGCCATCTAATGAAAAGTTGCCTTTAGTAAGTTACAAATCTACCTATTTTCAAACCAACACTAGATAGCGTCTAAAATAAAAAGATATTCCCGATTAGCTAATTACTGGTGCTCCGTCTAATGGCACCTTCGCCACCAGAGAGCGTCATCAATAAAACTGACATTTTCATTTCGATATCGTGCGCAAAACAGATTTCCGTCGGTAATTACATTTCTGTGTAATAAAAATACTAATATTGCAATAATAACGAAAACATTGATAAAATAACATTTGTGTTAGCATTGCCATATACAGAGTTTGGGAATAATTCGAGTGTTGTATTCGTTGATCAAACTTAACTCTAAATCCCGCATCATAATTGAGCAAAACATGACTTACAGCCAGTATCTCGTCCTTGTACTGGTTAATTATATCCTGGACTTCGTGACGCTTCTCAACAGTAAACATTACCAGTACATGTGGCGGCAGATATTCCGACTCTATCGGCGCTTGTTCCAGAACCGCCTAAATTAGGAATTACTTAAATAAATACATTCTGTGTTATGTTACGTTTAAAACTTTAAACCTTATTATTAAAAAGAGCCAAATATTAAACATTTATAAGCAAGTATTTCCCAGTGGCTTCAGTAGCGTAAACTTCAAATTCTTAATCCTTATATTGTCACATTTTAGGAATGAACAAATCACTAACGAATCGATTAATGGAATTTTTAGTTACAATTTATTATTTTATAAGTTTGTGAAGAATCAACCGTATATTTATTGTACATATTATTGCACATTATAAATTGCAATGAGTTACTTTCAATCCAGAAAGACAAGTAAAATTAGGTAAACCTCTTATATAAAGAACTTTATTATAAGTGTTCATCCATAAATGTTGTCATTAACATCAATAGTTATAGAAAAATCCCGGATCGATTTCTGTCTTCCTTTATTTCATTCAAGTTGCTTTAAAACCATAGAACTAACCTTTGGAAAGAACAACGCCAAACCATTAGCTTTAGCCAGTTCATTGGGTGGCGAATATAGCCCTGGTACGAACAAGCCTCCTGGCGGTATGTATTCTTCATCCTCAACTGAAACATCTGAGTGGAACACTTCTTCTTCTTCCACCTTCTCTTCTTCTTCCACCTTCTCTTCTTCTTCCATCTTCTCTTCTTCTATCTCTTCGGCCTGTACAGAAGAAATCCCAGTAGAATTCATCATATTTACGGCATGGTTGGCTAAAAGTATAAGGTAGGTAGGTAGTAGTTAATGTATCTTCAGGTTAGATTCTAAAGGTAACAAATTATTTTTGTTACTTGCAAGTAATTTGTTTCCAATCTAAGTATGCTTAATTTATAAAGAGATTGCCGAGTCGAAATGTTATCTAGCAATTTTCAGTATCAGCAAAGGTTTCATTTTTGAAAAAAAAGTACGCTGGAACAATAAAAAAAATTTAAAAAAATATTCAAGCCAAGTTGCTCTGTTATTTTTGTTCTACAATTTAAATACCCCATTTACTTTTTAACTCGAATGATAACAGAAAAGAGGAAAAGTCATACAACTCTTGCGATGTCACGGGTGTTTACTTCCTTTTATAAGCGTTCCATCCCTGTTCGTCCACAAAAGCCAGGGATACTTACTGGGACTTCTTCAGTGGCTTCTGTTTCAGCATTTTCTTCTCCTACAACTTCCTCGGGCGCTACTGCTTCAGGGTCTGCTGGTAACTGGAAAATTACAAGAAAACAAGTTGTTTATGTTCATATATCACTTTGGTCAATTATGGAAAGATTGTGATATAATTCACCATCTTTTAACGGTTTTCACGTTCTAAAGATACCTAATACGAGATAGCTATATATTCTAATCAGTTATCGTGAATGAATACCAAAAGCATCAGTGCCACCATCTGATGACGCCGTTTTGAACCCTGACAATGAATCTTAAGTAGGTTTTGGCCTAAAGTGCATATTTTTATAATTGTCATGACAATGAAAACATCTGCTATTCAGCCTCGGACAAGCTTAGATTGTTTACCACTTGTTCATGTGAAATGTCAAGGCACAAGTTCAATATATTATTATTCTACAAAGTACTACTTTACAGGTATTATGGTACACATACGGACTTACCCCTGCTTGAATCCTCGCCATTCTTTCTTCCTCTTGACGTTGTTTTTCGACTCTCTGTCGTTCCTCCTCAGCCTCTCTTGCCAAACGAGCTTGTTCCGCTGCCAGCCTCTCTCTATCCGCTTTCTCTTCGCGCTATATATCACAAAAATCTTTATAAAACTAAGGACGATTATTAACGCTCTCAGAGTCTAAGGGAAGATTAACATTAATTTCTCTAATCACTATACCAACATCATCTTCAGCTTCTTATGTTGTTCTATTAGCTACGTTACAAATTTTAAAAAAGATATACCAGCTTCTGCATCTTCGCTTCGTATCTATCTCGTCTCACTTCTCTCGCAGTCTTGCTTATGGTCGCGTATCTTTCATACGCTGGTATTGGGGGCACTTGCTTCTCTGGTGGAACATCTTCCTTCGGCACTGGGATTTCTTCATATAGAGCATATCTTAATAATTCTGCAATCATTTTGTTACTCTTAAAAAATTGTTACTGGTAAAACTGATCAAGTGTAATGAAAGTATCAAAAGGCCACAACTTTATCCATGGTCCTGAACAAATCTGTATTATGTTCACTATTAAAATATATCATGCTACAACCGAGACGATTCAAGGTGGGAACCATAATCGTCAAGCTTATATTTGTGCACCAAATGAGTAAAAAATTGAAAGACTTAATAAGATTCTTTTCAAGTTTCAAATTGTTATTTAATAAACTGTCAAAAGCATGATAAAGCCTGTGGCAACATTTAATCATGCACGGTCTTAAAGCATGTTTTTACTGGGCGATGGATGATCACTAAGAACGAGAAACAAGATACCAGAAATTATCGGAGTACTTACATAAGTATACACATTGCGATCCAATAATGAAAAATGAACCAATAGTGTTAAGGATTTGTATACACGAACGTGTGGAAAGATGATCCCTCAAAAGATTGGAGATGGTTGGTGAGGGATCGGACACAATGATGATTCAGGGGAAGTATATGTCATGGACGCAAACTGACTGCCGTCAATGTGTAAAAAGGTATGATAAAAAATCACTGCCCGTGAAATAAAAACTATTTCTATTTTATTAACTTACTGACGAAATCGCGACTGTCTGTCTCAAACATCTTGAACAGTATCACCAGAGCTTCATTCTTAGTCAACGAGTGAAGGCAAGCTTCGTTGAGTTCCACGTCGCTCATGTACAATGCTTCACGAACCTTTTCTTCAGTCAACTGAAAGGTTTCTTTAGCTCCCACTTGAATGTCTGAAACAATAAATAGGACAAGTTAAGATTTACGGCATAAGAGGCCTTACAGAATAATTCTGTGGTCTATTGGGCTAAAACTTGCTGTGTCTAGTTCATTGCAATTCAAAGATTACTGATGGAATTCTCAGCAGGAAACATCTTAAATGCACTTTCCATCTTTTTCTCTGGTCTATGTGTCTGGAATCGACCTCAGAGTTGATTATTATTGTACATTGCCCATAACACAGGTGTAATTTGCTTAGCTTGTGAATATTCAAATGTGTTTATCTACCGATTTATTATTGTTGCTATTAAGTACATTAATAAAGGTGCTTAACTATAATCGTTTTCGATATTCTGCGTCATATTCCATCCCTGTATTTCACCTTCTATTTCAGTTTACATTCCTCCCATTTTAACAGAGATATCTCTATCCAAATTAGACTTTATATAATTGACGATTACAGTTCTTTTGGCTCGATCGGTATGATACCACGCTCTCACAGAATATCGACGTGAAATGGTTACCCTTGAGCAAATTCCAATGATCCACTTCCCCCTCTCCTTAGCCCATCTTCCCTATTACATTCCTTTATTCCGGTTGTATTCCATTTCTCCTGTAATACAACCACAAAAGTTACAGCATTCGTAAAATACTTACTGATTATGTCCCATTTTTCATACAAGTCATAGTGGGCTTGGTGACAATGCGGCCAGAACATTATGAAATTTAACCTCTTCAAGTTCCTGGAAAGTCGTTCATTGACGCGTTTCTTTCTTGCTGCAAGAGTCAAAACGCGTAGACGTTCAACCTGCTCTTTGAATTCTTCTTCTAATTTTAAATCTTCTTCTAATTTTGACTGTTATAAAAAGAATTTTATTACTATGAGATCGTCGTCAGCCAATTCCAGTCTATTGCTGGACATAAACTTCCTCAAGTTTAAGGTACTTATACCAAATCCTCCTCTATGTTCATCCAACCCTTAGCGTCATCTTTCTGGGGATTATAAATCAACTGGACCCGAGCAGACCTACCAAGATAGTTTCCACTATCGGACTCGTCTACTCCCTTGGTGATTAGCTCTTTGATATACGCGTCTAACCCACTGCCACTTTAGTTTGCAAACGTGTTATTTTAGTGTTCCTTTTGTTACTGGAGAACAGCAGACAGGCTCACGGCTCATTTGATGGATAGTGCTTAACGTTGCCTACGGACACTTGCAACACCAAACGTATTACCAAAGTGCTGTCGGACGACTGGCTTCTGGCCACTGATGCCGAAACAAAACTCAATGTTGTAATGACGGCATGCTCTAGCCCAGGTATAGAAACTATCCAGACCGGCAACAGCTCTACCGCCATAGCTGTGGGTTGTTTTTTTGCCTCTTATAATACGCATCCCAGCCATAGGAATCAGTATGAGAATATTGATTCCTTTTCCTTCATACCTATTCATGCAGGACCGGAGAAGACTCCGGTCCTGCATGAATAGAAGTTTACTTTTGTTCTTTTAAGAATCTTCTGCTTACAGATTTTACCCATAAGAGAAACACCTAATGTAGCCCGCGAAGCGAGTTTAACTTTGAGGACTAGCCCCATTGTTATTATTCACGAGTCGGCAGAGTATATCATATCTGGTAAGACTGCACTGCTACAAGATTCGCGTCTTCAAGCATTGCGTAACGATCAACAAGACTTGAGGAAGATTATCGAATGCCGTCCACCCCAATTGGATCTATTTCTGTATTAGATAGACAATTAGAGAATATATTAACATGGTTATGAGCGACATTGAAACTAATATGGGATATGACAATAAGAGTATACATAGCACAACATAGCCACCCGGCTGCACTCAACAAGCACCGCCGTCCACGGGTAGACACCGCGTTGTAAATCTTTGGACCTCGCGTGGGTAACGCATGTACAACGTGTTAACGCATCTACAAATCGCCGAATAGTCTCGGCGATTGGGACTCCTGAGACTACACTAATACAACGCCTCATCAGCGAAATCTCCGACATGCATCGAACATAAAATATAGTATGGAAAATTAGAGTAGAAAATAATGACACCACTTTTATGTCACAAGTCATTGTGATACTTATTAGTAATTTTCATTACTACGTACAACATCGCGCAAGTATCTAGTTGTTTTATTAACGACATATGCATTTTATCACCATAACCTATGTTTACTTTAAAAATAATTACTAATATTTTGATACTTATGCAACTTGTGATAATTAACAGAACAAATATTAGATTAAAAACTAAATGAACCATTACAAAACATTGTTTCTTGGTAAATATCGATATATTATGTTGAAAATATTTTTTTTTATTCCACTAGACATCTTTGGTAAACTTTAAAAACCACTGCTCGTGTGAAATTTAGTATTATATTTAGTTTTTGTGAAATTTAGTATTATATTATATCCGTATTTAGTTATTTTTAGAGGATTTTAGACTTGGATCGACTTTAAAAAAAACACGGATAAATTAGCTTTGTTTATAATTCACTGACATTGGCTACAAATAAGATAGAAGGCAAAAAAATAGTACATATTTGAGACTTTATAGCCAGTTTATAGTTATATGTGAATCACTCCAAGCAGTTAGTTGTCTCAGAGTGGTTTACTCGACTTCCGCGCGTGGACAGCTTGCAAGCGAGGTGACGATGGCTCTAACGAGCTATGAACGTAAACTTACAGCTTCTTCAGGTAGCATCTCATAGATATGCAACTTCGGTCTCTCGATGCCAGTGTCAATTTCTCTCTGCATCAAACCCAATTCATCTTCTATTATACGACATAGCTCTATGCCATTAGCACCAAACATCGCACGGGTTAACTCCCCTTTCTGCTCCAAGACATAACAAATATATAAATCAAATAAATAAACGTCAGACAAAAACACATATATATTTTAATCAAGATACGCTTGTGTTATAGAGAATGGCGGAGAGTCAAATCACTGAGACACATTTAATAAACTCACTGAAAGACGCAGATTTTGTACAAGCGTATCTACTGTTAATAGTAGACATAGACATAGACAACACTTTATTGTTCACCATAACAAAAATTACGAAAAAATGCACAACAAGACAATAGTTACTTGGTAAAACAAAACGCGGCCTTATCGCTAAAAGCGATCTCTTCCAGGCAACCTGACTTAAAAGGAATTCTTAAATTATCTATAATTATTATTTAGTACAATAAAAGAAAAAATAAATAAAAATGACATACATGGACAGCAGATTACAGTCAAAAGTATAATAAACTATAGCGAAGGAGTTGGAATAAAATGTTGAAGAGTGTTCAGGTGCCATTAACAGGAGATTATTAGTGGAGCGCAAACTAAGTGTATGTGACGTATGAAGGAAGTTGAAACATTCCTTAAGATAAGGAGGGGTGTAAGGTATAAACAATATACGATATATTAACTTGAGAAGATGAGCATTCCGGCGAAGTGAGATAGGCAACCACTCGATCTTTTTGCGATATTCAGAAACGTGGTCATATTTTTTAAAACCAAATATGAACCTTATGCAAACATTTTGAAGACGCTCGAGCTTAATAAGTTGCTCTTGAGTGAGATTAAGATAGCAAGCATCAGCATAGTAGAGGATGGGTAGTAGTATTGATTGAGCAAGCGAAATCCTAGTGGCAGTCGGAAAGAAATTTTTCAGTCTCCTAAGGGATGCATAGGATGCAAAAATCTTGCGGCTTAGTTCAGTAATGTGGGGTCGCCAACACAATTCCTTGTCCATTATTACGCCAAGATTCTTTACTTGATCGCTTATAGGAATAGGCGTATCATGAAAGACCACATCGGGAAGCAGTGAAAAATCTATTTTTGCTATGGCTCGCGAGCTACCAATGATGATGGCCTGAGTTTTATTGGGATTGATTCTAAGTCCATGGGAAGTACTCCAGTTGTATATGCGGTTCAGATCATCAATAATAAGCTTAATAGAGTTATGTAGGTTGTCTTTAGGCGCCTGAGTATAAATCTGCAAATCGTCTGCATAGAGATGGTAGGAAGAAGATAAGTTTTTCGAGATAGTGTTTATAAAAATAGAAAATAGAAGAGGAGATAAAACGCCGCCCGGAGGAACCCCGGCAGAGAGATTTTGCCACGATGACAACATATCATCGATACGAACACGTTGCCGGCGTTCAATAAGGTAACTATGAAACCAATCAATTGCGGATGGAGATATGTTGAGAGAGCGGAGAATTTCCGTAAGTATATCAAAGTCTACGTGATTGAATGCACTGCTAAAGTCTAGCAGTGACAGAATAGTCACCAAACCTCGGTCCATGCCTTGGCGTATATCATCAGTGATTTTAACTAGTGCGGTGGTTGTACTGTGTCCCGGGCGAAACCCAGATTGATGAGGATTCATAAGGGATTGTGTGTTGAGGAATATGCTAAGTTGTTCGTGTACAAGACGTTCTAAGACTTTAGAGAGAAAGGGAAGGATAGATATGGGACGAAACTCAGAAAAGGTTGAGGGGATTAGGTTTCTTAGGTAAAGGAATAACCTGGGCTTCTTTCCACACAGTAGGAAATATACCAGTAGCTATGGAGCTGTTGACTATGTTAGAAATGATAGGACTGACGATATCAATTATGGGGAGTATCATGTTTCGACTAATTCCGTCACTGCCGACTGCATTAGAAGTAATTGACTTTATAGCTTTCTCAACATCACAAACCGAAAATTGATTAAGACAAAAGGGAGAACACTGCGGAGTGGGAAGAGAAGATATCGAATTAAGTGTATAGTATTTCTTATTAGTGCCATCTATTAAGTCTGTATTAGTGGCTCCATCTATTATTAAAGATTTAGACTAGTATTTGCTGTAATTTTTAAAGTTGTAATACAAACATTGTATAAATACTGCAAGCCCGCCGTTTATATTTTTATTTTTTTAATGCAGGAATTTTGCAGAGAGGCAGACAGAAAGCGGTTACCATCGCCTATGGACATTTGCAACACCAAAGGTGCTATAAAGACGCTGCTGCTCTCTTAAGGGAGACTGGAACGTGGTCACTAATGCCGGAACACAACTCAAGGTTGTTATGGCGACATACTTAGACATCCAGTCGGGCAAATGCCCTACCACTTGACTGTGGGTTGTATAATGTATTGTCGCCTCTTTCGACAGGCTGCCCGGCCGCAGCAAAACGTATTCTTTCACCGTTCCTGCACGGATAGAACACGGCACGGTTCCTGCTGCCTGTGTATCGGGCATACTTCGTTCTAAGTTCAAATAAAACAGTTCTCAAAATTCTACGTGTTTCGTTATATAAATCCCACAGTACCACAACCAATGCCGTTATTAGTATGTAAAAAGAGTTAAAAAACGCATTTACCTAATTATTTAAACTATTACTTTATTTAAACTAGCTAGAGCTACATTGAAATGTGCATCCGACCAACATCGAAGTAAGAATGATTTTTCAGTATATAAAAATACTCTGCGAAAATGATTTTTCGTCACCACGCCCGCTAGCTATTAAATGCGTTTAGTAAACACAACTACCCGCAAATATTACAATACTACAATAACAGGTGGCACTACTTGAAATTAGTATAAAGTTCAAGTTACCACTATGAATAAGAAGACGGGTTCGCTTTTACCCTTGAATCTGGATAGCGCGTCTATTTTGTCAGCACATGCCTAAAGATAAATTATTGTTGATAATCAATTTAAGTATCTCAATAATATACATTTATTTATCTAAATCTTTATATATATATATATATATATATATATATATATATATATATATTTCTTGTGTGCGTGTGTATGTCACTGAACTCCTCCTAGACGGCTGGACCGATTTTGATGAAATTTTTTGTGCGAGTTCCAGGGGATTCGAGGATGGTTTAGATTCACAATTGGACCCTGTAGATGGCGCTGCAATCGGGTTCTAAATTTTATTTCTTCAGGGCAGGACAACGTCTGCCGGGACAGCTAGTATACTATAAAACTAGCTGTGCTCATGAAGTAGTCCGTGGGGGTTACATTTTATACTGAAAACATTCTGAATCCTGTAAGATAGTGTTTTTCAATCTTTTTGTACACGCGACCCCTTTACAGATTTTAAAATTTTGGCGACCCCCTTGGTATATAGACAGACAAAAAGCTAGTAATTTAAAAGACTTAGTCTATGTTATTTCTCTCTTATGTTACATAAATTCATTATTAGAACCTATTATAGTCTGCAAAAAGCTTCTGAGTGTAGAAAGTGCCTAAGTACAAGGTATAAATTGAAATAGCCTTTTCCCTTTTGCCGGCGACCCCCGAGCTAGGCTCTGCGACCCCCCTAGGGGTCCCGATCCACAGATTGAAAAACACTGCTGTAAGATATATATATGTAAGAAGACTACCTTTGAGTAAGTAAGTTTTTTGTGTATTTGTATTTTATGTAATGTTGGTGTAAAATAAAGAGTATTGTATTGTAAAACATTGAAATCTGTTTAGCCATTTCAGAGCTCATACGAGAACTTTTAAATGTAACTATAATGACTAAATATTACTAGTACCTATGCCTGTCGCAATCTGAGTTACTTTAAAACCTAAGACCATTAAACGTAAGTTGAAAACATTATAATTTACAATAGAAACAGTTTAATAGAAAAATATTATATATTTATCAATATTTTTTTTTTAACTGAGCAATGAAAAAGAAAATTACAATGTTACCTTCACCATGGCAATACGATCTTCCCCTATTTCAAGTTTGCCCTTTCTTATGGCGTTGCCAGTTGCCAGACAATAACCGCAGAATTCCGAATAAACTTCCATACCTAATGTTGCAAAATACATCTTAAGAGTTTTAGCTTCATATTTCTTTTACTCTGATAGTTATTTAAAATAAATAAAAATATATATCTCATGATGGGAAAAAGAGAAATAACATTTCAACAAAATCATCAACAAAACATTGACCATTACAGAGGTAGCTGAGCCATAGACCCAAGTTTTAAGGATGTATCAGCCTCTGTATTCTTCTATCGTACTTACATGGAAACAAACTTAGGGGTGCGGTATAGTTACAGGGCGTATTTATTTATTATTTTCGATATAAAATGTCCAGCCATACAGCCTCCGCCAGGTCCCGGTCGAAGGTCCAAGAAATGCTGGTTTGACGTTGTGAAGGATGACATGCGTGCCAATGGTCTTAAAATGGGGGATGCTGAAGACCGCGTGAAGTGGAGTAGAAAAAATAGGAAAAACGGACCCTGGGCGCCGGAGTGAACGCTCCGAACACAACCGAGATATAACGCTCGGATGATGATGATAAAGTCTATTATGGGTAGTTATAAAAAAATAACCACGTAGATTAAGGCGGCCGTGGCCAACGATCTAACGTGGTCCGATTTCTTGAATTACTATCATGTAAAGACTTACATATCAACTGCTGGGCATGAGCTTCAAGATACGCTTCAAACTCTTCGTTTTCTTCTACGGTATCTTGAATAGAAACCTGTCCTTTGCGAGCCATTATTTTTATTTCTTAAATAGCAAGCGGAAACCAAAGAGTACATTGAATAACATAAATCTATTTTCTTTTTTATTTGCGAGTTGTCATCATGTAAAAGAATTTTAGTCAGAAATAATATTTCTCAGATATTAAGGTTTTTTTAAAAATGTATATGAACTTTTTTTTACAAGTAAAATAAATTCGATAAGTGTTTTGCAGGCCGCGCACAAGTAAAGGTTCTGTACACAGAGTACTTTATATATACTGGTAGTTCTGTAGAAGTCACAAATGTCGTTATTTGTTATCCACAGTTCCGAGTTTAATAGGTTCGCAATAGAAAAACAACTATATAATATTTACGATCATCGTTATCTATTTCCTTTACCATACGTAACAAAACAGTTAGCATGGCTTTTAGTTACATGTTAATAAGCGGTTCACGATTTAATTCCTACAATTTAGCCATGGACTCTTTATCTATTCTCTATTATAATTCCTCCTTATCCAATTTGATTGATACATAATTATCAGGACACTTGTATCTACTTCGGCGTTTCGAACAGGATAATGGCTTTTTTTAGGTTCTTAAGTCGAAGCATCAATGACAAAATGAAACTGCCAGTATCGATTGAATTATATTTTTTGCTACCCTCTTTTAAAAATAAAAACAAGGTTACCAGCCGTTAAACACAGGCTATTATTTCCTATTAAAAGAAAATGTAGACTGTTGTTGGGCGCAAGATACCACTAAGGAACCTTTAGACCATGTACCATTAGAAACTGATCTAAGTTCAAATTGTGCGTCGTTTAGTATTTGTAAATTTAAGGCTGTATAGGCATGATTTTAAGATTTAAAATATTAGTGATAATAAGTAAAACTAATAAGTATGTACCTTTATAATATAAGTATAAAAATAAATAAAAAATTGTACGCCCAACCAGCAAAAAACATGTGCTCAGTGTATAACAACAAGACCTATAGTATAACCATGTTTTTATGCAATAAATTATTTTTGATTTGATTTGCCATTAATAGGAAGACGAGTAAAGGACATTATATAATAGAGTTAAGTGTTTATGACAGTAAAGATTAAATAAAATAAAAGCATAAAAAAGAACAAGAATAAAAAAGAAAATATAAGAAGAAATAGTTAAAAGTATGATTAAAGATAAAGAAAGCCGGCTAACCTTGTCCGTCCGGTGGAAGAGATAAAAAAAAATAGAAAGACGAAGTCTTGAACTCTCAAAGTGAAACTGGCTAAAATTAGGATAAATTAATATAATAAGTCACTCGTAAGATACATACACTTCAACACATATTAATTAATGTCACACACAAGAACTATAATAAGCGTGTTAAATTTAAAAAATTAAATCCAGAAATAAAGCTTTAAAAAAGGGTACGGAACTCGAGTCCTAAAATGTTGACTATAGCTAACTTCAAGGCGTCGGTTGACTATAGCTAACTTCATGGTGTAGCTTTTTCGCGTGACGGTGTGCGCGCGCATCGTAAAAATTTACTCTCATCATTTTTCCCTAACGCGCCTAAAGAAGTATAACTTCAAAAAAAACTGGCTAAAGGATGACGATCGCATTGCAGTGTGCTACGAATGCACCGAGTACACTGTACCAGACGCGTTAGACAAGTTTTCATACAGAAGTTTTTAAACAATGCTTCACTTCATTTTTGTCACGTGTTTGTTTATATCGGCTCCGTCTACACATTAAGGTCTAAGCTAAGGCCATAGAAAAAAACAAACATCGACACAGGCTCTTATGTTTACATGTTAGACATTTATTTTTGAGTATAAAAAAAACAAATTTCAAATAATAATTTTATATTTCATATCTTAGATCGATAAGGTAATAACCGCCACTGAGACTGGATAATTTCCTTATTGTTTTCCAGTAAATTTAAGTTTGTGACATCTGAAACAATAATGATAAATATAATACTCGATCTTAATTAATTAAGTACATTTAATTATAGGTTATGATTCTCGCACAATAATTAGTTATCCTACAGCGCTACTATAACATGTGCATCGGACCAAAGTCGGAGCGGGACTGCACCTGACCAAAGCCGGAGTGTGAAAACCAACTTATTGAGTCGCATCACGAATAACGCATTAAACCCATGGCTACGTCTGCGTGAAACGGTCACTAACATTCTCCGAGATGGAGCAGAAACAATAGAATATTATGTTAGAAATAATTTTAAACACTGTCTAAACAATAATTAATAATACACTATTTAATCCCTTTAAGTTATCACGTCATACCTTGCTGTTGACTCGGTTTTCAACTACATCATTAATATATTTGGTAGATTACCATATTCAAATTCAAACTGAAAGTTTTTATTAAAATTTAAAATAAGTTCAAGTGGAGAACACTTTTGAGGGTATTTTTTATGTTTGCTTATAGGCAAACTGGCAGACGGGTCCACTTGATGGCAAGTGGCTACCATCGCCCATGGACATCTGCAAGGTAGCCGATACGTTGAAGGTCATAGATATGAGTCAAAATTTAAATGTACTTTCTATTCTATGTACGTACACCGATTCGCAACGTGTCAGCGCTGTTTAAAATAGAATAAGCGGCAACAAACTCCCCAGCAACACGGCTAGCACTAAAAAAATGTTTTCATCATAATTATTTATCTATCTCAGGCTCTTAATAATCTTAGATCATATAAACGTCTAGATCACGCATCAATTGCACAAAAACTGCCCAAAAACAGTGCACCAAATTTGGTGCACTCGCTCCTCACGCCGGTCACGCCTGTTAGTGTCGTTTTGACTACTTTACTGGCTGGAGCTCTCACGAAAAAAATCTTTATACCGTTTTGCGCTATTAAAATGTGTCGGAACTATTTTAAAAGAGGAAAGGATAAGGATATGATGTTATTTCAACGAAAAACTTAACACCTTATTCATGATTTCTTAGTAAAAACATGAAATTTAATTTCGATATTTCCAAGGTTATCGAATTGACTAATGTTGTCAGGTGAGAAGTGGAACTTATTTTCCAAAATTTGGGGAGTTTGTTACGATTTTTTTTTGGAAAATATGAAGAATTTGAAAAATCTATAGAAAACAGATATGTAATGTTTGTGGGTCCGTCCGGTTTTCTTAAACCAGTTTATATTACGTTTTAAATTTCCTACGAATCCAATTGTAGCAAATCGTTGGATAAAAGAAATCTGGCAATCGCAAGATGTCCACCACTGGAATCCAAACAAAAGGTCGTTTGTGTTTTCCAATTATTTTGAGGAAAAATAAATTTGTATATCGGAAAAAGGTTTTAGAAAAATTAAAAAAGAAGCTGTGTCAAGAAAGGTGTATTGAAATAGCACTACTAATTCAATTAATAGTAATCATGATTCATACACTTCAATAATATTTTCTATTTATTAGTTTGGGAAATGAACCGATTTACCATGAATCTCGACAAACTTATTTTAATACTGTCATATGTATATACTTGCGGTAATGGAAATAAACATAATATACTTTTTAAACAGAAAATACGGGATATTTTAAGTATCATGCAAGCAAATTTTAAATAACCAATTATATATTGTTGCAGTAGTGCTTGTTATTGCTGGATAGAAAATTTACAACAAATTAACAAAGAGTAAATCTTTGGTGCTCTAAAATTTTAAATAACTTTTACTGTTTAGTTTCTTCTAATGCAATTTTAGTTATCGCCAAAGAGGAGAAGTAGTGAGAGAGAGGGAAGGATTTCGAAACTTATTTTTTGTATAGCTTTATTTTATGTTACCTAAAAACATGTAATGAATTTATGGAGATATGGTGTATAGACATTTTTTAGTAGATTATTGTCATAATTAAGAAATTATTTTTGTCTATATTCTGTTACCTGCATCTCCATTAATTCCTAATAAATAATAATTTAATATATTGATATGTTAGAAAACAAATTTTAGTTTATGAATAATCAAATGATAAAGTTTGATTAAAAACTTTTGGATATGAATTTATTTATAATTTACAAATTTTTATTTTATAATAGCTCTTTTCAAGTGGTTTAGTTGCTCTTAAGTCGCTGCATTAAACTATTACGTGTACTTACCCCTTAGTTCCTACTACTGATATAAATTTACATTACATATAACACCCAGTATGAACCCATCGAATCATCCCAAGTCCATTATTACAAATTATTTCATTGATTTTTAGGGTAGAATAATCTTTGGGCCATAACTAGTCGTCTAATAACCATCGTGAACATATTGTGTAACACAAAAAGAATTTGCCATTATGGATATTTTTTTTAGAATCGTTAAATCAGTATTGGTAATTAACAGACTTATAAAAATGTACTAATATCTATACAGACATTTAAATGCGAATTAAAATTACTACATATACTAAAATGTGTTATGAATTCATTTGTGCATGTATTTTTTTATGATTCGGTCCAAGACACACAACTTTAGTTCCTAATTTTATAGATTTTTATTCTTTAATTATAGAAGAAAAACTGAAACCTCTGAGTAATATTAACTTGTAACACAAAGAGGATTAAATCATTACGATCATTTAAACTTTTTACTTATATAAAAATATTTAATTATAAAATATAAAAATGGGGTATTATTTTTTAGCTGATATCCCGAAATCACGCACACATTGATAGTTTTTCTAAAGTGAATATAGCAATGCTTCGCGTTTTTGATGCCGTTTTTGGCGATCTTGTTTGTTCGCAATGCTTTCTCTAGACATGTTATACCTCAATGTTACTAACATTTTTTTTTTGAGGCGAGGGAAAATGCTGACCGATTTACGCACTCTCTGGGCCGTCACTAGGAAACGGCACGCATCCATCGGGGGCGATAACGCTAGCAATAGTATGCTTTGTTTGCGCTCCGTCCGCGATGGCGTGACACAGAGGAGTGTGGAAGACTCAGAGCGATGCCGCACGGGCGAGCAACCTCAATACCCACTAAAAACCCCTTCCTCCCTGTCGACCCTGCGCTTTTGTTGTGATGGAAAGACTGAGATATAGAACATAGTTACGCAACAGTCGATCCAGCGCAATAAAGTGCCTGGAGTGTGCCCTGGGAGAACACACCCCACTTCGAAACGGGGGCAGATGAATCCCTTGCGATGCCTAGTAGCAAGGGGCCCCTCGTACCGGAACCTAACTCAGGGAGGGAAGTAATGCGCGTACCTGCCTCTCCGGGTGCCAGCTGAAGGCCGGCGACCTCGGGTGGAGACATTAGCACGCGCTGCAGGACTTCGCTCCCTGTCCCTTTCTGCGGCCTCTTTGAGAGACATTACTGCCTCACAGAAAGTAACCGCAGACTCCCAACGGTCGTCGCTGTGCAACATGGCCGTTACCAAGTCGCCAAGCGATCGGACGGCTCCTACGTGCGTCTCGAGCTCGAAACGCTGAGGCGTCCATGCAGCGCACTCAACAAGCGTGTGAAACGCCGTATCGGGTGCGCCGCGCTGGCGGCAGTCCGGAGAAGTCAATGTTAATAACATATACTAACCTCTATCAGCAATAAACTGGTGTATTAGATTCTTGAATACCCTCGCTGGCACCGCCATATTGATGTAGGGGTAACATGCACCAGTTTCCGTTTTTGCGTTGCTCACGATTATTGCTAGAACCTCTACCGAATTTTTACTTGTTATCCGATATATTGGACCACCGCTGGAAAAAATGATTCAAAAGTTGAGTGTAAGCGCTCATACCCACTACACAACTAGCAATCCAGTTACGGCCGGTTCCTATGCCTTATTGAACGATCATTTGCCTTATTTTATCCGTGCAGAGTTAACGGAGAAAGAATACAGTTTCCTGCGTTGGGGCGGTCTGTTGAAAGGGGCGAAAAAAGAAAGAAAGAAAAATAATTTATTTAGGACAAAAACCAAGTTAATAGAAAGAGAAAGACAATAGGAATAAAATAAGTCCTAAATTGGATCCAGTCTCAGCATAATGCTAGCCAACAAAGACTAGCGCTGTTCTTCCGTCTGGGACCATAAAGCGAAGTCACGGTGGACAATAAATACAACACACATAACAACACCAATATGTACAATATCATTATTTATTTTTTATTGCAGGAGTTCAGCAGACAGGCAGACGGCCCACTTGATGGAAAGCGGATACCATCGCCTATGGACATTTGCAACACCAAAGGTGCTACAAATGCGCTGCTGCTCTCTTATCGGAGATTGGAACCTGGTCACTAATGCCGGAACACAACTCAAGGTTGTTATGGCGACATACTTTAGACCAGGGGTGGTACTTAGCTATCCCAGTCGGGCAAATGCCCTACCACATATAATGCAGTTTGATCAAAGTAAATTAATAGCAGACATAAACAATATATAATACTCGTAAAGCAATAATTTAAGTAACACATAAATTTATAAAATAATTGTAGCAACACACACAACGAAACAAATAACAGATATCTATAAATTAACCAAATTATAATAAATTAATTCCTAAAGTCATATTAGCACCTGTGTCATGCCCAAGATCGCACGACATAAGAAACAACAGTCAGGTGGCAGGGTTCTAGCCCGTCTGGATGGCTACCCCCTATGGTCTAGAGTACGTCGCCATAACAACATTGAGTTGTGTTCCGGCATAAGTGACCGGGTTCCAGTCTCCCTTAAGAGAGCAGCAGCGCATTTGTAACGTCTTTGGTGCAAATGGCCATAGGCGATGGTGATTGCTTTCCATCAGATGGGCCGTCTGCCTGTCTGCTGAACTTATGTAATAAAAGAGTAAAATTACTGTCAACATTCAACTGATACAGGAACCGGCTATTAGCCGTCCAGCGGGCCGTTAGATAAAAAAGAGGAAGTAAAATATTAATTTTTAGTAAAATGTACTTGTGTAAAACTGATTTGTTTTGTTTTGTAAAAGTCCAAATTATAAAAGAAAGAATGAATGATGGAAGAATGACTAAACAGAAATAGTGCAAAAGTGGATGGATGCAGAAATCGCGGAAGACCACGACACACCTTCCATGATCAAATTGATCGTGTGCTAGCAGAAGGTGATGTCAGGAGCCTCAAGAACAGATGAGCGTGCATGACAAGAGCTATGAATGTCAAAGAAGCAAGTGAGGTGTGTAAGAATAAGCCTGAATGGCGCTCTTTTGCTCGTGCCTACCCCGCAAGGGAACTGGCGTGAAGTTATGTATGTATGTATGTAAAAGTCGTGGTAGCGTAATGGCTAGCGCACGCGTGCTAAACTCAAAGGTCGCGGGTTCGATTCTGGTCCAAACGCATGCACCACTTAGTATGTTTTCTGACCTAATGTGCATATTGTTACAATTACCACGTGCTAACAACGGTGAAGGAAAACATCGTGATGCAACGTGCATATCGAGATAACCGATGTGTCAAACCAGCCAATCCGCCTTGGACAAGCGCGGCGGGTATTCTGTCCATTCCCCTACAGTGGGAGGCCCGAGCCCAGAAGTGGGAGAGTTATGGGCTGTTGTAATAAAAAAAACTGACTTTTGGTAGTATTACGTGGCGGTACTTAACCGCGTGTTGCGGTTGTGATTTCGGCTACCGCAGTCCGGCTAGCCGCATGGTCCGGACTGCGGATAGCTGCGTAGTACGTTGGAGCCTTCGGGACGCAGTTTGGTAAATTTCACTTAAAGACAGTTAAAGAGAAGTGAAACTAACCTAAAACCAGACTGTACACAACAACTCGTTTGTAGCATAGATGGCGACACGTTGTTGACGTGCCCACTTGTGACAGTTGGCCTCAAATCTTCCAAATTGTGTTCGTTGAAGTACGGATAGCCTGCTGCCAGAACAGACTCTCCTGAAATACAAATCTTTTGTAATTATTATTTTAAAATAGTAGGGGAACCCAAGATGTTAAATGTGGAGTTACTCGAGCGTCGCGGGGACCTCTTCGATTGTAAAGATTAGATTGTAAAAAGAAAAAAAAGTTATATGATGCCCTTTCACTGGTAGGGGGAGCGTGTACAGGTAAAAAATAGAGTCGCACAGAAATACTCAAGCGCGTCAGATATTCAAAAGGGACGTTAAATAAACCCTAAAGGAACTCCTATTCAGAAGACTGACGATTTGAATGCGAAAAAAAGCCGTGGTCGATTTTTGAAAATGCAAAAATAAAAACTATCATTGAAATACCCGAGCGCGTCAGATTCAATATACAGACTGTTCAGCTTGATGTCCATGTCGTGCTGACCCTTAATCTGACAATTACGTGGAGGAATTTCCTGAATCTGACGGTTGAATAAAAATTTGAGGAATAAAATACACCCGTGAAGGTAAGGAAAGTAATGCTCCGGTGGTTCGGGCATGTGGAAAGAATGAATGATGGAAGAATGACTAAACAGATATACAATACAAAAGTGGATGGATGCAGAAGTCGCGGAAGGCCACGACACAGCTTCCATGATCAAATTGATCGTGTATTAGCAGAAGGTGATGTCAGGAGCCTTAAGAACAGACGAGCGTGCATGACAAGAGCTATGAATGTCAAAGAAGCAAGTGAGGTGTGTAAGAAAGAATAAGCCTGAATGGCGCTCTGTTGTTCGTGCCTACCCCGCAAGGGACCTGGCGTGAAGTTATGTATGTATGTATGTAAAAAATACCCCCACCCTATATGAAGGGTTCATATATGGCGGGGGTACATAATATGGTGCAAGGTTTCTCCCCTTATGTTATTCTGCCACGCACGAGTAAATTCCAAACTACCCGCTTGTCCTCCCCTACTGTAATAAAAGTAAAAATTTGCAAGTGTTTACCTTTTTCAGCAGCTTCTTCTGCAAATATTGCTGGTAATAAGTGTGTCCAATGTTCCGGGTTCGTATATAGAACTGCTAAGTCGTAAGCCACATCATCTTTCGTCTTATACCTGACTATTGCTGTCTCGCTCTTTCCTTGACAGTATAGCGACACTTTGTTTGTTATGTACTGAAATAATCAAACGTTTCTCATTGACCATGCTTACAACTTCATTATCTTACATGAAACGCTTACATTGTAAAACAATGAAGAACAACAACGAGAACTCTCCTAACGCCATATAGTAAAAGAGCGCAATAGAGAGGATTAAGATTGTTTAATGGTTTTTGTAAGAGGTAGTTTAGGTATTTTCGTTCTTTTTAGTAATAAGTACACTAATACCAATAAGTAATAGACTATACTTCTTATATAGGTCTCAATGTAATGTGTATAGACTAAGAAAGAAGGCACTAAAAATCAGTGCTGTGTCGAATTAACTTTCAGCACAGCAATATAATATACTGAGTGAGTGAGTTTTTGCACTTTTGTTTAAAAAATATTATCATTAGTATAAATACATATATAGTTATATGTAATAAATAAGTTATTGTAATAAATGTAGAAGCATAATTACGAGCGAGTATATTATGTTTTCAGACATTCATTCATCATATATTTGTGGAGTGCTTTCTAAGTAAATTTCTGAATGTTGGCAAGAGGCAGCATATTCCAAAGTTGGACAACCTGCATTATAAAAGAATGAACACAAAAGGATGAAGTGTGTGCAGAAGTCATAAGCTTACGATAGGTAAATTGTGGGCTGTGGACACCTGATACAGATTCATTCTGTATACAGAAACTACTTCACCTACCTAGAAATATTTCTGTATAACAAAAATACTTACATTTTTGACAACATGAGAACATGTCATTACGAATCCTCCACCAAGATACACCCCCGCGCCCCATGCTGCACCACACCTCACCATAACTGTCATTTTGTCAATTTTATCTATAAAACGAACAATCATATCTTGTTATGAATCATTATTAAATTAATTATAAATGTTATCTTTGATGCCGAGAGAAAGAGGCTTTTAATGGTTTATTTGCCTTCGCAAGATTCACTTTATTTTATATCGCAAACTATCCCATTCCCTGCCTATCTGTAAGCAAGACTTGTGTATATTCGGTAATCTATTTAGTGACAGACTTTGCGCGTGTTATTGAATTGCGACCTTTCTGCATTACCTTGCGACCTTTGTACATTTTATTATTGTTTCTTTGTATAATTTTCTTTTTTTTCACTTCTTAGTTTTACTGTTATCTGTGGAGGCTTATTAATAGCTTCTCTAAATCTATCTTATTTTTAGTTATTATTAATATGATAGCTGTTAGCCCCCCAAATAAAATAAAATAAAATAACGTTTGGAGTTATTTTGTTCAGTTATATTTGTACCTGTGTTATACGTTTGTATAGTTCTAATAAACTCTATAGTGATTCTAACGGCATTATAATTCGAGTCTCGCGACTCGTAACACTATTATAAAAATGTACTTTTTTAATTATTCATCAAAACAATTGACTATAAAACTATACTATAAAGAAATCCCTAACAAATATATATAAACTAAAATCGGTCCAACTCGACCATCACGCTGTCGTTAGGCAGTGTACCTAGAAGGCTGGCAGCATTACCTCGCTAAATACATAGACTAATGCTTTGAGAGAGGTAAGCTTTTCGGTCGCCTGTAGCCTCGATGTACTTACCAAGTATATCACCATATGCGTTATGTGGGTATGCCAAACGAGTTGTCAGTTTTGGTGGAACTACCCGAAGTTTGGCAGAAAGTACCGAAACCAGCGGTGCTATGAGAGTAAGGCCGACCCATTCGCCCCTCCACCACGACACGCTACACACTACGATGCCTATCAGTTCTTTCCTAAAAACAATACAATCGTGTATTTTCATCATGGAGGAAGAATACTCATTTTTTATTTTATTTAGGTTTATGGCTTGGCAGCTAGGCCTTTAAACCAGATCTTAGTTTACAATATAGTTTCTTCATTTTCTTAAACCTAAGTGTAGCACAGCTGAACTGTAGGTTATCAGCTGGTGCCATTCAACGGAGTTCTTGTGACTGCTTAAAAGGCCACATTTGACTATAGTCGTATTTTTAATTAGACGACATCAACTGACGTTTACTGTGTTGTCAGTTTTTGATGAAATAAAAATAGTGTTGTAGCAAAGTGAATGATTGAAAAAACTCTTGAATGAATGAAATTGCCTCGATTGTCTAGTGAATAGTTAATGTGCCGAACTGACGATATCGGGTACGGGGTTCGAATTATAGTCGTGTTTTGTACATACCAACGAGTTTTCGACGACTATGTTCCTATAATATCTACCTATACTAAATACCGAGTGTTTTAAACATTAAGGAAAACATTGCGAGGAAACTTGTAAGACTGTCCTATTTTCAATAGATCATGTAGTTGAAACTATAGATGTATAAAATATAACAATTATAGGTAGGTAATGAAAATAAAAAACATAGCTTATTACATAATTTATTTTTATTCATCATCAGATAAAAAATCAACACTATCGCTTTCGGTGACATTAATTATAAATCTGTCTGAAACATTGTCGATCATGTGGTCGAGACCATACATTTTGTCTTCTTCTTTAATTATATGAGACACGCAGCTACTCCATTTTTCAGGTGTGATATGTTGAAGTCCTTCTTCAAAAAGTTTTTTTACTTCTGTCATTTTGAAGGTTTTGTTATTTCTTGCAACATATCCTTTAGCTTGCGCCCATACCAACTCAATGGGATTGAGCTCACAGTGGTATGGGGCAGACGTAAAACAATTATCCCATGCTGCGCTGCCATCTCGTCCACAACATACTTATCGCAATGTTCTTGTTTGTGCTGCCGTACAATGTCTATAAGAGTAGCTTTAACCATTGTTGCTTCGAATAAAATATTTTTGTTCGTTAGCCACTCTTGTATTCTAGGTTTAGTCCAAGACATTTTAGGCAGCGATTCTAGTTTCCTGGAATGGTAGGGGGCATTATCCATCACTACTACGGAATTTGGTTTTAGATTTGGCAAGACCCCCCTAAACCACTTCTCAAAGGAATCGGCATTCATCTCTTGATGATAATCTTCTTTATTTTTTTTGGCTTCAAATATTAATAAGCTGTCTTCTACAAATCCTTCTTCCCCGCCTATATGGCCGATAATTAATCGTTTGCCCTTTCCTGAAGCCTGTTTTAAGCCAGTGGTCAAGCCATCTAGGAAGGCCTGGCGGGACGATAACACTGTCTGGTCAATCCATGCCTTCTTTGGTGCATGACCTTCAAGATAGTGTAAAATATCAATTAATTATTGAAAGTACAATTTAATGTAAAGAAAACAGAAAAATTTTATTACCTTCGTTGATCCAGGTTTCATCTTGGTAATAAATATACCTTTCCTTCCCTTCGATACTCTTTAATTTTTCGAAGGTAACGCTGGCGCCTTAAAATAATGTCCTGTCTGTCAATTAAAATGCTTTGTCTTGATTTTGTGACATATTTGAAATTTAAATGTTTCATAACATTTCTTAATGTACTCCAAGAAAAATTGGGTAAGTCTGGGTCTTCATTGACAACCTTAAGAATCTGTAAAGTAATAAAAAAAGTTTTTGAGTAAGGAAGTCTACGCAATCTAATACTTTGGTTTTACAAAGAACATTATGGTGGACACAGAATATAATGCAGTAGAATGAATAAAGTTTAAGTTACCTTTATAATGGTGGGTGACTAATTTGCATAAAAAAAATGATGTACTTTTCGCCTTATAGCGGCAAAAGTAAAATCGTCTAATTTATCTTTAAAACTGTGTTTCGGTCCACGTTTCTCGGGAGACTTAAATTGTTCATTTTCTTTGTATTCTTTTAACACACTCTAAACTGAGGTCACACCAATTCCCAAAATGTCAGCTGTATTCGAAACACATTCTTTTTTTTCGGGAGCCTCAATAGGTAATAGTGAAGCAGCTTTCTCCTCAAATACGTGTTTGTAGACGTTTTGTATCATAAGTTTTTCGGTAACGCTTAAAGCAATCCGTGGTCTCTTCTTTCTTGGTGACAAGCTTTGGCTTGACGTGCTTGGTTTAGGATCCATATCGTTTGTACGAAACAATATAGCAACAAATAAACACAACAATTACAACAAACACAACGTAACTTAAAACTTAACAAAAACAATAACTAAACAACGTGAGCGCAGAAAAAACATTCGTGCTATCAGACCAGAGGTTAGAAGCCGAATTACAAATAAAATGGCGACCGACGCGCGCGGCGATGATCGGTGTTGGCACTAGTCGCCGCGCCGCACTTTGTAATAAGCCGTCAAAAAACTGATACATACTACTAGTAACTTATATCAGAGCACTTTTTTACAATTGTATTGTAAAATAGAAATAATATTCTTTTATAGTTTGAAATGATTAACTATTCACACTCATTGTTCATTCATCTGATTGAACAAGAACTGAACGCATTAATTAATTAAAGTAATAGTGTACTTTAAATATGGCAACATTATTTTACAAAGTCACATTAGTTACTGTCAGTTGGCTTCGTCTAATTAAAAATACGACTATATACAGTTCACATTTCTCGCAAAATACACAACTACTTCTCAAAAATAAATGATGGAAGAATGACTAAACAGATATACAATGCAAAAGTGGATGGATGCAGAAGTCGCGGAAAGCCACGACACACCTTCCATATCAAATTGATCGTGTACTGGCAGGTGATGTCAGGAGCCTTAAGAACAGACGAGCGTGCATGACAAGAGCCATAAATGTCAAAGAAGCAAGTGAGGTGTGTAAGAATAAGCCTAAATGACGCTCTGTTGTTCGTGCCTACCCCGCAAGGGACCGGGCGTGAAGTTATGTATGTATGTATGTATCTACTATTCAAAAACTATCAATATCCTACAACAATTATTCATTTTTGAGTAATTTTACACATTTTTAGAAAATAAAACTGCACAGCACAACATCACCTTTCAGTTCTCTCCAATAACTCGGAAGAAGAATACGTAGGTATATTGATATGTGGTACAGCCATTCTGCAATCATTGCTCGATTACAGCTCTCAATAAATTACGACACACATTACGGGGGAGGGGATTGACGAAGTGTGACATTGTGTGACTATGGGTGGGAGGTGGTCAAAGTTTCTTGACGTCACATTTGATCGAATATGATTCGATACAAGTTGTTACACGGATATACACACAGTGATGTATCAATAGATTTAAATAATTATATGGTTATTTTTCATTTTAAAGTAACAAACAAACGTGTAAATAATTGTTTTTTGAAAAGGTTTTTAAAAACAAGCTTTTGAGATCGTGTATATCGTGTAGCAGCAGAGTGCTAGCTAAGACAAGTAAAACAAGCCTAAACACGACGGGTCTATCTTGTTTAGTACAGGAGTTCCTGTGGCCACCTTCCGACTCCATCATCAGATCAGCTCCATGGTATATTATTGCATTGTCACGCGATTTACATATGAGTGCAAAATTTCATGCTCAATCGGAAACCGATCCGGAAACCGGAAATCTTAACCGATAAGGTTAATATAATTAGATTTCTTCAAATAAATTCTTTCTTTCTTTCTTAAGCTTTAAAACACGAAATTTGAACTTATGTTACTAAGTAATTAATAATTGCATTAATAATATTAGAATTGATTGTACGACTTACGTAGGTCCTTCAGTGAAGACAGGCCCTCCTTCAGAGCCCAAAGTTGTTGCGGCGTCTGTGAGCATGAGGACCGGTGTTTTACCTACCACCCCGCAGATAGAACCTCTTGTGACGGCGTTTAGGAAAACCTGAAAGAAACAAACCAAATACAAAGTAAAGGAATTAATAATTCAAAATAGAGATATCATGCCTAGAGGTATCAGTGGCGTGGACTTCATACAACTCGATCTCCCATAGCCTACCTTTAAGAAACTAGTCACTAGCGACCAAAAAGTCGAAAGCGTCATGAATTTACTGGCGCTTATGTTTTTTTATTCATCATATATTATTACCGTAATTACGATCTCTTACGCTCGGCGGCATTGGAAATAGCAACTCATAACCCGATCAGGCACTGGCTTTTGTTTCAAAATATGCGGTAAGATTGCAAAATTAAAAATACAGATTGTAATAAGGAAATACATCGCGAGTTACAATTTTCTCAACAACGCTGTAGTCGGCGCTTGCATCATACAGTATGTTTTTTCAACCGGCTTATCCTAGCCAAATTTCCACCCTGTGCCACTCATAGGCTCTACTTGTCAATCATAATTCTTCGTTATGTGCACTTCATTGATCGGGAATGTTCTTCTCTTGGCGAGGTTTTCGGAACTTGCGGCGACTGTATTAAACCCAATCTTTTGTATTAGTTTCTTTTTAAGCCAACCAAGGTGCACTACTGGACGTAGTCAGACCACCATCACCAGACAACGTTACATCTTTGTTACAAAAGCATATTCTTTATTTTAAAATATAAATAACAACTGTATATTTATTCTGATTAGTGATTAGTTAATACACAAATTAAGTTCATAGAGCAAACACTGGTCTAAATATTTTATATAATAGATGGAGCCACTAGTACTACACTGGGTAGGTAATACTACTCTACTAACTACTACTAACAAATGCTATTAACAGTATATAAAAGAAAATTAGCTAAATTTCAAATACGTCACTATAAAGATAGAGCCTAGTTTATGTTGAAAGTAAGCTAGCAAGATAGATACTATGCATTTAATTTTACCGTAAAGTTTCTACGATTTTATCCAGGAAATTATACCATTTTCTCTCAGTAAAAAGTATCCTTTGTCCATTCTCGGTATTGGGACTACAGATATACCAAATTTAATCAAAATCGGTACAGTGATTTTTCAATAAAAGTGTAACAGATAGACAGATAGAGTTACTTTCACAATATTAGTATGGATTACACTTACTTCACAACCGAATGGCGTTGAATGTACTTCTAAGCCTGAACCTCGGTCTGGTGGTGCCCTAACTAAATCCAACAGAGCTGACAGCGGTCGTAGTGGTTTTAGTTCTAGAAAAAAAGAAAACAACACGTGAAGACTATTTACTTTTGTTATATATCAAAGCTACCTACCTACCTATTCTTGAAGTAGTAATGTATTTACATGTTTTTTTTCAAGTTTTTTTTGGGGGGTTAACAGATGTAGTCTTACAAACTAACATTACAGAAATAGCCAAAGAACAGCTATTCATAAACCTCCACAGATGACACGTCAGAAGAAATGAAATGTTGAAATGTAAGAAGTACCGCTGATTAATTTAAGGTTTTTAAAGAAGCCTACAAAGTTACTCTAACTAAATATGAATAAGTCTTTACCATCTTTTGGACAGACATCTACTCGATCGACAACTTATTACTTAACTGGAAAATGACTGTCCAAATGATGTGGACTTATTTCGCCAGTTTCGTGAGTTAACTACATAGCTAATGCAATTGTAAATCATACCTTATAGAGAAATGCACCGCCAAAAAGATAAGTAGGTCAAATACAGAAGATCAAACTAAACTATTTTTTTTTTTTCAAACTGTTAATTAAAAAAATGTTGATTGGAAATGTCAAATTAAAGACGTTGTCACGTAGGTAAGTAGGGTTGCCAACCATACTTTATAAAAACGTATCCTACTTTATTTTTGGTAAATACACTTTATAATTTTCCATAGAAATAAAGTATGTGAAAATACTCTATTTCCAATATTTACTCTTATGTGTAAAATGAAATACTTATATGGATTATTACTGAACTATTATCGATCCATGAGTAATAAATCCAAAATGACGAGAAGAAAGGAACAGGACATCTATAAATTTAATAAAAAATGAATTGGGTGTTTATTTAAATTTAAATTGGGAATGTAAGATAGCTTCCAAAAATTTTAAGATAGTGAAAAGTTGTTAGTGTGTGCTAGAAGCACACAAATATGGTGTCTCCAAGAGAAGAAATAAATAAAATTTTGAAAAATACTTTTTTTTTCTTCCAAATACTTAAATTTTTCCCTACTTAAAAAAATGTAATACGCTATTTTTCTTAAAAATAGTTGGCAGCCCTACGTTGACAGTCAAATCAAAGAGTACATTAATATAATAGGAACTCTCCTAAATTGACATTATTATGAATCAAATAGAACCATGACTTGTGAGTGCGACGATAATAAACATACGCGTAATTATTACAGGTATTACGATACGCCTGATGGTTGCGATGTCCCTAAAAAGGTGAGTTAACACTACACAACGGCAATAGCTACCCATATTCACGAGAAACTGCTAACAATCTGGGCGTCTTAAGATACGTTCAAAGAATATTGAGCAACAAATCTTAGCATGCAGACTATTTTAGAGTTTTAGTGGTTGCTGCAGCCAGAATGTCTTTACAGCCAGGCTATTGCGCGACCTACATAAGGAAGCCGATAGCAATACCATAGGTGCTACAAATGCGCTGTTGCTCTCTTAAGGGAGACTGGAACCTGGTCACTACAGCCGGAACACAACACAAGGTTGTTATGGCGGCATACTCTAGACCAGGGGTGGTTGCCATCCAGTCAAGCAAATACCCTAACAGCTGGCATGCTTACGGAATGAATGGTCAAACATTTACACAAACTAATTAATTATATTAAAAGTTGGTATAAAAGTTTCTAAATGAGACTGGTTTTATCTCAGGAAGCATTAGAACCATCTAGAAAGAAAGCAAGCCTAAAGGACATCATTGATCATACACCAATTATGGAAGTGGATTAATGTTAAAGTTATTAACAATTTCTAATAAATCCGTAGCATAACTGACTTGTTATGGGTAATATACAACGGACAGCTCTGAATTGGATCTTAGAATCAGTCACCTTCCAATACAGAGTAAATAAACGACAGTTCGTTTAGGAAATTTACGTTGTCGGGTATCTAAACCGCGACCTATGCATTTAATTGAACTACGCGGAAAAAATCTTAGACCACTGGACTACAGACAACATTATTAACTTTCAGATAGGGGTTGCAGCACGCTATGGCATCATTACTGGTCTCATAGCCGGTACTTACGATGTCATGATGTACTCTCATGCGGTGGGAATGGGACCTGTTTTGCTTAGGTATCTAAACTTCCTTAAATATTGTCCTTATGTCTCGATGAGAAAATTTTCCGAGAGATGCCGAGACGCGAAAGATACAGACAACTAATAATAACTCCTCTTACATTGTCGAGAATGTGACACGTCATTCAATTCTAAAGTACTTGATAGCTCGAAAGGCAGCCAGAAGTCCATTTCTCTGAACACGTACAACAGAGGGAACTGCTAGCCGCGGTTTTCTTTCGCGCTATAACATGGGCTTGTTCAAAAATGGCGTTATAATATTTCTTAGAGGTCGGTAGCGCGCTAACAATGTCGCTGATGATGCAAATGTCCATGAGCAACATGAAACATGTTCCATCAAGTGGGCGGTCTGCCTGTTTGTCTGGTCCAGGGAATAAAAAAGATTTTGAGCCTACCGACAGGAAACCTCATAATACTTGTAGTTGATGTTCTCAACGTGCTACCTGGAGATAAATTAAGAAACCTATCAATAGGTCCTGGCTGTAATGAAGCTGATTTTATGTGTTACAGGTACGCGAAACATACAGTACCCTTGGGCTTGATGGGTGCAACTTTCGCCATCGTAGCCAACGCAATACAGCACGCTCGCGAAACTGATGACGTGTGGAATTATTTTGCTGGTGAAAAATATTACATTCGTATTTCTTAAGATGACAGGGACAAGTGTTACATATTTGTGTCAAAAGCAATCTTTATCATGGAAGAAGAATTAATTAAAATTTTACTCGTAACACACACTTTCGAGACACGTGGTACCACCCGTCCATTCTTGTTTTGACAGAAAATCTCAATAAAAACTTTCAAATAATCTTTATACATAAAATTCTAACGTTAGTGTGTATGTCATAGAACTCCTAAACCTCTCTTTTCTTTCACCATTTTCCAATTTTGGGGTCTAAACAATGTCTTTTCCTTCCACACTCCTCTATTTTGGTCTACCTTAACATTCGTACCCACCCATCTTGTAGTTCAACATTCTCCTAAACCCCGATCCCAAACCGATATTGATGAATTCAGTCATGCAGGTAAATTGAAAATCCTTATTGAAAAGGGATTAATAGGACTTTTACTTTTTGATGGATTTATTTACCACGTGTTGACGGAGATGTAAAACATTCCGATGAAACCTGCACAGAGAGACAACAAACCTGTCAAACTCGCCAGTCGGTCTTGGACAAACATGTCGTGTATACTGTTCGTTCCTCCACAAACAAATATGGTGGCTCATGTCCGCCAGGGAAACGTTTATATGCAGTTATTTTTCTATTATTATCAGGTGGAATGGCCTGTGGTCCTATAGCAGCAGTATACTTGGGGTCCAAGCACGCTGTCCTCCTGGGAGGCCTTGCCCTCGGCATAGCGGGTATACTGAAGAAGGATTCGATCGACGACGGCTATAGCCTATTTCCTACCCTACCACCATCCATGAAGGACCTCAACTCTTGGAGAAAGGACTACAGTCTTGTAAAGGATCCTAAAGATGGTTAGTTTCTCCTATAAGGTAGAGTGCTAAATAGTATCGACAGGGAAGATAAAAGACTGGCAGTGATAATCACTCAATAAAAACGTTGGTCTGGAAAGCTCTAAAACTCTAGACCTGCTACCACCCAAAAACATGTTGCTGGGGAAATTATTGCGCCAGTTCTTTATTATTTTGGTAGCGGTGGTAGACTTATAAGTAATCTGTAAGATTCTTTTTTGAAATGGATCATCTTCTTTTTCAATAGTGTTATCTTTTATAGTGGAAACCCTAATTTAAGTTTCTTCTATTTACAGATTTCATCCATAGCTGTGGCAAGTCCAAATAATTTTAGTCTCAAAGTATTACAGAAAAAATATTAAACACATAAAACGTATAGTGGTTTGAATTTTATTTTACTCCTTTGTCATATCTTGGATAGCTCAACTGAGAAACTTAAAAATGAGAACGTTCTCGAATCTTGACTTTAATAATTCTAATTACTTTTGTATATATCAAAGATTTTTAAAATATCTCAAATTATTTGCTAAATACAGTTAGGCACAAAACTAACATGCGTCTCAAGCTATCTTTCTGAATTTGGGCAAATCTAATTAGTGTGTACCAGACTCAATATCTATGCTCCTCACAGTGTATTGCGAAAGAGATGCAATGCAAATCTTAATAGTGTTTGAGTGAGAGCGCAACATTCCTATCACAGCTCTGTGTATGTATGCAATTGTGTTCTGTGGGTTTGCGTTTGCGCACTTTAAAGACGCACTTAACTCTTGCTCATATACTATATCGATTAAAATAATATACACCCTATAAAAGTATTACATCTTGATGGAGATCTGATCCTCTACGTAATGTGATTTTCTTTTACAATTTACCTTGAACAGTGCTCTCTAAGTCAATCAGCACGAAGACTGAGAGGAGAGCTTTACCCAGCTGAGTTTGATTTTGCATATCGCCATCCCTGTGGCCTACGGTCCAACTGTAGAGAATGTCGTCCACGCATCTGTCCAGAATTGGACATTGCCACACGTGACAGATTCTGAAAATGAAGTTTATGTATTTTGTAATCACTTTGAATAACTCTAAATAAACATTATTTTCTTTCTTTCTTTCAAATTGTCCTTCTTAAATATCAGTTTATGTAAACGGTAATTATTGAATTACCAACAATATAATAAAATCTGTTGCGTGTACCGAGTCTATACAATGAATTTAAAAATAAGGGGCCTAATTCGGACCAGCAGATTTCGAAAATGAAAAACTTTAATTTTTATCTACCTGTTCCAGAATCACGTGAAATTTATTATTTACAGTTTTTTAGACCAAATAACCAAGTTATTGTTGCTGGAGTAAGCAACCAGGCTGTCGGATTACGTAATGGCACGTGGGTTCTGTCGTGTATAGACATTGGCAACATTAGAGATGCTAGCAACGTGCTGCTAGCTTCGAATGGGGGCTGAAACCTGGCCACTAATGGCGGAACACAATGAAGGTTGTTATGGTGGCATGCTTTAGGACAGTGGTGATAGCCATCCAGAAGGGCAAATACCCTAGCTCCTGGCTGCAGGTAGTTTTGTCGCCTCTTGTAGCAGACCGCCCGGTCTCTGGAGGATTTTTTCCCCGTTCCTGCACGGATAAGATATATAAATGATATTCTGGTATGCCTCTTCCATATTTAAAAAAACCTCATAATACTTCTGTACT
Source organism: Dendrolimus pini (assembly GCA_949752895.1). NCBI lineage: Eukaryota > Metazoa > Arthropoda > Insecta > Lepidoptera > Lasiocampidae > Dendrolimus > Dendrolimus pini. Next base: position 17,566,522 of record OX457141.1, on the reverse strand, counting down.
AATATTAATGGGAGGTGCATATCGTTTAGTCATGGCAGTGGACAACGAACTACTGGCTAGCGCTTTTTTTTAACTTGATCCTATGTTGTTGCTTCGAAGACCTCACAACTTTACAGGGGTTTTCGGGGCGAGCGCGTGCTCAAGCCCGGGGGGCAACTTGCTCGAGGGATCTCCCTAGGGGGCTTTACCTCGGTTGGACTGTTGCAATGTACTGATTGGGAACGGGCGACGGATAATATAAGCCTGAGGGGAATTATCCCGGCGGTTCATGGGGGCCTACGCCATCTTACTGCCGTTTCGCAACGTGTTATGGCTGGGCGAGAAGAAACGGCAAAAGAACAGTCTAGCGCAACGCAAAAACGCACATATTAATAGTTGCTCTGTCTCGCTCGCCCATAATCCGTCCATCTCACACATTGTGTATATTATACTAGCCGTACTTGTACATAAGGTTACCGTTTCCAAAAGAAATGAGTTCACTTCAGTTCACATCAGCAATCGACAGTGAATACTACTCTCTCTGCCATCTGAACTATCATCTAACCTCAACCTGTCGCTGATACATTATAAAAGCGAAAGTTTGGATGGATGTCTGTTGCTCAATGGCGTCAGAACGGTTGAACAAATTTGACTGGAATAGCACATAGGCTTTTGCTGAAATGTACGGTTCCCGTAGGATAACATTAGCCGCGAGCAAAATTTGTAAATCTTATAAAGAACTAACCGTCCAGTAAGCACTCGAATCTGATAGCTGCTGTGCTTCAACTCTCCACTGTGAACACTCCGTTCTCTGCTCAGCATTTCAACATCTTCGTACACACTGCTTTTCTTAGATTTCCTTTTCTCACACGTCACGTAAATTTCTGGTAGTTTCATATAGAACTCTTCGTTCAACATCGGCTTGCCTTTACAATTTTGCATGACTTTCGCCTCTTTTATTGGGGAGAGTATGGACCCATGGGTAAGCACCCATCGGTTGGCGAACCTGATTCCTGATGCTGACACTGATACGATGTTAGCGTGCTCGTTATCTTCAGAGTAGTTGTAGGATACCATCACACCTTCTACTGCCATTTTGACTGGAACATCAATTTTATAGATGAAAATATTGGAGATTTTCAGGGGTATTTGAAGAATGATGTTTTGCTGTGATGCTTGCTTTTCAAAAAATTATAATATAATAATTATAAGCTACAATGTTAGTTCTCCATCTGGGATAATGTTAGTGTTAGTGGCAGTTTCACACAGATGTAGCGATGGGTTTAATGCGTAATTTATGACGGGAGATTGTTGTTGTTGAAAGTAAGAAATGAGTTAAGATTTTGTCGATTTATTAGAACTAGTGGTCGCCCAGTGGTCGAAATTGGACCATAATTAATTTAAACTATAAGTTTGAACATTATTGAGGTTCTGTTGTCAAAGGCTATAACTTCTATAATCACAGATTTCGCCAAGGCTACGCTGTTAAGCTAAACAAAATAGTACTATTTTTTTATTGATTTAATGTACTTTTTATGCATTATTTTAAAAATTAATAAGCCACAATGCTTCCTTCATTCCTACACTACATAAAGTATAAGTTTGCCAAATTTTATACACCTCCGTACGCGCAATTTTCGTAAAAAGGGGGACAAAGTTTTGTATTATGATCGAATTTTTGACGCTATAGCAATGAAATCAAACTTTTCTTATTTATGTAAAGCAAAGACATTGAAACAGCAGAATTCAGCCTCAGATAGTTTAAACACATTAGACCGTATTCTGATTGTTTTACAAATAGGGCTTTATAAACTTCAATTGGCTAGGACAGCGGTTCCCAAACTTTTTCAGTTCGCGGCGCACTTACAAGTTTAGTACTTTGTCTCGACGCCCTAGCCAGTTGAAATAGGGTACAGTGATACTAAGTAGATAGGCACAAAAATTGAAAATCCACAATATGAAGCAGAGTTTTTATATTTATACACAAGAAAACATTTAATATTTAAGAAAAATAGGAAATAAAATATAATGCAACTAAGTCAATGTGACGTGTGAGCTTGTTGATCTCCACGCATTTTGTAACCGCGAATGCCAAGTTTAGTTTCCGGAGAATGGTAATAATAAAACGGATAAGTGGAAAAACGAATCGCAACGGACAAGTGGAAAAACGAATCGCAACGGATAAGTGGGAAAACGAATCGCAACGGACAAGTGGAAAATCTTCAACTGACAAGTGATAAAACGAATCGCAACAAAATAGTGTTACGGGCAGATTGTTAATGTACTTGTCCAATTTGAAAACCTGCCCGTAATCTTCTTTCGAAAAATTGAACCCTTGGCAAAGTTTTCTTGTTGTTAATTTCTTTCCTTAACAAACTCTCTATTTTGTATTTTTTTTACATGGACCACAAATAGTGGCAGTGATACCCAGTCACGTGGAGAGCAGAGGTATAGATAATAAAACTACGTTTTAACGGTTTTAAGCGCGGAAATAAACGTAGTTTTATTATGTATACAAGGCGCAAAAAGTTAAGAAAATTATAGCAGAGGTATAGTTCGATGCAAACTTAAGTTTGCCTCCATTAATGTCGGCTCGGAACAACGCACATTCCGATGCGCTGAACGCGATTTTAGGTATTAGAGGGACGAAGTATATCCTCCCTCGCTTTCTCGTTTACGGTATTTCCCCGGCGCTCGGCTCACTGGGGCTTCAATAGCGCTTTCGGAGATAGATAAAGCGCTTTTTAGGGCAACCCAGCTCCCGATTATATTAAACAAGTTCTAGCGCAAAATCTTACGCTTTTTATAATATGTACATATCTAATTAATTTTAAAGTAAATATATGAATATCTGGAGTAATATTATTAAGAGGAAAGATAAGACTGTTTGTTTGCATTGAAGAAGCTCAGAAACTACTGAACCGATTTGAAAAATTCTTTCACTGTTGGCAAGGTACACTATCCCCGGGTGACAAAGGCTATATTATATTTACAAAAAAAATTGGGATCCTTACTAAAACTTCAATAATGTAACGCAAGTTGTAAAAATTACCTAAAATCGCGTGCGCTGCGATAACTATTGATAATAGAATGAAATAATGTACTACGACTTTGAAGAACACATCATTATCTACAAAAAGTGTCGCGACAGCGACTAACTATTATAGTTCTGCCACAATAAGTATTCTTTTATTTTAAAAAATTAATTAAAATGCCGCCGCTAGAAAAGGCTCTTTATTTGTATTTTGGTATTAATCCTTATCAAAATAAATTACTTCATATTCAAGACTGCTTCAATACCTTTATGTAACTTTTTGAATTATTCAATTCGGACATTCCATTCGAAAGATATCACGAGTTTAAAAATGTAAGTATTATGTAAGCGGAAAATCGTAAGACCCCCCCCCCCCCCTATATAGAAGTTTCACTTCAATAATAATAATCGGCAGACAAATACACACATTGTATATCCCCAAATTAAGCAAGTTACGCTTGTCTTATGGGTAATATACTACGGACCACTCTGGGGCCGATCCCAGACACCCAGACCATGGTAAATAACGGAGAAAATACGTTTCCGAAATTTACTATGCCAGGAATCGAACCCGGAGCCTCTGCGTTGCAGTGAGGTAGGCCAGCAAAGACTTAGCCCGCTCAACCATAGAGGCCATCAGTGGTAAACGGGAACGCCTCATGGCGCCCCTTTTTTTTATCTACGGGGCTCCAGGGCACCGCGGCGCACACTTTGGGAACCTGGTCTGGAACATTCCGTGCATTGTGACCAATTTGCTTAAAGTATGCGGTAAACTATGTTTTCCTCCAGTTTGTTCTATTTATAAACGTTATCTTAGAGATATACTTACCTAATGATTTATATTTTAAAGTTCGATTCAAGAGTATGAGTTTATCAAAACACCAGTTAAGGTGTTGTGGAATAAATACTTATTTGTTTAAATATTATATTTATAATACTGGCAGCTCAGTTTTTACGTTATTATAATTTTAAAAAAAACGAAAATCGAGTTCGCTGTGATTCGAATGTAAGGAAAAAATGGTGTTTCAATTCGTTTAATCCTATTTTAATTTACATATTGTTAGGACCGAGGTACCGACAAAGGAATTTATTCACACCTGCGCCTGTAGAAACACATTTTATTACCTTTTCAGCATTTGGACTTCTTTTGTTTGTTTTGTGTTTAAAAAAATTAATTATATAAACAGCCTATTGTGTATTGCAATCTTTTATGGTAGGCATTAGCCAGGTATGATTCTTAGAAATACAGTCCACGCAGCCGAGAGACATATTGTGCAGTATAAAGCAATGCCCCAATGGAGAGATCGGCAGTCGAGCGATAAGCACAAGCGAAGCAAGACGTGTCTACTTCATTCGGTAATCTATTTAGTGACGGATTTTGCGCGTGTTATTATATTTGTACCTGTGTTATACGTGTTTGTATAGTTCTAATAAATTCTATAGTATTTCCAACGGCATTTTCAATTCGAGTCCTGCAACTCGTAACTATATGTACTAACTGACCCGGCAAACGTTATTTTGCCATATAAATTATTTGTAGTGAATATTTTGGTAGTTAAATAAAAATAACTAACTTATTGTTCTCATTCCTATTCCGTGCTGTTTGCTGGATGAGAAGTGAGAAGAGAAGAAGAAGAGAAGATTCCTGGGATAACTGATCGGTATTGATAATTGATCGGTTATCGACCACTGAAAGTTGAACATTATTAGTATATACAGTATTAATATAGCTATTAAAAGATGGGGGTTGGTGGTGGAAGGGTGAGAGTTATGGGTTGTATATATAAAAATATTAAAAATTTTGAGGTGGACCATTAGGGGTATAAAGAATAGTTTAGGTCCTATTCTCAGTCAGACCTACAGAATATACACACAAATTTTCATAAGAATCGGTCAAGCCGTTTCGGAGGAGTTTTGTTACAAACACTGTGATACGAGAATTTTATGTATTAGAGAGAGAGAGAGAGAGTTAGGTGGAAGGCTAGAAGGCTCACATGATGGAAAGAGGTTACGTGCATATTCCTAACCCTCGATTGTCATTCCTAGGCGTGGTTCCAAGTATAATATTTTTTCATAATAATTGCGGATTAGAAAACATGTTATACCTAGATTAGCTTTAATTAAATGCGGTGGGAATCAAACCTGTGACCCTTGATCACACACTAACCAACCATAGGATCAAAGCGAGATAGAAAAAGTAATTTAGAAACTAATTTTCTTTGAACTTTTGCTTCAGTGTAATTATGACGTTAGGTCTTGTAGCAGGTCATATTTTTGACTACAACTCCATACATATGTTCGTAATACATCGCTGCTTTTCTTAACAAGATTTTCGACGTAACTAAAGAGTACTGTAGAAAACCAGGAATGAATACTAAATATATCGATCGAACAAAAAGTAGAATAAAAGAAGTATAACGTGGTAGAAGTTAGACGCTTCAAAAGAAAGGGGTGCGAACCCGATTACAAATTTGCGAGACATAAACACACCCATCCATGGGATGTAATGAACCATATTCAGCGGGTGGTAAATGGAGAATGGTAATTTGCCATGGTATATAAAGAATACCCATGTCTTATACTGCCATCGGATTCCACAGCGTCTTCCGAGGCGCTTGTGCTCACATTCCAAGTTTGAATTTATTCTTCCCTGTGCAACCAGTGCTGAGTTGGTGCATCCAAAAGGTAGGTTTTATTTATTTAATTTAAAAATAGAATTATTTTATCAATTTATGTAACAAACAGGTACAGAATCATAATTTCAACAGTTTATCTCAAGTTTCCGTAGTGTAGCGGTTATCACGTGTGCTTCACACGCACAAGGTCCCCGGTTCGATCCCGGGCGGAAACACTTGTTTTGTATTTCACTTAAAAAAATATTTTTTTTAATACATAATAGTATTATACGTTGTATACATATTATTAAATTTAATTAATACCAGAATAAAATAAATTTAAACCTGAAAATAAATAATTTTGGTAATAAAGAGTTTTAGGTAAGATAAAAATTTATTATTGACATTGGAATTTTTTTAATACTCTTTAAACGTTAATAAAAGTGCATAAAAAAATAAATTCCTTCGAGCCGGATTTGAACCAGCGACCTATGGATGACAATTATTAACCAACTACAGTCCACCGCTCTACCAACTGAGCTATCGAAGGTTAGTAACGACGTCTGAAATTATTAAATAAATTATATAAAAAACATAAATTATTTTACGTAACAGAAATATTTAAAAAATTTCTATTTTAAAGCGTGTATCTGGACTCAATGAACAGGAGCAAAATAATCTCTACCTTAAACAAAAATACTACACTTTATCATTTGAAAATAATAATTAGAAGTTGAAGAAAAAGTTAAATAAAATTAACTAAGGCCCAATTTTTCCATCATCAAATACATTGTTAATTAAATAAATAATTATAACCTGACTTAGGTAATTCAAAAGACAAACGATTAATTTGTTTTATTCATGCAACTGTGATTTTCAAGCTTTCCATGTTGTCTTTTATTCTATAGAATAACTTTTATTTGGTGATTGAAAAATCGGCCCTAAATTGAAAAAAAAGTAATTTAAATATTTATTCAATTACTTACATAAAATGTGTATACCTGAAAAGCGTATTACTATAACTCCAAAATGGTTTACCGGAGAACCTTTTAAACGCGATGTTACAAGAACCTATGTAATGAGTGAACCAAGGTAGTGTATTGATAAGGCTTTAATGAGATTGTAAATACAAATAGATCCATTAATATTTTTAATTTCTCCTTCTTTAAATGTAAACGTGAAATTCGGACTATTATTATTACAATCTAAGAGGTGTAATTGGTTGTCTATATATCTCTCGCGCTTCGGTCTCTCTCGGCAATTTTTCTCACCGAGACTTTACATCGTGAATGTGGAGTTTCTATTTGTAAGTACTGCAACGTGTCATTTCGAAAACGAAATTAAAAAACGTCATTTAAACGTGAAATTCGAGCTATTATTTTCACCAATATTTCTGGCATAATTGCATAATAATTTTCTTACATAACCACCGTAAAACTAACATTATAGTAAGTCATACTAATAATATTAACCCCTAAATGTCTTATCAATGTATTGGTACATTAAAATATACATAAAATTATTAAAGAGTTCCATGTAAGGTTGCCACCTTTTTCTGCAGAAAAGATTAAAATTATTTTTGTTATTAAAAAATATAGTACTTTCGGGAAATTTTGGTGAAAATGAGGTTTCGCTATTTATTTCATAATTAAATTTTCCGTGTATTACTACTTTTTGTTCTGGCCGGCAAAATACTATTTTTTTTAAATAATCTTTTTTGGGGGGTTTTATCCACACGAATACGTCAACCCCATAATAATCTTAAGTTTCAGAACAAAAAGCGTGACAATTGAATTAACGAGGAAAATGTGGTATATTTCGTAGTATATTATTTTTCTAAAATATATAATTCCATCGGCTAAAATATAGTATGATACTATATGTTATAGTACGGCTGGGATCCCTAATAACATGAGTTATATTATCCCCGCAAATTGCTACTGCGCCTGGCCGCCATTTTGGTGACGTACCGTAGCCGAACACTCAGTACTGTTAGCATCACTGGCCGGCGAGTACGCGTACATATCGAGTTGCGGATGACGTCACGTGAATGTTAATTTGACAAGGTTCCAGCGCATTACCAATTTGCGGGGATAATACTAAAATGTATCTTAAGGTATAGACAAGGTGGTGAAGGCCGTTAGTGGGGTAAGTTCGAATACCTCTTGTTATTTCCCAGTTTTAAACGGAATTTAACGTCAACTACAATTTAAACATAGAATTAAACAGTGTTTTAGCTTACCAACCGATTCGTTGCAGTCGTTTCTTTTCAAACATGAAAATAACTACAGGTGTACGGAGTTCCCCCACTGACGGACCTCGTCACCTTGACTATATATACAGATCTCTAATAAGCACAATAATCAACTTTTATTGTGGAAACATGTATAGGTAGTTATTTTTAGAATTTTAGTTTATCCGTCAGGTCAGTGCTTTGCTAAGGTCACTGGTTATCATCATTACGAGATTAGGGCAATTGTTAATTTAACTTTGGTTATAACTCTTGAGTCATTATATATTAAACCTTAACTATATAATTTTATCTTTTATACATTGTAAAGAGTTTTTAAATATATTTAATAAAATTTTATAAAAGTCCCAAAGAATAGTAAGGAACTATTTTACAACTTATAATTCCGACTGGTAGTGTCCGAATTGAATAATTCAAAAAGTGATATAAAGGTATTGAAGCAGTCTTGAATATGCAGTAATTTATTTTGATAAGGATGAATACCGAGATACAAATAAAGAGCCTTTTATAGCGGCGGCATTTTAATTAAATTTTTAAAAAAAATAACACTTATTGTGGCATAACTATAATAGTTAGATATAAACTGTCGCGAGACTTTTTCTAAATAATGATGTGTTCTGCAAAGTCGTAGTATATTATTTTCGAGAACACTGATGTGTTGGCAACGATGTTTGTGTTGCAAACGTTCATAGGCAACGGCGACCACTTAAAATCACGTGGGTCGTCTGCCTATTTGAGCGCTTTGGGTACTTAATAATTCATAAATAAGGAAACTAAGTTATACCGACCCCAAATGATAGCTAGAAGGTGAAAAGAAGGTACTTAATAAAAAAATGGGTTTAGTATCCTAAGGAATAAGAAATTATATAAACGACGTAGCTACTAGGTGTATTAAGTTATTTATATGTTATAGACACACCTTCCATGATCAAATTGATCGTGTATTAGCAGAAGGTGATGTCAGGAGCCTTAAGAACAGACGAGCGTGCATGACAAGAGCTATGAATGTCAAAGAAGCAAGTGAGGTGTGTCAGAATAAGCCTAAATGGCGCTCTGTTGTTCGTGCCTACTCCGCAAGGGACCTGGCGTGAAGTTATGTATGTATGTATGTATATGTTATAGTAACACAATAAAAAGACAATACAATGTATTAAAGGCGCCATATGACTAAGTCCTGAGAACCGCGATTATAACACGTCACCAATAGATGGCGCTGACTATAGTAACTACACATCTCTTACTATATATAATGTTTGGGAAAAATGCGGGTCCCAATGGTAACTCACATCTTAATTGTCAGGTGTCGCTAGTATCGATTCTTCTTCTTCAAGTTAAGATTTTGTTGCGATTCGTTTTTCCACTTGTCCGTTGAAGTTACACTTCTACTATGTGTCCCAGCACACATTTTGATTTTAGTTACAAATCGTCTGTTGCGTCTGTCTATATATTAAATAACTCCTAAACCATTCAACAGATTTATAAGAGGTTCTCACTATCAGTTCTTTCGTCTATCGTTTCTCACTGAACGTTTATACAACTATTTAAACAAACCTATGTTTTATTGTAAGTGTCACCAGGTGGTAAGGCATTTGCCTGACTGGATGGCTACCACCCCTGGTCTAAATTATGTCGCCATAACAACCTTGAGTTGTGTTCTAGCATTAGTGACCAGGTTCTAGTCTCCCTTAAGAGAACAGCAGCGCATTTGTAGCACCTTTGGTGTTGCAAAGGTTCATAGGCGATGGTAACCGCTTTCCATCAAGTGGGCCATCTGCCTGTCTGCTGAAATCCTGCAATAAAAAAAAGTAAAACACCTCACATAACTAATACCCAGGTTTTGACTCGCGGCGTAGGAGCGTAATAAAATTTTCGTTTCATTTAGTCATATGTATGTAATCACTAATATATAATATTTAAACATAATTTAACATTTCCAAAGTAGCTTGCATCCGGTGAACAAGAATTCAACTACAAGTTAAATTACTTTGACTTCACTAGTTTAGATTTTAAATAAGTTCCCACTTTATATTCATACAGACATCGATCTCGGTGTTTAAAGTTTAAAGTTAGTTAGTTAGTTCGTTTAAACTTGACCAATCTGGAATTGTTACATAAAATAAGCCAACCAACAACAACAATACTAACAATTAATCCCAAATTATTAACAAATTAACGCCATTTACCTGGGTCAAATTTGAATCTAACCCATCCCGGGATCCACTTGAACACACAGAAATAATTCACCTAAATCAGATAAATGATAATGAGTTTAAATGCAGTCTTCATCAACTTTAGCCAAAATCGGCCGGGAAAGATTACAACAAATGAATGGCTAGACTGATGTTGTGACTGATGTTTTTTATTGATGAATATCATATTTTAATACTTATTTTCCTATTCCGGACGAAGACAAATCCAAAAACACAACAATAATAAAAATTGTTTTATATATATAGATATATAACCGTACTTACTTAACTTACGTTTGCCATAACTCTAGGATGGTCATGATTTATAGTGGTCAAACATGTAACTAAAACACTGTTGTCCCTACAAAATGTAAATAAATACAAATTAAATTGTAATTAAGAAACCTAAGAAAGGAATAACAACACAAATGAAAGAAATACTTTCCTGTCACATTACGGAGGAGTGACTTATATTATAAAAAAGCCGATAGACTTACGTAAATTTTAGAGATGTGCCGACTAGTCGGCGACTATTCGGCTAAGACCGCCGACTATCCGGCTTCTTACATTGTAGAATATAATCTATACATACACGAGACTTTATTTTTGACTTGATTAAATTTTAATTGAGCTCATTCACTGAAGTGAACAAACAGTATTATACTTTTATTTTATTTTACAAATTTACATATAAACACTGCTCTGACCTGTACAAAACTAAAAATCAAGAAACAATGCGAAGTAAACAAAACAGGTTCCGACATGCTCGCATGCGGTGGTGGTGGTTGCGACTTGCGCACGAATATTTATCTTTATATATATATAATTCTTCTGTACGTGTGTTGACAGTGAACTCCTCCTAAACGGCTGGACTGATTTGAATGTATTTTTTTGTGTGTGTTCAAGTGGATTCGAGGATGGTTTAGATTCACAAATAATCCCGGCAGATGGCGCTGCAGTCGGGTTGTAAATTTTATTTCTTCAGGGCAGGACAACGTCTGCCAGGTCAGCTAGTATCTCTATAAATATTATAAACGCGAAAGTTTGTAAGAATGGATGCATGTTTGTTACTTTTTCATGCAAAAACTACTGAATGGATTCTGATAAAACTTTCCAATAATATAGTTTACACATAAGAATAACGCATAGGCTTTAATTTATAAAGATATAGTATGAATAACCAAAATTTTTCATCACCACGCGTGTGAAACCGCGGCCACAGCTAGTCAACTATAAACCAAGCATCACGGAAATCTCCAAAATCGTGATCGGCTTCTCCGACTAGTCGGCCTTTTTACAACCGACTAATCGGCTAGTCGGCTAGTCGGCCAAAGTTAATATCGGCACATCTCTAATAAATTTCAATCAAACTAGCATTCTTCGGTTTTGGTATCAATTAATTGCGACCTAACGCCGCGCGGGACCACGTGTGCAAAAATGGGGGCAGCAGTAATTTTGCAAGGAAATTAGGTTCCTTTATTCACGTGGTAGTCAGGTTTCTTAGTTAATTGGTTCCTGCCGATTGCGAAACTGCGGACGGTTCTAATTTGTGGGGTTTCCTTCAGATCTTGATTCATTTCCACGTAGATACATTAAAGGAAATATATAAGGGCTTATGTAGTTGAGTGGTCTAAAGCTAGGTATCCACCAAAGATCTTCATGCGTCATGTCATAGACGGAGGCCGCTGAAAGAGCGAGGGAGGACGACGCGTACGCTGACCCCGACCGCAGGAGGCGGATCGGCGGTCGCAGGCGCCGCTACGCGCATCTCTCCCATAATTACACGGGGCCGCTGTCACGGGGGTGACAACGGACTTCCCCCCTTGCTGTACGAAGTGGGTCACTCTGCTGCCCGGGGCGGCACAGTTGCAGAGCGTAGGCACGTCATGGTGCAGTTAAGCTGTACGAGGTCCCGTGACTTCCCGTAATAGCGCTATATATGGGGGGCAAGCTTAGGTTTAGTGAGTAGTTCGGCGGCCGTTTCTCGCAACAGTTTCGTTTTAGAAGTGAACGTGGAGAACCGGTCGCTGACAGTACCACACATCCTCGATGCAGGCCTTACACCTGGATTTTGGCCCTCCCCCCGAAGGACCCGAGGATGGTATTAAAAGACATTCCCACTGCGTTATAAAAAAATATCCACCAAAGAAAAATTGTCAATTTTTGTGTTGTCAACACGGGTTGGTGGTAAATGTTTCTTACATTACTTAGGCGCGTTCCTTTCGTAGCTTTTAACGATCAAAATGCTCCTTCAATCGTTCTACATAGCGACGGCCAAAACTAATGGCGTCAATAACTTTCTTAGGTTGGCTATAAGGGACCATCCAAAAATTACATTAGGCGTCAAGAGGGGGGAGGGGATCGACGAAGTGTGACATTGCGTGACAAGGGGGGTCTCACGAATGTGACCAGCTGTGGCAAGGACGGGGGAGGGGTCAATAAATCATGAAATTCGTGTGACGTAATTTATGGGTGGCCCCTAAGATAAGTACAATTTGTATACATTCAAGGTCGGTTCCTATATCTTAATAGTCATTCATTTACCATCGGCTAAATTTTACTTGTATGAAACTAACGTCAAATTTTATTTGGTAAGTACGATATATGAATGGGCCGTTAATAAAAGTATTATTAAAGATGCTACAGTTACGTTTATTTCAACTCTTATGAGATAGATCCAAATGTAGGTATATTAAAACATCATTAACCTGTGGTTGTTATTAAGAAGGTAATATAAGCAATAAACTACTAAATTTACCAATTAATAAAAATATATTATATAATTAGCCTTAATTATCATTTAATTCTTTAACGATTACGGCTCTTGCTAATTAAGCTGGCACACGCATCAGATTAGTAACAAACCAAACAATTAATAAATATTTATTGAAAAAACAAATTAAAACATCTTTTTTAAATCATCATAGGAATAACAAAGTCAATAGTATTTTTATATGTATAAAAAGGTTGTCCTACAACTGAAATCGGGGTTATGAAAACAAATACTACTCGGACGACGTCGCAGGCACAGCTAGTGTTACAGATATAGGCTGTTTCATGCAGGTATGGCGATGGGATTAATACGTTATATTATATTAGATGCGTCATTTTTCATGACGCTAAATATTGACGGATAACATATGTATATACATTATACACTAATGTGGTTGTTTATTAACGGCGTTATTTTCTAACGTTTTAAATATAACGCATTCGACCAGTCTAAATCTTTAACATTAACGCAGATGAACCTGCAGCATAAGGCTTTATTTAACCTTAATTTATAGTGCAAACTTCAATTTAAAATACTCTTAAAAAAATAAGTAGCATATATAAGCTGAAGAGTTTGTTTGTTTGCTTGAACGCGCTAATCTCAGGAACTACTGGTCTGATTTGAAAAACTCTTTAAGTGTTAGATAGCCCATTTGTCGAGAAAGGCATAGGCTATATATCTACTAATATATAAAGCTGAAGAGTTTGTTTGTTTGCATGAACGCGCTATATATCATCACGCTAGGATCAATAGGAGCAGAGTACCAATGAAGAATGTTTCAAAATCGGGTTTTTTTTACTATTTCAGGCGGACGAAGTCGCGGGCAGAAGCTATATATGTATCAATAAGGGAAAAGAACTACATATGAGGTTAAAAATAACCTAAACTCTTTGTAACATTAACATAATCTTATTGTTTTATTTATCTCAACAGTTTTATCCGACTGTTTATTATTATTGTCTTGTAATTTTCCTTTAATGGAACATTGAATGAGTCAGATCGCCCTTTGCAATCACAATGATTTATTTGACAGTTTACGTAAATTAGTCAAGATACGGGTTCTAATAGCAGAGGTCAAATCAACTGAGAAACTTTTAAACGTGGTACGATATATCTTTATAAGTATAAGAAAAGGCGTCAAATAGCGCATTAATATACCCTGAAAGCTATTAGCGCCATCCGTGCTCAATATAATATTGTTACGAGTTTAGCGAGACTCGAATTAAAATGCCGTTGGAATTACTATAGGATTTATTAGAACTATACAAACACGAAGGTGATGTCAGGAGCCTTAAGAACAGACGAGCGTGCATGACAAGAGCTATGAATGTCAAAGAAGCAAGTGAGGTGTGTAAGAATAAGCCTGTATGGCGCTCTGCTGTTCGTGCCTACCCCGCAAGGGACCTGGCGTGAAGTTATGTATGTATGTATGTATACAAACACATATAACACAGGTACAAATGTAACTGGTCACAACCAGTACAAACTGCGCGATTCAATAACACGCGCAAAATCCGTCACTATATCGGTTATCGAATGTAATACACACGTCTTGCCCGTGTCGTAATTGTCGCTTAACTGCCGTCTGCCTCACCCCTCCGATCGGGTATTCCTTTTGTTCTGTACAAATACAATATGCCTCGCCGCAAAACAATAATTTCCAAGAATTAGTTCGACACACCTGCCTAATGACTGCCATAAAACAAATACAATATAATGCATAATACAATAGAATGTTTTACTTAATTACCAATTTTAAACACAAAGTAAACAAAAGAAGTACAAATGCGGGGAAAGGTCATAAACCAGGTTTTTGGCACGCAGAGGTGCATTCATCATTGTCGGCACGTAACAATATTGTTATGAGTTTAGCGAGACTCGAATTAAAATGCCGTTAGAATTATTATAGAGTTTATTAGAACTATACAAACACGCACAAAACCGGTAGAAATATAACCGAACACAACCAATCCAAACGTAATGCAGAAGGTTGTAATTCAATGAAACGCGTAAAGTCCGTCACCATTATATTCCCGATCGTAGTACACACGTCACGCCCGTATCGTAGTCGAAGCTCAACTGCATCCTCTCTCCATCAGACCGTCGTTTTATGCTTCACTGCATAATCACTGCAAATGCAAACGTGCCGGGCAACGTCGCCACAGTTTCCTAGAATTAGCTTGTAACACCTGGCTAATGATGCTATTGAGCGAGTACAATAGGACAATAGGCTGTTCTCCACTAGAAACGTATGCAAATAAATCAGTGTACAAAAGAAGACGATAATTAAAGGATTACAATTAGTTCAAATGCCGACAGGTGCTTATGTGCTAATAAAATGTGCTTCTAAAGATCTGTACGTGGAATTTGTCTTTATCGGGGCCTAGGTTGTGACAATATCATCTTTAGGTTGCTGCGCCTCGGTTCTGCAGCGCATCCGCCATGTTCGTAGAGAGGCGCACTAATTTGACTAGACTTTGGTTACATTCCACATGAGACTCACAACGACCACGATTTTTCCCGTTCCACTTGCTTGCGGGCGTTAAAATCATAAACTCTAGTGGAACGGATTATAGAGCGTTGATGTCAATAACGACCAAATACACAAGTGTCATTGGTTGATTTGAAACTCAAGCCTTTTTCAAAGCCAATCGATAGAGAGTTAATGCTCCTTTTACGCCATCAAACGTAAAAAAGACGCGTCTGTATTGTCCAGAGTCCGTGCCAGCACCAGCAGTGTTTATGTTTCGAGCTTCCATAGTGTTATGGATGTGTCAGCCATTATGCGGTCTTATTTGAAATAGACTTTGTAGGCCAGTGTTTGGGACTTCACCTCAGAATGAAAGCATAAAAATAAACAAATAAAATAAATTTGTGAAAAGGTTTACTTTGGTATTATAAAAGTTTTCTCAAACGTCTCATAAGACCTCGTGTCCGCGTCTTAAGATATTCAGAGTCAAAGCTACCGAAAAACGGTTTTTTGGAAATAATTATATCGTTTCCAGTGCAATAAATTGTATTCTGTACGTATATTAACAAAAAATGCAGAGCATAAAATTCTCTACAAGTTTTGCTTTCACCATTATTTTATTCATTCAGCCGTTTTTGGGTTAGAGCGCAGAATGGACAGCTCTCAGCCACCATGGTGTCGATCAAGGTCAAATGTGATTTTTCACAAGTTTATAGCTTGGCACGTTGGTAGGATCCCATTTATCAAACACATCTAGATTAGCCGGTTCCGCGGCGGGAACAGCTGAATCACTCAAGCGGCATGAATATGCAGCTCTCAGGGGGAGTTATATATTTGTGCCGTTTGCTGTTGAAACGCTTGGATTTTATCGAATCGACTCATTAACTCTTCAGGTGATCAGAGAACTGGTGCGTACCTCGCACAACAGATCGGTATGGCGATCCAGCGAGGAAACGTAGCCAGGCTTCTGGGCGCCTTACTTATAGAAGATGGTGATCTAGGCTCAGTAATCCATTTATAGTATCTTATGTTATTGTTCCTACATCATGGGAGAGGACACTAGCTCCTATAATACAGTGAAAACTAGTTTAGGGGATAGTAGAATAAAAAAAATACTGTCTGATCAATGTAAAAGTTTCAAATAAATATATAAAAATAAAAAGTTATTGTAATAAAAGCCAAATATTAATATATATATGGAAATTTGCCCCTTTTTCGCAGCTTACACAGAGCCAAAATTCAAAGCGGCGAATTTTATCTACGTTATAATCCGTTCAAATTAAAAAATACATTCGAATGCGCGAAAATCACAGGACAGCGCGACATTTAAATTTTACCGCTTACTAGTATGTTTACTCAAGTCTATTTAACGTTCTAGAAAATGAACCGCAACAAATTATAGTTCATTATACTTACAAAATATCTCATCATTTTACATTGTGTCTTATATCTATTATAACCTCGCGGTGTTGAACGGCTTCTTTGTTGTATCCCCGTTCTTGCAATTCAATATTTATGACCTGAACTCTACAAGACTGCCCGATACCAATTCGATCCAAAGATGCAAATGTACAACAATGTATGTACATTCAAGACTTTTAGGGTTGTTGCGAACAGGACTTCGAAACCGGTAAAACGGAGAACAGGTTACAGCTTAAACATATAGCAGCTTTCTCTACGGTTTTGTTCTAACTTTAACCTCAAGTAACCGGTTTTTGGTAAAAAAAAGTTCGTTGATAAGTTTTTGTTGAAATAACCGGGTTTTTTCATAAACCTTTAAGCGCAACCATAACATATGGTGCAGCAAGCATTCAGTCGCACGCAAACACATGTTTGTAATAAACGGATTAAACCAATTAATGTAGGTTTACATAACACTCTTTATAAGGTTTAAGGTTGAAAATCGGTTATTTCTCAAAGAACAATACATTTTACTCAAAGAGAAAAATACATAATTATAATTCTAGTAAAATACAGCGAGTATACGTAAATACATTTAGTCGGTTATACCCGGTTTAGTCAACTATTTCGTTCGGAGTGTAAAAGTTAAAATACAGCACCCGGATTAAAAATAAACAAAAGGTGATGTTTTTTTTTATTCCGGGCGAACCAGGATTGCCAGAGTCAGATTTACTTATTATACTTCTCAGAATTACAATTTTGCCTTGCAACATTACTACTACTTAATTCTCTTTTCTTTCACCATATCCCAATTATTTGGGGTCGGCACAATATGTCTTTTCCTTCCACACTCCTTTACTCTGACATACATCTTCTGTCACAACACATATCATCATATTATCTTCTTCCTCTCAATTTTTCAGTCACGGATGCAACTTTCAAAGTGTACTCATTTCTCACCTTATCCATTCTTGTAACACCACACATCCGTCTCAAAATTCTCATCTCAGCTGGGTGGAGACGTTTGTGATTTATTACTTTAGTGGCCTAACATTCCGACCCATAGAGCATGACTGGTCGTACGACAGATTTTTAGTACTACTTAATTATTAAGGTAGGTACATACTATTTTACCTTATTTTTCTTTGTAAAATTATGTTTACTAGTCGCGAAAACTTTATTCGTTTTATATAATACATAAATTAAACTACAGTATGAAAAAGAAACCTAAAATTAAAAACTGGAACTAAATAAAAAAGAGAGCATAATTATAGGTAAAACATTGGTCCCTGTCTCCTTCCAACTCATCCGAATCGAATTGGTGATACCGAATGCATAAATATCAAAGTGGTTTGCATATCAATCATTGGCGGTCTTGGATACGAATCTATATATATATACGAATAACCACTGTCACTTACCGGGAACGTTCCCAAAAGGCTGGCGGCGACACCACGTTGTATATCAATACTTAGCCTGCGAGCAAAATAGCTACCAGCGTTTTGGTTGCGTTAGAGGTCTACTAAACGTTCGCCGACATCGCGATAAATGAAAACTTAAGAATAATTAAATAAAATAAAAAGCCTTTTATTTGGTCCATAAAAACATATTACAATATACAAAAATTTTAAAATGTCATTTTTTAATTTTTTATTCGTAATTTTTTTTTTATTATCATTAGTTTATTCGTCAATTTATTATTATTTATTATGTATGTCTTTCAAGACCATGGTCCATGAAAATGGCCCGAACATTTGGAGGGCTTGCGCGGGGCCATGGAAAGGCCAACACGTAGAGGCCCCTTGAAATTTAATGTAAATGTGGCGTGACACTGACCGGCGATTATCCCTGTCTACACCATATAATTTATTATTTTTATTATTCTATTTTTGGACACCCAGTCCGGGTAAAGGCCTCCTCCAGTTGAGCCCAGTGGTGTCTGTCCGCGGTCACTGCGAACCACCTTGGGCCCGCGACGGCACGGATGTCGTCGTCCCAACGCTTGAGCAGGCGCCCCACACGACGTTTGCCATACGGGGCCCCGCCATTCCGTAACTATTCTTGTCCATCTCTGGTCCGAGTATCGTACGATGTGTCCAGCCCACTTCCACTTGAGCTTTCTTACATGATATATGCATTTTTAAAATTAGTTTTCTTTCTTATTTCTCTTACGAATAATTAGGAATAATATATTAGCCCAGAAACTCGCCATTGCTGAGCAACATATCCATTTCAAGGGAATGGTATACCTACTTGTACAGTTGGTATACCGGTACTGGATAGTTAAAATTAGTGACTACTGACATCCTTGCATAACGAGTCGGTACCTAAGTGTCGTCGCCCGATCAATAAACGGCTTGAGGTCGGTGTTTACGATCGAATACACTACAGTGCGGTTGCAAACAGCCTGTAAGGTCGCAAAATTGGTTCAATTGATATATTTTGAGATATTGCTCTAAATGCGACGTGGTCATTCGACGTTATATATTTATGATGTCAGGCATGTGTCTTTTTTATTTCAAAATGGCTCCTAGCCATCCACAGATTACGTTACACATATTTCATGATTTTTCGACCACTCCACCGTCCTTGTCACATTCGTGAGATTCCTCCCTCCCTAGTGTGACATTACACATATTGTAATTTTACATCAAGAACTTATTAAATTATCGGCTTAAAACTTATTTTAAAAAAAATTCGTTTAAAAAAACCGACTTCAAAAACTGAAAAGTATAAAATAACTTATTTCTAAAGCTATGTATTATTATTAATATAAATTATGTAAAACATCTTAAAGTCGGTGCTTAGTAATTTTCAAAATTTAGTAATTTTTATGTTTTACTTTGCACCGACTTCGAGATGTTTTACACAATTTATATTAATAATAATACATAGCTTTAGAAATAAGTTATTTTACACTTTTTAGTTTTTGAAGTCGGTTTTTTTAAACGAAGTTTTTTATTTTATTTGTTACTTTTTAGTGTCTAGCTATGTATGGGTAGACTTACGAAAGGTGCCGCGCTTCTTAAAAAAATATAGGTCCCAAGAAAGGGAAACTTAAAAATTTTCGTAAAATGTAAACTACTGGGCCAAACTATGTTGAATTTTTAGGGGACCAAATGGCCACTATTCCGCGTGAAACTAAACGAGAATCACGTATATCGGATCATAAATCTCAACGTTATCGACGTACATATGGAACAGAATGGAAAAATTTTCATAAAAAAAGTTCATAAAATGAAAACGACTGGGCCAAATTATGTCAAATTTTTAGGGAACCAATTGGAAGCTATTCCGCGTCGAACAAAAAAAGAATCACGTAAATGGGATCATAAATTTCGGAGTAATCGGTTAACATACATAAAAAAAAACAAAAAAAAGATCCCGACGAATTGAGAACCTCTTGCTTTTTTTTAAGTCGGTTAAAAATAAATCATTACCTTCGCCTATATACTGCCCACAATTTGCGCTCCGATACGTATCAAAAACTTATGACACCTGCACACATTTCATCCTATTATGATAATTCCTTTACAGTGCAGGCTGACAAACTGGAATATGTCTGTCTTACTGTCAGAGGGCAAATCCTTACCAACATTTAGAAATTTACTCAGTAAGCACTATTTGTCCGGTTAATAGATAAAATTTAGTATTTTCAAGCTTAAATATATTAGATTTTGAAATGTGACATCACGAAGTTCAGGACTCCTTGTCACACTTCGTCGACCCCCCCCCCCCCCCCTCAATGTTGACGTAATTTAAAGATGGAATCTTAGTAAACTGGCGGACGGCCTACATAACGGAAGGTGTACAGTCGCCTAATAGACGTTTGTAAGACCATTTACGGTGGAATATAGTGGAGGGGTTTGACCGGAGGAATGGCATAAAGGAGATTAGATACTACGGCGGCAAAAATGTTTACAAAAACGCTTCAATTACTAAAGTACCAAAATGAAACAACGTCCGAAAATATATTTCAATTAGAAAATCATATTATTAGACACACACACGCATATATACTCTTTTGTTTATTGATAAAGTCAAATTAACAGTGTAGCCTTGGCGAAATCTGTGATTATAGAAGTATACTTAGTCAGGTCATAAGTTCTGTCAAAAACTTTTTATAAAATTAATGATACACTTTTTGATAATTATATATGAAATGAAAGGTAATTTAATTTACAATAAAATTTTATTTACATTATTCAAAATGCCCTCCCCAATTTTGAATACACACCCTTAATCGACGCGGCCAATCATCAATCGCAGCACACATCACATTCATATCTATTTCTGCCGCTGCTTTAGCCAAAGATGCTCGGAGAGATTCCAAATTCTGATGAGGTTTAGCGCAAGACTGTCTTCTCCAAATGTTGCCATATCTTGTAATCCAGTGGGTTTATAATCTGGACTAGAAGAGGGCCAGTCCTCATGTCCGATAAAGTCAATTCCACGGGCGGTCAACCAGTTTTGCGTGCTTCGTGTCCTATGAACTGGTGCAGAGTCCTGTTGGAATATCCAATGTCTGTTTTTGAATATTGTTTTAGAAAGAGGTTCCACTATGTTTGTTAGGACGGTATTTTGGTACACCTCGACACTGGTTTTTACACCTTTTTTCACAAGAAAACACCTCAAACAAGGAATATGAGACTCCAGCCAAACCATGAGTGATGAAGGATAATGTCCTCGTTGAACCCTCGGAATACGCGTAGTGGCTTCTTCCCTGCTGTGGGCATACACCTTATCAATTTGTTTATTATAACTTTCTTCGATGTTAAAAAAATTTTCATCCCAAAACAAAATTTCGCGGTATTTTTTTCCCGCGTACCGCCGTAACAAAGCGCGGGATCTATCCAGCCTAATTTTTATCAAAGGCTCATTCAAAAAATGTCCGTTCTTCTTACGATAAGCTCGTAGGTCTTCATTTATCACTCTTTTGACCGTGGTTCTGCTTAGGCCCATCTGAAGAGTTAAGATTTTTTCTTTACGAACAGGATTTCGTTGGATTCGCGCCTTCACTACTTTGATGATCGCAGGTGTCCTAACTGTACGAGGTCGGCCGGTTCTCTTGCGATTTTCGAAGCTTGAATCTGTGAATCGTTTGATAGTGCGATAAACAAATCGTAGGGTTATTTTAAATTTTTGTACAATATTGAATACACTATCTTCTTTCTTCGACCACTCCATATTTGAAAATGAATGTCTTTTTTATTTTCGGCAAGCGCAAACGTTCTATTTTTAAAATTGGTGAAGTTTACTTAGCCAGTATTCGAAATTTTTTAATAATAAGGTTTTAACAGAACTTATGACCCGACTAAGTATAATATAGTCTTTGACAACAGAACCATAATAATGTTCAACTTATAATTTAAAATAATTATGGTCGAATTTCGACCACTAGTACATATAATATATATTATACAAACCATTAAAGCAACAACAAGTTTTAGATAGAGATAGATAGAGTATACTTCATTGCACCCCAATACAAAGATGAACTTCAGACTAAAGCTATACTTAATCTATAACTATATATATAAAAGAAAGTCGTGTTAGTTACACTATTTATAACTCAAGAACGGCTGTACCGATTTGGCTGAGAATTGGTGGGGAGGTAGCTTAGAACCAGGAGACGGACATAGGATACTTTTCATCCCGTTGGAACCGGTAGGTGGCGCTGAGATTGGGCTCTAGAATCCTCCTAATCACCTGGACCGGTTTTGGTGATTTTGTTTTTGTGTGTTTGAGTAAGTTCCCGGATGGTTTAGATTGGCAATTAGAACCGGTAGGTAGCGACAAAGCAGGATCACGTCTGCCGGGCCGCTAGTATAATTTACAAACCATTAAAGCAACAATATTAAATTTTAGAAAGGTAGATAGATAGATTATACTTCATTGCACCCCAATACAAAGATGAACTTACTATACTTAATCCCTATTAATATTATAAATGCGAAAGTAACTCTGTCTGTTTGTCTGTCTGTCTGTTTGTCTGTCTGTCTGTTCCGTTTTCACGTAAAAACTACTGGACCGATTTGGCTGAAACTCAGTATATATATATTTTCGATGCCGAGAATGAACATAGGATACTTTTTATCCCGAAAAATGGGATAGTTTCCGGGATAAAAATATATTTGTCTATCTGTTTGTTATGCTTTTACAGAAGAACTAATGGGCCGATTTGGCTGAAATTCGGTACGTATGTAAATTAAATACCGAGGGTGGACAAGGGATAAAAAGTATTTTGGCCTTTTCGGTAATTTTTGCCTTTTTGGTCATTTTGGCTATTTTAGCCTTTTTACTCATTTTGGGCATGTCGGTCACTTTGGCCTTTTCGGTCATTTTGGCCATGTTGGTTATTTTGGCCTTTTTGGTCATTTTGGCCATGTCTGTCATTTTGGTCTTTTTGGTCATTTTGACCATGTCGGTTACTGTGGCCTTTTTGGTCATTCATTTTTGGCCTTTTTGGTAGTTTTTGCCTATTCCGTCATTTTGGCCACGTCGGTCACTGAGGCCTTTTTGGTCATTTTAGCCATGCCGGTCATTTTGGCCTTTTTGGTCATTATGTCCTTTTTGGTCGTTTTTGCCTATTCCGTCATTTTGGCCATGACGGTCACTGTGGCCTTTTTGGTCATTTTTGCTATTTCGGTAATTTTAGCCTTTTTGGTCATTTTGGTCATTTTGACCATTTTGATCATTTTGGCCTTTTTGGTAATTTTGACCATGTCGGTCACTGGCCTTTTTGGTCATTTTGGCCTTTTTGGTCATTTTGACCATTTTGATCATTTTGGCCTTTTTGGTAGTTTTTGCCTATTCCGTCATTTTGGCCACGTCGGTAACTGTGGCCTTTTTGGCCATGTCGGTCATTTTAGTCATTTTGGCCTTTTTGGTAGTTTTTGCCTATTCCATCATTTTGGCCATGTCGGTCACTTTGGCCTTTTTGGTCATTTTGGCCATGTCGGTCATTTCGGCCTTTTTGGTCATTTTGACCATTTTGATCATTTTGGCCTTTTTGGTCATTTTTGCTATTTCGGTAATTTTGGCCTTTTTGGTCATTTTGCCTATTTTAGCCTTTTTGGTCATTTTGGCCATGTCGGTAATTTTGGCCAATTCGGTCATTTTGACCATTTTGGTCATACTTTTTATCGCAAAACTAAAACTAAAATAAATGAAAGTTTGAGTGAGAGACTAATCGTTTCTCAAGTTTATACATATAAAAATTCATAATCTATAGAAAAAAGTGTCTGAATACCGAAAATGGACATAGATACTTTTCATCCCGGGAGATGGGATAGTTTGCGATATAAATAAATAAAAAAAGGTAAATCTTATGAGGGCAATTAGCACCAATATAAAAATATAAAACAATTTAACCTGTTTTAACGCCGGCTGTTTAAACAAGAGTTATGTATAAAGGGCGGTCTCATCGCTAAAAAGCGATCTCTTCTCAGACAGCCCCTGTTTAGCAGAGACAAAAAATGTAATTAGTAACATGACGTAACATAATTTACCATAAACAATAGAAGTGGAGGGAATGTAGATGTCAGGCGACCGGATCTTCGGTTACTCACGCTCGTTTGCTCAATTGGCCGGTTAAGTGCCGGCTAAGTTGCAGCAGAGCGTTTCCGTTCGTATTTCACACAGGAACCGTTAAAGGGCGCTTTGTCGAGGGCATAATGAGCTCTTTCAACCGTCTGATACCGTCCGATATTTCCACGTATGCTTTTGATAATGTATTTGTTTAATTTCTTTTTTATTGCGCGAGTTAAGCAAACAGGCAGACGACCCATCTAATGAAAAGCGGTTACCATTGCCTGTGGACATTTGTAACAACAAAGGTGCTGCCAAAGTGCTGCTACACTTTAAAGGGAGACTGGAACCTGGTCACTAATGCCGGAACACAACTCAAGGTTGTTATCGCGGCATACTCTAGACTAGGCTAGGGATGGTAGCCATCGAGACGGGCAAATACACTACCACCTGCCACAAGGCTGTGTGTTATTTTGTAATCTGTACCAACGTTCCAAATGTGAATATCCATACTAATGCTGATTTAGACGGATCAACCAAATTAAATCAATATAGTTGAAAAGCACAGAACTGGAACGAAACAACTGTATTCAATAACATTGAATGGTTCAATTTTAGTTAATTGAAATTGAAAGACAGAAATGAATCGTTCATTTTATATCGGCTTAAGAAACGAAAATCTAATTGCCATCCCAAAACACGTCGTCATCATGGAAACGCGAATGACAATTTGCTGGCTTGTGTAAAATGAAATAAAGTGATTTTCTTTATGTATTTGTAGATTCATTCTTTATTGTATTGATAATGGACTGATTATCATATAATTATGTATGTATATTTGGGATACAGGGATAAATACAAGATATTTTTTGAAGTTATACTTCTTTTGGCGCGTTAGGGTAAAATAATGAGAGTAATTTTTTACGATGCGCGCGATTGTTACGATGTGACGGTCTGCACGAAAAACCGACACCCTGAAGTTAGCTATAGTCAACATTTTAGTTTTTCTATTCTTAGTGTCGTTTTTTCTACAAACGTAGAATAAGGCGAAAGATAAAAATTTTGAAAAGATTTTTATCTTGTTACGCCAAAGAAGTATAACTTCTAACGCGTGTACATAAGTACACACACACATTTTTTAACCTGGAATATGTGATAATATTTCCGGGATACAGATTCGAGGTTAAGTAAAAAATAATTATAAAAATTGATCGTCGACGTCTGTCCATTCCCATACAATCACAAAAGAACATTCAATTCGTCAAGTTTTTTGTACACATAATTATACAAATATTTCTATATAAATGCTCAATGCCGATGTTCTTTGATACAAGTCACATGGGTATAACAATTTGAGACACTAGCGCAGGCAACAATACAGTAATAACGCTCTTTGGCCTAATGGACCGCATCCTGCCAGACTGAATGTAACCCAGTCAATGCTACACACGTCAGTTTGACTGGACGTCCCTGAATCCTTGTTATATCGTTAAATCTAATTATTTCCATTCATATAATTAAACATAGACAATATTTCAAATACAAACTGGCCGCTTAAAAAACTGACAAATTCTACAACACAATTCGAAATTTAAAAAATACTACTAGTGCGTGGAAGTTCGAAATTAATCGAAGCTTAAATATCGAATGAATAGATTATCGATTTGCCGCCTTATGATAGATGTTACCGAATCGATAGCGAAATTATGATTAAATTTGCTTCTAATCGGATATCGGATGCAGTGTAATAAAAAGTGTGCGCTGTGATACTGGATTTGTAACGGACATGCATAGACGGGCATCGAGTGTGAAAAAAAAGCACCAATCGACTCCTTCGAGTCTTTATTTGTGTTTAATGCGATAACATTTTAGGTGAGTCCGTTTTAAAAGTAATTAGTGGTAATGGCCGTCCTTTATTGTAATGAGTTAGTTGTGAACAGGTGTGTTTAGTTTGTTGCATTAAAAATGTTTCCTATTTTTGTTGATTTTTAATATCATATCATCAAATCGTCTATATAGGTAAGTTTGATAGTTTATTTTCATTACTCATAACTTTATTAGTGTAATCAAGTTGTAATAGCTTTGCCGTGGTTTCAGTTCTTTAGAGCCGGCTCGATCCGTGTGATTCCACGATCTAAGAAAATATCTAGAAGAGTGCGAGTTCCGATAGCTCACTTCCCCCCCTCCCTTTCCCTTCCCTCTATCCCGTGCAGTGGCGTAGCTTGCCTTAGACGGGCCCTGTATCAAAATGTGTTTGGGGGCCCAGTGGAATGGGGAAGTTTTTTCATAAAATAAACAAAAATCTAATCAAAATAATTATATATTGATTAAAAGTTATAATTAATGCTTGCTGCTAAGTAAGACAAACAATTCAAATCATATAGATACACTTTTCTCGCGTTATTTCGGCTAACCTATTTATCAAATCATACATAGCTGAAGACGATTTCAAGTTTTCTAGATTTTCTGTCTCTATAGACATCAATGACAAGTCTGATAGCCTTTTCTGTTTGCCTAGCAGTTGTTCTCAAAAATGTCATTAATCTATAAAAGATTAATACAGGTTACATTGTATTACATTTTTATGTTAGTGCTATTTGCCCCCGGAAGATTCACTTCATTTTTTACCGCATACTATCCCGTCTTCTGACATGAAAGTAATTTAAGTCCATTTTCGGTATATACGGTATATATATATATCATGAATATAAGTTGAGTGGTTAATACACCCGCGTTTCGTTCCAATGACTTTAGGTCGAATTCTAGTCGAGGAGGTTAACTAGTAAGGTGAATGAACGGTTAGTAAGATATAGAAACCGGCTATTAGGCAGTGTTTCTATATGTAGTAAGCTGGACATAGAGATTATCGACGTATAAACACACCACCTATGAATTACGTCACACATTAAAGGGGAAAGGTCGAGGAAGTGTGAATAAGGGGTGGCAGGGGTCCTAAATTCCGTAATGTCACATTTCATATATTAAATCGTCATAATCATATCGCCATCGTCATATCGTCAATTCACGAATGTGATCAACTGTGACAAGGACGGGGGAGGGTCTATTAAATAAATAAATAAAATAAACTATTTTTATGATTTTGAAAGCGAATACCAAAAAACTTCAGTTATAGACTTAAATAAAAAATATATCACGGTTGAACTTATATAAAAAATTACAGATACAGAGAACCCCTCCTTTTTTTAACTCGGTCAAAAAGTCATCCATCAAAGAACAACTTATAAATACGTATTATATTGAACAAAAAGTAATCCCTATACAGTGGCCAAAGATTTATTTATTATTATTAAAAATAGATTTTCATAAAATGAAATTGATATCTAATGTTTTAGGTCTAGGGCATGACGTATTGATCAATGGGCAACCTGTCAAAAAGAAATAAATCGTTGTACACAATATAGTACATGTGACGTAGTCTACTGTGGCGCCCCTCCTATAATGTTTAGTTGTTTCATAAAAAATACATTACATGAAATGGTTTTTTTTAAACAAAACAACTTCAAATTAAAAAGTAAAAAAAAACCAAATATCTTTTCTACAACATTTTGAAGTCAGTGCCAACGAAACATAAAAATAAAAATTTGCATTTTTTTTAAATATTTTACTTCGCATCGATCTTTTTTGTTCACTCGCGCTACAATTCATTCATCTTTCCAGTTTTAGTAACTATACTATAAAACATTTTTTTTAAACAAATTCCAAAAACGAATACTTATTACCTATTAAGAGTCCATAGATGGGTAGTGTACAATATGTACTTATGTCTACATTATAAAGTACCTATTGAAATAAAACTTAATATCGACATTGTATTTCACAGGAGAACCCTACATATATTAGGCCGACTCGTACGCGGCTAATACGCTGAATCTGTCAATTAAGTACCTACTTATTACTTAATATGTTCCTTGATGTCAATAGACAAACAATATAACGGCTTTTCATTTAATAAATAAGAGTTTAAAACATTGAATTATTATGTTGTAAAACGTTGTTGGATTACTAGGTTTAATTAACAATGGATGTAAAAACTGTACCTTGAAGACAACGAGAACGTTCTTCGTTTGTTTACAATTTAGAGGTTATTAGTTTACAAAGTCCACAGACACCAAAGAAACAACACAATTCAATAACCGATTTAAAATCAATAAATAACTCAGCAACTTCTCGTGTGTTGTTTTCAACACGATCAACTTTTATATTATTTTATTTACAATATTAACTTGTTATTACTTTATCTGTTATCAGCTGTTAACGTTTTATGAGTAAAGCTTATAGTATGACATCTTGTGGTCTCATTGAGAACTATGTGTCTACTATGACCATTATATAGTTATTAATTTTGCACGTGTTTCCTCATTTTATCAACAGATGGCACTAGAATTAAAAACTTAATTTTATTGAAGGAAGATTTTTTTAATATTTTTAGGAATAGTTCCAGTCACTATATATTATTTATATATATATATATATATATATAAATAAAAGAAAGTCGTGTTAGTTATACTATTAATAACTCAACAACGGCTGTACCGATTTGGCTGAAAATTGGTGGGGAGGTAGCTTAGAACCAGGAGACGGACATAGGATACTTATTATCCAGTTGGAACCGATAGGTGGCGCTGGGATCGGGTCCTAGATATTTATTTTTTCAGAGGAGGACAACGTCTGCCGGAGCCGCTAGTAGTAGTTAAAATATGTTATAGATAACTAAGTAGAAATAGAA
This sequence comes from Dendrolimus pini, assembly GCA_949752895.1. Lineage (NCBI taxonomy): Eukaryota > Metazoa > Arthropoda > Insecta > Lepidoptera > Lasiocampidae > Dendrolimus > Dendrolimus pini. The sequence continues at coordinate 17,537,533 of OX457141.1, read as the reverse complement.
AAATATATTAAAAAAAAATTGAATACAAAAATTAAATAAAAAGAAGATATAAAAATATAAGCGAGACAAATTATCCTGATAAACAAAATAATAACCTGGCCAACGTCTTCGCCAGGAGAGGGAGCGATTTAAAAAAAAAAGACCACCTGTAGCATATGCTAAGAAGCTCTCCCACTCGACGACTAGTTATCACGTAATAATTCATAAATCATTTTTTGCAAACAGAAAATATTAATTTGGCTTATATTAGCCATTTTAAAAGCGCTAAACGCTGCGGGCCATATTTGAATATAGCTTGAAAGAGCGCGAGCTTTTTGTAGAGGGCGTTTCTGCTCTTTCTTGCTTATCCGTGCAGGAACGGAGAAAGAATACTATTTCCTGCGGCCGGGCAGCCTGTCGTAAAAGGCGACACAACAACCCACAGCCAGGTGGTAGGGCATTTGCCCGACTGGATGGCTACCACCCGTGGTCTGAAGTATGTTGCCATAACAAACTTGACTTGTATTCCGGCATCAGTGACCAGATTCCAGTCTCCCTTAAGAGAGCAGCAGCGCATTTGTAGCACATTTGGTGTTGCAAATGTCCATAGGCGATGGTAACTGCTTTCCGTGAAGTGGACCGTCTGCCTATCTGCTGAGCTCCTGCAATAAAAATAAAATAGTCCAATGTTTCTACCAGTAACATAATCTAAATTTAAGTAATTTAGATATTTATATATATATATATATATATATATAAATAAAAGAAAGTCGTGTTAGTTATACTATTAATAACTCAACAACGGCTGTACCGATTTGGCTGAAAATTGGTGGGGAGGTAGCTTAGAACCAGGAGACGGACATAGGATACTTATTATCCAGTTGGAACCGATAGGTGGCGCTGGGATCGGGTCCTAGATATTTATTTTTTCAGAGGAGGACAACGTCTGCCGGAGCCGCTAGTAGTAGTTAAAATATGTTATAGATAACTAAGTAGAAATAGAAAAATATATTAAAAAAAAATTGAATACAAAAATTAAATAAAAAGAAGATATAAAAATATAAGCGAGACAAATTATCCTGATAAACAAAATAATAACCTGGCCAACGTCTTCGCCAGGAGAGGGAGCGATTTAAAAAAAAAAGACCACCTGTAGCATATGCTAAGAAGCTCTCCCACTCGACGACTAGTTATCACGTAATAATTCATAAATCATTTTTTGCAAACAGAAAATATTAATTTGGCTTATATTAGCCATTTTAAAAGCGCTAAACGCTGCGGGCCATATTTGAATATAGCTTGAAAGAGCGCGAGCTTTTTGTAGAGGGCGTTTCTGCTCTTTCTTGCTTATCCGTGCAGGAACGGAGAAAGAATACTATTTCCTGCGGCCGGGCAGCCTGTCGTAAAAGGCGACACAACAACCCACAGCCAGGTGGTAGGGCATTTGCCCGACTGGATGGCTACCACCCGTGGTCTGAAGTATGTTGCCATAACAAACTTGACTTGTATTCCGGCATCAGTGACCAGATTCCAGTCTCCCTTAAGAGAGCAGCAGCGCATTTGTAGCACATTTGGTGTTGCAAACGTCCATAGGCGATGGTAACTGCTTTCCAGGACGTGGACCGTCTGCCTATCTGCTGAGCTCCTGCAATAAAAATAAAATAGTCCAATGTTTCTACCAGTAACATAATCTAAATTTAAGTAATAGGTAACATTTAAATTCGAAGCCAATGCCTATTGCTGATAACACAAAAATTAAATGCTTACCAATTAATTAAAACCTGGAAGCCTCTTTCGTTTTTGCATAACGTTTCAGGGAAATTTCTTCCATTGGTCAAATTTGCAGTTGATTAAAATTAATAGACTTTATTGTTCAGACTTGTATTAATTATTCTTTGGAATTGGTACATTCATGGCTTCGTCTCTGAGTTCTAATTACCTATGTAGGTACTAGTGACATTTTCTGTAGACAGTTTAACCTAGAAGCTAAGTTAGACAAACAATTCAAATCAGAGATACACTTTTCTCGACTTTTTTTCGGCAAGCTTATTTATCAAATCATCAATAGCTGATAACGACTTCATTTTTTCTAGATTTTCTGCCACTTTAGTCAATAAAGGCAAGTCTGATAGCCGTTCCTTTTGGCCCATCAGTTATTCACAAAAAAGTTAATTTATAAAAGATAGTGGCTAACATTTTAGGAATTTTTGCTTACACACTTTCGGGCTACAGCCAGGGGGCCTCGTATCATTGATACGGTGGCAGCTACTCCCTTGCTCAGTTTGTTACATATTGCCAATCCCCCTAAATTGCTTGATATAGTAGTAACGTCATTGTTGACGAGAATTGACCATGATTGAGCTATTTAAGTTGCTCATGTAACAGCACCTTAAGAGTAAGGTCGAGCTAGACTTGCAGAATACCAGCAAGCCCAGCAGACATTGTCCTGCCTTACGAAAAGATTAATCAGAATCGGTAAAGCGGTTAAGGAGGAGTTGAATGACATACACATACGTAAAGGAGAATTATATAACATAACCTATAAAGACCGTGACTTCATCCGCGTCACGACCGCGATGTAGACTATACTACTTTTTTTTCATTATACAGATATTCGACTTCTACATTTTTATTATATTGTTACGAGTCGCAGGACTCGATTTAAAATGCCGTTGGAATTATTATAGAATTTATTAGAACTATACGAACACGTATAATACAGGTACAATATAACCGGACGCAATAAGTCCAAACGTAATGCAGAAGACCAATACTGAAATACACGCGCAAAGTCCGTCACTAAATAGATTACCGAATGTACACAAGTCTTTGGTCGTGGTTCTCGCTTGACTGCACCATCTCTCCATTGGGGCATTGATTTATACTGTACAAATACAATATGTCTGCTCGGCCGCATGGACTGAATTTCATAAAATTACACCTGGCTACTGACTACCTTAAAAGATTACAATACACAATAGGCTGTTTTTCTAATCAAAATTTTTAAACACGAAGTAATGAAAAGAAGTCCAAATGCCGAAAAGGTAATAAAATGTCTACAGGTATGCAGGTGTGAATTTGTCTTTTGTCGGCACCTAGGTCGTAACAATATGTATAGAGAATAGTGTAACTTGTAAGGATCAATTTCTGTGAAGGAATTTCAAACGGGAAATCAAAGGTAAGGGGTTTGAACAAAAAAAGTTCTATTTTCATCTCTTTCTCATCTTCTTTATTACTAGCTTCAATCAAAATTTATACGAAACCATAGTAACAAGAAATTATCGATAACATTCGGACAGGAAGTGTTTATATTATTCCAGAATTATTGCAACTAATGTTTCTTCGAAAACCGTAAAGGCCCCGATGCAGATCTGTATTTAATACAATACGCAATTATGAATAATCTGAATACATAGTAATCAAGCTATCAATCATTGGAGCTAGGGCGAATTGCACCATTTTTTGTTCGATTTATATCGAGGTTTAAAAAAATCCCCGTTTTAACCAATGAATCCATACACAGGAAGTGCATTTATATTTTATTTTTTTATATTAGGAGTTCAGCAGATAGGCAGATGGCCTACTTGATGGAAAGCGGTTACCATCGCCTATGGACATTTGCAACACCAAAGGTGCTACAAATGCGCTGCTGTTCTCTTAAGGGAGACTGGAACTTAGCCACTAATGCCGGAACACAAGTCAAGGTTGTTTTGGCGATATACTTTAGACCAGGGGTGGTCGCTATCCAGTCGGGCAAATGCCCTACAACCTGGCTGTCTCTTACGGCAGGCCGCCCGGCCGCAGGAAATTGTATTCTTTCTCCGTTCCTGCAAGGATAACGGATCCTGCATGGCTCTGGATTTTTTAGTTTCGAGTTCCTATTCTAGGCTCCGATTTGAAAATATTTTTTTAAGAACAGCAGACATGGTAAGCACACTTTTAAAAATTAATTGGGCAAGTGCTTAGCAGTATTTTTTTAACCTCGCACTGCAGTGGTATACCGTTAGGCATTACTTCACTGCGGCGAGGAAGGGAGGGACTTTTTCCTTTCAATTTCGTCATGTTTAGCAGTCTGCCTACAACGACGGATTCCGTAGAGATATGAAACTACCCTTATTTTGTTAATGGTTTACGGGAGCATAAAAATATTTATACGAAAATACTTCAAGATACTACTCAAGAGCCCATGAATGTCCCACAGCCGGGCATCGTTTATTTTAGATGTTTGCACCTCAATCAAGTTACATATTTCTTGACAGTAAAGCCCACATTAAACCAATGACATAATTGTCGTACTTTATTGTTGTGGGTGACGTAATAGTGATGTCCTGCGAGTCATGTATCGTACAGACTATTAAACTATGGACACTACACTTAAATCGAAAGTAATCAAATTTGAAAATAAGTGTCTTTTAAATGGCTTATTTAATATATGTAAAATATGTTAATTGAAATGTGGTTATAATTATTACACGATATAGTCGTTTTAGCATAGATTTAGAGATAAGTTCAATTGATTAAAACGTATTTATAAATGGAGTCGATTTTTATACCAAATCGAGTCGGTAATGCATTAGGACATTACTAATTGATCCGTCATCGAGCTGTCAAAAGGAAAATAAATGCTTGAATAGGGTATAGGCGGTGCGTACTTCCTGGCCCGAACTTTAACCCACATCACTATCACGGTTTCAAAACCGAGGTTTAAATGTCTAAAACACGTTAATAAAGGCATGGTGCAACTATACACTTTGAAAATAATAGCGTAAACGCATTTAAGGAAAAACACCGTGGAAGTGGCCGATACTAATTGTATCACACCGGAACTCAAAAGGCAGGTGACCATGGTATTAAATTCCATTTGGAGACTGTATTATTCATTGTATATAGAACTCATTTGCATTATATTGTGGTAGGATGGAAATACACCCAAGAACTTTTTCTCCGTGCAGGAACGGATAAAGAATACTAATTCAATTAACAAAATTTTACGAATTAATGATTTTACTTACCAAGAGTGTCAGTTAAAATTAAATAATTGGCTTTTAACTCTTAACTATGATGGGACAGAAGAATTGTTAACATTAAATATATAACACATTTATGTACATCCCGAAATCTTATTTATTTCGTTGACATTGTTATCTTCATTGTTATATGTTTTATACATACAAAATCAACATAACAACATAATAGTGTGTACTATTAAGTCACACATAACGCGCAAACACACACGCATACACACACACACACACACACACACACGCACAGACACTTTCGCACTCATACATATTTTTTTCTTTTTGAATGAATGTAACTGTAATCAATAATTTCACAATCAGAATTGTACCAATTAGGAAGGAGGTCCCCAGGATACAGGTCGACCTAGTTTGGGGACCAGTGAGTTTCAAAAATTGAGAATCATGTTTTACTCAATAAATGACTTTTGATTGATTGATTGAATTTCTGCTGCCGGACGTTTTGTCGTAAGAGGCGAGAAAACAACCCACAGCTAGATGGTAAGGTATTTTCTTGTCTGAATGGCTACCAACCTTGGTCTAGAGTATGCCGCCATAACAACTTTGAGATATGTTCCGGAATTAGTGGCCAGGTCCCAGTTTCTCCTTCAAGGCCTGGAGCACATTGGCGGCAACTCTGGTATTGCTAATGTCTCTAGGCCACGGTAAACACTTTCCATCACAGTTAGGTCGTCAGCTTGTCTGCTGTGCTTCAGTAATAAAAATACTAGTTTTCATGCTTTTTTTTATTTTTATTATTGCATGAATTCAGTAGCCTGATAGCCACATTAATGTATATACAAACGTTATCAGACATTATTTAACATCATTAACAATGTCGCATCTCAAATAACGCCTTAAGCCTATCGTCATATCTGCGTGAAACGGCCTAAACTTTTAACACTAACGCAGATAAAGCCTCAGCATTAAATTCATATGTATATTAACGTTCTAGTAACCAGGCCGTTATACCGAACTTATATTAATAATTATTACCATTGATACTGGCCGAATGCACAAATTGTTCCCTTTAAAAAAAAAAAAAATTTTTTTCCGGATATAGCAAGGTTAAATGAGTACAAGTTTACTTGTGCTGATTAAAGCAACGCTACTGTCCATATTGACGGTTTAAATTCGTAGAAAAATGTAGAGATACTGTTTAGTTTATACTTTGAACCACTGAATTAAATAAGTTTGTAGAAATAAGTGACCGTATTTGACATTTTATGCATGACTCAATACCAGCATCCGCGAGTGAATTAAAGTGAAAGAATGACACAGTATTTTTCTTATTACGTTCTAATAATAGACCATTACTATTACAATAGAGAGTTAGACTACTTTTGCCCAGAGTTTACTTGATTTTTTTTATTGCCTGAAGCAGGCAAACAAAATGACAGCTTACCTGATGGAACGACGTTTCGTTACCGTTGTCGATCTCTAAGAAATTTTATAACGCCCATCGATCTGTGCAGGAACGGGAAAGAATACTAATTCCAGTGGCCGGGCGGCCAGTCGTAAAACAACCCGGAGACAGGTGGTAGGGTATTTGTCTGGATGGCTACTACCCCTGGTATAGATGCCGCTATAACAACTTTGAGTTTTGTTCCGGCAACAGTGATCAGATTCCGGTTTCCCCTTCGGGGCTGGCGGCACCTCTGATGTTGCTAATGCTGCGGTACACGTGATCGGTGCAATGATTATATATATTAATTTATTTATTATTAATTATTATTTGTATTTTTAATGTATTATTTTTTATATTATGTTTTTAAATACATTATAGTTTCATCATTTTTTAATTACAATGTACATATTATGTGTGTTGTATTGTCCTTCGTGACATCACTTGCTGGTCCCAGGCGGAAGAACAGCGCTGGTCTTAATTGGTCAGCATATGCTGAGACTAGATCCAATTTTAGGACTTATTCGGTTTTTTATTATTTTACTGTTTGATAATACTCTTTATTGTTTCTGTCATAAATAAAATAAGTCTTTCTTTCTTAATGTACCATAGATGAAGGTAACAACTTTATATCACTGTTAGGTGTTAGGCTGTCTGCTGTGCTTTAACAATAAAAAAAAATATCGACAAATATATTGTGAAAACTATTTAACTATTTACGTACAGATACGAACTTAATGTATTATTTTATTAGTAGAGACATTTGTTACATAAGAGTATTAGTGTAATACTACATGTATTAACTACTTTCTACGTCTATTTCGCGTGATTTTTTTATCATGCTATTATAAGAAAGGTGTCTATTATGTATGAAATTCCAATAAGACATCTACAAAATGCTTGTCATCTGTAATTTATATAAATCTTATACTAATATATAAAGCTGAAGAGTTTGTTTGTTTGCTTGAACGCGCTAATCTCAGGAACTATTTATTGGTCTGATTTGAAAAATTCTTTCAGTGTTAGCCCATTTATCGAGGAAGGCATAGGTTACATATCATCACGCTAAGACCAATAGGAGCGGAACACTAATGAAGAATGTTTTGAAAATAGGGTTTTATTAACTATTCCACGCGGACGAAGTCGCAGGCACAAGCTAGTAACATTATATGGTGCTTCAGGATTTTAAAATTATAAGTTTCAGCAGAATAAGAACATTGGTAGATATTTTACATTTTTTGCTTGGAGCTTTTGTTTAATTTTAAACAGTAGTAAGGTAACGATTAGTAAGGTATAGAAACCGGGCATGAGAAGCGTTTATAAGTAAGATTCTTACTAATCAGCTGCTAAGCAATTGCTTAAACAAGAGGGGCCTATAATTAAGATCACAAATGTGTCTTTGTCTGTGGGTTCATTAATCTTCATCATAAAATGTATTCCAACTTTTCTATTAATAACACCTATCAGTACTTCGGGTTCTTATTAAATACTGACTAAGATGGTAATTATACATAATTTAACGCATCTGCTGCAAGAGGTTGCGATTAACTATGTATTTGTGCCGCTTTAATGATGAAATACTAAGGATTTTAATGAATCAGCTCAATATTATCGAATAAATTCAAGAAAAAGATACAGAAAACGATCACAATACTAAAATTGTTGCAAGTGGAATCGATGTTTCTTGAAAATACAATGATGACATACATACATACATACATACATAACTTCACGCCAGGTCCCTTGCGGGGTAGGCACGAACAACAGAGCGCCATACAGGCTTATTCTTACACACCTCACTTGCTTCTTTGACATTCATAGCTCTTGTCATGCACGCTCGTCTGTTCTTAAGGCTCCTGACATCACCTTCTGCTAATACACGATCAATTTGATCATGGAAGGTGTGTCGTGGCCTTCCGCGACTTCTGCATCCATCCACTTTTGCATTGTATATCTGTTTAGTCATTCTTTCATCATACATTCTTTCCACATGCCCGAACCACCGGAGCATTCCTTTCCTTACCTTCACCCCGACACTCTCTTTCAGACCAACTCTCTTTCTTACTTCGGTATTACGAACGCGGTCCGCGAGCGTCACTCCGCAGATTTTGCGCAGTGCTCGCATCTCGACCGCGTTTACTCTACTTTCATGCTCTCTGTTCCATACCCAACTCTCGCTTCCATACGATACAATGATGACGATCAACCATTATCCGTGCAGGAACGGAGAAAGAATACAATTTCCTGCGGCCGGGCGGCCTGTCGTAAGAGGCGACAAAACAAACCACCACCCCTGGTCTAAAGTACGTCGCCATAACAACCTTGAGATCTGTTCCTGGATTAGTGGCCAGGTACTATGCTACTGACTGATTCAAAATACAGACTCAAATATAAGAATAAAACGATATAGTTTATTAATACAAGTTAAAGGTACTAGATTAATAATTCGTTATGTAGCTTTCAGAACAGCGAGGAGATATATAATGTTTTTTATTGGAGAGTTCAGTAGACAGGCAGACGGCCCATATAAAAAAGGCAATCATTTAAATACGTAACACATCTTCTTCTTATATATAAAAATGAATGTTTGTCTGTATGTCCTTTATAGAATCCTAAACTACACATTTGACCATGTAATGTAATGATCTTTAGCAAAGTTGTTGTGCATGAGCCAAGAAGGTTTCTGAGTTGGTTCACAATTGGACCCGGTAGATGGCGCTGCTGTCGGCATATCGATTGAAGCTTTTCCGCGCAGGACGACGTTTGCCGGGACAGCTAGTTATACTTTATATATTATTGTTGTTATATGTGTTGTATTTTCCACCGTGACTTCACTTTATAGTTCCAGACGGAAGGACATTCCTTGTTAGCTAGCATTATGCTGAGACTGGGCCGTCCAATTTAGAACTTATTTGGTTCCTTTTTCTATTTAAATTAACTTAGTTTTTGTCCGAAATAAAATATTTTTTCTTTCTTTCTTATTGTATTGAACACGAACGGCCGTGTAGCTTTTTTGTGAATAATTAGCCTACAAACTATACGTGTAGAGAGATGTACAATATGCTATTTAGGTTGTGTTGATATTGTGAAAGATGACTGATATTATGGGTTACGTTTTTGAAGTGATAACTTCTTATCGGAGGGTAAACCGCTCCATTACATAACGCGTTACGGCGCCAGTCTGGCTTCTCTTTTTCTCACGCATACGGCAGCGGTAGGCATTCTCATATATATACATATATGTACATATTCAAGACTTGTAACTAAGAATATATTTCATAATCAATAAAAGATTTTAATAATAAGTAACCCTTCCATACATTATCATATTAATATCCATAAAATTTAAGTAATGACCTAAGCTTTTCTCAAGTTAGACAATTTCAATATGAAATAGTTCAACTTAGATTAGTATAAGTTATCATTTCTGTCGGGCGTCCCAGGACGCATGTTTTTTTTTTTACTGGGCTATTATGATTCCTTTGTTCTACCATAGTACAACGGATAACTCTTGCCACTCTCTCTGTTTAAGCCTTCCTCTACTCCTCCGCATCGATTATTAATATATAAGGTACTTTTTTATCGATTCGAGCATCCTTAAAATCGTGTTTTCCTGGTATTTCATTGAATCATAATTGATGATGAATTTGTAAATGATTATGTTTAACAAAAACTATAGTTGTCTGAAATACGCCGTGTGTAATTTCCGGTTAAATGATGATTCCCTATAGGTAAGGTGTTTTTCTGACTTTTTTTAAATGTATAATCTTAGAAGGATTTTAAACACATGATACACACGTTTATTTTCAATTTGTAGAAGCAAATTTAAACTACTTGCATGGTGATTATGTCATACAACCATATGACAATATAGGATGAGTTAGAAAACTCTTTATTGTACACTAATTCTTATATCTCATCAACCGTTCATTAGCCTAACTATCGGTTAAAATTAGGGATGCAAACAAAACGATAAGAATCGATGTTATAACCCAAAACATCGACTATACATCGTTGTTCAAGAACGATGTTTTATCTTACATAGAAATAACGCGTCATCTTGCGCATTACCTGTGATCTACACAGATTTTCATTATATAATTTTTTCATAAATTTCTTATTGCCAATAATAATTTATAATGTAAAAAATGATTATTATACCTATTTCTTTCATTTCTATTAAAAATGACAATTTTTGTTGGATGTAGGTACATTTATTTGAAATGGTGATAGGGATGTGTTAGTGTGTGCCCACGCTGTTGAATAGTATGTACTGTAGTTAATACTGGGTAAGGCAAAAGACATATAAATAGAATAAACATAATATTTAGTAGGAATGAGAGCATTGAGAATTGTATTTGGTAGGTATTTCTTTGAAAGATGGAGTGACAGTGGTGTAAAAGGATGATATTAGTGAAAGTAAGAAAGGTTTGCTAAAGTGGTTTGGGCGATACATCGATTTAAAAAAAACGATGTTTCATTTGCATGACAGGAACAAGCGTTAAAAGTTTATGTAAATGGTGATAAAAACCTCGTTCATAAACATCGATATATCGTTCATAAACATCGATATGTTTAATATCGATATTTCACTTTTGAAAACATCGATGTTTTTTTATGAGCAATGTTGCATCCCTAGTTAAAATTTGACATAAGCTCCATAAAAGAAATGTCAAAATTCAATCGATGCGCGGCGAAAAAAAGTGAACTTTAATTTTCAATAAAACAAATTTTCTTCGATAAAATCTGACTTATTAGTCTTAACTATATAATTTTTGTAGTTAGTTTTCTTAAGCTTCGGTGGGGGATGCCATTTTTCGAGTTTGCCTACGGCAGCAAAAAACCCTGCAGCCGGACCTGACTATTGATGACTGTTCCATATTTGGTGCCTTTTCTGCAGTATGTTGCTGTTCTTCACATTTTGAAAACCAGCCAAAGATACATACCATACAGCCTCGTTTTTTTATGCATTATTACATCCTCGATATATTTCATATAATTTTTTCTGTTTTTTTGGGGGTTATCCACACAGATACGTTAACCCAATCGTACCCTAATCTAACTTACTCTAAATACATTATATTATAACAACAAAGGCCGTTACTGGTGAAGGACTCTAACTAAACCATCCAGCGGTTGACTGGCTGGTTTAATTGGAATTTATTTCATATTGACGCATGAAAGATAATTTCATAAAGCAAAGCCTAGTAGCTTTATTCATAACAGTCAGTTTAATATTTTAATCTCATTTCTCGCTGAAATATCATTTCCAGTAGTTATATCCAGCCGCCATAAGCTCCTCTTCTAAGACTCGTTCAATTAATTTCATAGACAACTTTTGTCTTTTTTTTTGCTTTCAACTACAGTAAGGAGCCTTTTTGCCGGCGCCGACGTCGAAGGTCATCAACTTCCGCATCTATGGACGTGTGGCGCCAATTTTTTGTGACAGTTTTACAATTTTAAAAGTTTTTTATTGCATATAACGATTTATTATGTTGACTTTTTGTCGGTGAGCATTTGAGTCTGACTCTTATTGACATAGGCGTCGCGAGAACTGTAAATATTACAATTACATACTTATTATGTTAACGATCAAATATTAGATTTCAAAGTTGTTACTTAAAGTTCATCTTATTACATATTGCCATATCTGTTTTTCAAGGGAGGCAGAGATTAGTTGAGGGGGGAAGTCAGTCAGTGGGGTAAGTTGTAACTCTCGTACTGTACCTTTTTTAATTCTTTCTGTCTGGAATTTCAAAATAAACACCATTTAGATCTAAGTTTCTTATAGATTACTTATAGAGTTCAGAGTGTCTGAATTAAATTTAGTTAAAGCGGATTGGCCGATTTCACAGATGATTTATCTAAATTCGCAGGTTTCATTACTATGTTTTTTTCGTGAGCAATATTAGGCACGATTCGTACCTATGTCCTTCGAAGTGACATGCGAGCGCTTAACCACAAAACTACTACGAATTTGTGTCATATTCTAATTGTTTTTTGTTAAAATAAACACAACACTTTAATTTTTAAGTATTTTCTGGAACACAGTCAACCGCAGACAGGGCGACGTCGTACTTGCCGTCCAGCTGTTTACGTAAGATTTACGGATTTCAGTCATAACATGTTGAGGTTAAGGGCTAAAATTAAACAAACGCAATCAAATTTTGTCACAGTATTTAGACTATAACACAAGGCTACAGTGTTTACAATAAAATATTCGTTTGTTCCCCGTGACAGACTTCGCAAATGGTTCCTTTGGATAATGTCACAGTACAAGAGAAGCGATTAGTGTAGCAAATGGGTATTTGTCAGCATCAACTGAGATACTTTTTGTCATAGCACAAAACTTCAAAGCTTGCATGATTTTATATGAGACTTTAAACAGTCAAGTAGTTTATTGAAGTGAAACTTCTTTATGGGCGTTGGGAAAAAAATTATCATCACATTTTTCGGTTACGCGTCATATTTTTCCGTTACGCGCCATCTTTTTTTACAATAAAAACATTTTTTCTTACACTATTTTTAATGCACTTTTTCTATTTTTAGGTTGGATTTTCTATAAACGCGTATTTTTTTAGTTTTTTTTAAACGATTATTTATTTTAAATTACCTATGCATAACAAATATATCAAATCAATAAATAAAACATTACACACACTACCATGTATTTGACACACACACGCATATATACTCTTTACATTCGGCAATCTATATAGTGACGGACTTTGCGCGTGTTATTGAATCGTGCATTACGTTTCGACTGGTTGTGTTCAGTTATATTTGTTCCTGTGTTATACGTGTTTGTATAGTTCTAATAAATTCGATAGTAATTCCAAGGGCATTTTAATTCGAGTCCTGCAACTCGTAACAATATATAGATTATACTTTCATGACATCTATAAATACATATTACAAGTACCTGCCATATATTTTAGAATGCCAACACAAGTAACTTCATAACAATTATGTTAAATTCGGTTGACGATTTTTAGTCAGTTTCACATCCATTTTACAAAAGCCCGAATCATTCTCAGCTGTTATAAACCTAACCACTCATAATATCAATTCAACCAAATGTATGATTTTTTCTTTCTATCATCAATAAAGTTCAAATTCGCTTGCTGATTACTTTCTCGACTGCAAGCATAACTTTGTATTCCAATCATGATCATTCAAAAAGCGAACTGTTAAAAATTATCTTTTTGCGGTAAGTTTTTTGATATCATAAATCGTTACTTCGCTCCAAGGGTTTTGCGTCATCGTCTGCGCACGCGCTGCTGTCTAAAACGCGAATAAATTAAAAATTCATGCGGTCAATGCAGATTTTATGATGCTGATGCCTATCTTAAATTTGTAAGAGTATGAACGAGTATTTGAGATTGGTTTTTTGGTGATCGTAATTATGCAAGTATGCAAGTGCAAATAAGGTTACTTGGGATATGTACTTAGTGCCTCTGGGGATATCAACCACGACATCAAGACTCGTACCGCAGCAGCTTGGGCCAAGTGGCATGAGGTGACAGGTGTCGTTTGTGACCCCAAAATGCCGGTCAAATTAAAAGGATAGATCTATAAATCCATCATTAGACCTGTCCTTTTGTATAGCAGTGAATCGTGGCCTGCACTTGAGCGACACATGCAAGAACTGCGTGTCACGGAGATGAATATAATGCGATGGATGTGTCGAGTGACTCGGAAACACCGTGTCAAGAACTCCCGCATCCGCGGCAATCTTCATGTCCGTGACATAGCAGAGAAACTGCAAGAGTGTCCCTCCCTTACGCTGGTACGGCCACTTTTTACGAAGACCAGCTAATTATGTGGGGAACAAATGTCTAGCCATGCCACCTCCGCCAGGTCGAAGGGGAAGTGGGCCAACAAATGTTGCCTTGAAGTTGCGAAGGATGACATCCGTACCAATGGTCTCAAAACGGGGGATGCCGAAGACCGCGCGAAGTGGAGTAGAATAAGTAGGAAAGCGGACCCTGGGCGTCGGAGTGAACGCTCCAAACGCTCGGATGATGATGCTTATGCAAGTGCAAATTAGCTGTCCAATTTCAAAATCTAGTAACTAACATTGTTTTTAAAATTAATAAAATAACAAAAAGTGAGAGAAGAATAACCTGTGTAGGAGCTTTCTTGAACTACGTCTTTTACTGAGCGATTTTCATACTTTATCGAGCCTTTATTGCCTTTATGGTAAGCGACATTTGGACCTAAGTATATTTTTTGCAGTAAAAAGTTTTTAAAACTATTTTTGTTTACTTTCATCTTTGATTCAGTAACGTTTTCACGGTTCTGAGCGCAGTAAATTATTTAATTTTTATTATTCTGATATCCGAAGCTACTTCTGACGGGATGCCATTTATCACTTCCACCCCTGCAGCTTGCGTCTTAGCTCTAGCGATCCCCACTCCGAGCCGGCTGGTTAAGGCAAAGACGGAGGACGGGGCCTTGTCTTACCGGAGTCAGGTACGATGTGTCGCTACTCACCTAAGGCTTCGCCACAAAGCCCCCTTGTGGGATAGGGCAACATTTATACTGTATGTCTTTCAAGACCACGGGCCATAAAAATGGCCCGGACTTTTGGAGGGCTTGCGTGGGGCCATGGGGAGGCCAACACGTAGAGGCCCCTTGACAAATGACACTGACCGGCGATTATCCCTGTCTACACCATACAATAATGCACCCAAGGACAAGCCCCGGCCAGTGTAGGACTATTGTGGGAAATGAGAAGAGAAAGTACCGGGCTATTGGGGTGAACTGTTAGTGGTACTAGGGCTCTGGGAATATGGGGACTATGGCGTCTGCCCGTCGCAACAACAACAACAACATTTATTATTATTATTAGTATACTAGAGGTTAAAATTTAAAAAATACTAAGTTCTAAAAACTAAAATTTAAAAAAAACTAAATTAGAAACAAGTTCATATAGACTATATTATTAGGTATTAAATTTTGAAAAGTTGTTAACTTCTAGGCCATGAACTTACTGGGAGTTCAAAAGCACACTGAACTGTAAGTCATACACATATACCTATTTATTTTTATCTAAAAACAGCCAGACATTAATTAAATTCAAAACCGCGGCGCCTATAAGTTATTATAGTTAGTCAGTTTTTTCTAAGAACCCGACGTATGCATACTTAACCGACTACAGCACGCGGCTTTTCACGTGTGTTGGAGGAAAACCGGCTTGAGATTCATTGAATTTGTTTTAGTACTTTTATAGTTAGTACTTTTTTAGTATATCTATATGATACTAAAGTGTTCACGAAAGTGATGATTGAACCGATGAAACAGATCTATGAACTGTCTAATAATTTGTTTATTATATAGGAAAACCCTGAATCTCAACCCAGCTCTATCACCATATTTATGAACAGTCATTCAAATATAGGTAGACTAGAGGACCAAAATCTAAAATGAGATTTCAGGGCAAATTGCAACTGTGAATCAAAACCATAAAATATATTTAAGAAAAAATAATTTACACAACCGCACTGAATGTGACAGTAGCTGACATAATAAGGCGATTCTCGTACAAAATTTTCACATGTGTTTATGGGTTGTCCTTGCTTTTTTTGCACCATCCCTGTATTTGAGTAAACTAAACCAAAATAAAAAATATTCAAATCAGTCAAGCCGTTTTAGCGAAACTTACAGTACTAATATAATGTTCTCTAATACTAATATGATTAGGTACACATGTTGAGAATTTTCCATAGGTTTGAGCATAGAATTTTTATAATAAAGCTTCTAATAAATTAAAACATTACATTATTATAGGGTTAATAATTTATGAGGTTAATTTAAAACTTATGTATCATTGTTAGATAAACAAGATGGCGGCGCCCAGATGAACATAATTATGTTTCTTTCCGCCATATTACGCTGAGGTTACTAACTGGCTGGCGAGAGCGGGAGAGCCGTTGGCGCTCTAAGTATGTTCTACCATCTGTGCAACGAGGAGTGCAATGATAACTATTTAATTAGTTTCGAACCTTTAAGTCTCAGAAGAGACGTTGGTGCTCTAAGCGCGTTCTACCGTCTGTCCAATGGGGAGTGTTCTTAGGAGCTGTTTGGTTTGATACCTACGTCGCCCTTTTACCACCGCACTGCACGCCGGCGACTGGGAGTTCATCCACACTTCCTTGACACCTGGAAGTTATCCACTGTACGTGGCGCTCGCTCCTTTATGCTATATGTGAGCAGGCTGTTGAATGAGCCTCCCGCGGTTTTCCCAGATCGCTACATTATGGGGCTCTTCAAAAAGGGCGTAAACAGGTTTTTAAAGTCTCAACGAGGTAGGCAACGCGTCGACTCCCTAAGTGTTGCACATGTCCATGAGCGACGGTAGCCACTTGCCATCAAGAGAACCCGTCTGTCAGTTTGCCTATAGGCAAACATAAAAATTAAAAAAACAGGTAACTTATATGGGGTTCAACTATACAGTGTGAATTTTTCAAGCGGGCCTTCAGGGCGACATTTGGAATAAAAGCACAGATTGTAAAAAAATAAATCACCAAAATCACAAATCTGTGCAGGAACGGAGAAAGAATACTATTTCCTGCGGCCGGGCGGCCTGTCGTAAGAGGCGACAAAATAACCCACAGCCAGGTGGTAGGGCGTTCACCCAACTGGATGGCTACCACCAGGGTCTAGATTATGTCGCCATAACAACCTTGAGTTGTGTTCCGGCATTAGCAACCAGGTTCCAGTCTTCCTTAACAGAGCAGCAGCGTATTTGTAGCACCTATGGTGTTGCAAATGTCCATAGGCGATGGTAACCGCTTTCCATCAAATAGGCCGTCTGCCGGTCTGCTGAACTCCTGCAATAAAAAAAAATGCATAGTCTAGCTTATAAGAATCAATTTCTATGAAGGAATGTCAAACTTGTATAGTTATTTCGCTTAGATACAGTAAATTTCACTTACAAAGTTAATTAACATGCGCGCTGTGTTATTAGTCTATGAGTTAGTGTTTTAATAAACTAATTAATTAGTAAGTTTGTACCTGTGGAAATTAATTGTAAGTTTAATTGATTGTTTAACGAATGGGGTTCAGTAACCCCTAGTTTACAAACGATTTGGCAGGTTGCCCCGTTAACTAATTCCGACTGGGATGGACGGAGGCAACAATCTCACACATTGTCGATCGTAATACGTGATTACAGAGATTTGCTAATTGCAATATGGAGCCGTTACGTTGACATATTTATCACAATATTTATTAGAAGTACATACATGTGATTTAAAGTTCTTATCAGTATGATCGAATATAATAAGACCATACCGTAAGGCAGAATATAGTAATTGCAAATAGCGCAAAGTCCGTCGTTGTAAGATTCTTGTTCCGTTCGCAGTCAGAACCCGACTGACTGCTTCCTCGACTGACTGACCCTATCCATTTGTGAATTAGACATGGCCGCCTTTATTTTATTTTATTTTTGAAGTGAAACTTCTATATAGAGGGGGTCTTATGGAGTTTTGACTCACGAAAAGATGTCACAGTCACGTGATCACCGTCACTAATTCTTACATTTTTAAACTCGTGATATCTTTCGAATGGAATGTCCGAATTGAATAATTCAAAAAGTTATATAAAGGTATTGAAGCAGTCTTGAATATGAAGTAATTTATTTTGATAAGGATTAATATCAAGATACAAATAAAAAGCCTTTTCTAGCGGCGGCATTTTAATTAATTTTTTATAATAAAAAAACGCTTATTGTGGCATAACTATAATAGTTAGATATATGTTGTCGCGATACTTTTTGTAAATAATGATGTGTTCTACAAAGTCGTAGTACATTATATTATTTTATCATCAATAGTTTTCGCAGCGCACGCGATTTTAGGTATTTTTTTTATACCTTGGATTAAATTATTGGAGTTTTAGTAATGATCCCTAATTTTTTTTGTAAACATAATATAGCCTATGTCACCCGGGGATTGTGAAGCTTGCCAACAGTGAAAGAATTTTTCAAATCGGTTAAGTAGTTTTGGAGCCTCTTCAATGCAAACAAAGAATTTAATCTTTTCTCTTTATAATATTAGTATAGATATTCATATTTATATTTATTATAAAATTAAATACATATTTGCATATTATAAAAAGCGCAAGATTTTGCGCTGGAAGTTGTTTAATAAAATTGGGAGCTGGATTGCCCTAAAAAGCGCTATATCTAGCTCCTAAAGCGCTAAATTGGCAGCTCTGGTGAGCCGAGTGCCGGGAAAGTCTCGTAAACGAGAAAGCTAGCGAGAGAGCGAGCGAGGATATACCGCGTCCTCAGACTACCTCATCCCTCTAATACCTAAAATTGCGTTCTGCGCATCGGAAAGTGCGATGATCCGAGCCGCTATTAATGGAGGCAAACTTAAGTTTGCATCAAACTATAGCTCTGCTCTCCACGTGACAATGCATCACTGCCTCTATTTGTGGTATGTGTAAAAAAAATATAAATAAATAAATAGAGTTTGTTGAGGAAACAAAAATAACAACAAGAAAACTTTGCCAACTGTTCAATTTTTCGAAAGTCATAACAAAAGTGAACGACAACGAACGACAAAAGTGTTGACGTAAAAATGGTCGGGGCGTGGGTAGCGTATTACATACACCATTAAAATGTACTTAACCTAACCAAATCATAATTTGCAGTAAACCTGCGAAAAATCGAAATGTGTGCTGGGACACATATTAGAAGTGAAACTTCAACGGACAAGTGGAAAAACGAATCGCAACGGACAAGTGGAAAAACGAATCGCAACGGACAAGTGGAAAAACGAATAGCAACGGATAAGTGGCAAAACGAATCGCAACGGACAAGTGGAAAAAAGAATGGCAACGGATAAGTGGAAAAACGAATCGCAACGGACAAGTGGAAAAACGAATCGCAACGTACAAGTGGAAAACGAATCGCAACGGACAAGTGGAAAATCTTCAACTGACAAGTGATAAAATGAATCGCAACAAAATTTTGACTTGAAGTTTTACGGGCAGGTTTTCAAATTGAACAAGTACATTAACAATCTGCCCGTAAAACTTCAAGTTAAAATTTTGTTGCGATTCATTTTATCACTTGTCAGTTGAAGATTTTCCACTTGTCCGTTGCGATTCGTTTTCCACTTGTACGTTGCGATTCGTTTTTCCACTTGTCCGTTGCGATTCGTTTTTCCACTTATCCGTTGCCATTCTTTTTTCCACTTGTCCGTTGCGATTCGTTTTGCCACTTATCCGTTTTTTCCTGAAATTGAGAGGGTGTGTTGCATCACATACAAACCTTATAGGTTTAAGTGGTGCCTTATTTGTATTTATGATGTAAATTTTTAGTATAGATAAATAAATAAAAAATAACCTAGCAGCAACATGCCCTTAATTTCTTTGAATTTTCAATTTATAAGCTTTGTGGCTTCCACGAATTTGCATGAAGGGCAAACAAAAGGAATAAGGATTTATGACGTTTTGCGGCGGCGTAAACAAAGAGATTAGCGGGAAAAATAGTACGTTCAAATTTAAGGAGGTTAAAAAACACATGCAAAAGAATTTGTTTGTATTAATAGTAATACTCGCCTAAAACGTAGCGTACTGGATTCTGAACTTCTGTTTTAGTGATTTGATTATTTTTATTCTAACGTCATATTTAATTCTTTACATAAAACTGCCGTGTTCATTGAAATTATAATATGTCAATTAAATTACTTAGGATATTATACTACACTGACTGCACACGCATGCAAAATCCAGTCTTCTTAAAAAAAACTGTATTGAATTAATTCGCAGAAAATAAATAATAATAAGTGAAAAATCAAACTCTTTAGTTGTGACACAAAAGTGGAATATGGGTAATATACACGTACGTATATATATATATATATATATATATATATATATATATATAAACCGACTTCAAACTAAAAAGCAAAAGCTATATTCTTAACCAACTTCTTTCTACAACATTGTACAAGTCTGCGAACTCTATTTCAGTTTAATAGACTAATTATGAGCTGAAAGCCTAAGTTAAAAAAACCACATTAAGTTTAGTAGCGAGCGGAATCCATTAATTTTGTTTCGGTTTATAATTTGTTATAGGGTCACGTACATGGACTATTCAGTTATAACCTTGCTAATTATTTAGCAATAAATTATTCCATGTACGTAACGTAACATATCTCATTTTCTCGTAGGCTACTTTTTTGAAGTTTCACTTTTTTTACCGTCCCGGTACACTCTTATTTGTTTCGTTTTAAATATGATTGGGCTAAGAATATTTATAACTTTTCTAAATTTCATATGATAGCATGAGATCCGACACGAACATGGCCATTTTTACGCTATCGAAAAGTTTTAAAACCAATTTATTATTCCTAATTAAATTTAAAACATTTTTGTAATCCCCTTTTAATTTCCTTTATTTTGATTCCCTACTCGATATGTTTGGCTATTTTTTTAAAATTAATGTGCTGCCATTTTGTTTTTTTTTCAATCACCTGTCTACAAACGCTTGGGTTTTCAAAACGAATATAACGATACCTTAACTGTCGAAACCCATCAAACCGTTTGAATACGAGGGAGTAAAGAAATTTACAAACATACAATATACGCACGAAATTCATAACCTTGGCATTCGGGTACAAACGTGAACCTAAGGAGCAAATGTTTTATTTTACTATTATAGTAGTTTAAATATTTTAAGCTACCAAAATTAACTAGATACAAACGATGTTACAGATAAATTTGGATTTGTTTATTAATTAGAAAATGATTTATATAATCGCAGACATACGCGAAGTCTGATTTACATGACGTGAACATATATTCGTAAACGTTGGTAAAGGTTGGCGCTGAAGAATGAAACCTCCGTGTTACACTATTAAATATTCGAATATGTTACATCAGTCTAATTTGTCCATGGCCTTATATGCAAGTTGCGTAATTAACAGTTACGTTTTAGTATTGAGAGTGCGGATGCCAGGTGAATGACACGATTTTAAATATAGTTGCATCATTCATTTCATTCATACGAGGGTGTGTCTTGTTTGATTATGTTATGCATTTTATACCAACTGTACAACAGAGTCTCAAGTCTGTTATTATAATAGCCTCAGAATGGTATATCACTGGTATCATAATTGCACCATTGGTGCCATTATACATATAAGTACCACTATACCAGTGGTGCCATTATAACAGTAGTGCCATTATACCAGTAGTGTCATTGTGCCAGTAGTGCCATTATACCAGTAGTGTCATTATACCAGAAGTGCCATTATACCATTAGTGCCATTATACCAGTAGTGCCATTATAACAGCAGTAGCACTGGTGTCAATGGGGATATTATATCAGTAGCCGTAGTAGCTTAGTGATTAAGGCACTCGTGTCTCAAACTCAAATGACGAGAGTTCAAATCTAGTGTGATTATTGTTACAATTACTACCAGTTTTGCTTTTGGGTTTTTGGTAACCTATTTCTCTTGTCTAATCTCACTATTTCATACCCAGATTCCTCTATCTTCTTTATCCATTTCTAAGAGCTGACAACGCGTTGCCCTCGACTATAATGTTGCAGACGTCTATACGTGGTGGTTATTACTTTCCATGAGGTGTGCCGTCACTGAGTTTGCTAGCTTCGCAAGGTATTCCTGTGATTCCTTGTGATTTGACGACTTTTTTATTAAAGACAATAGGGGTAGAGATGTTCGCTTTCAAAACAATAAAGTATCTCCCCCTCTTGTGAAGTGTAAAGTTGTGCGACACGCACTTGTCCGTTTACTCCTGACAAAACACTTCGGAAAATAACCATACATACTTTTATGTCTACCTACTAACTATGACGTTCTTTCGTAATTAAATTTGAGGTTAAAGTAAGTTTATGATCCAACGTATATCCCCATGACGTCACAGTATAAGGTCATGGCGCCAGTTTAGGTTTTTTATAGCAATTAAAACGCAATCACTTTTTTGCGGTTTCAGTGGAAATAACCTTTGTTTGCACACGGCTAAACTTGTAGCATAAGGCCTCTTTTCTATATCTACTAGTAACAACTTATAAATGTTATGGGCAGTTTGATTAATCGGGCAGTATTCATATGGACCGATCATTATAAGTAATGACCAGAGCGTCCGTTAATTTGATTTTATTACTTTGGCCGGCCTGTATTAATAAAGCACAACGGCCCGTAGTCCATTTAAAATCATGGTTTGAGATTATTTGGATTTATTACTTGGACCGGGCAGTATGAATACTTCCCTAATTCTAGTTGGACAATGTGCTAGATTCTAATCTACCATTACCATTCCATAAAAAATATGTAAGGTTAATTCATTTAAGGGTGAGTTATAGTTATTTATTAGCAATCCTCAAAATCTTAAGACGGTCCTGGTAAAGTATTGGTCTGAATATTAAGAAGTCAATAGGTCAGTTTTAAAATAATTTATTTTCTTTTTTAATTTCCACTTTTTAATTTTATTTATAGAATTTAAATATTTACTAGCAAGCATTACAGCTATCTATATGTGGAAACAATTAAATGGTTATAGACATTTAGTAGTATGTACTTAGTTATAAACTGTTTGTTTTCCGAATAAAAGAAAATATTGCACTTTTATTTGTTATGAACAGATCCGATTTTTTAAAATATAGGTTAGAAGGCTAAGCCATCGTGGTTATTTTTTTTAAACTACCCAAAATTAATTTTATATCTTAACGTATGCAGCTCTCATAACATGATTGCCACACCAGGGTCCCAATCAACGCGTTGCCAGCCTTTAAGATTGAATAAAGAGTATAGAATGAAAGGGACGGGGTAAAGAAATAGAATAGAGGGATTGAAAAGGAGAAATGGCATAGAGATGATGGGATAGGTGGATGGAATAGGGGCAGGAGGATATGGGCCAAGAGAACTTTTACTCATTACACGACATACGATGAGCTTAAGGCTGTTTCACAATAATACTCTTTGAGAGCGTGGTATCACACCGATCGAGCTGGCCCTAAGAGCTGTAGTCAAAATGTTTTTAGTATGGTTCTACTAATTAAGAATGTAAGGTAAATGAATGTATAATAATAATAATAATATATAACTGTTACTTTACATACTGAACTTTATTTTTTTATTTTTATTGCATGAGTTTATAAGACAGGCAGACGGCCCACCTAATGGTACGCGGTTACCATAGCCTATGAACATTTGCAGCACCAAAGGCGTTACAAATGCGCTGCTGCTCTCTTGAGGGAGTCTGGAAGCTACCTACTGATGCCGAAATATATTTTAAGTTGTTATGGCGGCATGTTCTAGATCAAGGGTGGTAGCCATCCAGACAGGCCCTACCCGACCACCTGGTCGCCACTTACGACAGGCCGCCCGGCTGCACGGAAAAACTACCTACCGCTTTGAAATAAATTAATCTCTTTTTAAACATGTCTTTTGTCTATCTTTAAATTAGGATCTATTCTTAGTAACTCGTTGATTCACAAACAAGCTACTCATGTTGACTTGAATAAATATTGGTGTTTTGTTTACTTTTTCTTGAGCATACATGAGTCAGTTGAGTAAGATGACTCGACCCTTCATTTGCTATTTACACAGTCATCTAACCACTTTCTTTTAAACCACGTGTAGTAAAAACCCACACGATTCGATTGAGAAGAGACCTTGGCCTGCTTACAAGTAGTTAACCCTTTTTCTAAGTATGAGATACTGTCTCTAGAGTACAGCGTCAAAAGAATAATATTATCGACAATTGGATCAATCGCATCACGTTGGCTAAGCTTAATGCAACCTTACTATTCACCCCCTACAGCGTCTAAAGAGCGTAAGAGTCTTCACCCCTGTTGACGAAGTGAGTTTGCCCTGCTTCCCGGGGCAATCTCAAGCACTGATGCGTTAGGATCAGCGCGGGCGTAACTACGTTCTAAGTCTCACGCTTTTCCTATCATGAGCGCGGGGCACATGGGAGAAGGGTGGTTGTAGTAGAGTATTGAGTAGTCGAGTCTCCACGCAAGCCGGCGATTGACCCTGGTGGCCATTGATGTGGATTCGTCTCATCGAAACGACTCGGTAGTATGCGAGATGCATTTCACCCGCCTTAAAAAAATACTATTACTACCTACTATTCCACCGACCGCTCAAGATTCGTGCCGGACACTATAACAGTACCATTGATAAATATAAGAGGGACCAAAGGAGGAAACCAAAATGACCATATATACATTTTTGTAACGATTTCTTTTATTTTAAACCACTGATTTTTAATAATAAATTTTTGTAAAAAATACTGTTGCAAGAATACAGAAAGAATACAAGTCTTGCAGCCAGGCGGCCTATTGCGGGGGCGACAAAATATCCCATGGCCAAATAGCAGGGCATTTACCAGACTGGACGTCTACCACCTCCGGTCTAGAGCATGCCTCTATAACAACCTTGACTTGTATTCCGGTATCAGCGGCCAGGGTATAGTCTCCCCTTCAAGGGCAGCGGCACGTCAAATAGCACCTTTGGTGTTGTAAATATCGTTAGGCGACGGTAATGACTTTCCATAAGGTCCATAAGGTTGTTACAAATACCACGTGCTAACGACGGAACAGGAAAAACATGGTGACGAAACTTGCTAAGCCGCCTTGGACAAACGGGGCGGGTATATAGTAGGGGGAGACCCAAGCCCAATAGTGGGACGTATATGAGACGTTATTATAATGTATTGTATACATCGTCTTAAATCGCTATACTTTACAGTACCAGTGTCATCAAAGGTGCATAATCAGGAATATCATTCAAATCTTATACTAGCTGAAGAGTATGTTTGTTTGCTTGAATCTGCTAATCTCAGGAACTACTGATCTGATTTGAAAATTATTTCAGTGTTAGATATCCCATTTATCGAGGAAGGCTATAGGCTATATATCATCACGCTAAGACCAATAGGAGCGTAGCACCAATGAAAAATGTTTCAAAATCAGGGGGTTTTTCTTAGCTTTATTTTTTTTACTATTCCACGCGGACGAAATCGCGTGCAGAAGCTAGTATATATACATATATAGTATATATATAGGCTATAATGAATTTAAATAATCGTTTTCTAAAAAAATTTCAAGGCAGGACAACGTAAATACATAATCTGCATAAAACAAAACGCGTGTTAGCATAACGACTAGCGGCTCTATTAACAACAAGATGTGTAATTGTGTAAATATGTGTAATTACCAAATATTCTTGTGTCCCAGAGAACCAAACAAGTAAGAAACCTAGGAAGTGTGATATGAAAAAAAAATATTTCACTTATAGCTATTTTATTTATTTATTTAACGTTGAACTATGGTGTTCAAGTCATGGTACCGCTATCTATTGTTTAAATCACAATACATATTTTTGATACATACATATTCCTTCTCTTTTGGTATATGAGTTGGGGGACAGAGATAGATATACATACGGAAAGGAAAAAGCAACACACATGGCACTAGATAGGATAATATATATAGGTATAGACATAAGGCACACACTGCACATGCACTTCCTCACAACACCAGAATGTAATATATACACTCTACACTAGTATAAGTTTAGTATTAAAATAAAAATAAATTAATATAATAAGTTATTTGTAAGGTACACCACAATACAAAAATCACTAAATTAATGTCACACACAAGAACCAAAATAACCAGTAAGCGTGTATAAACTCTAAAAATTAAATCTAGAAATTAAGTTGTTAAAACGGTAAGGAACTTTAGTCCTTAGAGTTGTTAAAAAAGATATACATACGTATCTCTGTCCCACCAATTTTACCTTAGTAGACGGATGACGTCGCCATTTTGTCTTCGGAATCATTTGCGGTGTTAAAAAGACAGACATGTAAGAAATAATAAGATTAATGCCAAGTGCAGTGAGTTGATGAAACAGACTAAAAATGGCGACCACCCTGAAAACTGATTGCTATTGTTTGAATGATTCAATTTCCGTACATTTGTGATATTTGCGTCTGAAGGCAAGGTAGACGTTTTTAGTCGACGAGGGTTTGGGTGAGTCTATCTAATTAATTAATTAATTTATATTATTCGACAAACAACAAGTTATACAACAACTGAAGGCAACAAAATTATACTGTTATCTTCAGTGGCTTCGTGTGTACGAAATATTCGGGGTTTTTTTAACCTGCGGATTCCGCACACACACTCACTAAGCTTCCAATATTCTCTTTGTCCTTCTTACATATAGTTTAGTCAACCAAAATTATTCCTTATATTAGCTAATTAAAAAATGAAATCGAAGTAATCAGAGTTATAGTTTTTTTTTTAAATGTTCAAATTACCGCGTTTTATAAGTTGTTGTATGAATTGTAATTTTTATGTCGTTTAAGCGCTGGCAATACCGCCCTTCTCTTTGACCTTTCGTTTTTCATTAAAAGTGCTATTTTAATTATAAAATTAATCGAATTAAAGTAAGTTATTTCGTTGTCCAAGCTTGTTCTATTAAAACTCTGCAACAAAAAATGATCTGACCGAAACGCTGGTCTTTATGTCACCTAACTAATTATCATAGCTATCCAACGCGGTAACACTGCAATTGTATATTTTAGTGCAATAAATGTGTTTAAACCTCTATTTCAGCAGATTGTAACAATTGCTTAGCTGGTGTATCGCGTATAGTTATATAATGAAAAATGTACTTCACTTGGACTATATTTTGTATTAATTAAATAACATTATAATATTTCACATCAACAGTTCAATAACAACTGACAATATTATTAGACACATGGTTTTATATAAAACTAGCGGCCCCGGCAGACGTTGTCCTGCTCTGAAAAAATAAAAACCAACCAACGGTTCCAACGGGATAAAAAGTATCCTATGTTCGTCTCCTGGTTCTAAACAACCTCCCCACCGATTTCCAGCCAAATTGGTACAGCCGTTCTTGAGTTATAAATATTGTAATTTACAAACACAATAATCGTAGTTATTGAAGCACAAAGCGATTTCAATCTACTATCAATAGAATTACTCTATAACGCATCAACAGATTTTCAGATAGCTCATAGCGAGACATAGCATAGCATTTAACAACCGGGGCATACGGTTTGCAAATATAATTTAATTCATATAGCTTAAAGAATGACGGCCTTATCTTGTAATTACTTTATTTGTGGAGAAATTTACAAAAAAAGACACAAAACATAGAGCATGTGACCGATGCGGTTTTTATACATACGGGCGGCGCATGATTGTCATATGATGTTCAAATCACAGACGTCACTACGAAAACATACGAATGAATATTCATATTGATACATAAATATGAAATTGTGCATTTACTCCTTCTGCACGGATTTTGAAATTAAACAATAAACGTAAAAATTTTATTGGACATTTTCATAAAAAATAAAATACAGATCATCTCTCTTTCTTTCACCATATACCAATTAATTGGGTTCAGCACAATATGTCTTTTCTATCCACACTCCTCTATTCTGACATACATCTTCTGTCACACCACAAATCACCATATCCTCCTTCACATAAGCCATCCACCTTTTTTTGGCCTACCTTTACATTTGTACCCAGCCATCTTGTAATTTATCATTCTTTTTGTGACGTAACTTTTATCCCTCCTCTTTATATGCCCCTACCAAGTTAATCTTCTTCCTCTCAATTTTGCAGTCACGGGTGCAATTTTCAAAGATGTATGTATGTACTCATTTCTCACCTTATCCATTCTTGTAACACCACACATACATCTCACATTCATATCACATTCTCATCTCAGTTGAGTGGAGACGTTTTTAAATTAAAATACAGAATATATAAGAAGTAAATGTTAATGAAACTGCGTGTAATGCTTCAGTACTAAAATACTCGTACATTGCCCGGCCGCAGGAGATTGTATTCTTTCTCGTTCCTGCACGGATAATAAACAAAATTCCATAATACTCTGCTTCACCAAGGTATAAATAAACATACATAAATATTATCAGTACTAATGGATAGGATCGTGTCTGAAGCGCTCACACTTATGTTAAGAATGATGACTGATTAGACTGTTAAGTGACGATGCAGTCTATTGAATCGACATCAGACAGTTCATTTCTGTCTTTAAAGGAGACTGTAAAGTTTGTTAGGGCAGTTGGGATTTGTAATAAGAAACTAAACTATTAAATACCAGCCGAACCGCTCCCACTTCGCTGGGCGTTAATTTATTTATCAATCACATTCACACACAAAAATAATGTAGCTGTCTACTGGTAAAACTAATTTCAAAATCGGTTCAGTGGGTTCTGAGATTACGTCTAACAAACAAATTCACTAACTTTACCTCTTTATAATATTAGTATCGATAAAAAAAACATATATACAACTCATGCATTTTAATAAGACAAACAAACATACACAATAGCTAACCATAGCTCCAAGCTAACCGTTTCAGCAGTTTTAAATAATAATGATTGATTCTCCTTGGACACTGGGTTGCCTGGAAGAGATCGCTATAAGCGATAAAGCCGCCCATTGTTCTAATGTAAATGTATCCATATGTCTAGATTTATGTTTATGGTGAACAATAAAGAGTTTTCATTCGTTCATTCATGATTGATAGTTTTAGTTGAGATTTCCTATAAAATCAAGGATGGACAAGTGGCGCTAAGTTTCGTTCTTAATAGACAATTGTCATCAGCATCGGATCTAGGTACGGGGGGCAAGCCGGGGTCCCTGACCCGGGTGACCAATTCAGAGGGTGGCCAATTTAAACTTCGCAGACAAATACACAGCTCGTTATTTTATTTTTTTAATAATCGGCAGACAAACACACGTTTTGTATATCCCCAAATTAAGAAAGTTACGCTTGTGTTATGGGTAATATACAACATACTACTCTACTCTGGGACCGATCCCAGACACCCAGACCATAGTAAATAACGGAGAAAATACGTTTCCGAAATTTACTATACCAGGAATCGAACCCGGAGCCTCTGCGTTGCAGTGAGGTAGGCCGGCAAAGGCTTAGCCCGCTCAACCACAGAGGCCGTCAAATTAACGCAACTTTATCGACTGAGACGTCCAGTACTTTAGGCACTAAAATTACTTGTCGCGGTACGTGTAGGGATAGGTTACAAAGCACAGACGCACTCGTGTCCATCAGTGGGCGTCTAATGGCTGAAATAATGATGATGATTGAGGTAAAAATATAGGCGAGCGAGAAGGGCTAATTGTCATTCTTTAATATTGTTACGAGCTACAGGACTCGAATTAAAATGCCGTTTAAATTACTATAGAATTTATTAGAACTATACAAACACGAATAACACAGGTACAAATATAACTGGACACAACAAGTACAAACTGCACGATCCACTAACACGCGCAAAGTCCGTCACTATATCGCTTATCGAATGTACTACACACTTCTCGCTCGTATCGTAATCGTCGCTGGACTGGCCCTCCCTCCATATACAATATAACAATGGACTGCGTGGACTGAAGTTTCCGAGAAACCGTAATATGCACACCTGCGGCCATAAATAAACAAGTACAATAACAATAGGTTATTGTCTTATTGCAAATTTTAAACACAAAGTAAACCAAAGAAGTCAAAATGCGCGAAAGGTAATAAACTAGGTGTGCATTCACTTTGTCGGCATGTAACAATATTACTCCATGTTAATACCGTTGCGAGTTTGAAGTTCATTACCCTCACACCAATCAGGTGGCGAAAGAAACCCTACACATTGGATCAGGGCTTCCCCGTCTAATTCCTTGCATACCTGAAAGATGTGAATGCATTTCTGGGAAACACATACCTGGTCACGAGGTCAATAACATGTCATTTCGTTAATTAATACTCCGTTCTTTATTCTGGCAAGAAGAAAGGTAAATAGGTATTTGAGTTGGGGCCCAATTCTTCGATTTGGTGTTATAGACCATCCGTACACACAGATTGTTTAAAATTCAATAAAAATAATATCAACCTATAAATGATGCTCTCCAAAATTGAAGACTTAGGGGAATGGTATATAGATACCTATACGTCTAGAAAACCGATATGTATATACATACATATGGGTTATCTAGACGTAAAAATAGTAAAGATAATACCTTACTGGCAGCAGTGGTCTATGGTTGCTCGGTTATCGTGTTGATTCTTGGGAATATGGAGATAAGTGAAAACACGTCCATTTATTCTGAAGACTACTGAAGAACAAGAAAAAAACAAAACACAACATAATATTGTTACATACCGACAAAGAACGCACCTAGCTGTCGTAAAACGCAGTTTATTGCCTTTCCTGCACTCGGAGTTTTTTTGTTTACTTCTTGTTTAAAATTATTATATATTAATATTAATTCCAACGGCATTTTAATTCGAGTCCTGTGTAGCTGTAACAATATGTTCTTAATTCGATATTGGTTTTGCCAACACTTGACTTGTTTCTCACCACGAAATTTCCTGGACCACACGATGGCGCTAGTTTTGGTACATTTTTTATTTTTCAATTATGTAAAGGGAGATCCACTGCGTTGGTGTATAGTGCTTGTGCAGTGTGTTGCTTACAATTCATATTTTTTATTTCTATGGTATTGTTACAATTTCGGTCACCTGCATATATATATAGTTCTAATAAATTCTATAGTAATTCCAACGGCATTTTAATTCGAGTCCTGCAACTCGTAACAGTATGTATTTTTTTCATCCTTAATTGTAGTTTCAACGTCCTGCACTGACACCGACGATAAATATTCTTAAAGTAGTACTACTTGTACAACAAATTCTTTGGTTTTCACAAACCACTTCCTTAGTGATGAATAAACTAAAAATAGATACTGCGGTTTTGTACAGGAAAATGTGTACGTCGTGAATCATTTAACCGCAACTTTTGAAAGTTCGCAATTAATCGAATAACTTCATTTTTTTTGTAAGGGAAAGCTATATTAGATTTCATATTATAAATATGCTAACGGTCTCATTCATATTGAATTAGAGTAAGCTTGAAAGCTTCTTTAAGAACCATAAAGAAGCCTTCAAATTTAACTCAATATGAATAAGACCATATTGCACTAAGTCACATAGTGTTTAAAAATTAGTAATGACATATTAAAATAACATTAGGATAATTATGTAATTAAGTTGTTTTAATTTCATCTGGACTTTTATACAAAAATGAAAATTAAATATAAGCTACAATATCAAACTAAAACTAACTCAAAACATATAATTAAACACTAAAAATAAATTAACGTATAAATATAAACTTAAAAATAAACTACAAGCCGTACTTGTAGCTTATATTTAATTTTTATTTTTGTTATACAATACAATACAATACTCTTTATTTTACACCAAAATTACATAGAAAAATACACAAAAAACTAACTAAAAGGTAGTACAATGGACGGCCTTATTGCTAAAAGCAATCTCTTCCAGGCAACCTTTGGATGGAAAGAACTAATTACATAGATAGGCGTTGGCGTGCAAGTTGAAATAGATAATAATAAAATAATTATAATACATATATTATAGTTATAAAAATATATACGTACATAGATATACAAAACAAATAATAAAAACGTTATATTATACACCAAAACAATTAAAAACATAGACAAAAAGAAGTAGTGTAGAGTGTCCCGACTATGTGATATAGAAGACTTCAGTCTCCAGTATCAAAGCGAGATCGTCCTTCTATTGTTACCGATCGTAGACATAGCCTGTCTATTATTTGGAAATTTGTATATATTATTTATATACAAATTTCCAAAAATTTGTATATATATACGTTTCGGGAATCGTTTCCGACCCTAATTATTGCACACCGCCATCAATTGACTTGTACGTGTTCCATTACTGTAGAAAAATACAAAAGATACAGATATTACACTAGGAAACACTTGAACCGTGAGGTCCTGAGGCCACGAGCCTCTACAAAGATATTTCAAAACGACTTATTGACTCTGCGGGAGATGAGAGAATTGGTTCCAACCTCGGACAACGGATCAGTATGGAATCCGGCGAGGTAACGTAGCCAGCCTTCTAGGAACCTTACCCATTGACTTCGATGACCTAGACTCAGTATTCTACTTATAGTCTTAAAGGATTTTTGGTAGAATACATATAAGTTTCCTTCACTGTACTAAATTAATTTACATATATTAAGAAAGATTAATGTACAACTGGTAGCCTTATCCCTTAAAAACCATATTTTCCATGCAATGGGATTGATAAATTTTTATAACTGACAGCAGTTCAGCCTAAGTAATTATATAAAACTAGTGGTCGCCCGTGGTCGAAATTCGACCACAATAATTAATTTAAATTATAAGTGTGAACATTATTAAGATTCTGTTGTCATAGACTATATACTTCTATAATCACAGATTTCACCAAGGCTGTTAATTTGACTTGAACATTAAACAAAAGAGTATAATACATGCGTGTGTGCGTCAAATACATGGTAGTGTAATGTTTTTTTATTGGTTTAAATGTATTTTTAAATGCATAATTTAAAAAAAAATATTAGCATTATGCACTGCTTCTTTATAAGTGAGCGAAATTTCATACTCCTCGGTCCGCGCAATTTACGTAAAAAGGGGTAAAAAGTTCTTGCTGTGTTTTTGCTTCCCGTATTAATATATATAATGTAAAGGTAGGTAAGGGGTTGAATATAAAATCAAAATTCTGGTTAAAAGTATATTAAAAAACATCTATCAATTTTGAAAGTTGGTTCCAATAAAAATGTAAATGACCCCGACCCTCTTACTTTAAGATGAGTTAAGTTTTACTAGTGTTTCGTTGCCGCCAAGTTGGCTTGGTCGAATCAATCAAGTGAGAGGTGGCTTACCTGCCACGGGCTGGCTGATGCAACCACGGTACCAGTTGTCGTGTGCCGACTAGTAAATTCCTTCGTCTAGTGTGTTCGTAAAAAAAGGTATTAACAAACTTTTGTAACGGTGTAGGGTTAAATAGAGATTAGATTATACAGAGGGTTGATTTTAAATATTAAGATAGCTTGAATATTTTGATGTTTATTTGGTGTCTTTTTTATGGGATAGATAATTAACTGATTGATAAAATTGATTTGGTAGATATACAATACAATTTGTTTGTTTACTGTGAAATATACATTCGAATATCGTCCTATTTATAAAATTACATACAATTGAATACAATGTAAGAAAAATTAACTTATTTGTATTGTATTCTACCCATAGTCCCACAAGACTAAATGTAGAATACTGAGCCCAGATCACCGTCTTTTATGGGTAAGGTGCCCAGAAGGCTGGCTATGTTTCCTCGCTGGACGCCACACTGATCCGTTGGCCGTGGTAAGCATCAGCCTTCTGATCACCTGAAGAGTCAATGAGTCGTTCCGATAAGTTTTGGTACAGGCTCATGGCCTCAGGACCCTACAGTCCAAGCGTCACGACAGCAAACGGCACAAACATATAACTCTCACTGAGGGTTGCATTTTTGTTTACTTAAAAACATTATACATATTAAATACTAGCCTCTGCCCGCGTCTTCGTCCGCGTGGAATAGTTACTTTAAACTAACGCTAACTTTAACCCGCGACTTTGTTTACGTAGAAGGTGAAACGCACGCAGCGGAAGCTCTCAAAAGGAAAAACGCCCGATTTTGAAACATTCTTCATTGGTGCTCCAATCCTATTGGTCTTAGCGTGATGATAAATAGCCTTCCTCGATAAGTGGGCTATCTAACACTGAAATAATTTCAAATCAGACCAGTAGTTCCTGAGGTTAGCGCGTTCAAGCAAACAAACAAGCAAACTCTTCAGCTTTATATATTAGTATAGATGTTATTATAACATATACAAAAATTTAAAATTCGTTACTTACGAGTAAATAAATAATGGATATGAATACAAAATAAATCCTATGTCCTCTTCAGTTATCTCGTTTTTTCTTACCGTAGTTTGATAAGACATTTTGATAACAAACCAAAACGTCGTTGTTTCAACTAAGAAATTGATTTGGAAAACATTATTTAGGCCAGATCCGTGATAAATTTAGAGTCCTAATAAGTCCTTTTTCTATTTTGTATTTAAACCAGCATTTTCCCCGCGGCTACGCCGATGTTCAAGCTCTCGCAAATAGCCAATTCTACTTACAAAAACATAATAATGCAGTTTCTTTTCCTTAGAAGATTGTGTATTAATGCGGAAATGTTTGTTTATATATTTCTTCTGGTAGTTTATCTTTTAAATTAAACATATATTATTCCGTTTGAGATGTTCAGCTGTTGAAGCAGCGTTGCCAGTCCCTGACTTAGTCACTGGAAGATGAGATGCCGCCAGAGTGTCAACGCATGTCGCGTCCCACACACGGCCTTCCCATCTTCCAAGGAATAAGTGACATTCGATCCGGCCTCTTGCCATCGTCGCGCACCAAGCCATTTGGCTCTAAGATGGCTGGTACGCCAACGCTGACAAGAGCTCGGCGGATGATGTCATTGAGGCTGACATGGCGAGATCTTCGGCCAACACTATGTAAACAATAAACATGATAATCTGTGGTGTCCATACGAATTCACCATAGTTCCGCACTGGCAGCGGTGTGGTGTAATTTTTATTTATATATATTTTGTATTGTATACATATATATACACATATGTAAAATACTCTTGATTGTACACCAACATCACAGAGAAAAATGCACAATAAGCTTAAATACTAAATTACTAAAGGTAGTTGTAGTAGTACACTGGGCGGCCTTATTGCTTGAAGCAATCTCTTCCAGCCAACCTTTGGATGGACAAGATCTAATTGCATTATATAGCGTTGGCGTGCAGTTGAAATAGCTACTAATAATAAGACAAAACAATTAATATACATATATTATAGCTATAAAAATATATACGTACAAAGACCTACGAAACAAACAATAAACACATTATACAGTTAAATAGTGCTCGTTCACAAGTCTGTTAAATGAATGGATAGATTTAGCAGACCGGACATCTGCCGGCAGAGCATTCCAGAGATGCACAGCCTGAACAGAAAACGATCTGGCTTAAATCTCCGAAGTATGTAAGTCCTGAGTCGTCTTGAGTGTATATATATATCCGTCAGTGAAAAATTATGTTGCTGATGGTGAAAACGATAAATTAGGTTCGTGGCTTACGAGGAGTTAGCGGATATAAAAGCGGATGTAAAGATAGTATCAGAACTGTGACTTGCTTCAAATAAATATTACATTAAAAACTTCGTTTAAAAAAACCGACTTCAAAAACTAAAATGAATAAAATAACTTATTTCTAAAGCTATTATTATTAATATATATTATCTTAAACATCTTAAAGTCGGTGCTTAGTAATTTTCAAAATATAGTAATTTTTATGTTTTACTTTGCACCGACTTCAAGATGTTTTAGATAATATATATTAATAATAATAGCTTTAGAAATAAGTTATTTTATTCATTTTAGTTTTTGAAGTCGGTTTTTTTAAACGAAGTTTTTATTTTTTATTTGTTACTTTTAGTGTCTAGCTATGTATGGGTGGACCTACGAATGGTGCCGCGCTTCTTAAAAAATATAGGTCCCAAGAACCGGGAACAAAAAAATGTTCGTAAAATGAAAACTACTGAGCCAAACTATGTCAAATTTTTAGGGGACCACATGGCAGCTATTCCGCGTCGAACAAAAAAAGAATCACGTAAATCGAATCATAAATCTCAGAGTAATCGGTGTACATATGGAACGGAGTGAAAATTATTTTCATAAAAAATGTTCATAAAATGAAAACTACTGGGCCAAACTATGTAAAATTTTTAGGGGACCAATTGGAAGCTATTCCGCGTCGAACAAAAAAGAATCACGTAAATCGGATCATAAATGACGGAGTAATCGGCGAACATACATAAAAAAAGCAACAAACAAAAAAAAAATATCCCGACGAATTGAGAACCTCCTCCTTTTTTCGAAGTCGGTTAAAAAGCAACGAGACTTTATCATTCTGAGATTTTCAAAGCCGTTAATTACGTGCATATTATCTGCTAATAACTCAGTATGGTTGTCGGTTAAATTACCATGGACAGAAAAGTACAAAATAACCTTGTAGTACTATACCTAGTATTAGTATACAATATTTTATTATTATATGGAAAATTTATGTGTTTTTTATTATTATGAGGAAATGTAGTATTTTGGGGACACTTCCGACACTTGGTGGGTTTGACACATCACTTATCTCGATATGCAGATTTCGTTAGAATATGTCCCTTCACAGGTCCTTTTACAAGCTTTTATTTAACTTGCAATGGATGTATGTATGTATGTAAGTTCGGGTGGAATCTTTCAAGTCAAATTTGACCGACTTCCCGGTTTCCGATTTAGCTAAAATTTTGCACGCATATGTATATCGCGTGACAATGCAATAATATGGTACCATGGAGCTGATCTGATGATGGAGTCGGAAGGTGACCATAGGAACTCCTGTATTAAACAAGATAGACCAGTCGTGCTTGGGCTCGTTTTACTTGTCTTGGCTAGCACTTTGCTGCTACATGATATCCAGGATCGTAAAAGCTTGTATTTAAAAACCTTTTAAAAAAAGCTTATTTATCATCTTGCCAAAAAGCCGAAGCCGGCTGGATTTAGTACGAGCGTAGCAATTTATGACTTCACGACTTTCAGGATACGAATAGCGTAATAATTATTCTTTAAACAATCATTAGAATTATTTTCAACACAACATTTTTGTCACATTTACTTACCTTATCATTGTTAGAAATTTGATATTACTCGTATGGACCTATGTCAAACTAATCAGTAGTAAGGCAAGTAAACAGTTACTAAGACAGGAATCAGTCATTTGTAGGAATGCCCGTGTGGTGAATGGTTCCCGATCGGGATTCGAACCTACAACACTTGAATAAAACCTATGTGTGCTAACCACTAAGCTATCGCTATTTTATATAGCTTCCTGTAAAGATAATATACGATAAAATTCCATTTTAATATTTAATATTTCCTAATTAAATGTGCTTTTCCTGTATACAAAAAACATTTATTTTGACATGATTAGATTATATTTTATAAAATGGTTCCTACTGTTGTAAGAATATTGTTTACCATTTAGTTAGGCCGTGGTAAAGAAATATGTGACGTACAAACATTTGAATAGATTTCAAACGTCGTAAATAAATAACGCGTAATGTGAAACCAGTTTAAAATATTTATTTATGATACTAGTGCGGTGGGTTTTACAAACGAGTAGACGAATGTCTGTCCTGGGACAGACTTGACCAGCCCACTGCTACTTCAACTTGTAAATTTTGCGAGCTATGTCGGTTACCTTCGTTCTCTTAGAAATGAGGACATCCGTAAGAGAACGGAAGTAACCGACATAGCTCGCAAAATTAGCAAGTTGAAGTGGCAGTGGGCCGGTCACATCTGTCATAGGACCGACGGCCGATGGAGCAAACCAGTCCTGGACTGGAGACCACGTCTCGGCAAATGTAGCGTAGGTCGCCCGCCAGCCCGGCGGACTGACGAGCTGCGCAAGATCGCCGGTAGGAGCTGGATGAGGAAGACGGGAGACCGGGATATGTGGCGCGCACTTGGGGAGGCCTACGTCCAGCAGTGGACTGAGATTGGCTGAAGAAGAAGACGAATGTAAGCTCGGGACCAAGTCGAGGGCTTACCATAGTCACGAGTTTGTAAAAACCAATTTCCCCACGTGTGTCCTGCAATTTTTTTCAACACATTTGCGAGAAACAATATAATGGGTAATGACAGAAATAGTTTTTATTAAGCAAATGGCGCCACGTGCACGTGGTTAAAATTAAAACTACATCTTTCGTCTTATTTTCTCTATAATATTATAGTGAGACAAATGTATTGATCTAAAGCGCTTCCAAGGAGGTTCAATCATTCAGTTTATTTATTTTAGTAATGTGAAACTCCTTGGTAGAATTCGTTTTTTACAATTAATTATCTATTTTACCACACATTTCATTGTATGGTGCGCAATTTATTCGTGGGAAAATCCGATTGTGGGCCATCAACTGCGCGGAGAATCGTGTCCGTTGTCCGATTCGCCAGGTTGGGGTGGCTACTCACTACGTCACTAGCACTACAAGCAAGAAGCACTATTGCTACATCACAGTCAGGGATACCCACTAAAATTCCTCGGTGTTCCTTGCTGCGCCTTATACTAGGGCTACGGGAAAACGGAAACTCGACCAACTCCGCGTGCCCTGCCAGACGGAGGCTCCTAGGGCCAGATCCACTGGACTCTATGCAAGCGTGGGGCGGTTTGGAACTCGCCCCAAGGAAGGGGAAGTGAGCGCGCGCGGAATAGGCGCGTCCCCATCTCGATGGCATAACTGCGTGTAAGAACCCTTTTCCCAGGGAAGCTGCCGAAGGTAGCAAGCCGCCCTACGGCCCCGGCTCGTTCTCCTTTGGCGGGAGCGGAGCAAGGACGTACGCTCACGCTCCCGCTCCGCTTCCACCTTGAGGAGCATCACGCACTCACAGACGGGAAAGACGGCGTCTTATCCGGATATGCTCCCTAGCCACGGCCGGGAGATATTTTGCTACCCCACTCTCTTTGAAAAACTTTGAGATACAACGATTCAAATCAAAATACTACTCCAACGTTGAACAAGAATGATTCAGATGTTGTATTTGATAAATACGAACCGGGCATCTCTTATCAGATAACTGATCTTACGTTAATCTTATAGTTGTGATATGACGTAAGAGCGTGTGACATAAATGTGGTGAATATAAATATTTTCATATGAAAGTCAAGGCTTTTTCGAATTTTAGGTAATTTCAAAAAAAGGTCTAGAAAAAAACGGATCCTACAAAATTAGATTGGAACTGTTGGTAATGTTATTTTTACTTGCTTTTTGTCAATTTTATTGAATGAAACATATTTTTTACATCATATATTCACATGACATTGTCTACATTTAAAAACCATGTAATTATTACATCAAATTTAAAAAAATATGTCTTTTTTTATTGATCTCCAAAATTGAATATAGATTATAAACATGTTTTTTTTATATATTGACTAATCATTAATTTTGTTCCGATATATCTTAAAAGTTATCCATAGGAAATTATTAAAATTATTTTTATCATGGTATTTTCCAAGTGGGAGTAATATGGTATTTTACCGTCCTCTCGTTTATATATTTCAATAATTTTAAAATTTATATTCAACTTTTCTCTCTTTTTATTTTATTTATTTAGGATAATAAACAGATATACACTATAGTTACATAAGAAAAAATCTGTATCTATACTTAATGTTATAAAGAGCTGAAGTTTGTGGGTTTGTAAGTTTGTGACGTTGTAGGGGTAATCTCTGGATCTACTAAACCAATTTTGAAAATTCTTTCACCTGTGGAAAGCTACATTATTCCTGAGTGACATAGAGTATATTTGATTGTGATTAATAATAATTATTATTATTCACAATCAAATATACTCTATTAAGTTTTTTTTTTGATGCCCAGCGAAGTAGGCACGGGTCAGCTTGTATAGTTCATTATCCACGAACTAAAGATGGTAGTGTAAAATACATTAAAAGTAATATGAGACATATACAAAAACTCACACACACATTAAGTTTCTTGTTCTATAATTAATGATGATTAGGTATTATAGTCATAAAATGTACCATATTCTTACTATGATTCCGATAAAATCCATAAAATCAGACACCATTGCATCACCGTTCCTGTAATACATAATTTTTCAAGTACGTCTAAATTTAATTTAACTCCATTTTGTAATATAAATATCCTTAAAGTACAGTTGGTAAAAATGTTTATAAACATATCACAGTTGTTGTATAAAAGTTCATTAACAACTTGTGCTCAAGATTGTACAAATTCCAATAATCTTACAGCGAATTTGTTCAGATTTTGGGTTTACTGAAATTTTCAGTAAGTATTTCCGCTTTGATATACCGCAGTCCCGCATTTGGACTTCTTTTGTTTACTTTGTGTTTTTGTAAAATTCGTAATTAGAAAAACAGTCCATTGTGTATCTTTTATGGCTGTCATTAGGCAGGTGTGTCGAACTGATTCTAAGAAATCCGATCTATGCGAGCTGGCAGCCATATTGTATCGGTGCAGCAATGGCCCAATGGAGAGATACGAGCAAGACGTAAATTTTATAAGCGATATAGTGACGGATTTTGCGCGTGTTATTGAATCGTGCAGTTTGTACTGGTTGCGTCCAGTTATATTTGTACCTGTGTTATATGTGTTTGTATAGTTCTAATAAACTCTGTAGTAATTCCATTTGTATTTTAATTCGAGTCCCACGCTCGTAACAATATTATAATTCAAAATAAACAGAAGTTTATTTTGATATTTAAGAATAAATATCACTTTAAAATTTTCACTGTTTTATTTATAGAATTATAGATACATAGGCTAATCCATTACAGTATATAAGATCTGTTCATAATCTTCGCATTTTTTGGATTGATGTTCCTAATTTTTGGTTAAATCTCTAAGTTAACGAAGGTAAATACCTGTAATGAGCGAACTCATTTTTACATATAATAAGAATTATTTTTGACGACCAATTTTTCCTTTATCATGCATGTCACGCCTTTACTTTGGAAAAGTACAACTTTTTATCATCCTAGTCGGTGGAGATTTCTGTCTTAGGGACTAACTACACTCAGCTCAATCAGCTTTTGTCCGTTGAAAACACCAGCTTGTATGAAGTTACGTACGCATCCGTTCAGCTTTTCGCATCTATTCACCTTTCGCGGCCAACACATAAATTGAAGATAAGTGTGTTTTTATTATGCGCACGCTCAGCAGCATTCAGTGCTGTTTCGCCGCATTCAACGCTGCGTTTTTGTCATTCGTGTTCTAGCGCATGCTAACGAAAACCTTCAGCGCCTTTCCGATGCGTTCAGCACTGTGTTCTTATTATTGGTATACTAGCGCATGCTAACAACAGCTTTGAGCGCCTTTTTGGCGCGTCCAGTGCTGTTCTTATCATTGGTATTCTAGCGCACGCTAATAACAGCGTTTAGCGCCTTCCGCCGCGTTCAGCACTGTGTTCTTTATCATTGGTATTCTAGCACATGCTAACGACAACTTTGAGCGCTTTTCTGCCGCGTTCAGTGCAGTTCTTATCATTGGTATTCTAGCGCACGCTAATAACAGCGTTTAGCGCCTTCCGCCGCGTTCAGCACTGTGTTCTTTATCATTGATATTCTAGCACATGCTAACGACAAATTTGAGCGCTTTTCTGCCGCGTTCAGTACTGTGTTCTTTATCATTGGTATTCTAGCGCACGCTAACGACAGCGTTCAGCGCTATATTTTTATCATTGTGGTATTCTAGCGCATGCTAACGACAGCTTTGAGCGCCTTTCTGCCGCGTGTGTTCTTATTATTCTGAGTCGACAGATTTCAACATTCGTATCAGAGAGTAATGAAAAATACAAAATACTGAGTGCCAACCTCATTTCGCACATTGCGGCACACATTATCATTATTATTGTTATGTCTTTGAAGACCACGGGCCATATTATTATGGCCCGGACTTTTGAAGGGCTTGCGTGGGGAAATGGGAAGGCCAGCACGAGGCCCCTTGACAAATATAATGTAAATGTGGCGTGACACTGACCGGCGATTATCCCTGTCTACATCATATAGTAATGCACCCAAGGACAAGCTCCGGCCAGTGTAGGATATTGTGGTAAATGAGAACTATTGTTATTATTAATAATTATTGTTAAGTGTCGCGTTTCTAGAAATAAATATTTTCTTTCTGTCTTTTCCTTCTTTCTAATGTGCGCTTCTCAGTCATTTAGCGCCGTACGCGGCAGATATAAGATTTTCATTGGAGAGAACCGCTATGAGAGCCTTAACAATCTTATGCTGCAGTACGCGACTGTTAGAATCGGAGCCGAAGAATACATGTAATCAGAACCGTCCAACAAAACGTGAATGGAGCTGAATAAATGTATTTAGTCCCTTATTCATCATATGAAAAGTTTCCTATTTCGAAATACGAATATTTAATTAATCGGACTTACCCAAAGTAAATCATAATTTATCAGGACACATGGAAATACCTAAGCATAGAGGAAAAAATCTAACATCTTAGAATGAAGACGTGTCCATGTATTTTGCCATGATTCGTTTTTAAATGCTTAGATTTTCCACGTCTTGTGATATTTATTCATTTTGTCGTTATTTGTTGACATTTAATATAACTAGGCAGGATTATATATAAAGATAGCTGATGCCTGCGACTTCGTCCGCGTGGTGCGGTTTTTTGACTATCCCACGGGAACTCTTTAATTTTGCGAGATCAAAAGTATGTGTTGACCAGGGATATAAGCTACCACCATACAAAATTTCATTTAAATCGGTCCTGTCGTTTCGGAGATTAGCCGGTACAAAAAGAGAAACAAAAAAAATGAAAATATCTAAATTAGTTCTATTTCC
Organism: Dendrolimus pini; assembly: GCA_949752895.1. Lineage (NCBI taxonomy): Eukaryota > Metazoa > Arthropoda > Insecta > Lepidoptera > Lasiocampidae > Dendrolimus > Dendrolimus pini. The sequence goes on along the minus strand of OX457141.1, from coordinate 17,494,685 downwards.
CTTCTTACATCCGCCTGACTCGGTTTTTAACATTTTTTCATTGTACAGAAATTCGAACTCTACAATTTTATTATTTTATAGATATAATACCATGGAAGATTAATTCTAGGTATATATAGTATTTTTAGAGAGATTCTTTCGTCAGATATTTAATTAATTACTCGAAATATGTTTTGTAGAGAATAATTTCTATATATTTAAATATATGCTTAGCATTATTATGTTAGCACTAAATTAGTTCGCTCTCCTAAAAGTAAAATACCCCGTTATTAACCCTAAATTTCAAGTTATTCTTTAGTTTAAAAAATTGTAATATACGCTGCTGGTTTTTTGATCGAATAACTATAAGAAAGAGAAATAGTTAAAAATGAGATCAAACAAATCTATTTTTTTTTTTACTAAATTGTATATTTATTTCTTAAGTATGATAATTACATATTACACTACAAAAAAACTTAGAAATTAAATACTATTATAAACATTTTTACAAGTAAAAGATGTAGTCCAGATCGCTGTCGGTGGGGAGCGTTCCCAAAATGCTGGCCGCATTCCCTCGTTGTATGGCAACGCTTATTCGTTGCCCTAAATATAGGCCAGCCCTTTGGTCACGAGAGACTTCTTTCAATCGCCTTGAAAGGTCTCGATAAAGTTGATTAGCCTCATGTCCCCATGGCCGCAAAGATGGATGCATATTTGCGGCGTTTCAGGGTTTTTTGAAGTGTGGCAGCTCCTCCGGCAGTTTTCATTAATTAATGAATTAATAATTAATGATTATTTATTAATTCATTCACTAAATAATTATTAAGAACAATACCAGAATTAAAAGTGTGGCGAGTATAGGCACTGTCCCTAAAAAATGGGGACACCTGATATTAATGGACGGATCTTTAAAATGTTACGTACGTAAAATTAAAAAGAATTAACGTAAGTACTGGCATTATGAATTACTTCAAAACCTTATATCATTACCATTTTCTCCAACTTTGTCAAATTAATGTTCCCTATTTGGTGAGTTAGGTGTGTAGTGTGCCTGTTTAACAACCTGCTTGCTGTCAAAAAGGCCGGTCGCCTGTAAGAGTATAGAAAAAAAACTAACAGTATCAATTAAAAAAGAACGTGCTTTCAAATGACGTAGCAGGCGGGCGCGGTTCCAACAGCCAATCAGAGCGTTTGCCGCCGTCTATATAGATGAAACTAGTGCAAAAAGACCCAAACCGACATCGTACGTTGTTAAGAACGCACGCTCGTACAAAGTTATATCGCTTTAACCGCGGGTTTGAGAAGTTTCGTATCGTACATACGCGATATCGGGTGGATACTTGGAAAGTGTTGTGTGTTGCATCTAACAGGATAAACAGTGAGTAGTAACCTTTATCAATTCGATTTTTAAAATAGTGGCCTATAACCTGCTTGGATTAAATTGAATCAAGTAAGCGAAACCATTTATATATTTTTCTTTTTCAATGTTGCAATGCCATTCACTTGTTTCTTCAGGTGAACTGTATAAATTATCTGTGCATTAAAAAAAAAATCTTAATTGTGTCATTATTATGACATTTAGTTTTAATTTTACATGTGATAGTTGCGGTTTTTTTTCGTATATGACTTTGACATATGTCATTTTTTATTTAAATAACAACGATTAATTTATTTCTGTCATTAAATAGTTTTCTCATAAAATATATATTATAAAAGTTCATTAGCCATAAATTACTACCGTTTTAAAATTCATCCACTCTATTTAGGGCAAGCGTTGTGATTTCTAGTCAAACTATAACCAATTTTATAGTAAAATCTTAAAATTATTAGAAAGTTATATATCGTGTTTAGTTTAATTATTTGAAGTATATTTATACAAAAATATATTAAAGCCAGTCAAGTTCCGAGCAGGATTAGTGGTTTTCACACATTGGTGATCACACTTCTCATCGCCATCGGATTCAAATCCACGTAATTAAAACGAAGACGCAGGTTCGTTATTGAAAATAATGAACGAGGCTTCATATTTCTGATCATTTATCATGTTTATTTCTAAAGCATGGCCATTAACCGACACTTTTCCGATGCGGGTTGCACACATATGTAATATTGATTTACACAGACTATGCACCAATACAGTGGTGTTTCTATATATATACTACTTAAGCCCGCGTCATCCCGTCAGAAGGCACTCGTTCTGTCTGTCCTTTCACGGCTTGACCTCGTATGAATTTATATTCAAAAGTTTTTATTTAAACCAAGTTCTGCGAAACTCTAGGGCCTTCGGGTGCCGAAGCCCAAAAGGTTCGGGAAGCCGAAGGTTTTATAGAGCTCCATCATCTCGTTTGTCTCAAGCGACTAAAAGGCAGGCCTGTACTTGCGGTAACGCATCGGCGTTACCATCCAGCGCGAGAAGGGGGCCAGTATTTTGGGCACGCTTCCACCCGACAGCGATTTGGAACTTGTATATTGTTTGTATTTTTTTTGATTAGAGAATTATGCATAATTTAAACTCTTATGTAAAAACAATTCTTTCGGCTGAAGAATATTTTTGGATGTATATAATACTAGCTTCTGCCCGCGACTTCGTCCGCGTGGAATAAAAAAGAAAAAGAAATTTGGTCTTAGCGTGATGATATATATATCAACACGCTCAGACCGTAAGACCTTATTGAAGAAGGCTAAAAGCCTTCTTCGATAAACGGGCTATCTAACAATGAAAGAATTTTTCAAAACAGACCAGTTGTTCCTGAGATTAGCGCGTTCAAGCAAACAAACTCTTCAGCCTTATATATTAGTATTAAGATAATAAAACTACGTTTTAAAGGTTTTGAGTGCGGTAATTTATTTATTTGATTTCAGTACACTCAATAAAACTTAAATAAAACTCAAGTGTCAACTTGACATCTTAAGACTTGACATCTCAGACTAAAAGTCAAATAAATTACCGCATTTAAAACCGTTATTAGAACGTAGTTTTATTATGTATACTAGTCGCGAAAACTTAAGAAAATACTAAAAAAGTATATTGGTATTGCATCTATATTCCCATAAGACTATAAGTATAATACTGTCTCTAGGTCATTCAAGTTAATGGGTTAGGTTCGTAGAAGGCTGGCTATGTTACCTCGCTGGATCGCCGTACTGATCCATTATTCTAAATAGGAGCCAACGTTTAGGCCGTTGGATGGGGGAGCGGAGTTGTTCCGCGCTCTCTATTCTGTTGCCGCGGGGTGCTTTGCGCCATGTGGTGTCAATGTATTAGGCCTTTTGGGCCGACGCCTGCCGGGCTTATACGGGCAGGTGATAGCTATTTCCCTGCCCCTGGCCCTGGCTATAGGCAAGTGGAAGGGACACGGGGAGTTTTACTAGGTATTCCGGTTATTAGAATATAGATAATAGAAGAGTAGAATAAAATTAAATGGATGAATAGTGTGATAGATGACACGATGACTTGTGGTGTGGCAGAGGACGGATATCAGAATAGAAGAGCGTGGAAGGAAAAGGCATATTGTGGCGCCCATAAACAGTTTTTTTTTTCTCTTTTTTAACTACTCTACGGACTCGAGTTCCGTACCCTTTTTTAAAGCTTAATTTCTAGATTTAATTTTTAAAATTTAATACGCTTATTATTTTAGTTCTTGTGTGTGACATAAATTACTTTGTGTTGAGGTGTATGTATCTTACGAGTGACTTACCTATTATGTTAATTTATCCTAATTTTAATACTAAACTTATACTAATGTAGAGTGTCTCTGTTAGATGCTGGTGTTGTGAGGAAGTGCATGTGCAGTGTGGGCCTTATGTCTATACTTATATATATCTATGATTTTGTTATGTTTGGGTGTAAAGATTAAAGTTAACTGTCATCGGTATGTCGTGGCAAGAGTTCTAGATTGATCATAAAGCCAGACTGTGTCATAGATTTCTTTCCAGTAGAACATTTCGGACCATAGTTTCGTGGATTTTAAGAAAATACAAGATAATAGATTAAGATTAAGAGGCTATTTATTTTTTCATCGTTCATAGGATATAATAAAAAAAATTACCAAGTGTCAGTCGAGTCAAAAAAAAAAACGTGTCAATTTTGAACATATTTTTGACAAATTTGAATTGAATCGCATTTTTCATATATTATTTAAAAAAATCTGTCAGTATATTGTCTGAAGTTTCACCTATACTGCGTATGAACTGAACACAAACACAACTTTTAAAAAATGGATGTGTGTAAACTGCTTACACACAGTAGAAGTGAAACTTCAGACAATATACTCACAGAGAATTCTTTTCTAACTTTTATTAATATGACTATAACTCCTTTGGCCTACATCCGTCAACATATTATAAATCAAAAAAATTCAATCTAAATTACACTTTAATTAATTACATCGATTTTCAAATCAAAACGATTCTAAAGAAGTTTCACTTAAAAAATTGCAATTTGACCTTTTAACGTGTGCTTTAATGTTTAATACTCTTATTTCTTTTAAGTGTAGATCAAAGTTAGTGTAAAATTTGAAGCATGTTCATACAAGTATGAAATGAATAGTAAAATGTATAAAATGTAGGTATTTAATGTAAATAACTAAATTAGAATTTTCTCTTTGTATGTCATTTTTAAATAATATGTCATCGTTTATTGTCTAAACACTATGAATTATCAGCTCAATTGGAACGTACTGTAATGCATCTTTTGCTTTCTGCAGAAACAAAACATATACTGCCTCAGATCTTGCGCAGCCATGAGCGTTTTGATCGAAAGTTAACGACATTATATATAACTAAAAGAGACATAATAATTATATATTAAATATGTGTTGTAATTCTAAGAGCATCATAATCAATTATATAATCATAATATCTATATGTAGTCATAAGGACAACAAACGGCTTGTAATCAAAACTACAAAAAAATTGTATGCCTGTCAAGGCGAAACATGTAACTTGAGACTTAGCACAACATCTGCAAAAGTGTCCATGTTTCAAACAAATAAATTACTTTGACTTTGAAAGATTTAGTTTTCCCGTTTGAAAGTCATCAGTCCATTTTCCAAAGTCAATGCCAACCCCTAATATCTGTTCTGTTGAGGTCTTATAACAATACTGAATTTAAAAAATAAAGTACTCTACATACCTTTTGCATTGCAATATGTTATCTGTGAATTCTCGTTGCATCTACAATCATCACAGATAAAAAATGATTCACTTATCTGTTATATAAAATATAACAGATAATAAATCCATGTTCGAGATTATTTATCTTGTTACACTAGAAATTCCAAGTTCAACGTTCTATGAGTAAATTATGTTGTATAAAGTAAGCACTTATCCAATTTTATTTACACAATTATGATTTACTAGCTGTGTCCGCGACGTCATCCGCGTGGAATTTGTTTTCAGAACCCCCCGATTTCGAAACATTCTTCATTGGTGCTCCACTCCTATCGGTCTTAACGTGATGATATATAGCTTATTATCCTTCCTCGATAAATGGGCTATCTAACATTAAAAGAATTTTTCAAATCCGACCAATAGTTTCTGAGATTAGCGTGTTCTATTAAACAAGCAAGCTCTTCAGCGTTATACAGGGTGGCGCAATAGAACGTGCATATTGCATCATCTTTTTTCGCGGGGTAGAAAGTGCGCGGGCGGGGGGAGCCTGCATCGTTGAGTAGGCGGGCTCATGGAGTTTTAGTCACTATGAGTCACTTCGACGGGAAGCGTCGCGCATTTTGCGTGCGCACATTTTACGAGAACTCTCGTTCATACATCGTTACTAGGCGTTTATATTGTTCTGAATATGGACTACGGCAAATTAGTGAAGCTCCGAGTGCTAATTTAATTAAAATATGGGTACAGCGTTTTGAAGAGACTGGTTCAACGTTTAAACCACAAGCAAAAGGTCGTCCAAGAACATCTAGGACCGACGACAATATTGAGAGAGTTATGCAGTCTGTACGAGGAGATCCACAAATGTCTACTCCCAAGAGATCGTCTGTCTTACACTTATCGCGACGAAGTTTGCAACGAATTTTAAACTTGGATCTTAAACTGCATCCTTACAAGCTGCAGTTAACACAAGAATTGAAAGAGTCTGACTTCGGAGCAAGGCTCGCATTTGCTAATGAAATGCTTAATCGATTTTCCAATTTTGACAATATCCTTTTCTCAGATGAGGCCCACTTCCATATCAATGGGTTCGTAAACCGTCAAAATTGTCGTTACTGGAACAGTGAGAATCCCAAACTCAAGCACCAGAAACCACTGCATAGTCCTAAAGTGACAGTATGGGCAGCAATCTCTGGTAGAGGAATAATTGGACCGTTTTTCTTTGAAAATGCGCGGAGGCAAAACGTCACTGTTAATACCGAACGCTATGTTGCGATGTTGGAAGGTTTTTTGGCTCCAGAGCTTGAAAATTCAAGAATAGTGAATTCTAGGACTTGGTTTCAACAAGACGGAGCTACCTGTCACACATCAAATGACTCCATGGCGGTTGTGAAACAGATGTTCCCTGGCAGACTAATTTCGAAAAGAGGTGATATCCCATGGCCCCCACGTAGTCCAGACGTGACGCCTCCTGACTTTTTTTTGTGGGGATACATCAAGAACAAAGTCTACAGCAATAATCCGAAAAACATCGATCAGCTCAAGGAGAATATCCGTGGTGAAATGGCAGCAATTACATCAGCATTACTGAAGAAAGTTTTCGATAACTTCCGTTTGCGATTAGAGGAGTGTCGTCGTAGAGAGGGTCATCATTTAGACGATGTTATTTTTAAAAAATAAACTTCAGTTATTTCTTAATAATACCTCAGGTTTATTTTAACTATACCTTTTGTATTTATTTTTTAATCAATATTTTAAATATGCACGTTCTATTGCGCCACCCTGTATATTAGTATAAGATTAGGATATTTCTGAATTTCCAACTGACGTGTGCAGGAAAATCATCTTAACTTTTCGGAATATTTAACTACTAGCTTCTGCCCGGGACTTCGGCCGCGTGGAATAGTTACAGTAAAAAGTTTGGTCTTAGCGTGATGACTCCGAGGGCTTTATAACAAATAGACGTACAGGCAAAAGTGCAGTTTGATACAAGTGACAAAATTGTGAATAAAATAAAACTACTTGATTGTATAAGGCTGGAATTTGAAATACCCTTCTTTTTAGGTACAATTGCGCACTGGTAAGACTTTCTAAATTGTTACCTGCATATTTTTTTGTAAACAGCACAAAAAAATAATTTTTGCGTATACGCCTGTATGTTATGAATCCCTCGTATATAGACTATAGCCTTCCTCGATAAATGGGCTATCTAATACTGAAAGAATTTTTCAATTCAGTTCCTGAGATTAGCGCGTTTAAGCAAACAAACAAACTACTCTTCAGCTTTATATATTTAATTAAGAAATTATTTTAGTATAAGATTTATTAAATGTATTCATCTTTCGTAAAAAGACGTGCGTCCCAAACGCAAAAGGCTCGGGTTCGAATCCTGGCCGGAACGCATGCACCACTTAGGCAGTTTTCTGACCTGATATGCATATTGTTACAATTGCCATATACTAACAACGGTGAAGGAAAATATCGTGATGAAACTTGCACATCGAGATAACCGATGTGTCAAACCTGCCAAGCGGCCTTGGACAAGCGTGGCGGGTATACTCTCCGTTCCCCCTATAATGGGAGGCCCGAGCCCAGCAGTGGGCTGCTATTGTATACCTAAATATTATAAGCTCCATTTTATACACGATTCAACGTGAAATATATTTCACCATTTAGATACTTTTTTCTACAATTTGTGTAGTTTCGTCAATCATAATAATTACGGGGAAACATTGGTGTAATAGGATTATAGTGAACAAGTGATAAAATTACAATTTTACGAACAAAAAAATTATAATTAATATAATTATATTATGAATTGTAGAGGTCAGTAGAGCAAATATATAAATCTGTCACTGATAAGTAATAAATAAAATAAATAAATAAATTTGGTTTTAATAAGACAGTGGCTAATTTAGCCATGTTCCAATCAGAAAATACAGGTTTGAATCCGACCGAAGAGTAACAACCCATTAAGTAGTTTTTTTTAAACTAAATGGTAATAATATTATTACTGTTACGAGTTGCAGGACTCGAACTAAAAGTCCGTTGAAATTATTATAGAATATATAAGAACTTTACAAACACGTATAACACAGGTACAAATATAACTGAACACAGCCAGTCCAAACGTAGTGCACGATTCAATCACATGCCCAAAGTCCGTCACTAACGTCTTGCTTCGCTTGTGGCTATCTCTAGGTTGACTCATCCCTCCATTGGGGCATTGCTTTATACTGTACAAATACAATATGTCTTCTCGACCGCGTGGACTGAATTTCCTAGAATCACACCTGGCTAATGACTACCATAAAAGCTTACAATACACAATGGGCTGTTTTTCTAATCACGAATTTTAAACACAAAGTAAACAAAAGAAGTCCAAATGCCGCAAAGCTAGTAAAACGTCTGCAGGTGTGAATTTGTCTTTTGTCGGTGCTCAGGTCGTAACATTACTAAAACCACATTCTTATTTTGAAAAAAAATATTATAAGGAACCAAATACAAAAAGCCAATGCGTATAACTCTCTTACTAACCGTCAAATCTTGAACTTCAATCAGAATGCTAAATCACATTGATTCCAGGAATCTTTTTGTAAAAATAACATAAAATAAAAATAATTTGCGGATCGATACAAAAGACATCAACGCAGTAGTAAGGACCCCTTTAAGCGGACCTTCCGAGAAATTGGTCAACTTGATCACATCCAAAGTACCTTCGGCTGTGATCTTTGAACTGAGGAACTACGCCCAAAATGTTTTAAATCTCAATAACCGGTAAAGTTGCCACTGTACTGTGATTTATTTATTTTTGTGTATTTAATATATGCCGCTAATTTATGACATTTCGGAAAATAAATAGTTTATTATTTAGTAAATATACATTCTTATTAGTGATTTTAATTATATGTTTATGCATAAATTACATTGATTATGATACATTTTTCATAATATTATTATTTTTTATGATATGTACATATTCTACATTTCTACATATGTATATTTATTTATTCATTGTTAGTGAAATAATTATCTTATTTATAATAGGTATATATGAGAATAACTACTAACTAATAAGAAACTCTTGCCGATGGACTCCACGAACACGAGTTTCAACTCCAAATAAATAGTTAATTTAAATTTCAAATATCTCAAAATTACTAATGAATTTTCAATTTTCTTGGTTTAGTATCTTCCTTTCTTCAGATATATTATATTAAAATACATGTACAATCAAACATAGGCAAGCCATTCGCTCAAGAATTTGCTCTATCTTCTATTATGCCTATACTACCGTGCGCAGAAGGTGTGCCGATAGCCTTATGATGTCGCGCGTCGATGGTCAATAGAGTTGACAAAAAAGTAACATAAATAGTTGTTGCAATAAATTTATTATTTTAGTTTATTATTATATATACTTTACATAAGTATATACAATAACAGTAAGTAATACAATACAATAATAGTATTGTATTACTTACTATATTGTATATACATATAATAATCGGTTTGCCGTTGACTACGTACATCGGCAAACCTGCGCCACGCGGTTTGTAATAATTAATACAATTTTTACGTTAATTAGGGAAGTGTATTTGATCAACCTATAAACGTTCCTTTACTGGGTTCGCGCCTGACACCCAGACCAGAATGAATAACGTATTATTTTTATGAATTTTAACCTTCCATGAATCTAAGCCGGGGTTTTGGCATTCCAATGAACTAACTAACGTTTAGACAACTACGACACGGGTCGTATAATGTGACAAATATTTCAGTAAATTTTTGACTATATATTTAATATAATTATTATAATAATAATCGGCAGACAAACACACATATTGTATATCCCCAAATTAAGCAAGTTACGCTTGTGTTATGGGTAATACACAACGGACTATCTAGGGCCGAACCCAATAACCAAGAGAAAATACATTTCCGAAATTTACTATACCAGAAATCGAACCCGGGGCCTCTGCGTTGCAGTGAGGTAGGCCGGCAAAGGCTTAGCTCGCATAACCACAGAGGCCGTCAATTGTATTAATAAAACCTTAAATTAATCACCTTTTAATCTCTCTGAGGGCGGCAGAGACTACTCATAGCTAAAGGCCAATGACCAAATAAATCGTTAAGAATTAAAAAAATGAACTTTCTTAAAAAATCAAAGTTCAGGTTCACAATGAAATAAATTAGAAGTAGTCGGCGGTAGTAGGCGGCCATAAATTAAAATGAAGATGATTATGAATTAATTAATAGTTAATATGCAAAATCAACTTTAATTTAGGTGCACACCTGCACGGATATTTGACACCATGAGTGACCATCGGACGGCTAATGACCATTTTATAATAAAGCAGTCGTTATTTCTGACCATATGGTCATATCAGACGTCTCGTTGTTATTATTATTTCAATAATATCAAATATCATGTTTGTTCGCTTTTTTACCCGACTACGGATAAATTCAAATGAAGGGTTAGAGTTTTAGAAGTCATTATCCGAGATACTTCAATTATCAGTGGGCACACATATTTATATACATACACATATATATTATTACGTTAATGACGAGGTCCACTTTTAAGTCTCGATCAGACGATCTCCATCGAGACTTAAAAGTGGACCTCGTCATTAACGTAATAAAAAAAATCACCATGTAAATGTCGAGGCCATCCAGCTCCTTGATAATACACATTTATTAAGAAGACTCAAAAGGACAAAACCATTTGAGTTAGTGTTATAATCCCTATTAATATTATAAATGCGAAAGTAACTCTGTCTGTCTGTTCCGTTTTCACGTAAAAACTACTGGACCGATTTGGCTGAAACTCAGTATATATATATGTTTTCGATGCCGAGAATGAACATAGGATACTTTTTATCCCGAAAAACGGGATAGTTTCCGGGATAAAAATATATTTGTCTTTCTGTTTGTAATGCTTTTACGGAAGAACTAATGGGCCGATTTGGCTGAAATTCGGTACGTATGTAAATTAAATACTGAGGGTGGACAAGGGATACTTTTCATTTTGGCCTTTTTGGTAATTTTGGCCTTCTTAGTCATTTTGGCTATTTTAGCATTTTTACTCATTTTGGCCATGTCGGTCACTTTGGCCTTTTCGGTCATTTTGGCCATGTTGGCCGTTTTGGTTATTTTGGCCTTTTTGGTCGTTTTGGCCTTTTTGGTCATTTTGACCATGTGGGTCACTGTGGCCTTTTTGGTCAGTTTGGCCTTTTTGGTCATTTTGGTCATGTCGGTCATTTTCGCCTTTTTGGTCATTTTGGCCTTTTTGGTCGTTTTTGCCTATTCCGTCATTTTGGCCATGTCCGGTCACTGTGGCTTTTTGGTCATTTTGACCATTTTGATTATTTTGGCCTTTTTGGTAGTTTTTGAGTATTCCGTCATTTTGGCCACATCGGTCACTGTGGCCTTTTGGTCATTTTGGCCATGTCGGTCATTTTGACCATTTTGATTATTTTCGCCTTTTTCGTCGTTTTTGACTATTCCTTTATTTTGGCCATGTCGGTAACTGTGGGCTTTTTGGTCATTTTGGCCATGTCGTTCATTTTGGCCTTTTTGGTCATTTTGACCATTTTGATTATTTTGGCCTTTTTGGTCGTTTTTGCCTATTCCATCATTTTGGCCATGTCGGTCACTATGGCCTTTTTGGTCATTTTGGCCATGTCGGTCATTCCGACCTTTTTGGTCATTTTGACCATTTTGGCCTTTTTGGTCAAGTTTTGAAATTTATGTTGTTTACAGATAGACGGGGGATGGTATAATTAGCGATATAAAATGAAGTGAATCTTCCGTGGGCAAATACATAAAAATGTAATAACCTGTAGCGCTTGCTCTATAAACAAGAGACACGCACGAGAGGTTAACCTCTAGTACTCTCATAATAATAAAGTGTAGTGCTATGTGCTAAAGATTAATAAAGAACTAATGAACAAAATGTCTTCTCCTTAATAAAGACAACAGGAAACGTGTCATTGGACACATTGTTAGTTTAAGTTATATCTAATTATTTTAGGTCAGATTTGAATTGCTCGTTAGTCTTATTTCCTAGTTTAGATTATTGATTTACATTTATGGAAAAAAGTAGGCACACAAATTTACAATACCAAGAATCGAACTCGGAGCATCTGAGTTCCAGCGAGTTTGCCCGCCTAAGACTTAGCTCGCTCAACCACAGAGGCCGCCAGTAATTGGGTAACGTCACCATACTACGCGACCCGTTCGGGGGAGACGGAGGGACTTGATGGAAAGCGGTTACCATTGCCTATAGACATTTGCAACACCAAAGGCTACAAATGCGCTGCTGCTCTCTAAACACAACTCAAGATTGTTATGGCGGCATACTCTAGACCAGGGGTGGTAGCTATCCAGTCGGGCAAATAACCTACCACCTAGCTGTGGGTTGTTTTGTTGCCTCTTACGACATGCTGCTAGGGCAGGAAATTCCTTCTTCGTTCTTGCACGGATAAAAAGGAGGTCTTCAAGATACTACGCATGGTTACGTGAGGGCTTAGATTGAACAGACGCCGGAGAACTTCTCGCCCCGACCCACTCACACAACATTAATCTCATCAATTCTCATTACACGCACAATTAGCCACACAAGACTGGCTTAAACATGTTGCTAGAGAGTTTCTTTCGCCGCTTCTTCTCTACCAGATAGAACACGTTGCGAAGTGGTAGTAAAGACAGACTAGAATCCCTCGTCCCTATTATTATTAGTATTACTTTAGCCTCTTGGCTTAGCCCATTCAGCCTTTTACGGCTTAATCCGATAGAGTCATCTCTTCGCAGCGGTCGAGCCGAGGTCGAACCTCACAGGAGGTGCCTCCTAGAGCGCGCTGCTTCCGGGCTGAAAGTCTCCGCTCTCACGGAGTCGGGAAGTCCTCCAAGCCCGGTATGGCTGAAACAGTCATCTGAAGCTATGCAGGTGGATCCTGCACAAAAATGAGGGCTTAAATTTTCCTCACTAAGCCAATATCCTATAGAGAAATCTCGCGCTTTTTCAAGCTATATTCCAATATGGCGTGCGGTGTATTATAATGTATATATAATAAAAAAGAAAGAAATTCCTAAAGAGAAAAGGAGCACCCACCACCCCACAATCTTTCTTAAACTATGAAGGCGATATTTAAAAAACCCTCTTCCAATGTCTTTGCCCCATTCCTTCTGTCTGATATTTCTATATCATCCCCTAGCCTTATTCTCTTTATCTCATCCTTAAAGCTTACACAATGATTTGTCTTCGCCATTGGTGTTTCAGATTCCAAACGAAAGAACAGTGCAAGTCCTTGTTGGCTAGCATGATGCTGATACTGGGTCCAGTTTGGGACTTATTTTATTTATATTTATAATTATTTTAACTTACTTTGTGTCCTGAATAAAATATTTTTCATTCTTTATTTCTTTTCTGTAGGCGAGGGGTAACCATTTTCGATGATGTGTCGCCTGCCTGTTTGACAGTTTCGCAATAAAAAAAAAGCAACAAAACAATAGAGTATCAAAATATACTTTGACGGTCCACCTCACTACAACGCAGAGGCTCCGGGTTCAATTCTGGCATAGGACATTTCGTAAAAGAATTTGCCGTTATTTAGTATGGTCTGGGTGTCTGGGATCGGCCCAAAAGCGGTCTGTTGTATATTACCAATAACACAAGTGTGACTTTCTTAGTTTGGCGTTGTACAATACTGTGATATTCAGCATTAGGTTACTATTGTTCATGTGTAAATTGGATTTTAATGCGGTGCTTAATACCCTTGTCTCGGAGCGTGTCGTGGATAGGTCATGTGTCGGTTTGTCTACGTGTAGCCCGTCGGCCGCTTCCGCGTAATCGGCAGGCGTCGGCTTACAAATGCCTACTGGCATGACGAACGGAGACTTAGCACGGCATCGTGCAAAGATTAGATACTACTAGCAGAGTGACAAAGTTATCACTGCTTCTTTACGTAGTATAAAACAAAATCAGTTTGGGTCGCATCACACGTAAAGCTACGTCTAAGTGGCGCCTTATTACTACTCATAATAATATTGTCTATAAATGTCCCACAGCTGGGCTCGGCATCCACCTGTTGGAAAGCGGTTACAATTGCTTATGGACATTTGTAACACCAAAGGTGCTAGAATGCGCTGCTGCTCTCTAAATGGAGACTGGATACTGGCCACTAATGCCGAAACGCAACTCAAGGTTGTTTTGGCGGCATACTCTAGACCAGGGGTGGTAGCCATCCAGTCGCGGAGATGTTCTACCATCTGGCAGTGCATTGTTTTGTCGCCTCTTACGACAGGCCGTCCGGCTGCAGGATATTGTATTCTTTCTCCGTTCCGTATAAGAAACTGCACCTCTGTTAACAATGTTTATTCACGTCATAGTATACATGCATGGACGTTGGGCGCAGTATCGAGTGACGATGGGGGACGAAAGCATGTGACTGCGAACCGTCTCGATTTAGTAGCGATATATAGGTTCTTCGTGTGGCTTTCCTTGCGTAATCTTTAACTCTGTACTGCATTACAACTTTTCGGTATGCTTATAAGCTGACAAGCTTGTATGTAGCACTTTCATAATAGTCTGGAGCACGGGGAGTATTAGTCAAGGTTGTAAGGAGATGGTGGGTGATAGGGACGCTTATGCTGTTATAACTTCAGAAACCTTTTCCCAAAGCCAGGTTGCTGTGTTAAGGAGAGAACTAAAATTTACAGTTAGGCCACGTCCTCCTTCTATACGGGAATCGGGTCCTACATACAATGTGAGGTATTATCAATTAATGAATAACTCTTTATTGTACACGCATACAAAAAATATCTTACAGATTAAAATTATGTCTCATTACGCGCAAAGGGCGGTCTTATTGCTAAAAGCGATCTATTCCAGAAAACCCCAGGAATTAATTGAGATTGTAATGACGATGGTGGTATATAATATAGTACAATTCCTTACATTCTAGTAATAAATGTATAAATGCAGTATATACACATGTTTTATATATTATACATACTTAATATACATAACATACAAATACATATTAACAAAAATATATAGATGTTTATAGACGAATATATATGTGCATACATTTATATCATCATATACTCCAATGACAGGTAATATTTTCTGATTATTGTTATTATATCTTTGATGGTAAAATAATTGTTATAGAAAGTTGAACTATGCGCGGGGTGTTTAGTTTCAGCTTAGTGGAAGGCCGTAAACTATAATGTGAGGTATTAATGGATAATTAATTTATATGTTTTACTCGTATTGTGACGCTCATGGACTCAGAACCCCAAGGTTGAGAAAGATGCATATTTGCGCCGCGAATGATTCAGCTTTTTCCACTGCCGAATCAGCTGAACTAACCGTGTTTGGGATGCGGTCAACACGTCTATCTACGTAGACACGTTGGTCGTATCCCAGACCAGAGCCTTCCCGCATTGCCGGGCAATTAGAGTCATTCACGGACGCCTATCATCCAACTTTTCTTTTACCATTTTTAACTGATATTATTTCAGATTCCAGATTAGAGACATATTACTTGTATTTAATAATTTGTAAATAATAGAATAAACTAAAATTATTTTAAAAATTAATCTTAACTATAAAATCAAATACTACTATAAACATATTTACAAGTAAAAGATGTAGTTCAAATCGCTGTCGGTGGGGAGCGTTCCCAAAATGCTGGCCGCATTCCCTCGTTGTATGGCTACGCTTATTCGTTGCCTTAGAGCATATAGGCCAGCCCTTTGGTCACGCGAGTCATTTTTAACTTATGTAATGTATGGATTTCAATCAATGTTTTTAAATTAAACTTATAATGAATAAAACTTCTTGAATTTGAACAACGGCACAGCCTCCGTGATGAATGTTTTCTATAGTGAAATCTTATCGAACATGTCTTGGTGGTTTAAGTGGTTCGACCGCTTCGACATAAGGATCCACTGTAAAGGATTCATAAAAGACGTGTGAAGTGGGAAGCATTTCACATGGAGTGAATCGACTGACCCCGCGTACCGTTATTTGAACTTTTGGTTGTGATAAAACCAACACTTACGGAGTTAAGTGTTATTTAAGTATTTATGGTTACTAAAGTTTTGTCGTTGTTGTCATTTGTTTTACCTGACACATGTTCCTTAGGTGATAGTCTATCACATAAGCTGACAGCGAGCGTTAGCAACAATCGAGTCGACAAATCGAATCGAGATGCTGACATATTTTGTCTAAACCCTTCTGAGTACAAAAAGAAAATTTTAGAGTTGTCAATGGATGTACCTGTTGCTCATCACTTACACATATTAGGCAAGTACTGTAGTGAATTTCACATCAATTGACGACTGACCACCAAATCTTATAAAATAAAATTGTAATTCTCTGTATTAAATAACTGACTGACAGAGAGGTTTATTCCTTTTTTATTATAGTTGTGGGCAACATCGCTGGTTACGCCACAAGTAATATTTGCCAATAGATTATATTTTTATGTAATTTTTTAGTGGTGTAATTTCTTGTGGTCCTAAATTTAAAAAAAAATTCGACGCTGGACACCGTTTTCGGCGTTTGACACCATCCAAAAATCACGTCACCAGTGTACGATTTTCAATATTATTTATTGTACACCAACATTATATAGAAAAATGCACAATAAGTTTAAATATTAAACGTAGTAAGTAGTACACTAGACGGCCTCATTGCTTAAAGCAATCTCTTCCAGGCAACCTTTGGATGGACAAGATCTAATTGCATAGATAACGTTGGCGTGCAGTTGAAAAAGATATTTATATAATAAAATAATTATAATAAATATAGAATAGAATAGAATATACTTGTACAAAAATGCTACATAAAATCAAGAACATTAATATACACGTACAATGGGCGGTCTTATCGCCCATGGCGATTTCTTCTTCTAGTCAACCTTTGGATGGAGTATAGGAAAGAAAAAAACGTCGGTAGTTTCTAAATCAGCACTCGTACAATAATTTAGTTTATTAATTAATAAATAGTGATATATAGCATATATTATAGTTGTAAAAATATATACGTACATAGACATACAAAACAAACAATAAACGACAAGAACTCTAAACATACCTCACTTCTGCGAAACCCGTCACGGTGCGTGACAAGCACTTGGTTGATTGCGTCAATTAGCATATCATTTGAATTTCCATCTGTCAAAAGGATCAGTTCCCGTTAACCTCTTCATCATACGTTTCCTATCAATAAACCATTCATTTTAATATTACATCCGACTTTAAAGCATATAAATTATGTGATTAGTTCGCGAAGTGTTACATATAAATTCTTAATAAAATAGTGAAAGGAGTTTTTATCTTGTAATTATATCTGAATAGTTAATTCAAGTTGATTTCCTTGAATTAATGTTACCTGCGGGCAGGCAGACACTTGTCGGTGCGGCAGCGGCGCAGTGGCCGGGTCGTATAATATGCGCGCTGACGATTTAGTAGAGGCAAGAAACCTCCAATAATGTTATTATTTGACTACGGAATCTTGTTAAAAGCATTTAAACGCTGATGAGCTATCTTTAAATATTTTAATTAATTAAAATTGTGGCAGCATTTTTTTTCGCGGCGGTCGCTCCACTAGACTCTAGGTCTGTATCGTGGCCACCAACACAATTTTATTAAAAGAACTTAATTCCACTGTAGAATTATTCATTAACTGCCCGCGCCTTGGAATAGTGAAAAAGTTTGATCTTAGCGTGATGATATATAGTCTACAGCCTTCCTCGATAAATGAGCTATCTAACACTGAAAGAATTTTTCAAATCAGACCAGTAGTTCCTGAGATTAGCGCGTTCAAGCAAACAAACAAACTCTTCAGCTTTATATCTATATACATATAATAAAAATGTAGAGGTCGAATTTCTGTACAATAAAAAAAATTGCTAAAAATCAAGTCAGGGAGATGTAAGAAGTGAAATATAACTAATTTAGATTGTTTTCAAATTTTTGTTTCTCTGTTTGTACCGGCTAATCTCCAGAACGACTGGACCGATTTAAATGAAATTTTGTATGGTGGTAGCTTATATCCCTGGTCAACATATAGGATACTTTCGATCCCGAAAAATTAAAGAGTTCCCGTGGAATGGTTAAAAAACCGCACAACGAAGTCCCGGCCAGAAGCTAGTATTAGTATAAAATTAACTTATAACTATACTATATAAAATGCATGCGTGCGGGCGTGCTAATCTTTACTCTTTCGTGATTAATTGAAATTGCTAAAATTGCTGTAATAGTATATATATAGATAGATAACACTTTACATAAAACACTGAAGAACTTATAGCCTAAAAATATTCTAAATGTGCACAATGTGTCTTCCAGACAACCCGTAGCAGGAATAAAACATTATATTGGTCAAAGGTGGTATACATAAATATTAGAGAATATGCAGTTACATACATATATTTGATACTTAATAGACATATATAAATACACCTATTGATACATACATAAATATATATAATATACGTAGAAATATCAAACAACACTATGTTGAATGTAGTGCTTATTTGTCATATTCTTAAATATTGTTAGTGATTTAGCTTGTCTAACAGTAACAGGTAACTCATTCCAGAGTCGAATAGCCTGTATTATATATTTACTTTTAACTTGTAAGTATAGGTAGTTTGTCAAGTTAGTCTGGTGATTAAATGTATAGTTATATTGTCCCTCAGCACTATTACAGACATCCATCTTACATTCACTAAACAATGGGAATAAATTTATTCTAGTGCCTTGTATCTTACAATTGTGTAGGTACAAGAAGATTATATGTTCTTACTAAATATCATATAGACCCAGAAGGATAGACGGGTATGACGATACATAAGAATTCCGTTTTTGCTAAAATAATTCCGCAAGCCAAAAATGCAATGTTCATAATGAGTCATAATTTGGCGCAGGAAAAAGGTTGGGGAAAAACTTCCTCTATGAATCACACGAAAAGCTGTCTGAATTTGACTCACAAGTTATTAGATATATTGCGAAATAATTGTTACTAATGGAGCAATAGGGGTGTGGCCACATGTTACCATATATTCTAAAATTATAATAACAGACCTTAAAATAACATATTATCATTTAAATATAATCATTCTAGAAATAATTTTGAGTTATTAAACATATTTTTTTGATCCAACATTAAAATTACAATCTAATCTGAGAAACAAGACTAATAAGTAAAATCTGAGCTCAAATACTAGATATAATTATTTATTCAAATATGTGTATAATAACACTTTTCTTATTGTCTCTACTAAGGAGAAGACACTTTGTTCGTGTATTCTCTAGTAATTTTAAGCACATTAATTAACTTCGCCTTGATAGTTTAACAACACTAGCATAAAGGGTAGAAAAGAATATCATTTATTGCATAAATGTCACATACGTATAGGTTTGGTTTAATATTCAAATATCTTTTTCTCTCTTTCGTTATTTCTTTCTAGTAAAGTTCTCTCTAAAATTAAAACGTGTTGATTTACATTTTTAGCATTGTCTTAGTATTTGTCTGTTTAAATAGATTGCAAAACGCAAATAAAGTCTTATTCTCTTTTTCTAGTAAAATGCTGTCTAAAGGTAAAGTGTGATTTACATTTTTAGAATTGTTTTAGTATTTGTCCGTTTAAATAAGTTGTAAAACTCAAATCAAACTTTTTCTCTCTTTCTTTCTTTCTAGTAAAGTGCTCTCTAAAAGTTAAGACGTGTTTGTTTTAGATTTACATTTTTAGAATTGGTTAAGAAGATATTCGTTCGTTTAAATAAAATTTAAATATTTTTTTCTCTGTTTTGTTTCTTTCTAGTAAAGTGCTCTCTAAAAGTTTAGTTCTAAGTGTTTAATTTAAATTTTTAGCTTTATTGTAGTAGTCATTCTTTCAAATAAGTTTCAAAGTTCAACCATAAGGTATTGCAATGCGTGAAGGTAATTTAGTTAATATGTAGTTACGTTGAAGTAAGTGGCAAACGCAATGTACCACTGATTTTCCCTGCGGTGCGTGTATGTGCGTGGATCGAGTTTCACTGTTGTATTATGATTTGTCTGTGTGAGTGCGCTGCGGCAGACTCGGTGGCAACGCGCCTGCGCACCTAAAGGCTCGAGCAGACTTCAGCTAGTTTCTGTTCTTACACAAGTTTTACTCGGGATGCATCGCCATAGCTCAGTCTGATAGAAATTATTGGGTAAATCGACATTTTTTCGAGCTTTTCACACACAAATAGACGCTGAATTTGTATGTATATAATTAATACATACATATATAAAGCTCTCTTCTAAAATGCAATCTACATTTCGAACTTTGCATCCACAAATCATCAATTGTGATAAAAACACATACATAGGAATATATTATTGTAAGTCGTTTTTTGATGGTGGTAAGGTTCTTGAATGATTAGTGGACTGTTATAATATTATTATGATTATATGAGCTTTATTTGAAGATATTACATGTATGTTATTAATGTGTGCATCGCCTACGGCGCTCCCCTCTCTCCCCAACGAAACCGAAACACTAATAAATTTCTAATCTACTTCATTCTTTCCGTGTAGTAAATAATGAATGACAAATTGATTTTGTTTACATGTATACTATTATATTAATTTTACATGTATAATCATAATACAACTTTGAAAATAAACGTTGCATCATGAAGTTTAATTTATATGTAACCCGCGCCCACTTCGCTGGGAGTCTTAAAAGCACGCCCGCAAATCAAACTTTAATTATGTTTTGTACATTTCATTAATTCACAAACGCGGAAAACGCTTGCAGTGCCTCGTACGAGCATATGCGCAATTTTTGCGTGGAACGTTATTGCTATAACATATTTGACAGGCGTTCTAGTGGCCACTTCACCGGTAGTTAAAAAATTAAAAATATAATTAATCACAAATATAGCCTATGTCACTGGGGAATAATTTAGCTTTCTATTGGTAAAAGAATTTTCAAAATCGCTTCAATAGTATTAGAGATTACCCCGAACATCCAAACTCACAAAATTTTCCTCTTTATAATATTAGTATAGATGGAATACATGTCTATAACTTGATCATCACCATCTATTCATATTTAAAGGAAGTTTTCATGGGAGATAAAGATCTTTAAATTTACGTAGGCAAAGATCTATGAAAAGGTGTTTTTTTTGAAGTGAAACTTCTATATAGAGGGGGTCTTATGGAGTTTTGACTCACGAAAAGATGTCACAGTCACGTGATCACCGTCACTAATTCTTACAATTTTTAAACTCGTGATATCTTTCGAATGGAATGTCCGAATTGAATAATTCATAAAGTTATATAAAGGTATTGAAGCAGTCTTGAATATGAAGTAATTTATTTTGATAAGGATTAATATCAAGATACAAATAAAGTGCCTGTTCTAGCGGCGGCATTTTAATTAATTTTTTATAATAAAAAAACGCTTATTGTGGCATAACTATAATAGTTAGATATATGTTGTCGCGATACTTTTTGTAAATAATGATGTGTTCTACAAAGTCGTAGTACATTATTTTATTTTATCATCAATAGTTTTCGCAGCGCACGCGATTTTAAGTATTTTTTTTATACCTTGGATTAAATTTTTGGAGTTTTAGTAATGATCCCTAATTTTTTTTGTATATATAATATAGCCTATGTCACCCGGGGATAGCGTAGCTTGCCAACAGTGAAAGAATTTTTCAAATCGGTTCAGTAATTTATTTTATTTGTTATTTTATCATCAATAGTTTTCGCAGCGCACGCGATTTTAGGTATTTTTTATATACCTTGGACTACATTATTGGAGTTTTAGTAATGATCCCTAATTTTTTTGTAAATATAATATACCCTATGTCACCCGGGGATAGCGTAGCTTGCCAACAGTGAAAGAATTTTTCAAATCGGTTCAGTAATTTCGGAGCCTCTTCATGCAAGCAAAAACCAATCTTATCTTTCCTCTTTATAATATTAGTCTAGATATTCATAAATATATTTATTATAAAATTAATTAGATATTTGCATATTATAAAAAGCGCAAGATTTTGCGCTGGAAGTTGCTTAATAAAATTGGGAGCTGGGTTGCCCTAAAAAGCGCTATATCTAGCTTCGAAAGCGCTAAAGTGGCAGACTTGGTGAGCCGAGCCGAGCGCCGGGGAAGTCCCGCAAACGAGAAAGCGAGCGAGAGAGCGAGCGAGGATATACCTCGTTCTCCGACGACCTCGTCCCTCTAATACCTAAAATCGCATTCTGCGCATCGGAAAGTGGGATGTTCCAATCAGAAAACAAATTAACAACTAGAAAACTTTGCCAACGGTTCAGTTTTTCGAAAGTCACAACGAGGTGAACGACAAGTGTTGACAGAAAAAAAATTGTCGGTGCGTGTGTAGTGTATTACACTACACAGACAAAATATATATTATAGGAGTTACATCTGCTCTGTTGGTATTCTCCGCGGTGTGTAAGTATATTTGAAATATTTTTTGAAATACTTTTTTTCTGTCAATATAAATCATCAAAGCCGCGTGTTCTAATACTTTTTAAACTCGTGATATCTTTCGAATGGAATGTCCGAATTGAATAATTCAAAAAGTTATAATAAAGGTATTGAAGCAGTCTTGAATATGAAGTAATTTATTTTGATAAGGATGAATATCAAGATACAAATAAAGTGCCTGTTCTAGCGGCGGCATTTTAATTAATTTATTGAAATAAAAGGACACTTATTGTGGCATAACTATAATAGTTAGACATATACTGTCGCGAAACTTTTTGTAGATAATGATGTGTTCTGCAAAGTCGTAGTACATTATTTCATTCTATCATCAATAGTTTTCGCAGTGCTCGCGATTTTAGGTATTTTTTACACCTTGGGTTACATTATTAGAGTTTTAGTAAGGATCCCTAATTTTTTTTGTAAACCTAATATAGCCTATGTCACACGGGGATTGTGAAGCTTGCCAACAGTGAAAGAATTTTTCAAATCGGTTAAGCAGTTTTGGAGCCTCTTCAATGCAAACAAAGAATTTAATCTTTTCTCTTTATAATATTAGTATAGATATTCATATATATTTATTATAAAATTAATTAGATATTTGCATATTATAAAAAGCACAAGATTTTGCGCTGGAAGTTGTTTAATAAAATTGGGAGCTGGATTGCCCTAAAAAGCGCTATATCTAGCTCCTAAAGCGCTAAATTGGCAGCTCTGGTGAGCCGAGCGCCGGGAAAGTCTCGTAAACGAGAAAGCTAGCGAGAGAGCGAGCGAGGATATACCGCGTCCTCAGACTACCTCATCCCTCTAATACCTAAAATTGCGTTCTGCGCATCGGAAAGTGCGATGTTCCGAGCCGCTATTAATGGAGGCAAACTTAAGTTTGCATCGAACTATAGCTCTGCTCTCCACGTGACAAGGCATCACTGCCTCTATTTGTGGTATGTGTAAAAAAAATATAAATAAATAAATAGAGTTTGTTGAGTAAACAAAAATAACAACAAGAAAACTTTGCCAACTGTTCAGTTTTTCGAAAGTCATAACAAAAGTGAACGACAACGAACAACAAAAGTGTTGACGTAAAAAATGGTCGGTGCGTGGGTAGCGTATTACATACACCATTAAAATGTACTTAACCTAACCAAATCATAATTTGCAGTAAACCTGCGAAAAATCGAAATGTGTGCTGGGACACATATTAGAAGTGAAACTTCAACGGACAAGTGGAAAAACGAATCGCAACGGACAAGTGGAAAAACGAATAGCAACGGATAAGTGGCAAAACGAATCGCAACGGACAAGTGGAAAAACGAATGGCAACGGATAAGTGGAAAAACGAATCGCAACGGACAAGTGGAAAAACGAATCGCAACGTACAAGTGGAAAACGAATCGCAACGGACAAGTGGAAAATCTTCAACTGACAAGTGATAAAATGAAACGCAAAACAAAATTTTAACTTGAAGTTTTACGGGCAGGTTTTCAAATTAGACAAGTACATTAACAATCTGCCCGTAAAACTTCAAGTTAAAATTTTGTTGCGATTCATTTTATCACTTGTCAGTTGGAGATTTTCCACTTGTCCGTTGCGATTCGTTTTCCACTTGTACGTTGCGATTCGTTTTTCCACTTGTCCGTTGCGATTCGTTTTTCCACTTATCCGTTTTTATATATATTATAACGCAGCCTAACCCAATCGCAGTGGTCCGATGCGAGTGTGCGTGCCTCAGGAGGACACATAGAGACAAGTTGACGCCTTGTACGGCGTACTGCGCGAGCGCATTCGGCCGCAAGCCAATCCGCAACGCGTTTAATGGTGTAATACAACAAGCTCTGTTGAAACTATAAAACGTTAAATACTCGCTGAGTGCTTCAACATCTGGAATTTGTATTGAAAATGTTAACAATTCCCTTTGTCTTTTATTACGGTTAGTAAATAGCATGTGACATATATATGTATTTATTTAAACATCCTATATAAATTATCTATTAATAGTTACTGAATCAAAGATTTACTATATTTCTATATTACTACTTGCTCATAAACAGGTAATTTAATTTGTGTTTATAATTGCATCAGTTCAGCAGACAGCCCAAGTAATGTAAAAGCGGTAACCATCGCCTATAGACATTTGCAACGTCAAAGACGTACAAATGCGCTGCTGTTCTCTAAAGAGAGATTGAAGCCTGGCCACTAATGCCGGAATATAATTCAGTGTTGTTATGGCGACATACTCTAGAGTCTAGACCAAGGGTGGTAGCAATCCAGACGGGCAAATGCCCTACCACCTGGCGAAATTGAAAAGTAATATATAATATTATAACGTACCTATTTAGATAAAACCCTACTTCTCTGATATTTAATGTTTATTAGTTCAATACTATATGAATTGTTTAAACTTATTATATATACATCTAATTACCAATACTCAGGTAGTAATGTATACTTACGTATTAAGAAATATATTACTGTATATGTGTATATATGTGACTGTGTATATATGTATTTATATATTTAAGGCCTTACTTATAATCGTGTCTTAAATTTAAAGAAACTGCTCAGCAACTGATTAGTGAAAATCTTACCCATAAACTCCTCTTTAGCCGATTATTTTGGGTACAACCTACGTTAATCATTCAAATTTCGTTTATCCGTTCCCCTCTTAGGTAAACAACAGGTAATACACGTGTATAAGTGAAAAAAAAAGATATTAATGGATTAGGGTCTGATTCTGATTCTCTTGCTTAAGATATGCCTATTCGTTTCTTAACGAGATTATTATAAGTAACGCCGTTAATTATTAAATTAGTTTGAGTATTTATGTATCTATTGCCATTTTCCTGCACCACCTACATCGCCTGATTCAAATTTCTTTAATTTATGTTGCAGTGTTTATTTATCAAGTATGTTACGTCTGTCTTGTTGTGCATTTTTGTAATTGTTTTGGTAAACAATAAAGTGTTATATCTATATATCTTAATAAATTAGAGAAAAATGATTTTGATATTTTTATACTACTTTATGTTAACTATACTAATATAATAAAGAGGTAAAGTTTGTTAGCTTCTAGGAAGTAATCTTTTGAACTACTGAACCGATTTTTAAATTCTTTCAACAGTAGAAACTACATTAATACTGAGTGATATAGGTCATATTGGATATTGATTAATATATATTTTTTTAAATGGCACCCAGTGAAGTGTGCAACGGTCAGCTGTTTTACCATAAAATAATAATATGTCTTAATAACGGCCGCGACTATAGAATCAGTGGCGTAAGGAGAGGTACTTAATTATGACATAGGCGTTAATACAAGCCTTAACGAGTTTAAAAAATATTGTAAACCATTAACTTCGCCTTGAACCCTTTCTTGTTCAAAACTATTCTCGCATTACTAAGAATACATCGTGTTGTGAAAACGCCTCCACGCATTGTTGCATTTCGTTTAGAATCGATCGTCATTTCCTATGAACAATGTTAGTACTATTCACGCCAGCACGGGAAAGCAGTATTATGAATGAAACCATAAATACTTGCGTTACTCATTAGTTCGAGTTTGTCTTTCCTGTTTTATTCATTTATTGACAGTACAATATGACAGGTGTCTTCGGTGTCATTAGTCATTTTAATATCATTAACGATGCATTCTATTAGTAGGTCACAACGACCTTCATCAACAAAAGACTCCGTCAGCCGTTGCAGACATTAGCCGCAACATCCAGACAGACAGACAAACAAAAATTGTAAAAAATGCAGTTTCAGAACCTCCTGGTCCGAATTATCCCCCCCTGATTTTTTTAACATTTTTATTTCGACCTTACAAACAGACACTTCAATTTTATTTACCTGTATAGATAAACTAACGGCTCGGCGCGGTTTTACCCGCGCTCTGTCCCACTCCCGTGGTATATAGCGTCATGTTATATAGCCTATCACACTCCCTGTTAATGTAGCTTTCTAACAGTAAAAGATTTTTTAAAATCGGTTTATTAGATCCAGAGATTACCCCCTACAACTTCACAAACTTTACCTTTTTATAAAATTTGTATAGATTAGTAAAGTGAAGGAAACTTAGCTTATATCGTATTCTACCAATAATCCCTTAAGGCTATAAGTAGAATACTGAGCCATTATAGGTCATTATAAGGTTACTACTACTATAAGTCGTCTCTATTACTCCCCGGTGGTTGAGAACACTGACATTCGACGCATGCGCAATGGCTTAAAAGCGTCGCACAGCCGGTAATAGCTGTCCTCGTCTGACAAATGATGTTACGCGCTAACTCTCTTTCACTCTACCTTAAATATTTATTATCTTTAACAGCCAGTAACCCTTATTTTCGGCCAGATTTAATTAAGCAACCATATATGATAATTAATAGAAAAAAAATTGCTTCAATTTGACATATAATGAATAAATATACGTTATAAACGTATAAATTTATCGAAATCATACCTGGTTACACCTGGCTGCAAAGAGGTGCGGCCAGGTGCGCAACGGCAACCGTGATTTTTTACAATCTTCAGATTAATTACCGTGATGTAGACGTTATTTTATTTTTTAAAAAAACGACATTTTTTACCAAAAATCAATTAAAAATAATTTAATTAAAAATAATGGCGGCCAAATTTTGATAGGCACCCTAGTAAATATATATTCTCTTAATTATAAATAAACATAAAAATTTGGTTTTAAACAAAAAGTCGATGAGCGCACCAATCCTGCAGCGGGATCTCGTACTATAGAAGGCTGGCTACGTTACCTCACTGGATCGCCATACTGATCCGTTGACCGAGATATGAACCAGCTCTCAGATCACCTGAAGACTGAATGAGTCCTTTTGATAGATCTTTGTAGAGGCGCATGGCCTACGGACCCCAGGACCTCACGGTCCAAGAATTTCAACAGCAAACAGCACAAACAGAAACAAGTCTTCTTCATCTCAATTATTTAGTCACTTTTAATACTAGATCATATGACTGCTTCCTTTATAAATAGGAAAAGCGTTTTAATATTGAAGAGAGACAATTCAAACAGCCTCCGTGCCTAATGACATTTAATTAGGCTGGGCGCATACGGGCCACTGACACCGGTGGCCAGTAACAAGCATTGCACACACTTTTGCATACATTTTGTAGGGACTCGCTGCACATTTGTGTAACGTGGCTGAGCCATGCGAGTATCGTTATCGTGTTAGAATAGAATACTAATAGGCGTGAAACGATTAGCCTTAAGCAAAGCTGTTGTTGTAATGAGTGTGAGTTCTGATGACCTACTTCCCCCTCCCCTATCCAACCTTCTCTATACCATACCTCTTTTTCAAGCCAATATCTCATCCCTTCATATCATCCCTCCTGTCTGATCCCTCATCTCATCTCCCTATTCCATCCTAAAGGCTGGCAACGCGTTGGCTTTGCGAATGGTACTACAAACGCGTATAGACGATGATAACCACTTTTTAAGAACTGGGCTGTCTGCGTGTTTGCCAGCTTTACATCAAAAGAAACGCGTTTGGCCGGTGGTGGCGGTGACGCACTACCGCCACTTTTGTTCTCGCGGTAGTTATAGTCGGTGGCCAGTTTGCGCCCAGCCTTAGCCCCAGTTTTCCTTCAAGTTATCTACAGTTACGTAAACATAGCTCAGTATTCTCCTTTAATATTGCACAATAGTAATAACTGACTGAATCAACACATTGTTGACCGCAAACTTGGTTTATTATTTATGACTGTCTAAAGGAGTTGTTTTCAACTCATTTCTGTTTTGTTTATAATGCCTATATATTTCACATCGGCTTACTTTTTATAAATAATAATGTCATCTTATTTTACTTATAGCTTTTAGTTTATACAACTAAAACATGAAATGTTTTAATTTGTAATTAAAATTAAACTACAAACTTTATTATGTAAAAACTAAAACTAAATATAAAAAGGAAAATACCTAAAGATAAGTTATTAGTCCCAAACCACTGTCACTTACCAGGAACGTTCCCAAAAGGCTGGTGGCGTTGCCCATTGTATAGCAATGCTTAATCTTTGAGCAAAATAAACACCAGCCGTTTGGTCGCGTGTGACGTCAACTAAACGTTTCGCGACGTCACGGTAGAACTTTAGAGCGTTAGGACCCCACGGACCCAGAGTTTCCACACCAAAGGCCAGAAATGTCTAACCATTTTCAATGGCAGCATTTTTGTGACGCTTGAGGGCCTCCTGTTCGGAATTTGAAATACATTAATAAAGTTAGTTTTTGCTTTGATGTTTTGGGGCCTACTATATGTATGAAAATAATGTTATTATTCATTGTAATATATGCCACCTACTCAACTGTCATTCTTTTTAGTAATTACTTAACTGTACTAACAACTCAAAATCAAAGTGGGCTTCTGTAAGTCCAAAAAATAACCGTAATAAGTGTAAAAGATACAGTGATTTTTAACTAGATGTATACACCGAGGATATCATATAACTCGGTATGGTTTTCTCGATGACCCAAATACGAGCCTCTCACGTTACGAACGTCGGCGACGGCATGTCTACGTTCACAAGTCCATAGAGTAGTTACGCCAAAATAAAAACTAACTTCGAAATTTTTTACCGAATTTCGAAGATTAATTTCATTGACGAATATTTTGAAACTCTATTATAATAAAAATAAATTATACTACTAGGATACTCGGCCATATGCCGAGAATCCTAAGGGAATTTTTCGGGAGCGCAAGTACCGCAGCAAGTGAAAGAAAATCATCTTAGTGAAAACTGTGTCGGGATGAAAGAAATTGGTGGATACTTTAGAATAAAATACCTAAGTGGGTGCTCGACAATACAAGTTAGAGAACCTCTGCCCTCCTTACAGCAAAGTACTGGCACTTTCAAAATGGTGGTTTTGAGAAAAACGTACTAAATATATTTTTATTAGATATCTACTACCCATATATAGACAAACAAGGAAGAATCTTAAAAAATGTTGTTCTCCATCGTTTACAGTCTATTCCAAAATTTTAAATATTATAGATATACCTTTAATTAAATCGTGTATATTGTTAATAACCATTATTAAAGAGTCATGTATTTTCCTTCCTTCGTGAAAATGTTTCGAGATATTTCATAGTGTCACATCACTAGCATACTTCGCCGTAGTTACTCAGTTATTTAGGACGCTCCTTAAAAGGTTTTCACAGCAATTTAGCTATTTTGAGTTTGTGTAACCATGTAGCATTATCAAATGTCTCGTAATTAATAATTAACTATATGCAAAAGGAAAAGAGCGAAAGTTAGGTTTTCTTATTGTGTGATTACTTCGGACACCGGGGAATTACCTTACTAAAAATAAACTTGATAATTATTACCAGGTTTTTTACCTTTCATACTCCTATAATTAACACTACAGAATAACACCTTAATAAATAAAACATATATTATTATGTCATGGAATTAAAATTTAAAAACTAACACTTCCAAAGCTTTACGATAGCTCTCGTACTTTAAATAATAATTCATAATTAGTATTTTATTTTATTCAAATTCTAAAGTTTTTATTCAAAATCAGTTCTACTGGAGAACACTTTTTGAAGGTCAGACATGTAGGTTAAAATTTAATTTTACTTCCTAGTCTATGTACACCGCTTCGCAACGTGTTATTGCTTTTAAGGAGAAGAAGCGGCAAGAAACTCCCCAGAAACGTCTAGCTAAAAAAAATTTGCTTTATATTTATCTCTTATTCTATTTATATCTTAAGTTCTTTTTTTTATTAAGTTTTATACAGAAGTATGATACAGAAAGACTTTTGAAGAATTAATGGAGTTGTAACAAACAGTGCATATTCAAGAGACAATAAAAGTAAAGAAAAATATTACTATAGTTATAATAAAGACATGACGTACTATTCGGAAAACAAACAGTTTATAGCTAAGTATATACTACTAAAAATCTATAACTATTTAATTGTTTCCACATATCTACAATACTTGCTAGTAAATACTATACAATCAATTAATTCAATTAAAAAGAGAAAATTAGAAAAGAAAGCATAGATTTTTTTTAACTCACCTACTAAATGCAAGTGCAGTGCTTTACCAGGACCGTCTTAACATTTTGTGGATTAGTAATAAATAAATCTATATCATGTGTAATAGCTAAAAGATAATTATTTGACACACGATTAAAATACGAATTTGTCCTACTGTATATCCGAGGAAGAAACAATTGTATTGGATTCCGGATTAGTCTAGTTGGCACTTTTAAACATATTTTAGATAATAATTAAGGCGAGTCTATTTTAGACTGGAATTTTATTTAGCATCACTATATCTGCTATTTGCCTCCTTTTGTGCAATGGCAAAATATGAAAATAGTATTAGTAGTATGAATATCAATGCCCTGTACTGAATTACAACCTACTGAATAATATCTATTTTAAATTGGTCATATTATGACGTTTTAAACTGATTGACATACGTTTTAGCTCGTATTGTCACATTTTTAGTGCAGTTTCATTACAGTACTGTCAATCGGCAATTAACTTTAAATTATGATATGAATTGTATTTCGCAATTCATATAAACATAGTGCCTATTTATAACATTGGTTTTCAACGATTTTTATGTCGCGACACACAAAATTTCTGAAATTTTTTGCACCAATCAATACAAAATTATAACAATATTTTAATTAAAAGTTTATTTATACGTTTGATTTGTATTTAGGTATTTTTTAACTGATTGCGTGCCCCACAAGAGTCGCGAGCCCAGGTTGAGAAACGATGATTTATGGCCGGTTCCTATAGTCAAGGTCAATGTCAAAGTATTTTTTTTAAACATGGACATTTTTGCATATGTCGTATGATAAGTGGTAAAAGTTACATGTGATGCTATTATAATTACATTAAATATTTAATATTTAATTTATGATGTCTCTTTCAGTTATATATTATTCATAAAATAATTAAATTATGGTAATGTCACAAACAATTTTATGTAATTTAGTAAATTTATTATGACTATATACCTTATTATTCATTCACTTGCCGTATCATCGGTTGAATATTGACATTAGTTGTATGGAGCTTATGTCAAAAATTTAACCTATATAGTAAGACAAATAAACGGTCGGTAAGATATAGGATCCGGCAATTAGGAAGATAGCTATGACATACCTAAATAGACAGGCATACGAACACAGGGACGTAATTATGTCAGGATTTTACTTTTGCCCAAATTACTATACAACTCTAACAAATTTCATTTCGCTCGCTGTCCGACATGCTTGGTCTGTTCGAAGGCACTGCGACAGTTAAAACTCTTACTGCCGAAAATATGTAAGGGCAATCCACAAATCATTTGGCGACAGTGAAGGGCGTTTTAAGTTATCCCTTGGATGCTTGTTAGTCCAGTAACTCGATATAACCTAAAAATAGATCAACATCTTCGTATCATTATGTAGAGTGATGAATAATCATAAATTTTACACAAAACTAACATGTATGGCAAAACTTTCAAATTTCGAGTGAATTAGTCTAAATAATATCAGCTGTGCAGTCTGAAAACCCAGCAAGTGCATTCCGAGAAATTTTACATCACAATACGAAAAATGTCATGAAGTACAACGATATACCAATTCAAAGATATTCGGAGCGATATTATCAGTCTAAATGTTTTGGCATGTACGAAGAAAATAAATGCACAAATATTCGTTTTAAAAATAATGTCAGTTGATAAGTTTTGAAACTTTTTTTAATGGAAGTATAGGTTTGCGTTTGACCACTGTCTCACCTGATGTTGAGTGATGACGCAGTCTAGAATGGAGCACGCTTACCTAGAAGATCCTATTCACTCGTGACTTGAACACTTCAAGATTGCATTTGTCAGGAAAAACGGACTCCGGCAAATTATTCCACTCTTCGGCAGTGCGCACCAGAAAATATGAAGCGAACCGCTTGGTTCTGAATGGTGGTGTTTCCACCATGTAACGATGGTGCAAACCGGTCCGTCTGGTTAAAACATAATTATAATAATTTTCATTTCCCTAAGTTGAGTAATTAATTATAGATTTATCATTAAAATTCACCTCCCTATTTCACCTCCTTCTTAATTATGTTTTGAGACTTTATTAAAAACAAAAGAATCTACCTTTTTATTTTTATTGCATTGCAACACCAAAAGTGCTACAAATGCGCTGCTGCTCTTTTAAGGTAGATTGGAACCTGGTCACGAATGCCGGAACACAACTAAAGGTTGTTATGGCGGCATACTTTACACCAGGGGTGGTACTTATCTGCTAGCTGTGGGTTGTTTTGTCCCCTCTTACGACAGGCAGTTTTATTAGACCATCCTACTTTAGAGAAAAGGTCCGAAAATCAACGCAGTACAAGCATTAAACAGCCACTTGATTAGAAACATTTTAAATCTCTATCCATGCAGGAACGGAGAAAGAATACAATTTCCTGCGGCCGGGCTGCTTGTCGTAAGAGGCGACAAAACAACCCACAGCCAGTTTGTAGGGCATTAGACCGACTGGATGACTACCGCCCCTGGTCTAGAGAATGCCGTCATAACAACTTTGAGTTGTGTTCCGGTATTAGTGACCAGGTTCCAGTCTGCCTTAAAAGAGCAGCAGCGTATTTGTAGCACCTTTGGTGTCGCAAATGTCAATAGGCGATTGTAACCGCTTTCCATCAAGTTGGCCGTCTGCTTGTTTGCTGAACTCCTGCAATAAAATGTAAAATTTAAATTCTTAAACTTACTATTAGCTTTTATACAAATAAAGTGAAAGATGAAAAGCATACGTCTGTGGTGTCAAAACTCAATTGGCAACAGCCGTCGCTGTGCTATCTTTAGAATCCAGTGATCATTTGTTTTGCTCAATTAAAGTGTTATAAATGTGCCCACAAACGGTCCCAGACTAATACTGTGTGTTATGCATCGGTGTTTATTTCGGGTAGGGACTGATGCGTCGATTGTTCTCCCTTGAACGGTTAAATTTATTTGACTACACAGTTAAAATAGATCTATAGGAATGTTTATGTGCAACATTTATTAAAATGTCTATGTACATCATTTTCTCAGAAATCTTTTACTGTACAGGCTGTAAGGTTGTGGAATGCATTACCAATGAGCATCAGAACTGCAAAGTCACTTACATCTTTTAATAAACTCCTCAAATATCACTGTCTAAATTTGTAAACGTAACTTATGTATGTCTATGTAACTCTATGTACATATATTTGTATACAAATATGTATGTTTATTTTTTACTTGCTATTAATATATGCATGTATATATATAATCATATATATGATTGTATATATTTTAAAATATGCGCACTAAATACCGACCCATTATTAGAAATGTAAATTATCTCCGGAAGGTTGTCTGGAAGAAATCGCTGTTAGCGATAAGACCGCCGATTGTACTAGTTATGAGATTGTTAACTCATGTGTATTATTATTTTCTTGTGTGCAATAAAGAAAATTCTATTCAATACATTATATGATGATACTACATCCTACAGGAGTTTTCTTGGGAGAGGTTTAAAGTGGCTAAGGCGAAAAAACTGAGAGAGGCACAGAAAGAGATATTATTATTATTATTTTTTAACAAAATTGGGCCGTTTTGGTCTTACGCCAAAAGCCTTCCTGGCTTGCACTGAAAATCAACGTTATGTCGGATATAGTTCCGGCACAGCAATATGCTGAGTGCAAACCTTGTATGCTGAAAATGCGGCGTACAAATCTCAAATTAGGCTCTGTGTATAAGATATGTAATAACGTCGCTATTTCTTCAAATAAAGTTTTTTTTTCTTTCCTTAGATAACACTCTATTGCACACCAAAATATACAATTACAAAAACAAAAACAAGTCCATTTTTACAATATTTTCTGGGCAATACAATAGGCGGCCTTATTGCTCAAAGCGATCTCTTCCAGGCAACCTGAATGAAAGAAATTTGAATCAGGTAATTTAGGTGATGCAGGAAAAAGGCAATATCCGATGCGGAATTTTTTGCTGATCGACAAAATTTTTATTAAAACAATTGTAGTTGGGTATGCATTTAGTAACTTTACTTATTCCGAGTTTTTGCGGGGAGTTTGCGATTCATGTGTTTTCATACTAAAAAGTCATTACCCTGCTGAAAACAACCTTTGGTTTATTATTTAGAAAAATACATGTATCTTGATAGATGTACAACGTGTACAAAGTTGCGGGCAAATGCTAGTTTATAACAATAATTGAGTAGTTGACATATCTATAATATTAATATGTGTTATTGTCTATTTTCTTTTTCTTCATTATGTGTATTGTGTAATATCTATGTATCCTATTAATTACATGTATTTGATTTTCATACCACCGTCATACTCTTGATTCCTTTCACACAATCCACAGCCCGAGTTGTGTGGAAGACACCGCTCTAAAGCTACAAGGGCGCCCTTTGTTCCTGTCTTGACACGAAATGACTGTAAATTACTTACTTTATATGTATTTATGTGGTGAACAATAAAGTATTTTCTGTCTATCTATATGAATAAAAATGAATTGTAGAAATGCCGAATAAATTCGTAGAATCCCGCGGGAATTCGTGAGCATATCCTAGTATAATAATATAAAGATTACTGAATCGGCGCTACAGGGGATTGGTCGTCTTCATACATTGAAACCACAGGTCTCACCTGCCTCGTTCATATTACGCTTGTGGTCCAGCGATATTATAAACAGTCTGAGATGACAGGGTGGGATTTTGGACTAACAATGGAAGGAAAATATATTCCAATTAAACAATTTTATCTGCTTTTACTATAGACAATACGTCATAAAAAGTGGTTTTATTAATCATATGGGTTAATTCATAATTCCTCATCCAGATGTGTTTGTCAATAATTTTGTTTTTATATTAATCAAACAATAGTGTATCTTTTACATTATATATTAAACTTTATAATGCGTTGTAAACCCAAATTAGTTCAATAATTTAGTTTTAAATTTCTTCTCTATTTGTGTATTTGTTTGATAAACAAGTAGCACCTCACAGTTTCGCCCCTATCGTTTACTCTGTCCCTTTTTTAAGTCACACTATGATGTTATATAGTCCATGAGATTACCCAGTAAATAAATTATATATTACCAACCTTTGTAATACTTGAACAATCAAGCTTCGGTGGCAAGACCGTTAATTATACTTGAATATTCTTTTGTTTTTATCTAATTATTTCGTACTATAAATATACGTATAAAGTATATTTAATTCGTTCGAGTAAAAGATCTTGTATATGCACATACATATACACACATATTATAGCGTGCTATAATATGTGTGTGTATATATATTTATATTATTTTTGTACTTATATGTACTATGTTTATTTATCATTCATCATCATTAATTCACTGCACCACCATCAGTATTAAAAATCTGTCAATCCCTACTAAGGCTTGCCTGGAAGAGATATCGCTTCTTAGCGATAAGGCCGCCCCTTGTAGTATCTCGTATCTTTTTCTACTTCTGATTGTATATGCTTTGGTGTACAATAAAGAATTATCTATCTAAGGCATAAAATATATTTTATCTTGAAAAAAATTAAAGTTGCCGCGAAGAATAAAGCAATGTTTATGCTTTACCAAGCAACTGAAATCCATAAAAATGCACAATAATAATTTCAATGACCACTACGTAAGAATACTGTTACACTTAAATACCTCCTAACAGGAAGTTTTTATTATGTATGTATACATCGAATTCAATAAATAGAAGTTACAAACTCGTCTTTGGGAAAACACTACCCTTTAAAAATGACGTACAAAAACAACAATTGAACGTTGTAAGATGATGATTTATAATAATAACGTATGAAGCGTCTCACTGACCAGCTTCTATTGATATATTTTGCTCCTATCGTGACGTAGAAACAAACGGGGATTTTCCTCATAAAACCTAAATAATTGCAAAATTTACATCAATTTTAATAATAAACTGTAGTAAAATTGTTATTATATAACTGAGGATTAACTATTTTGTTATTATCCTTACAAATATTATCCAAGAAGCAATATGTAAATTCCATATACTGACATATATTTCTTAAAGTATTTTCCGTAGCTCACATATTTTTGATCAATTTATGTAGTCGAATACATAAAAAAAACTAATTGTTAAACAAACATATAATACTAATATTACTCCTTAAAAGTTCAACTAACGAGTTATGATCTCTTCATTTTGGGTCGTTATTTAATTCGGAAAACAAATATTTTAAAAGTAGGTATTTACACTTACTATTTCTCGAGGCTCCAACCTTCCAACCAAGAGGAAAAAAGACTACCACACACTTACTATTAATAAAACTATAACCATCTAATTGTTTTCACATATTGTTGGTTATATGTCTTGCTTAACTAACGATATAATATTGTTACGAGTTGCAGGACTCGAATTAAAATTGCATTAGAACTACTATAGAGTTTATTAGAACTACACAATCACGAATAACACAGGTACAAATATGATAACACGCAAAAAGTCCGTCACTACATAGATTACCGAATGTAGTACACACGTCTTGCTACGCTTGTGGTTATCGCTCGACCACCTCGTCAATCAATCGAGACATTGCTTTATACTGCGCGGATGCAATATGTCTGCCCGACCGCATGGACCGAATTTCCTAGAATCACACCTGGCTAATGACTGCCATAAAAGATTACAATACACAATGGGTTGTTTTTCTAATAACAAATTTTAAACACAATGTAAACAAAAGTAGTCCAAATGCCGAAAAGGTAATAAAATGTGTTTCTAGAGGGCTGCAGGTGTGAATTTGTCTTTGTCGGCACCTAGGTCTAAACAATAAATTACAAAAGATGAATTAAAAAAAAGACACATAAAGTAATACGCACTACGTTTGTCCAAATCCGGCCCTACGTCTGTAGGAGACGAACTCACGCCGTCTCGACAGCTTAATATATATATATATATATATATAAATATTTATTTTATAATAATCTAAACTATGTACGAGCGTAAAGCTCATACAAGTGACCAAGTCCAGAAGCTTGTTTGTAGCCATAATTTAATCACCGTATTCAAAATAATTTATTTCATTCTTTAATGTGGCGCAGATAATATTGCTGCTAGACTTCAAAATAGGGATGTGACACGTTAC
Source organism: Dendrolimus pini (assembly GCA_949752895.1). NCBI lineage: Eukaryota > Metazoa > Arthropoda > Insecta > Lepidoptera > Lasiocampidae > Dendrolimus > Dendrolimus pini. The sequence continues at coordinate 17,456,942 of OX457141.1, read as the reverse complement.
TGGGGTTGCCAACTGTATTACAATATAAAATACATAATTTACTATGTTTTGATCACTAAATCAATTGTCGCGCTTGTTGTTACGATTGTCATGATTATTTTAAAAATAATAAATCTTTGCTGGCCAAAGCAAAAAGTAGTAATAAGTACAGAGGGAAAATCAATAATGTAATAAATGAAATATGAAATAATTAATGAAAAAAAACGTGTACTATGTATGCCACAAAATTTCCCAAAAGTACTATATTTTTACGGTTACAAATTAAACATACCATATTTTCTTTAAAAAGAGGTGGTAACCTAATGTGGACAAATGTTACAATAACTTATAATGTTCTATGCATTTAAAAGAACAATCGTTAAAATATCGCGATAGAATTCATATTTACGATTAAAGTAATTAATACGTGTTTTGACTCGTTTTTCTTCTGCATACTTATTATACCTCATAAGTACCTAACTACGTTCGTACAAAATCTACGAAGATTTTTAGCTAATCAAAATTGTTTCAGCTATGTTTTAATTTTCACGTTTGATTACCGTTGAGAAATTTAAGAAAGTCCAGTATTTTGAAACGGAAATTTGGGAAAATACCCGTTGGAAAACTATCCTGTTTTCTGGGACAACAAGTAATCTACGCTCATCTCCGTTAAGTAAAGAATATATAAAAACATGATAATCACTTAAAATATACCTATACTTCTAGTTTTATCTATGGACAGCGCTGTGGGCTGTATTATTACTTACTATTTTAAGTTGTAACTTTGTATTCTTTTATTACAAGCTTTTATTTAACTTGCAAACGATGTACCTATGTATGTATGTAAGTTCGGGTGGAATTTTGCAAGTTAAATTTGACCAACTTCCCGGTTTCCGATTGAGCTGAAATTTTGCACGCATATGTATATCGCGTGACAATGCAATAATATGGTACCATGGAGCTGATCTGATGATGGAGTCTGAAGGTGGCCATAGGAACTCCTGTACTAAACAAGATAGACCCGTCGTGTTTGTTCTCGTTTTACTTGTCTTGGCTCTAGCCCTCGGCTGCTACATGATGTCCAGGATCTCAAAAGCTTGTATTTAAAAACCTATATAAAAAACATTTTTTGTACTATCTGAAGTGTATGAAACAATTTTTTTAATCTAAACTATCCTATAAATAAGCCTAACATATATATACAATATTAAAAAATAAAAAAAACTTTGTATTTAATTTTAATAATGTAGCAGTTTGTTGTTCCAATAATTGAAACAAAATACCCAAGGTCGTGAATTACACCGTCATTGATGATACATACTTTAAAAAAGTCACTTTTAAGTTTTAATGTGAATTCGATTATACTCGTATTGCCATTCAACGAGGCAACGAGGCCAGTCGTTCGGGAACGTTCTTTCCTGACAGTAGTTTGCTGGTAGGTTTTCTTTTTTCGTATTAATTTTTGTTTTTACAAAATTTATTTTATTACTTCAATAATTATGTCTTTTTGCTATTATTTTTTTATTGGTATATAATTAGTATATTCAATTATTTAAAAGAAAATAGACTTATATGAAGGTTGAAGGCTGATCTTTGTTTTTATACGTTTATTTAAAAGAAAACAATATTAATTGAACATGAACAATAATTGTTGATTATGAATGAGTGTTGCTTGTTTTTGAAGGGGAACCCTGTTTGTGTTAAATATTTTGACTGTTTAGTGAAATTTATTTCGTTGTGTGTGTTGCTAAAGTGATTTTATATATGTATGTGTTATTTAAATTATTGGTTTTTAGACTGCAATTCGTTTACTGCATTATACTGTATATATTGTTGTATTATCCACCGTGACTTCACTTTATGGTCCCAGACGGAAGAACAGCGGTAGTCCTTGTTGACTAGCATTATGCTGAAAGACTGGGTCCCATTTAGGACTTATTTTGTTTTTATTGTTTTTCTATTTCTATTAACTTAGTTTTTGTCCTAAATAAAATATTTTTGTTTCTTTCTTTAAAATGTGTGTCATCAAATTGCTACAAAACATAAATAATAACCGCCCAAAACGTCCTACTGCTGGGCTCGGGCCTCCCAGTTTCTATAGGGGATCAGATATTATATCCGCCACGCTTGTCCAAGGCAAACTGGCGGGTTGGACACATTAGTTCCTGCGGTGTGCAGCTTTCATCACGATTCTTTCCCTCACCGTTGTTAGCACGTGGTAATTATAACAACACACACACATAGCAAATTAGGTCAGAAACCTGCCTAAGTAGTGCTAGCGTTCCGGCCAGGATTCAAATCCTGTTTCTCTTTGAGTTTGGGACGCGTGCGTTCACTACTAAGCTACCACGGCTTTAATATAGTGGTCGTGGCCGTGGTCGAAACTCGACCATAATAATTAATGTCAAAGACTATACTTCTATAATCACAGATTTCGCCAAGGTTGAACAATAAACAAAAGAGTGTATATGCGAGTGTGTGTCAAGAACGTGGTAGTGTGTGTAATGTTTATTTTTTCGTCGCTTCTTCTCTATAGAAGTGTGCCAAATTTCATATTCCTCCGTCCGCGTAATTTTCGTAAAAAGGTGTACAAAGTTTTTGCTTCAAGTATTATTATATAGAAAATATAACTGCGAAGTAGCTTTATTTATAATCTGTTATTTATCAAAAGAAAAAACATGTACTTTTTAATCTAATAATATCAATATATCTTTCGTCATATTTTCTTCTTACATCTTTTGAATACGTTAGACTATAAATCTAGATGTATGTACAAAAAATATATGTTATATAAATGAAATAAATTGTTGATTTTTTTTGCTGTAAGCTTGCCAACTTTCACACTGAATGGCTGCCCACGTCCGTGTAGCGTGAATGAATCAACTAACATCCTTCTTGTGATTTGATAGTCGTTTGGAACTTATCCAGACTCTGGAGACGTATGGTTTTAGGTTTAACCTCTATTGACTGATTGATTTCTCTAGAAAATTTATTTATTTGCAAAACACACTGTAACTAATCCCTACTAATATTATAAATGTGAATGTAAGTTTGTTTGTTACGCTTTTACGCGAAAACTACTCAACTGATCATCATGAAACTTTGTACACATATTCTTGGAGGTATTAGAAGTAACATAGGATACTTTTTATGAAAAAAAAACAATTCCACGCGGACGAAGTCGCGGACAGAAGCTAGTATTTTTATATTATAACACGTTGCGAAGCAGTTTACATAGATTAGGAAGTAGATAATCTAAGATTTTTCAATCAATATATATGTATGTATATATTTATGACTATGTATGTATGTATGTCAATACTATAATTTAAACAAATTCAATGAACTAAGTTCTAAATAAATATTATAAACTGAAATTAAACTACACTATTATTATAAGGTACAGGCTGTCCGTTTATGGAACTCACTGCCACTATATAGTCAAGCTAAATCCGCATCATGTTTTAAACTGATAGTTAGTTACTAATTATCTTTGGTCCTCTCAAGTCTAATAATGCTGCTGATTCTATATGTAGTATATGTTTTATGCTTGTATAGTATATAAATATATTTTTTTTTTTTTACTTATTCTTGGAATGTTTCATATTATTTATTATCTTAACCGCCACGGTTATGTTTCAATATTTTTTTAAGTTCAGGGGGTTGCCTGGAAGAGACCGCTTTAAGCGATAATCCCGCCCTTTGTTCAACATTTATTGTACCTAGTTTTAAAAACGTAGTGTTATTCTTTGGTGAACATTAAAGAGTTTCCATTCATTCATTCATAATTACACTTACAAAATAACATAATCTATAAGTAAAAAATAGACACCAGATCGCTGGGGAGCGTGCCCAAAACGCTGGACATATTTCCACGTTGAATGACCACGCTGTTGCGTTGTGATAGGTGCAAGCCAGTCTTTTGGAAACGCGAGACCCTCAATTGTCTCGATAGAAATGATGAGCTCCAGGCCCCTACGGCACCATGGTCTCAACCCCAAAAGTCACAAATATGTACCCAGACACATATTTGTGACGTTTCAAGGCCTCCTGGTGTGCGGCACCAGCCTTGGCCCTCACGGCTATGTCTATAAGATGGGATTCCACCGAAGTATTAACACAAGTTACGTCCCATACTAACGGCCGTCGTGATTTTTAATTTTCACCGTATATTGTTTCAACGTTTGATTCCTAAATGCGTCTTCTTTAAAATACATGTCTAATTCGCTTATTATTTTTGAGCAAAAAGTTTTTTGCATGTCCAAGTGTAAAGTTGACTTTTCGAGAATGACGCGATTATAGACGATAAATGGTGTGACCGCGATGACAAGTTTACACTCCAGACAGCGTTTTACGAAAACCAAAATAAAAATATTGGCACACAGCCCAGTTTTTGATCGTAACACAATCGTAACATTTTTTAACAAGATACACTCGCTTCTATAATATTATATAAAACTAGCTGTGCCCGGCAGACGTTGTCCTGCCTTTAAAAAACAAAAATTTAGATCCCGATTCCAGCGTCATCTACCGGGTCCAAATGTTAATCTAAACTATTTTGAAATCCACTTGAACAAACAAAAAATTTCATCAAAATCAGGCCCAGTGTTTAGGAGGAGTATCGCGGCGCCACCTACTGGGTCCAATCGTTTATTTAAACCATTCCGAGACAAACTTCAACACACACAACAACAAAAAGAACACCTAAATTCTGGTACCCGATTGCAGCGCCATCTACCTGGTTCAAATTAAAATATAAATCATCCCAGTAGAAAATTATAAAAATACTAATATCGCTATTAAAAAATAGGAGTTGATCGTAGAGGGTTGAAAATTTAGGGTTGTATGTATTTTTGTATGTTGTATCATAAAAAAATAGAAATTAAAAATTTTGTCTAAAAAATAAAAATAATAATTAAGGGGTGGACTACCCCTAACATTTAGGGGGATGAAAAATAGATGTTGGCCGATTCTCATAGATACCGGATAAGCACAAAAAATGTCATCAAAATCGGTCAAGCCGTTTCGGAGGAGTATGGCAACGAAAACTGTGACACGAGAATTTTATATATTAGATAATAATAATCTGAAGGGAACTTCCCGCCAAGGTGACGTCTGTAGAATAGAATAGATTAGAACGCACTTTATTGTTTACCAAATAAACAATTTCAGACTGACTATTTACAATAATTTAACGGCAAACCGAACGGCGGCATTATCGCTTAAAGCGAACTCTTCCAAGAAACCTAAAGCCTTTGTGCGTTGTAAATTTCCACCAGGTGGACCATATATCTGTTGCCTCTGTAAAAATAAAAACTACTTACAATCAGATTATCAGACCGTTTCGCACTAAATACAGTTTAAGATTGCCATAAAACTTGGTCAACTTTTGTGTCTTTATCGATTTTGGACTAAAATACTAACAAACCAATCGCAAGAAACTATTTTGATTTCAACAAACAAATTCACATCGCCTGAGTAGGAAGGAAAATTTCAGCATCAGCTGGGGTAAAAAAAAACTACGAGATCAAAGGACAAAAGAGATTCTGGACACCTTACTCTTGATGACGATCACCTAGGCTCAGTTCAGTTCTACTTATAGTTTTTTTATTGTTATGACTCTAGCAGACAGTGTCTATCCTATCCATGCTAGTGCCTATCCATGAAGGAACGGAAAAATACAATTTCCTGCGACCAGGTGGCCTGCCGTTAGAGGCAACAAAACAACCCACGGCAAGGTGGTAGAGTATTTGCCCGTGTTGACTACCACCCCTGGACTAGAATATGCCGCCATAACAACCCTGAGTTGTATTCCGGCATTTGTGACCAGCTTCCAGTCCCATCTACGAATCCGACAACACATTAGTAGCACCTATAGTGTTGAAAGTGCCCATATAGCTAAGTAATATTAATTTTTTGGATTACTTAGGGCCGCTTGCATAACGATCGCCTTTAATTAAAATTAGTTAATCATATTAAACTACCTAAATACGTTTTACACAAAACGTATTGACAGTTCTTTAAACATATTTAGCGGCAAATTTTGCGTTGTGCAAGACGCTAATTGTATTTAAGGGTCTTAAATACGTTTTGTGTTTCTTAAATAAATTTAAGAAACCTTATACAAGCGGCCCTTAAAGTTAAGAAGATAATAATATCATATCATAATTCAATTTCATTCCTTAATGACAAATTTGAAATTTAATATTTTAGTAATTGACATATAATCGAATACAATGCAAGAAAACTTAACTTATTTGTAATGTATTCTACCCACAACATAATTGACATAAATTATAATATTATATTGTATAATAAATAAAGGTAAGAAATTACATTCAAATTATTCAATAGATACACAGTAGATAATACATTTTTTTTACCTGTATCTAATTACACTTATGCAAAAATATATATTTCATTTCATTGATTAAATAAAAATTATAATTTTGTAGCTCATCGAACCAATAATAATCTTTGATTATGTGATATTCTAAATTTATTCATATACTTAGGTGAAACCATGCCTATTTCTTCTCTAATGATCAAATCCAGTATTTCGTGTTTAAATTGATATCAATTAAAATATGAAATATATAAACCATTAATTCGAAAATGATAATTTAAATTGTTTAATCAGCGACCTAAAGTAGCAATATAAACTAGTTTTAATATATAACTTAAACAAATGCTAAGTGATGATTCTAAGTGTATTTAATGTATTATTAATAAGACGTTAATGAATTATTCCAATAAACATAAGAATTCGCAAACAATGTCTAAAAATTAAAATTAACACTTACATGTTATTTTTTTATACAGCTATTGCGTTTATTCTTTTATACACGTATATATAAATACATAAGTAAAATACCTATATGTCTTTGTTTACTCAAAACTGTAAGGAATATAGAAAAATATCTTAAGCAAACTTTGCACACTGAAGTTGTCTCCTTCGTACCTCCAGGTTCTTCTTCTTCTTTATAGGATTGAGGAGGTTAGGTTCTCGAGGTTTTACTTCTTTGCCCCGGCTGCAACTCCTGTTATGATTTCGCAGCGGCTCACGTTGGCCAATCTGCGGCGTCCGATGTCCTTCGCGGACTTTGCGGTAATTACATCTGGGGTTTAGTTGGTCATTCATTGGCATGAGTTTTACATGCTTCTGGTGCCCTGTCAATGGTTTTGAGGGTTCTGCGAGCAAGACGATCACCTGGAAAGTTAATCGTCTTGCTCGCAGAATCCTCAAATAAGGCCCCCTGGATAGGGCGATGGCATCCTCACGCCAACGTGGTTATCCCGGTAGAGTTGGGTATGTGAGACCTGGTGCCTCTTCTACGGGATAACGTTAGTGTTGACTGCTAATAATTAACGGAGTTATTTTTAATACCATAAACCACCCGCATTTGACCACTGTCTAGAGACAGTGGTCATTTATGCCCCTGCTCTATCTGCGTTAGTGTTAGAACACTAACGCAGATAGAGCAGGGGCATAAAGGAAACTATTCATACATTCAATACATTGTTTTGCCTTGGAAGATCATTTAAGCGCAACAAATGCACAATTTTGTAACTAATTACACTGTTTAACGATGTTTACGTTTAATGACTTTTTTCAATAATTCTTTTACTGTACAGGCTATTTGTCTCTGGAATGAGTCACCTGTTACTGGTAGACAAGCTAAATCATTAACAATATTTAAGAACACGACAAAAAAGCACTACCTGCAACATAGTAATGTTTGATATTTTTACGTATATACATAACACATATGTACATATTTATGTATATAAGGTTTAAGGTTACCTTTGACAAATATAAACTGTGTTATTCCTGCCACGGGTTGTCTGGAAGAGATCGCTTCTGAGCGATAAGACCGCCCATTGTGCACATTTGGAATATTTTTAGGCTATAAGTTATTTTGCGTTTTCTGTAATGGTGTACAATAAAGTGTTATCTATCTATCTAAATGGCTTATTCAACTTATGGCCAATTCCTATATCTCATCGACCCTTAATTTGCCTTAATATCGATCAAATCTTAATATACAAGTAACGTCAAAATTCAACGAATGAATAATATATAGGAGTATTATTCATATAATATAATGTAATATAGTTATACACGTTTTAAATTACCCACCTAAAGCTGTTTTAAAATTTTATTCATAAGTTTATCTAATTAGCAAAACAAGGTATAAACGTAATAATTGAATGACTATTACAAATTATAATATTATAACTGGTTACGTAATCTCTGAAAAGTTTACACCTCATTCTATGTTGTATATACACTTCTTATACTTTGATTATAAAGTTAAATAAGTAGTTCAGACTCGTTAAATGAGGCTTTGACTGACTCGTATTATGTTCTGTCAAAGGATATGCATAATATTTAAAGTCAACTCTCTAGTTGTGACTCAAAAGTCTAAAAATACAACTCGAACATATTACTCAACAATTTGGTAATAACTTATGTAAATAACTTGTTTTTATCCTCACGCTCATAATAAAAGTATAGACGGAGCCTACGTGAATAAAAGCGTCAAACGAAGTGAAGCATATTAAAAAAAAGACGGTGTGCGTATCGGGACGCCCGACAGAAGTGATAGCTTAATAGCTTGAACTAATCTAACGTGAAAGATAGGAACGCCAGACAGACTGGCACCTTAACGCGTTACGTAACGAATAACGAGCCGGTTTACCCTCCCATAAGGAGTTTCACTTCAAAAAGTTGTCTTCATAAACTTTGCACTAGCGGTGTGCGATTATGACATATACTAATAATATCATTCGATTATGAAGATATCTCGAGATATCTCGATTATGACAGATAAGTAGATACTAATTTAGTTGTGAGTACTTGTGAGTCGCCTCTTGCTTGTTGAGAGTTAACAACGCTATACGAGCGAGCGAGACGCGTTGGTTTATTTAGTTGTATAGATATAGCAAGCATACTTAAACTTTATTTATATAAATAAAACTACTTTTTATGGCGTATATATATTAGATTTTTCCGAAATCCGATTAAAGTAGTTTTACTTTTATTAACCGACTTCGAAAAAAAGGAGGAGGTTCTCAATTCGTCGGGATCTTTTTTTTTGTTTCTTGCTTTTTTTATGTATGTTCGCCGATGACTCCGTCATTTATGATCCGATTTACGTGATTCTTTTTTTGTTCGACGCGGAATAGCTTCCAATTGGTCCCCTAAAAATTTTACATAGTTTGGCCCAGTAGTTTTCATTTTATAAACATTTTTTATAAAAATAATTTTCACTCCGTTCCATATGTACACCGATTACTCTGAGATTTATGATTCGATTTACGTGATTCTTTTTTTGTTCGACGCGGAATAGCTGCCATGTGGTCCCCTAAAAGTTTGACATAGTTTGGCCCAGTAGTTTTCATTTTACGAACATTTTTTTGTTCCCGGTTCTTGGGACCTATATTTTTTAAGAAGCGCGGCACCATTCGTAGGTCCACCCATACATAGCTAGACACTAAAAAGTAACAAATAAAATTTAAAAACTTCGTTTAAAAAAACCGACTTCGAAAACGAAAAAACTAAAATGTATAAAATAACTTATTTCTAAAGCTATTATTATTAATATATATTATCTAAAACATCTTGAAGTCGGTGCAAAGCAAAACATAAAAATTACTATATTTCGAAAATTACTAAGCATCGACTTTAAGATGTTTTAGATAATATATATTAATAATAATAGCTTAAGAAATAAGTTATTTTATACATTTTAGTTTTTTCGTTTTTGAAGTCGGTTTTTTTAAACGAAGTTTTTAAATTTTATCTTAATTATAAATACATATTTTGACACAAACCAATCCACCGTTATCGTCTTCCTATTTAAAAATTGGCTTCCTTTAACCAGCTTCACTTTGAGATCTCGGGTCTTGTTCTACCTATTTCGTTCCTTTGAGCCGATAGATAATACTTATTCTGAACCGTCAAATACATAATCGTTTCAGATTGGCCGAGCTTTGAAAAAATACCGGCCAAACTGTTACTTTCGATTTTTTCGTATTTTTTCAACTGACTTTTCACTAGCAGCAAAATCAATCCTAACTTGCCATTGTAGCCTTAGCAAGAAAAAAAATAACTTTATTTTTTCTTTACTGTATTTCATTATTATACTACTTGTTACACGTGACTTGGTCAGCTTCATTTTTTCTACTTTCGAAATGAAGTAAAACTCAACTGCAAAGAGTTTTTTCTTTAAAAAAGAACAATGTACAGACACCATCCATCGGTGTACAAATATGTCATCCTTTGAGCAATGGGAAATAACTGCATGTCAAAATTATTACAACCAATTAGCTGTCCGCTGCGACTGTGCCTTTGTCTGACACACCTTAATTAGCGGCATAGACTCTGATTAGTTCCATAAATAATGTTACATTGTCTACCAAGAATTTACATTTCAATTTTGAAACACCTTTAAACACTGATGCGCGTTGCATACAATTTATAACGCTGCAATATGAGCTCTTATTTATTTATTTAGGTTTATGACTTCGCAGCTAAGCCTTTAAGCCAGATCTTAGTTTACAATATAGTTTCTTCATTTTCTTAAGCCTATGTGTAGCACAGCTGAACTGTAGGTAATCAGCTAGTGCCATTCAACGGAGTTCTTGTGACAACTCAAAAGGCCATATTTGACTATACAGTTCACATATCTCACAAAACACATAATGAATACTCAAAAACTATCAATATCCTACAAATATTGTTCATTTTAGAGTAATTTTACACATTTTTAGAAAATAAAGATGCATCTCCTTTCAGTTCCCGCCAAAAACTCCCTATGCGCTCTTAACTTGTTTTTTTTGTCTACACACAGACCGGCAAAAAAGAAAAAAAACGCCAGTTATGATTCATTCATTAATGTCATTTAAACTTTTCTTTTTGTTATATGGTTACCTTTATTTATGTATTTAACCAGTTTCATTTGGTTAGGGATTTTTAGGATTAATTTTATAATTATGAAACGTGAGAATCTTGAATGGCGACCTAATAACACAAAATTAAATTAGTATAAACAAATCCGGGATCATAAATCATGGTTTTACTTTACTTTTTACAATCTGTCGAGTATGGTTATGAAGGATTGATACATCAACCCCAACCCACCACGAAGAAAAAAAAACAAAACATACCCGGGACACTGTCATTAATCGCAGAAAGTCTTGGTTCAGAGCAGATACAGTTTAAAAAAGGCAAAATAAATAAATACACAAATGGCGCTTTGTCGGTGCAAGACATATTTGCATTGATTGAGGCAAATTATAGAGCTTACATATTGAGAAATAAGATATAAAATTGCACGTTATTTGGTTTGACAGGTGCGTAATTAAGTTGGCAGGTTAACCAGACAGACTGGTTGCCTCTAGTGGCGTTGAACCGTCCAGGTGGTCCTTGGATTACTAAAGATAAATTTAATACAGCATAATAATAGAGTGGTTAGCGATTGACGTGCCCCGCCGCGGCAGCTCGTAGGAATCAACGAGTACTCTTCGCGCGTACATTTGTACTACTTGAGAAATGTCAACGCCTATTATTATGTATGGGGGTTGAAAAGCAACCAATTTAGGTGGCATTATCATAACAAGTGGAAAGATTTTAAAAACAGTGCCAAAAATTATTAGAGCAGTAGTAAATTATTATTATTAATTAGGACTTTTGTAATTTATTATTACAGACAAACATCGATATACAGGGCGTTCCATTAGTAGCTCACAATGCCCAAAATGCTCAGTTAGCCGTTCCACAAGGCGACCGCGGTCTTTGTGGTCGTGGCGAAAACGCCACTAGTGACGTCATCATTTTCGATCACTCAACTCTCACAACGACCCATGTCAAGAGGTGGGTCGAATAGCCGTTCCACTTGGGTTTCCGATTGTAACGCGGATAAGCAAGTGGAAAGGTATAAATTGCAGACGTAAACGTGGTCGTTGTGAGTCCCTAATGGAACGTAGCTTGGAATATACGATGCTATCAATTTTTTTATCCCAAATTACGTTATTTATCTCCAAAATTAGCAGTTTTTATCAAACAGGATCTATCATAATAATTTGGATCGGTAATCAAATAGTATATATGACATTCCGCACAGATTAGTCACACTCTTACATAATACCGGCTTGCAGTTGAAAGATGCTAAATTGTTGATAGACTTGCATACACAACTTAGTCTATTCACGTCACGTTGAAAACAATGCGCTTCTTCGTGCAACGACTTCAAGTAATTTTATGTTTGCATATACTAGTAGATTTTGTAAATCTATTTTATATCCAGATAAATCGTTAATACCTAGCATATAACCTTCTACCTTCGGTAGAAAATTCATGTTATTTGTCTGGAGTTTATGTCAAATTTCAATCAGTTGTAAGCAAATAAAAGCAAAGCATTCGAGCCTCAAGCTCTTTGAGTGAACTCGCAAAAGTAAGTGGATTTTGGAGTAAGAAGCCCATCGTGCTCAAAAATACAGACAGACGCGGGAAGGGACTTTGTTTTATATGTATAGATATTTAAGCCAATTCAGAGATATTGTTGCAATAAGTTCCCTTAATTTTTTTATATATTTAATGATGTATGGCAGTGGAAGTTGTGTATGGCAGAAGAAGCATGAAAGTAGGATAAACGCATCTGAAATGAGAGCTTTGAGAAGTATACGTGCGGTTAGGTTGAATGATATGATAAGGAACAGTGTGCAATCGGAGAATTGTCTGTATTTTGATTTTCACCCCAATATAGTACAATTTAATATAATTAATAGCTTAAGTAATAATAAACATATATATATATATATATATATATATATATATATATATATATATATATATATTATTTTCATTTCTTTTGGCATCAAACAGATATATTCTTATAATCTAACAGTGTCTAAAAATTGTTCAAAATATTATTTATATTTATCAAAGTATATATAAAAATATTGATTAAATATTTAACTAGGGGTTCCGACAGACGCTATCCTGCCCTGAAAAAAGAAAATCTATAACCCCATTCCAGCGCCACCTACCGGGTCTAATTGTGAATCTAAACCATCTCCAGACCCACTCAAGCACTATTTTTTACACCTTGGGTTCCATTATTGAAATTTAAGTAGGGATCTCTAAATTTTTATAGTAATAGTATAGTAACTAGTAATAAATATAGCCTATGTCATTCAAGGATAATGCAGCGTTCTAATGGTAATTTTTTTTTCGAAATCGGTCTAGTAGTTTTTGAGATTAAAGGTTACAAACATACAAAAATACAAATCTGTCTTCTTTATAATATTAGTATAGATAAGTTTATATAGATAGGTGTCTGATAACTTCTTGCTACATGATCTTAGAAAGGAATATTAATAGTCCCGTGTTATTAAGTCCACCGACAAAGTATAGGCTCAAATTAAGAGCAACTTATAAATGCCTAAGCGCACTTAGAGCAATTATATGTACCCGCAGCAATCAACTGGTATCATTAATTATCAGTAAACTGTTGCGAAAAAAGGAAAATTGACGTAATATCCGAGTAATGGTGGTGTACACGGGATATTTTAACTGACAGCAATCGACGTTTAGGCTGAATACACACTTGATCATTAAACACTGTGAGAAAGATTATAATAAGTAGTAGATCGTAAACTTTCTGTTGTGAATGCAGCTCTATTAGAGAAATAGACAATTTACCTGCAACTCTTATCGAAATGGATTATTAAGATCATCCAAAATATTTTTAAATCTACTCAGCCGAATCAGTCAAGCGGCGTTGCAACCCTAAGTGAGAGTTGCGATTGTGCCGTTTGCTGTTGAGATGCTTGTTTCGAATGGGCTTTACGCCATTACCAAGTGCTTTCAAAATGTTAAATCAAACTCTTCAGGTAATCAGAAAGCTGGTACCCGAGATAAAAGATCAATATAGAGAGCCATCCAGATAACCTAGCCAGCCTTATGGGTACCTTACCCGTAGTATGGTGGCCTGGCTCAGTATTTCTACTTAATTTTCTCAAAACTTCATCTTATTAATGTATTAACAAACAGTATCAGCGATACTGTTCTTGTCGCTATAGCGACGAGTTTGTTACTAAATTTGCAAATGGCACCAAAAACGATGTAGTTTTCACGTGATTCTAGCAGACAAAAGTAATAAAATTTTCCTGCTTTTCCGTAAAAGCCCCTGACCTTTTTCTCGTTCATAAATTCATTAACGACTGTACAATATACTTATGACCTGATATGGGATGATATCGAGGGCTTCATAACAAAAGGGCGTATGCGCAAAAATGCCATTTTTTGTTGTTTATTAAAATCTATGCATGTTACAATTTAGAAAGTCTTACCACTATGCAAGTGTACTAAATAGAAGGATAATCCAAATTTCAGCCTTATACAATCAACTAGTTTTGTTTTATTCACAATTTTGTCTCTTGTGTAAAACTACACCTTTTTTCTGTGGTTGTGAAGCCCTCGATATATAAAAGATATACATATGTTTATAATTTATAATGACAGAGCGCAGCTAGTGTGTTAGAGTCCTTAATTGGCCTATTGCCTAGCAAGCCATACGGCCGGTACAAAAACGGTTGTGCCAGTGTGCGTAAGCGCACCATGTAGACAGCGAGGCGGCAACTGCGTTCCAAAGAACGACTGGTTTCTTTCTAGATTGGACTCGATAATCTAATGTAAATCCAACATATTATAGAAAAAGTTAACAGGCCTAACGTGCTTAGACGCATATAGATATTGATAAAAGTACCACCACCACAATCAGTGGTTAATGTAATTTAATTAAGGGCCGATATTTTTATTACCAGATAAAAGTTGCTCTATAGAATAAAACACAACATGGGAAACAAAAAATGACAGTTGCATGAATAAAACAGTTGAATTATAACATTTTTGCATCTGGTCAAATCATAACTTATTTGACTGATAACAAAATTAAAGAAAGCGAAAAGTTGAAGAAACTTTAATTTCATACAATTTCGATGGTTTTTTATATTGTATAGGTTCGGTTAAGTAAGGATTTCACTCATATTGCACCTGGTATCAGATGAAAAAGCTATCCACGCTGTGGTCCGTTTACCTAGAAGATACCTGGACATTGTGAAAAACTTCTCATTTTGTGTAAGGATATTTCAACTTTCTAAATGAAGGAATGAAGAATTCCTCCTGGCTAGCAGATTTCTATGAAAGAAGTATGTGCTTTTAAACTTTCTTAACTTTTGACGAGTCATTCTCATACACGAGCAGTCATTAAATATACTCGTACCACAATTGATTAATTTATTAGATTCTATAGGCATCGACGCGACTGCTCTTGTGCATTTTAATAAAGACCCATTTAGTCAATTACCCACATGACGTTAAGACATTAAAAGATCACAGAGATAAAATGCATACAATGCAAAGAATACACAATTTCACGGATAGAAAGTCGATTGCAATTCAATTGTTTATCTTACAAGCTAAGTTATCGTTAAGACGGTGACACTAAAACTTATAATGCTAGAGACAATTCAAATACTGCCCATATCAATACGATACTATACGCAGAATGCGGCGATATTATTAGATCACCAGAATAAATATTTCTTTGAATTTAGGAAGTCGTGCTATAAAAATCTAGTACATTGATTCGAAACCTCTTCATAAAGCTCAAGATCTTATGATCCACGGGCCTTAATAGCTAACGGCTCAAACAAATCAATGAGGTGATATATTTGTTGAATTCAGATGCGAATGTCTATATTGTTAGCTTAGATTTAGTACATTATCACTACCATCGATTTAATCTTTCTAGATTAAATCATGCAATATTGCATCTATCCAACCATCCTACTTAAACAGTAAGCCCACTTCAATAATGTGCGGTTATGGAATATGCCGCAATTTTTTCCCGTCATCCGCAGTGTCAAGTACAATCTTCTAATTGATGCAGATTCATCTCAAGCGAATAAGGCTGGAAAATTCTGAATGAGGTCGTATCGCAGGGAGATAATAAATATAATAGCCATGGACATCGGCCTGATAATTATGATGTAGTGTCGTTGGCTTAGGCAATAAACTGCGATTCATATCTTGTAACGGTGCTCGATGAGTGTCGTTTGCAATCAATTTTGTTAAATTAAGAGAAACGAGTTTTGATGACGCATGAGGAAGTCAGCACAAGGGATTCGAAAGTGGAGATTCGTGGTCGAGTTTTAACTTACTTAAATTTAGAATTCTAGTCATTCTTGCTAAACGAAATAAAATATTAATCTGAAATGTAATGTTATAGATTAGTTATAGTCGTGATGATGAATTAATCTGTCTTAATTTTTCAAAATAGCACGAAAATAAGCAAATTGTAAGTCATTTTAACAAGCTTCCATAATCGCTTATTGCAAAGGTAAAGTCATGTACAGAACTCTAGTTTTGAAATAAACCGTCAAAGATACGGCTTCAAAAGGGTTCTGATTCTATATCAACTAGATGCAGCCAATTAGATGGCTAGGTCGTCGCGTGACGGTCACACCACAGTTGTGGACCAATCAGCAATATTAACCACGTGCACACAATCTAGGTCAACGAGGAATTACGATGGCTGAAAGGCGTACGCATCTACGCACAAGAATTTCTTGTAATTGCCTTTGTGATTGATCTCATGATCAATCAATTCCAATACAAATTATAATGTATAATCATTTTAACGTTAGAGAACAATCAGGTTTTCTTTTACATGATTAGGAATCAACAAAATATTGTATTGGTATTTTTACATTATCAAGACTGTTATACAAATAATAAAACTACGTTTTAACGGTTTTAAGCGCGGTAATTTATTTGATTTAGGTTTATCCGACGTTTCGGCCGCTTTTCAGTGGCCGTGGTCACGGAAGACAAAGATGACATTTGTCAAACGTGTATTGTCAAAGTTTTTATTCAGCCTACCGCCAACTTGTTCATTTTAATTATTTAGTTTTAAATTTTGTTTATGGATATTATTTACTCTATGGGAGCCTAATCTAATTTACCACCGCTTCACAACATGTTGTGGCTTGAAGAGAAGAAGCGGCGCAAGAAACTCTTCAGCAAACATGCCTAGTTCTAAATTTTTTTTTATATAATATTAAAATGAGTGGAAGGAAAAAATAAAAGAAATTATCAGTCAAGTTGGTTTGTTTCGTTGCACGCAGAAAGAGCTCACAGTGTCTTGAGGTCTGGCAGTTGGTTTTTGCTGGGTTGCTATAACAATCGATTAATTACTTAAGATAAATTTTACAATAAATTCAAAACCGTTTTAGTTTTAATTTAACGCGAAAGATTTTAAGATTGTCTATGCGAATGACGAGTTATTGTTGTTAATACTTTATTTACACCCTTAGGAGCAATAACACCGTCAATAATGCCATTTCTAGCAACTATTATGAGTACTAATTGCATTGTTACAAGACGATTCGAGTGAGGCCCATTGTCGGATGCCAATTAATCGTCGTCCCTATTTTTGTACGCGCTTGTATGCATGCCGGCTATTTCAGTACGGTCATTACATACCTATTCATCATGCCTGCCTATTATAACATCATTTTTGGGTCATGGGCTTGGGAAATGTTATGACGTATATTTTTACCATTATCGTTATTTCGATTAACTTTAACGCATAAAATAAGATTAAGCTTAACGTTTATCTCAGAAATGAAATTAAGTAAATTTTGACCCGCGTAATCATTATGCCGTTTTTAGGGTACGATAATATTCTTTAATGATATATTTTACCTAAAGTTTTTATAGTTAAATCTTCAATTATTGTGTATTTTTTAATAACTACATGCAGAACTTCAATCCACTTATGATCTACACAAGATTCTCTAATGTACCATCACTTAGCTCTACATATAAATTTTAGTTCAATTATATCACAAATGTCTATCCATTACTCTTTAGGTCAAGACATTTTTGGACCAGTTAATTAACAAGGAAAAGTATTAGGGATTCTAATCATTTTGCTTGTGGTAATCGACTTAAACTCTATGTCCCAAGTGTAGTCTAGAGGTACTGAATGTAATATAACTAACTACTGTTATCTGGAAGCATATGGCATATTTAACGTTGATTCGTGTTAGTTAATAATATCAGCTCGTAAACATGCCACAAGTTCTGATCTCTCCAATTGGTTAAAGTAATTTGCGTGTTAACATTTCCTGTGGATATTTTCATGCACCAACCGGCAGTGGTCATCATCATCATCACCCTAACTTTCAAACTCGGACCCATGCGGAGCGTTTCCTTTGAAGTCCACGACCTCCTTTTATACTTTTTCTTCTCCTCTTCACGCGGTCTTCAGCGTCCTTTATTGGTAGGATCATGGCATGTATATATCCTTCATGTCATACCAGCATTACTTGGGCTTACCCCTTTATCAAATCCTAACATAGATACCATAGCGAACTATTTCTTCCCCAAATAAGTGGTGATTGTATACAATCATCAATTTGCCTCAGAGATGTATCTTTACCAAGATTCGAATGCATTTTATTAATACAAGACGATGGTGCCTTATCTTCAAATCCAGCACAATTTAGAGCAGTAACAGTTTGAATAGTAGGTATATTAAATTATGCAAGGAAATGATAACGACTCTCAATTTGTGACTAGATTTGTCCATGCATGCGTCGGGAGGTCAGACGCGAAGGTTGGCCGCGGCCCCAACAATGCTCGATGGGACATGCGATAGTGTATTCATTGTCTCGCAAATGTATTCGTGCAATTGTCTTTCGTATCATTTATTGCAGAGTTTCATGTTCCTTTAATTGAAAATTATATACTATTTTTTGATGGCAGAATTGTGACAAAAACATTCTAGCGATGTGTTATATAATGGCCGCGAAAGTGTATCATAATAAGATAACAACTTCTTGATATTCCATCTTATTGATACATGAAGATTCTATGATTACAGCGATGTGCTTGCAGATTCATCTTGCGTCAAGCCATTCCACACGAATCTAATAAGTCTAAATCTCTTAAATGTCCTACTATGTACGTACCACCAAAAATAACATAACTATACACATGAACAATAATTACTCGGAATCCGAAGGGGGGCTTCGTGGCCCCCGCCTCCGTACCTGCCTGAGCCAGCCAACACGGAGTGGAAGTCGTTAGAGCTCACTCAAGTTCCAGCCTAGAAGTGATAAATGGCATAACGTCAGAAATAGCTTCGGTGAATCTGCAGCTCACCTCTCTACACCCCTTATCCACTCACATTCATGTTGCCCCTCTCTTCTATGACATTTTTTGGGGCCCATCCAGGAAGTGGCGAGTCACCGTCTGCTTCCATGTTCTCCGAACATTGCAACGGGCAGACGCCGTCCCTATATTCCCAGACCCTTAGTACCACAAGCTGGTACCTTTCGTTCTCATTTTCCACTATAGTCCTATATGGTGTAGACAGAGATAATCGCCGGTTAGTGTCACGCCATATTTACATTAAATTTCAAGGGGCCTCCCCCGCAAGCCCTACAAAAGTCCGAGCCATTTTTATGGTCCGTGGTCTTCAAAGACATACATTACTCGGATAAAAATACCTGAGACATTATTAATTGATTACATGTGGCTCACAAATAACATTGACTAAATCATTAAGCCCAAACATAACAAACCCTATAAATTTTTAAATCAAAACAAGATAAGTCGTTGTTTTATTTACAAGCATGTGTGGGGAAACGTTTCCTCATTCGGCGAATACTGGAACCGGTCGTGTGTCGATGCATCGCCGGTGTAGGGCTGCCAGACACCGAATCCAACACACACAATACACATCGTATTTGTAAATGCAACCCTGTACTAACTGAAACTTTTAATAATTCTGTTACCAATGCCATCTATATTAAAATTACGTAATTTACAAGATGAATTTGAAACTCTAAAATACCATATTAAAAGACAGATGGCGTTGAATTGTAGAAAAGTGTTTGATGAACATTAAATACGATTGCACAATTATTTACGAACAAAAAATATATTGTTCTTAATTTGCTCTCATACAAAAATTGTAATTTCTATTTTGAAAGTTGTCCACTTGCACTAGAGTATGAGAATCTGCACTAAGCTTAAGATCTGCTCTCTCCTAGATCGTTTGAGATTGTAGCAGACAGGAGAACAGCGTATGGTAACAGGTTCCATATCATTACAGCAATACCGTAAACTTCTTAGCACGGCCAGTAATTACATAATTAGTTGAGAAACGATTATAAAATAGTATAAGCGAACGCTGCATTGTAATTGTGGCCAAACATTGATTTGTAATATGTCTTTTCACACAAAAAATGAGGATAGATAGACAAAATAGTGAAGTAGGGTTTTGCCTATTTGACATTAGGCAAGAACTGAACATAAGTACCAATTTTGTAGTATATTCGATTGTATTAATTATAATTTAAGAAGCGGTGAGAGCCAGGCATTCCTATTAAAAAACACTGTCACTCGTAAGACCGCAAGTCGGAAGTGAAAACTGTATCTGAGCTTATGTACAGTCGGTACGGTACCAGCTTACTGTCTCCTAGTTCAGTGCTTTTTTCCCCATACTAAAAGAGCCCAAAGTGTCTAAGATGCCTAAAGAAGTTTTCACTTCAAAAATTCAAAACCGTGTACCAACCCTACATAAATCTGTCTACGCTCGTAAAGAACCGAGTCGGCAAGAGTCGGGCCCTTTTGGACAGATAACGAGCCGTAACGAGGGAGGCCCGCGGCACGTGATTCATACCCCCACGTAATATAGATATTATGGGCCACCCGACCATGTGAACTGGGTTTAACAAATACATTGGCTGCCACGCACAGAGTCACTTAATAGTTTTAAATTATCAAAATTGACAAGGTTATTATTAAGATCTACAGATAAAAAAACGCATCTATGAATCGTCAGATTAAATACATATTAAGGTGCAGCAGCGAGAGGTAGAGGTTAAATAATACTTCAGATGTCAGAGTGTCGAGTGCTAATGTGAACTGATTTATTTATTTTGGAAACGGTAACCTTAAGCACAAATATTAACAAGTCGTACTGCTAGTACAATGTATAACACAGTGTGTGAACGGGACGGATGATGTGCGAGCGAGATAGAGCAACTATTAATATGTGCGCTCCCGCGCTGCGCTGGCCAGTAGGGCATTGTTCGCTGCGATAAATTCTTATGGTAACGCCAACGTCCCTGACTGATTTTTCAGGCGATAGCGGAGATTCCGTAGACGCGGTCGTTTCTCAGATACATTGTTATTTTATTGTGATAAAGATAAAGTAATATTAAAAAATATAATACAACCAAGTTATTTGTCTCTCTGTTATAAAGATGTAGATATTTTTTTATCCTGTTCTGGTAAAAATTGAAGGATTACAATGGTTTCATGTCAATAATTTGGAGGTGTTTGGTGAATTATTTTCTTAACTTAAAAAAACTATAGAATAATTAGGAACAAACTACGTTACGTGTAGCCTGAAAATTTATGTCATTTTTTTGGTAATTAATTGACCAGTAAATACCAACTAAAGGTTGTTTCTTTTACACCCCACTTGCGAGCTTTTGCGGCAATAGGAGCCTTAATACGTGTAACCCATAGCGGTAGATAGACGATAGAACAATATTTGCATGTCTGTTATTTCTTCTACTTTCATTAATCTCTTTTCTTCATCTTTACACATTTATTATTCGGTGCTTTTTACTGGTACATCCAACCCCCGGATTTACTAACTAATACGTTTGAATTAGAAAAGTGTTATTTTGAACTATTTATATAATAGTTTATTTTATCTACTTTAAAGTATTATCTACTTAAGAATTAATTATCTGGTAATTTTGTTCTTTCGTGTAAAGCTTAGCGGTTGGCAAAAGGCGCGGATTCAAATCCTGGCCATTGTTATAATTACCATGTACTAACGGTGAAGGAAAACATCGCCATGAAACTTGCACATCAAAATAACCGATGTATTAAACCTGCCAACCCGCCTTGGACTTTGGAGGAGCATGGCGGGTGTACTGTCCGTTCCCCTATAATGGGAAGCCCGAGATCACCAGTAGGTCGTTTATGGGTTGTTATTTTTTATTTTTTTTATTGCAGAAGTTCAGCAGACAGGCAGATGGCCCACTTGATAGAAAGCGGTTACCATCGCCTATGAACATTTGCAACACCAAATTATTTTATTGTTTATTCTTTCACTACTGGTACTAACAGTGAAGAATTCAAATTTAAAACTGAAGATTCAAACTAAAAAATTATTAATAACTTTTAAGTTTTTTTAACCAGTCTAATATAATAAATTATTGTAATGTAACAAAACCTATTAATATATTAATCACAGAGATTAGTTATATAAGAGTTTATTTATCGAGCGGTTTGTTGCCCCAGGCTGCCAACGCGTGTGGCAGCCTCGCAGTCTGCCGCGTCGGCCGCCATTGCTATTCACCCCGCGTGCGCAGGAGTGCGTGAACGGCGACCGCACTTTTACGTGTGCGGTAACGTGTATAGAAATAACTCGTTTCGGTATTTTATATTCTATAAACGCACCTACTCTAATAAGGGGCGAGTACTTTATTTAATATCCCAGACAGCGAGTCACTTGCATATTTTAAACTAGCTGCGCCCCGCGTTCTCACCCGCGTGGTGATAAAAAATCGGTACGTTAGATAATCCACACCATATCTTTATATATTATAGCCTATGTGTTATTCTCATTGTAAGCTATATTGTTGTAAAGTTTCATCAAAATCCATTTAGTACTTTTTGCGTGAAAGAGTAAGAAACACACATCCATACATTCTTACGTTTATAATATAGTAGGGCTATATTAAGTTCAGAACATTGGTGAATTACAGTAATTGGGAGCGAAGACGGTTGGGTTTTGTATAGTTTACTAGAAAATTTAATAATTCTTTAAGTTTACTGATCATGATGTAGGCAAATCAAGTTCATCCCCCAATAATACTTTAGTCTCAACTATTGTTTTCTAAATGTAATCACAAGTAGAAAACATCATTTCTAGAGCACAATTTACCATCTTTTTAAAAACGTTCAACGACTCCATTCTTCCCGTTCCTATATCTACCAACCATTCATTTGCGTTAATATCGGTTAAAAGGTAACATACAAGTCGAGCCTTTGCCTTCATTTTATCGTAAGCGATATTTGAACCTAAGTATATATTTTGATGCAAACTGGACATATTTCTACATAAAACAAAGAGTAGTGTTGTCAATAGGCAACACACCCATTACTAAAAAAAAAACAAGCCATCCATTTAAAGTCGGCCTGCGACTTATTGTAGATATATCCAGGGGGGGATTGTATGTTGACAAATTTTAACCGATATTAAGGCAAATGAACGTAAGATATAGAAGGGGCAATTAGATAGACGAGGTCCGTCCGTTTCTTCCTTAATGTTGCATTTGTCCATAAGCAACAGTTACCAGTGTAATCAGGCCGTCTGCCAGTTTGCCTTCAATAAAAAGTAAAAAAGGAGTAGGTACAATGAAAGTGAAATACATTCATCATATCACGTACACACAGATCTCGTCCACAAGTGGGTCTAAAATTGTATTAACTCCTTTCCCTCGCAAATGGTTGCGTGAACGCATTAACTTGGTCCCATTAAACGAACTAATTGATTGATGTTTGAATTTATTAAAAGTTTCTCAACGTAATACGGTTATTGAAGGTGGTATCTTATACTTATATATAAAGCTGAAGAGTTTGTTTGTTTGCTTGAACGCGCTAATCTCAGGAACTATTGGTCTGATTGAAAAATTACTTCAGTGTTAGATAGCTCATTTATCGCGGCTATATAACTTAGCTTTTTAACTAATGCAGTTGTAGATCAAGATTTTAAAATTAATAATTAACTTCAAATAGAAAAAAAACTGACGTAAATTAAATCAAGTGTTAAATATTCAAATTCGATATTAACAGTTTTAATAAACATCTCCAAAAAGAAAACAAGATGAAAAATCTACAAATCTTCAAAACACAATTTAATAAGATGAAAATATCACTAAAATTTGCCAAGTCCTTGAATTTAAACAAGCGAGCAATACAAACGCTTAATTATGTATTTTATTTAATATTATGTTAATCTTCAAAAACATGTTGTTAAAGGAAATTTTCAAAATATCAATCGGAAGCAATCTTGCTGATTAATCTTAAATATGGTTCCTACTTGAAATTATTAGGCATATGAAAAACAATCTTAAATAACATTAATACGAAATAAACTTTACCTACAACACTATCTTAAAACATTTTAAAAATCAAATCACAAACATGCTTCCTCGTCGTGAGCATTCGTTGCTTAAATTTTGTAGTGGAACACTTACAAGCCAATAGATGGCGCTGTGCAATAATTGAGGTCGCAACGACGATTACGATAACGATTCCTGATACGTACTTCTGCTCTGCTCGCGTCAGTAAGTTAAATAAACCCCTGATTTTCAATTATTCTTCATTGATGGTCCGCTCCTATTGATCTTAGCGTGATAATATACAGCCTATATAGCCTTTCTCTTCCTCGATAAATGGTCTATCTTACTAATCTTACACTGAAAGAATTTTTCAAATCAGACCGGTAGTTCCTGAGATTAGCGCGTTTAAGCAATCAAACAAACAAACTTTTCAGTTTCATATATTAGTACTAGCTTCTGCCCGCGACGTCGTCCGCATGGAATTTGTTTTGAGAGCCCCCCGATTTCGTAACATTGTTCATTGGTGCTCCGCTCGTATTGGTCTTAGCGTGATGATATATAGCCTATAGCCTTCCTCGATAAATGGGCTATTTAACACTGAAATAATTTTTCAAATCAGACCAATAGTTCCTGAGGTTAGCGCGTTCAATCAAACAAACTTCAGCTTTATATATTAGTATAAAATTTTCAAACGCCTATCTATTATGATAGGCCTAGGCCTGCGAGGAACAGCGATAGCTTCGCTGAAAGAACTTTCTTTAAGACGGAGAAGCAGCCCAACTCGCTCCTCCTCCCTATAAAGGGGCACTCTCTTCAATTTAATAAAGGCAATAATATCTCGAATAGTGGAAGGAACGCCAAACATACAAAGCACAATCCCAAATTCGTATTAATTACTAATCACCGGCTTTTATATATCTAATACCACGCTACTAACCACGTGAATTGTCAGCATGGTTCAAGACGCAAGTTCCAATAACAAATGACCGCGTTTCATTGCGTAACATACCTTTTGCAAAATTAATATTATTGTGCAAATAATCTTGGGTTTAATTGAACCTTCTGTTATTCAGCTTACGTAACCATTGCCAGTTTCATTAAAGGAACTAATTCAGAGTCTATATTTTTATTTAAATTAAATTAATACCGGGGTTTCTACATTTACCTACCAACTCTTTACCCTACCATGATGGTAGGCTGGAGATGGTAGTAAAATATAATGCTAGTACTATTGATAAGGAAAATCAATGCAGCAGTAACAAAGGTGTTAGGTATAGGTTATATATCCTCAAGCTAAGCTAATTACCATTGTGTTATGGGTAATATACAACGTACCATTCTGGGGTCGATCCCAGACACCCAGACCATAGCAAATAACGGATAGTTTATTTACTACATTTGTCATGTCAGGAATCGAACCTGGAGCATCTGCTTTGCAGTGAAGTAGGCGTGCAAAGGTCTAGCACACTCAACCACAAACGCCGACAGGCAGACTTTATAAGTAAAACTACTAGAGCCCCGAGTAACTAGTAACTCAAATTGACAATGGAATCCAGTTGAAATCGTAATTTTTGACACTGTTGGGAGTCTGTAAACCATCTTGTCTCAATATTGAATCATACTTTTTTTCACCTAGATTGATTTAATGTAAATCTGGGCTAGGCTGAATACGTATATTTCGATTCTATTTCAATAATGTGTCTTACCTTGAAAACTGAAATTTTAAAAGAATTTCAACTATCAAATAAATTATTGTATCGAAACGAAAAACGTGGTATCTTTTAAGTTATTCATCTCAATACAAGTATTTTTGCAAAAAAGACTTGGGGCCCAGACGGGCCAACAAAAGCTCAGCTGGCCGCAGGTTGAGTTTAATGATCATAAACTAATGTAGTATATTGTCGATTGTTCCAGATGCATCTTAGTAGCGTTCAAGTGGCGTGGGCTCTGGCGGCGTTGGCGCTAGGAGTGGTGGGAGCTCCGCCCTCGGGTGCCTCGCACCACATCCAACGGCGTTCCTTCTTCACCCTTGAGTGCAAGGGCATTTATGACGCGGCGATCTTCGCGCGCCTCGACCGTATCTGCGACGACTGTTACAACCTATTCCGAGAGCCACAACTGTATACCCTCTGCAGGTTAGTTTGAATTTAGAACAGTCAGTCTTGTGGCGTTATACGTGGCGATGGTGTAGCTTAAGGAAGTTTCTAGTTTTTTTTTTAAATTCAGAATTCGTAACTTCACGGAGGTTGTATATCACCTTTTTTTATTGCCGGAGTACATACAGCACACATGTTGATGGCCCAAATGTGATGGAAAGTAGTTACAATCGTCTATGAACATATGCAACTCGATGTAGGGGCGGAACCTGGTCACTGATAGTGGAACTAACAAATTATTTAGAAAAAAAATTCTTTTGTGAGAATTATATAAATTCTAGGAATGTACTCCTCATTCCCTAGAGTCGAATGAAAAAAGAAAATACAATAAGTTAAAACAAAACAATTGACTTATATGTACAGCAACGGCTAGAGAGAGTGCTAAATTTTGGTTTTTTTAAAAAGTGACATTATTGTCAATTATATTGACAGAAACGATTGTCAGAAATATATATTAACTATTGAAGAAATAATTTTGAGCGCGAAAGTCAACATAGAATATTAATTAACTTATTTATAGTTTCAAATGTAGTAAATTGTAATTAATTACGCTCATTTTTTGGTAATAAATCTAAAATTACACCATCAGCCAAATAATAAATGTAATTTGTGCCGTTTTTCAGCTCATTTGTATTATGTTTTGATAGGAAAGGACCAAAAAAACACTGCTTGTAATCCTTGTGACGTTTTGCAGATTCACAACTTTCAAAAAGACCCTCCATGAAAATCATAAAAACTAATGCAATTTACTAAAATTGGTACAATTTTTGTCTTTAATTAATGCAATTTACATTTTATTGATATATTTTACAAAATTGCATTACAATAAATGTCAGACCTTAAATTAACTGCAAGCTGATTTTTATTCAATATTAAAATACTTTCAGATAGTTCAAGGTCTAAACATGCCAGATAAATTTGAACTTTATAACAGTGAAATAAATTGTATTATTCCTTGTTGGGGCACAGGAAAGACTGTTTCACGACAGAATACTTCAAAGGTTGCGTCGAAGCACTACGGGAGACTGACCAATTAGAAACATTCAAGAAATATATAAAAATAATACACGGGGCCGATCCTGGGATTTAGGTACAATATGGTTTGATATCTCGCATCCTCTTTAACGCTCTTAACTTGCATATTATCTATGTCCTAATTTGACAGCTTTACCTGCAAGGGTTTTCTAATACTATACTCTATCTATCATATCTTCTTTAAACAACCAATGAGTTGATTCCGTTTTGATGCCATTAAAAAGATGGATCCCTATTGGTTGATTTAAACTTCGAACTAGTGGCTGTTCACTCTTCACCTTGATTTGAAATTAGGCTTTTTAAGACAAGTGCACACCTGTAACTTGTATCTTCTTTTATTCGCATTTCT
Source organism: Dendrolimus pini (assembly GCA_949752895.1). NCBI lineage: Eukaryota > Metazoa > Arthropoda > Insecta > Lepidoptera > Lasiocampidae > Dendrolimus > Dendrolimus pini. Next base: position 17,429,192 of record OX457141.1, on the reverse strand, counting down.
ACTACTCTAAAAAAATCCTTTAAGAGTCCGAGGTAAGGTTATTTCTGCTTTGCAACTTATTCAAACACTTTAGAAGCCACTTAATCATTACATAATTAAAAACTGTAATATTTGGACAAAACTGATATTGCGGGTACACTTATTTTAACTGAAATTCATTTATAAACAAATAAAGTATATCATTAAAACTGAAAAAAGACACATAATTTCATTTTTTTATCAAAGAAAGTTTTATTAAATAGCGTTTATGAAGGTCATTAAAGGCATTATAAATATAATTCTTCATATATATACACTAATACACATGAAGTATCAAATATGTGATAAATTATTTGCTCGGCATTTTGAATGATCATATCGATCAATTTGAGATTTAGAAAACAGTATTTCCAAGAATCCACGAATCACCTATCATAATCTTATCAATGAGTTTTAGTGCATCATAGTATGCATACGAGTTGTGTATGATATAGTACATATTACAATAATATATGATTCAAAATTTTCAAGCAAAGTATTTGTTATATAAGTATAAAGAAAATAAGGAGGTATTGATAATTATAATTGTATTTTGACCAATTTGAATAACATCTGAATAACAAATTCGAATTTATAAGCTATATAAATGTAGAATTTCATCAGGTTTCGTTCAGTACTTATTGCGTGAAAGGGTTAAAAACCCTTAAAATTCTCTCGTTTATTATATTTATTAAGAAAGAAAAGAAAGAAAGACACATTTAATTAAGGACAAATACAACATAGATTATTATCCAACAATAAATAACAGAAAGGGAATAAGTCCTAAAATTGGCCCTAGTCTCAGCATATGCTGACCAATTAAGACCAGCGCTATTCTTCCGCCTGGGACCAGCAAGTGATGTCACGAAGGACAATACAACACGCATAATATGTACAATGTAATTAAATAATGATAAAAAAACTATAACGTATTTAAAGACAGCTTTTAGGAACAAAATATTACAAATATTAATAAGAAGTAAGGTAACGACACGTAGAGAACACACACACAAATACGTACACTATAGGCGCGTTCCTTTAGTATCTCACAACGCCCAAAATGCTCCGTCTGCCGTTCCACTAGGCGACCGGGGTCGTTATTTTCATGGGGCGAAAACTTCACTAATGACGCCATGATTTTCGCTCACGCAGCGCTCACGACGACCCATGTCAAGAGTTGGGTCGAATAACAGTTCCACTTGAGTTTACGATTGTGACGCCGGCAAGCAAATGTAACGGGGAAAATCGCGGTCGTGAACGTGGTTGTGAGTCTCTAATGGAACGTAGCATATACGCTATTAATTCTTTTCACGTATTACGCGCGCTGAGAGAAGAATATTTAAAACTTTATTTATTTTATATCTAACAGCACGAACTTTCCTACTTTCCTGTACTTTTCAGCACTTCGAGGCCTGGATTTCTGTCCTAATCTTAGTGTTAATGCATGTTTAGTTTTAAAGCTATTTTATCGCTTTTTCCCTTATTCGTAGATTTGCAAGAAAACTTTTAAGCCTATACTTTTTCACTTGCATACTTCTTCGTGAGAGTAGTAGGTAATAATAAATTATTATCAACTGCTAAAAAATATTACTATATAACATCACATACATGTATTCTTAGCATTTTATCTACTTGTGTCACATTATTACAATTGAAAATCTAATTTTACAACGCCTTTACAAAAAAGGTGTACATCACACTTGTAAATGCCATTATAAATAATTAAATTTTTAAAAAGGCCTAGTCTTTTAAAAAGTATATGTGTGTGATAGATAAAATAGCCCATCATTCAGGTTTCCAAAAGTTTATTGTAAGCTTATACATTTTTAAATTAAACACAGCATTATTTCATTCATTGTCTAAAGAAAATTATTTATATATGAGTATCTTTCTAGATACGTGTCTCTTTTCCTCTTCTAAATGTCGCTCTTATTGTCTTATAGAGTATTAAATTGTATTTGTATGTATTACAGAGCAAAATGCTTCACAACGCCCTACTTCGGGGGATGCATGGAGTCTTTGTTCCTTCACGACGAGAAAGAACAGATAGATCAAATGATCGACTTCGTCGGTAAACGCTAACGCAAAACGCACACAGCCAACAAATGACGCCATATTGTCAAAAAAATACAAAAAAAACAACGCAACGGTAAAAACAAAATCCACCGCTTTGCCAACAACACAAAATAAAAAAAAGCAGAGAGAAAATGTGCAGGAACAATTTTTCGACATCTGCTTTCTATCCTCAACGTATTCTAGTCTATTAGCGACGTAAATTAATTTTATGTTCACACTAATTATAAAAACATGTATTTTAAGTGATTAAGGACATTTATATAATGTATTTTATTATGTGTTAAGCTTACGCGAGGTGATGGAGAGTAAACAATATTAAAGATACGTTACGCCTCCTAGGTAATTAAAAAACAACAAAAATGAGACAGGTCCCTTCTGGTGTCGATGCTGGTCATCTAATTTTTATTTTTATTAAAATTATTAATCTGTCTCACAAAAATCCGACTGAGATTATTATTTTTTTTGTAATTTTAATCGTGACGCATTCCAATCACAGTATTTTTAAAATTACTTACGCTTTTCAATTTTTACAATTCATTTTATTATTTGTCGTATTATTTACCGTGTATTATATAAAGAGCCTTATTATAGTCTGTAATTATGTCAATGTAAAATAGAACAAAGATGGTCTAATAATATTATTTGATCAATTAAAATAATTTTTATTTTCACTGACTGTTTAGTTTACTTGCAATTATTTTTAAATTTGACAAATGTGAATTTGATCCTTCTTGTAGATTATCATTATAATCTTTGTGTAAATAGTATTTCATTTTATGAATTATCTGAAATCACATTTATTTCATTATCATCATTAAAATCTTTACTTGTTTTACCACAATGCGAAATAATTAAGAACTATTTTTACAATTGTGTTCTTCTAATTTTTAAGCGAGTTTCATCTAAAGGTTGAATTTAAATAATTTAATTTTAGTTCATAAGTATTTAAAATGTTTTTTAACTTCCGACTATTTATTATTTGTTACTTTTTACTTATTTATTTTAATAATTAAAACTCGAAGTCTATACCAGTTTCTGACATGTATTCTTTAAACTAAAATTAAGTTGCGGTTCATACTTACTTTAAAAATATTAGTTCCGCTAAAAACAAACTCTTCTCTGTATCCGAATCTCAATTTTTTAGTTTCTTTTAGCGTTTCTTACATCACAATTAAACCTTTTTTTATCGATACAAAATTATTCACATCTTAATGTCTTTTGCATTAGTAATAACGTATACTCTGATATCATTAACATTTTACTAATATTTTAAATTTACAGCCTGCCTAGATTACTACAAGGCTATGCAACAATCGAATTTGTACATAAAGTCGTTCATTATACAGCCATCTGTTGCTGACTAGAGGTTATAAAATTTGCTCTGTAAACTATAATGTCATTTACAAAACTAATGCCATAGACATAATGATGACACATATACCATCGACAAAACCAAGGTTTTTATAGATTATTTTTTGACATAAAATTCAAAATGGTGCCAATGTCCCAAGACACTAGTATAATATAAATTATATTAAAATTAGCTAATTACAAAATCGTATGAGGCGAATACGCAATGGATATTTGTATAAAAAATTATATTAGTAAAAATATACTATCGTGTAATTATTTGTAGAAATTTTATAAAAACAGCTTAGAAACGCTACGGGTTCCATGAAATATATTTCATTTGAAAATCATTAATGTATTTCAATTTCTAACAATGTCCTACAACACTTATTTTAAGATTTCATAGACTCATTACCATTAAACTGTGACTGACTGCAGGCGGGTTTAAAACCCGCCAACCCACCTTAAAAAAAATATTGCAGAAGTTCAGCAGACAGGCAGACGGCCCATTTGATGGAAAGCGGTTACCATCGCCTATGGACATTTGCAACACCAAAAGTGCTACAAATGCGCTGCTGCTCTCTTAAGGGAGACTGGAACCTGGTCACTAATGCCGGAACACAACACAAGGTTGTTGTGGCGGCATACTCTAGACTAAGGGTGGCAGCCATCCAGTCGAGTAAATTCCCTACAATCTGGCTGTGGTTTGTTTAGTCGCCTCTTACGACAGGCCGCCCAGCCGCAGGAAATTGTATTCTTTCTTCGTTCCTGCACGGATAGAAATTAATGCAAGCGTGACAGACACCGCCTTTGTCCTTAAATTGGCGAGTCCAGTAGTGTGACAGGATTTCAAGTTTTTTAACGAATAAATCATTCAAAATATTGCATCAAATTATTCATATCAAGTTATAGTAAGTTTGTAGGCTTTTTTTAAAACCTTAAAGAAGCTTACAAACTACTCTAATCAATATTGTTACAAGTGCGAGGACTCGAACTAAAATGCCATTGGAATTATAATAGAGTTTATTAGAATTATACAAACACGTATAACACAAGTACGAATATAACTGAACACAACCAGTCCAAACGTAATGCACAATTCAATAACACGCGCAAAGTCCGTCACTAAATAGATTACCGAATGTACACACGTCTTGCGTCGCTTGTGGTTATCGCTTGACTGCCTCATCTCTCAATTGGGGCACTGCTTTATAGTGTACAAATGTTCGGCCGCGTGGACAGAATTTCCTAGAATCACACCTGGCTAATGACTACCATAAAATATTACAATATACAATAGGCTGTTTTTCTAACCACAAATTTTAAACACAAAGTAAACAAAAGAAGTCCAAATGCCGAAAATGTAATAAAATGTGTTTCTACAGGGCTGCAGGTGTAAGTTTGTCTTTGACGGTACCTAGGTCGTAACAATATGAATAAGACCGTTAGTAATTATATTCGCATTTGAAATTGAAGCCTTTAGGTTTACCTACACACTGTTATTAAAATGTTACTTGTTCCTTAAAATTGGTACTTAATAATTACGTGTCTTTTAACTATAACCACCAGAAGGGTAAAATGTGAAGAAAATTTCGCAATAAAATTTAATAACCTACTTATGAAATACCTACTTATTATATTTCATAACTTCAAGTAGCTAAGCGTCAAATATTCAGATAAGATTAACTTTTTAATGCTCTCTTAACTAGCCTTAACATCGACCATCGGCTATCTTGACAGATTTGACAAAACCATACCTGATAAAAAAAAAACAGCTAGAGTATTTCATTGATGACGTAAGGCCTAGTTCGATGATAAACTATTATTTTTTTATGTTGGCAGACGAATATACACATTATTATTTTTTTATGTTGGCAGACGAATATACACATTATTATTTTAACAAAGAACGGCAATGTAATAATACAATATGTGGGGAATTAATGTCCAGCTATAAAACCGACGCCAGGAAGAAGGGCATGCCCAAGGAATGCTAGCTTGATGTCTTGAAGGACGACATGCGTACTGTTACGCGCGAGCGGGGGTACGCACTTATGGATTGGAAGAAAACACCAGTTTTTAATTAAAAGCCTTTATTGACTCACACAGCCGCACGTAGTGCCTCTCTGCAGGGTTGCCCCTATACGCACGACCAACGATGCACAGTCCCGACGATAGTTGTCACACCCTCAATAGCGTCGCCGATATTGTGCGGCCACCTCCAATATTATCGCGGGTAGCTCGCTTCTGGTTCTTCTTTCGAACTACGCTACACACCTCCTTCGCGTATCTATCCACCAAACTTGTCACTAAATCCACCACTTAATCCGTCTCTGTACTCTATTAACCTTCTCTGATAACTCTTTAGTATCGCACTTGTCGTTTCACCGTCTTGGACTGAACTCAACTTTAAAACTGCCCGGTAGGCGCGCCTTACGCTGTTTATATACCCGGAAGAATTTTCTAGAACCCATCTATCTATCTCAGTCTCTTCCTTCCCGAACCTTCTGTTCGGGAACTTTCGTTTATACATCTATCCCTTTCTAACATCTATCTATCTCTGTCTTTTCTTTCCTAGTTCTTTCTAAAAGTTCTAAAACTGATTTACGCTGCTGGGCAGTTCCACCCTCGGTCGCCACAGTACCATTGGTCTCAAAACAAGACATGCTGAAATAAGGCGTCGTGAAGAAAAAGTAGGAAAGTTGACCCTAGGATTTAAAACGAACACACCTAAGCCTAAATCATCGACGTAAAGCCGCTAGTTTATCGGTATTCTATAGGATACACTTCGGAGAGTGCTACGGAATTTGATGAATTGGTTCCTGCCTCACCATTTGACGACCTGATAAGCAGACTTACGCGCTCACGCCACCGATATATGGTAGAAATACCAACAAAGCGGACGAAACGCTATGCTTCCACTTTCATCATACGCACCGCTCAAGAGTGGAGACTCTTTATCGGCATGTTTTTCCTAAAGAATACAATCTAGGTGTCTTCAAGTCTCGCGTGAACAGATATCTTCTAGGTAAGGGTGCTCCACCTTAGACTGCATTTCCACCTGACATCAGGCGTCACTGCTAGTCAAACACGGACTTATTAATAAATAAAAAAATCACCGAATGCAACTGGGATATAACGCTCATATGATGATGAAATTTCCAAGCTACGCAAGTTACCGATATTACAGACAATTCTGGGGTTATAAAAGGATCACACACTAGACTATTAGAAAAATTCCGTCGTTTATATACTCCGAACTAAAAATCGTTTAGGTGGCAGCACTGGTTGAACGTACAGTCAATTCAAGGTCATGGCCCGTTTTGACAGTAAACATGCAGGATATCGTATTTGAATAATACATAAACTACATAGAATATTTTTGTATGTTTCTTAAACAACATCATTAGTTTTGTTTTTGGGTACGGTGGGGCAATTTTAGGCATTATCATTTTCTTATGTTATGGGTTAATATATAACGAAAAACTCCTGGGCTGATTTCAGACGCCCAGATTATAGTTGATATCGAGAAGTTCCTTTACAATATTTACCATGCCAAGAATTGGACTCAGGACCTTTGCGCCGCAGTGAGCTGGGAGTACTAAGGCTTAGAACATACCACTACAGATGCCCTCATAAATCTGTAGGAACGTAGAACTAAACATATAAAAAAATTAGAGAAATAGAAAGTAATACCAGTGATAGATAATACGCAACTTGTATCTGAATCAAAGGTTCAGATTTTGAACAGAATATTTTAGATATAAAAATGAGGGTATATAGTAAAATTAACGGAGCGATGTATTACCTACTAATTCTAGACATTAATCGGATTCATTGATCAAAATATTGAAATTAAAGTACAATTTAAAGTAGGTTTGTTATATATTATACTCAATAATATGAAATTTTATAAATGTAAGTATTAAATACTGGAAGAAATTTAAATAAAAACAGCAAGTAACTTCTAGTGTAATTTATTCCAAAATAATCTTTATAAATAACAAAAATAACGCACTTGTGCGCATCACAGTCTTAGGCTCATAACATAGATGGAACGGCAGTTAGTCGTGCGAATCGAAGCTTAGAAGTATCTGACGGAAATCTTATGACTCAATGGCGCTGTAATCAATATAAAACAAACGTAAATTACTTTTTTAAACATCTAAAAAGCAACAAATACATCATTATCAATTTGTAATTTGTTAACGATATATTATTACGCATTGAAAATATTGTATCGGATATGGGGTGCCTCAGGGTGCCGTCTTGAGACCATTTGTTTTTATCATATATTTAATTTAGTCATACATCATCTAATTAATTATTTAAGTCATTAATATCGATGATAACCATATTTGCAATACACATTACCCTCCCCAAATTAAAAGACATATGAAAGAATATAAATCGTAAACTATGCCATATATTTTAGTTTAAAACCTCCAAACCATTAAGCGAGTTGTTACTTATCCCCAGCGCCATATACTTAAAGCAAATAATACTTCAAACCAACATAGTAAAACATCGAGATGATAAGAATCTTTTCGGCAATATGTTGACATAGACTCTACAATTTAATATATTATATAAGTTTGACTCGAGACTAATTGTAGTTCTAACTGCTGCAATCAAAGTTGGATGGTCATGATATACCGCTAGCACATCACGACATTTTTAATGGCATAAATTAAGAGAATTTCCTTACGATAAAACTATACTGTGAATTTAAATGAAAATATTACGAATGATTCCCAGATTTTTATTATAATCGGCAGACAAACATACATATTGTATATCTCTAAATTAAGCAAGTAATGCCTGCGTTATGGGTAATATACAAAGAATTACTCTGGGGCCGATTCCCAGACACCGAAATTTACCCACCAGGTATCGATCCCGGAACCTCTGCCTTGCAAGGAAGTAAGCCGGGGAAGGACTTAGCCCGCTCAACCACAGAGGCCGTCTACTATATATATATAAAAATAATTCATATGAAAAAACAGTTCTTATTTTTACATATGAAAACTTGTTTCAATACTTTTATTAATGAAATTTATAGACAAATTTGTCATAAGTAAATTATATCAATTTATATCTTCAAAATTGTGACAATGCACGAGCGATATAGTGAATTCCATTTAGGCTCCTTGAAATCTCATGTTACGAAAACGTCAATTTCTCTATTATAAATCGTTACTTAAGTTAACCGCCCTACCCTGAGTACGGCAGTAATACCTTAAAAGCACGTATACATTATTCTCACATTCAAAGTTTACTCAAATTCATTTAAAAATAATAAAACATTAATTACTCTACAATAATATGTCAAATTGAAAGCTACAAATTTGCGGTAAATTATATGTTTGAATAATCTTCATAAAAATAAAATGAAAGAAAAAGAAATGAAAAGAATAACGTTATTACATTTTGTATTAGTAAATATTTTTTTATTATAAATTAATAAAGAAAACCGTCTTATTACATACAATCACACATCAATAGAAAACATCGAAGAAGAACACTTGGAATGCCAAACAGCCAGTAGAGAACGAAACTAAGGTCCCTAAATATTACATATGAATTATTGACCAGTGGGAGGGAGCCCTGATTGATTATTTTTTTTAAAGCATAGAAAATAACTGGACTAGACTATATAAACGGTGGAGAACGCAATGCAATTATATTTTAGATTCTGTCTGTTTGTTCGGGATTCACGTAAAAACTACTGGCCCGATTTCGATGCGGACTACGCTAATCGCCAGCTAATTCTTAAACTTGAAATCTGCGCTACTTCTTATTCTGAGAATCCCGCGAGAATATTTTTGGGAATGATTAAAAATGGCCACTTTCATGTAATAAAATGAGTGATCATTTTTATCCCGGGATTCCCGGGGGAATTTCCCGAGAGTGGTTCCAAGTTGTTCGGAGGCATAAAAATTAACTTATTCCGACAGTTTTCACTATAACTATAGCTTACATCGTTTTTTTAAATGCTGCGGTATTTTGTGCCCTGGGAATACCGCGGGAATTTAGTTATTTATATTTTTTCAACCATCACTCAAAAATTTAAAGTCTAGATTGTTGTAATTTAACTTTCATATCTAAGCATAAAGAAGACAGTATCTGATATATATATAAATGTTGACAGATGTACCGAATATAAAACAAAAATTAATAGGTACTATTGACATCTAACGAAATCAAAAGTGAATTAACAAAACACTTAGAGTATACAGTATGTGCAAAATATAAATGCGATTCGACTGAAGGTAGCTACGAGTTTACGCAGCTCTCGAGTGTTAACATATACCTAGACAGAGTGTAGTGCGAAAGAGATGGCATACAAGTTCGACTAGTGAAGAGCGAGAGCGCCACATTCTATTCATTACCTCGTGGACCTTAAAATTGTGTTCTGCGTATGAATTGTACAAACTTCAAGTACGTAATTAAGTTTTACTCTTACCTAAACTGCAATTGTCATTCCTGGTATTCATCTCCATGTTAAAAAAAAACACTTTAAATGTCATAAACTTACGTATAATCATTGGACCTTAGAAAAATAATTTATAAATACATCAATATGTCTTTGTTACTTTAGTTGTTCAATATATTTTAAATAATAAGAACACGCATTTTTTTTGATATCATAAAGATTTAAGGCAAATGTAACACTATCCAAAATATTATAATATTACACAAACAGCATTTATAAATCAAAATTTCGCGCAATAACTTTTCACTTGTAGTATGTATATATATATATATATATATATATATATATATATATATGTGTGTGTGTGTGTGTGTGTGTGTGTGTGTGTGTTGTGTGTGTATCATTTAACAATTTTACTAATAATTATTTAATGTAATATTCACGCAATGTCCCAATAATTCAAAAGAATATAGACCTGAATCAAATGGAAAAAATAAATGCTCTACATTAAATACTGATAATAATGATGTATTAAGCTGGGAACACACAATAAAAACGTAGACTTGGCTTCATGACAATAGCCTGTGCCAATAAATTTGCATAGCACCTCGCTCCAGCATTTTATACTATCTTCTGTAATGCGTTTTATTTCATCAAACATATAAGGAATTTACGAAAAAGTGTTGAAGTATGAATTTTTAGTATCCTGTCATTATTACAATAATATTACAGATATTATGTTACATGATAATGTCTTTGTGTCATTGAGTATGCACTATTTGCTACAGCTCTATTGATTCTTCTAAAAGTAATTGTATAACATACTTCTGTATTTATTTTAAAAAAAAGCCTGATATAATTAATTATGAAGTAAAAGGATTTTTAACTAAACTTGTTGCTGGCGAGTTTCTTAACGCTTCTTCTCCTCAAACAGCGATCACACGTGGCATGAACATAGAAACCAGACTCAATTTTTAACTTATATGTTTGACCTTCAAAAACGATCTACTGCTTGAATAAAACTTTAGAATTTGAATTTAAATTAACATTAAAGAACTAACTTTTTTATTAATTTAATAAGTTTTATATTCTATTATTTTAGTATATATTTATTTTATTTGTATTTGTCCTATAAAAATACACGATATGTCATGATTATCATGGAAGCAAAACGCATGTATATCCCCAGGTTTATAACTAAATTAGTCATATCCTGATTAAAACTACGTTTTAACGATTTTGAACACAACATCTTGTTTGATTCCTATAATCTTCCCTGATCACGGCTACTTAAAAATAGTCGAAACATCGAAATAAAAATCAAATAAAATGACGCGCTTAAGGCCGTTAAAACGTACTTTTATTCACGTGTATTAGTCGTGAAAACTAAAGAAAATGCTATTTAAATTATTTTCGAAGCACAATCTAACGAGTTGCGAATATTTTTAATTAGGAAATTCCATTAAAAAATATTCCCTTTCATACAGAAAAATTAGCAAAAAAATTAAAAATAAATAAATATCAAACAACAAGGAAGAGGTTCTACAAATGGCACTAAAATGGAAAAATCGTCAAATTATCAACACAAATTATAACAAGTTTAATTACAAGGAAAACTTAATTACTATAAAAATATCGACGGGTGAAAGGCTATTTGTTAGCTACACTTGGTAAATTTTTCAGGAGACAAATTTTAAAGTATTAATTAACTTTGCACTTGGACAGATCAGCTTGGGTCAAGTTGACCGGGATCTTGCTTCTTCAAGAGTATTTTCTGTAAAGACAATTTTACATGCTTATTATTATATTATATATGAAATCCCTTAAGATTGTGTTCGCCTTAGTTTTTGAAGGCATTCTTGGATTTTTAAGTTAATTTAATTTTTCTTTAATTCAATCAACGTTTAATAAGGTTAATAGTTACAATACTATATTTGAAAAAGAAAAAATATGCATAATTGGGAACCAGATTATTTTGCATATTTCTCTCATTTAGGCTAATGTGCACCGAAATTTACCCGACGGTTAACCAAAAATAATCACTGTTTTTCCATACATTTTTGGCGATTATTTTATTTTAACCACCGGTTAAAAGTCGGTGCACGCCAGCCTTAGTCTTTTTTTATATACATTAGTGTGGTATTGATATATCAATAAAATAATAATTGTATACAATTAGTTGGTATAGTAATTATTATTATTTGTTTTTTATGACCTTTTTCGAGTTACCATGTACCATCATGCATACTCTGATATGTAAATACTCATGTTTAAGAAATAAATAAACTTTGACTTTCCGTAAGATGAAAAAAGGCCAACATGTTAGGTCCATCACAAAATGACGCTTAAAACAAATAACCTTTCAACCATCGATATTATTTTAAATATTACATATTCGATTTGTAACGAAAATCATTGGCATGTATACACTGGAATATATAAAAGATTATTTTCTTGTAAAATATCTTTCTTTCTATCACCAGAGCTGTAGGAACTTCAAGTTTATGGTTTGTCTTAAGGATGATAATTTTGACAGCTAGCTGCTACTGCTACTAACTAAAAATATATTACAGGCAATGTTATAATTCATGGATGGTGTCGCTCATTTAGTGAAGTGTCACGCAAGCGAACAATCAAAGACTATCGAAATTTGGCTTTGAAATAATATAGATAGAACATACATATAAAAGGGGAAATTTACGTAAATACAATATTTTTCGTAAATACTATAAAAATAGTTTGGTTTCGTAATATAATCTGACCATACAGCATAACCATGCCACTATCGATTCCAGGTTCTATGAGAATAATATTCGATAATCGGATAGGTTCATTAACGATAAACTACCTAGTCTCTAGTGTGAGCTGTCAAAATTATCATCCTGGATTTGACAGTGCATAAGAACGGACATTTGGTAGCAATTTGAAGACACATACTCTAAACTCCAAACTTAACAGACATAAATACCGTCTTGATAAAATATGAGTAGGTATTTTCGGCATTGAGTTTATGCTCGATTCGCACTATGCCGTTCACGGTTCAATCTCGTTCCGGTCTCGGTCCGATCAATGGCCGGTTCCTATATTTTACTATTCATTCACCTGCCCTACCATCGGTATTATTTTGACATTACTTGTATAGGGCTTATGCCAAATTTTAACCGATAGTAAGGCAAATAAACGGTCGGTAAAACTCACAACAGGGTTCAATCTTGCTTAGATCTCGATCCAATCAAATCTCGCTGTGTCTACACTAGTAATTTGAAGTTGAAAAAAAAATTGACTCGCTTTAGTCATTTTTTGCTTCGCTACCGTCAAAAATTGAATATTAAGCAAAAACACAGCTTTTTTAAAATCATCCTGAGGTGAAATGAAAGGAATGAGATATTAAATAATCTTTTCGAGAAACCGGTACCGGCGGGATATAAGACCGGAACTAGAGCGACACTATTGTGAGAATTCTGATTCTTTCTTCTTTAAGAATATTTGACCGGACCGGAAACGGAGCGAGACCGGCACGAGATTAAATCGTGAACGGTATCATAGTGCGAATCGAGCCTACGAGGTTTTCCTGACATTCTCTACCGAGTTCATCTTCTATCGCAGTTCTGCGGCCCTAAAACCTAAGAGACTAAAGCGTCCGCTTTCGCAGTTCATATTAGAAATATAATAAGTAACAAAATAAAGTGGAACTTTATGCCATGTCTTACAACTACCAATTTAGCTGGACTAGTGTCAATTTTACTAGGCAATTCTCCATAGGCAACCGCTTTAGACCCTCCGATTTATTATTGATTGTAGAACATGAACGTATCTGTATATTATCAAACTTCTTATTGCGGTAAAAAATAAAATGCGTCGGTGTAAATCTATTCTGTTTCTATACACATCAACGTTTTTATGTATAACGTTAATAAACTCCAACACAGTTAGATCGACCAACAAAAAAGCTGGCATTTGTACGCTAACATTAACTCGCCAGTAGATGGCACTGTAGCACTTCCACTTTAATAACTAATGGCCAGAAAATATTCTTGCGCCACCCATTCTGCTATAATTCATTACAAAAAACTACTCATTTGAAATATATTTTATAGAGATAGAATAAATATACACTGACAGGACAACGTCTACAAAGTTCTGTTAGTATCTATATAAGGAATAAAAATATCCTAATATATATATATTTTTTAACCTAATATTTCAGTTTACGTTGTTATCAATCAGGTACGATGTTATTCTACAACCATGAACTACAATAAAACACCAAAAGTAATGTCGATAAAACAGCAAAAGTTATGTCGGTAAAACAGCAAAACCTACTTACTGTAGACAATATATAAAATAAATGATTCAACCAACATGCCTCCTTTCAGAAGTCGTCTAGGCAGAAGTCGAAATGATCGTCGAGCATTTTATAATCGTCGCAGGTGAACCTCATACATTTCGGACACGTGTATATCTGAAATTATAAAAAGCAAGATTAAGTGAAAATATATTTATACTAAAACATGGAAGGAGAATATTAGAATTGACAACCACTTTACAAAAAATATAACTGAAAAAAAATCTTCATTATTAAGGGGGCTCTACAAATAATTTTTCTGTTGCCTTTTCAGACAAATACTTTTAAAGACTAAGTAAAATATTTAAAGACATAGATAAGTCTCTTTTCTATCCAAATGTTAATCGCTTTGATTTTACTTTTTTTCTGCGAGAAACGGGCAAACAGGCAGACGACCCACGTAATAGAAATTGGTTACCGTCGCCTATATACACGCACCACCAGGGGCGAAGTCCACGCGTTACCAGCCTTAGGGTGCCTTTCCACCAGAGATGTGCTATGCAGCTATATTGCGAGAATGTAAAAATTACGAATGTAACTATGCTATGTAGCGGAGCGAGTAGGATGTGCTATGAAAATGTGCCGCGACAAGGTAGCTGAGCAAGGAAGATAGTATCTTCTTTATCCAGTTACGAATATCCACTTGCCGTTGCAAGTGGATATTCTACTACTAGCTATGGATCGTTATCCATAGCTAGCACTTGCATCCTGCCATATAAACGTAGCTTTGTTGAATCAGTTTCCACCAATGCTATGCTGTGTGGACCTATGAATATGATTGATGTATATCGAACGCATCCATAGCAAAGTTGCATAGCACATCTTTGGCGGAAAGGCACCGCTAAGGTATGGGGATCTAACAAAGAAGATGAGATAGGACAATGTAATAGGAAAATGGGATATTCAACGAAATAGGGGGTCGAATTCCTTGTTGTTCCCAAAATTATGTTAAAAATTAAATAATTTAGACACCGGAAAGAAATCAGAGAATAACACTAATATGTTCTGAACTAATAGCAGGTTAGTGAAAATAAGTCTTAAGGAACAAAATAGCACAAACATCATGCAATATTTTTGAAATATACATTTATGTACGTACATGCTACATATATATAAACAAACAGTAGCTGTGGTTTTATAGATATGGAATATCACAAGTTTTAATAGAAGCTGCTGTTATTAGCCCTAGATATTAAGTACTTAACTTTTTGTTTTATACAATTATAGTATGTTATGTTGATTTTTTAACAACTATTTTTATTAAAAAACTTCTATAACAATTCGATCAATCTATTACATCACCATTTCATTATGAGATGGACGTAATTGGTCTATCGTGTTTACCGATTTGCTCTTGAAAACTATTGTATTCAGGTTCATAAAAACAATGTTGTTTGGTGTCAATCAAAGACCTGCAGCTATACCTACTAATGGCGGCTTGTAACAAGTTGTGAATAAACTAAATAGGTCTTGGATTAACGATCATGCTACCAGGCCATACAATCTTTTAAAAATAATCTAAAATAATTTCGTGAACAGATAAGAATGCAGGAGTTTTTGGCGGGATCTGAACGGCGTATTGTGCTGTGCGGTTTTATTTTCTAAAAATGTGGAATTGGGGACTATGATGATTGTTGGCCCTCCAGAACAATAATTGGCACCTTATTATTATATGAAAACATTAAGAAATCTTAATTGTTTTTATTATTTTGAAGCCATACAATGATAATAATAATGTTACGACCTAGGCGCCGACAAAGACAAATTCACACCTGCAGCCCTGTAGAAACACATTTTAATACTTTTCGGTATATAGACTTCGTTTATTTTGTGTTTAAAATTTGTGATTAAAAAACAGCCCATTGTGTATTGTATGTAAACTTTTACGGCCTATTGTTGTATTGTGATCACTGCCAGGTGTCTCGAATTTTAAAGTACAAACTGGGCAGACATATTGCATCTGTGCAGTATAAATAAATGCCCCAATAGAGAGATCGGCAGTCAAGCGATAACCACTAGCGAAGCAAGACTTGTGTACATCTATTTATTTAGTGACGGACTTTGTGCGTGTGATTGAATCGTGCGGACTGGACGGACGTTTGGACTGGTTATGTTCAGTTATATATTTGTACCTGTGTTATACGTGTTTGTACAGTTCTAATAAACTCAATAGTAATTATAGCGGCATTTTAATTCGAGTTCTGCAACTCGTAACAATAACAATCTTGTATGACTAGAATATAGGAAGGGTTAAGATTATTTAATATCCTAAATAAATTGTCTTCGAGATAACAATAGTATATTTTACTCGGACTTTAAGAGTAGCAGTAGTTGTACGATATAAATAGTTTTGAGTAGTAGTTAAGTGTTTTTGTGAGAAATGTGAAAAAAAATCCATTAATTGCCGTCAGTCAAAGACCTACAATTTGGCTGAGCTTTACTGAAGCCTCAATACAACAGGGTGTATAGACCTTTGATTGCTATTGTAGTGAATTGCTCTACTACTACTTACGACGGTAGCCCGGCTTCTGAGGTTACCAGTTATGAGTTCAATAACAATTGATTCCATAAAGTTATGTAATAGATAAACTAAGGTAAACTGTTAACCTACAACTAGTACCAAAACTCGCCACTAGATGGATCTATTTAAGAAGGAACATCTAATATATTATATATATTTTGATGTAAATATATATAATCTATTATATATATTTTGATGTAAATATTTTAGTTTGATGTAAATATATATAATATATATTTACATCAAACAAAAACGTCAACAACAAAACGTCAAACAAAAAATATGGAATAGATACACACCTAATATTGGTCAATTAAGTTGAACCTTTTTTTTGACCAGGGGAAATCCGATTAAGGACTAAGCCGCGACAAGGGCAGAACCTTGGGGGGATAATTCGCGACCTAGTGTGGGATTCGCCAGATCGAGGGTGGCTTTAGCATGCCCAGTCCGAACTGGTGCCATGCTATTGCCACTCCCCAGTTAGGGATACCCACTAAAACCCCTGGGTGTTCCGTCCTTCGCCTTATGCCAGGGCTACGGGTATATGACCTAGCCTCTCCGCAGACCTGGCAGCCGTGGGCCTCGCAAGGCCACTTCCACTGCCGGGGGACTTCCTTTTAATCCCACGGCATCTTCAAGCGGAACACTCGCGCTCTCATCTCGACGGCATGTGCAGGTGAGTGAGAACCCCTATACCCCAAAGTTAAGTTGAACCTAGTTTAACTATCGCACGATGGTGTGTTCAAAACAAACAGACAGCAGAAAACTACAGTGAAAAGTACCTTAGATACCGGGCATAAGAGAGCAAAGTGAAGCAGGTAATGATTAATAAAAGAAAAACAAATTCATATTGCCACAAGTCGATTAATAAAAATTAGTACACACAGTTAATTAAGAGATGTTCAGAACAAAAATCACACCACACTAATTTTAAAACAAAGTCTTACCAAAAACGATGATTTTTACTAAATTTTTGATTTAAATATCAACTATTCGGTTATATTGAATCAACAAAAATTTGATCAATAAATTGGTATTGTATTTCAATAAATTAATTTATTCATAAATTAAAACAATATGATATAACAAATGCAAATGGCAAAATTGTAAACAATCTAAAACCTAATCATTGATTGCTAATAAATTAGAAATCTTATACAAATATATTATAAAGCTGAAGAGTTTGATTGTTTGTTTGATTGAACGAGCTAAACTCAGGAACTACTGGTCTGATTTAAAAATTCAGTGTTAGATAGCCCATAAAACCAATAGGAGCGGAACACCAATGACGAATGTTTGAAAATCGGGGGGGTTTTTTTAACTATTCCACGCGAACGAAGTCGCGAGCAGAAGCTAGTATAACTATAAATAGCATATGCCAGAGAAACTTCGTTCGCGTTGGCATGACGTGTTTTTAGTGAGTTGCAATGGCAACACTACAAGACGTTGAGTGCAGGGTCACGTTATTGGTTATATTCGTCTATCCCATGGAAACGATGTGATTTATCGGGATAAAAAGTATACCAAGTGTTGACCCGGGATAGAAGCTAGCTCTGTGTCGATTTTCATTGAAACCCGAGTTTTCACGTGATGCTCTAACAGACAGACTGGTGCCGGGTGGTAGGGTATTTGCACGTCTGGATGGTTACCACCCCTGGTATAGGGTATGCCGCCATAAAAACCTTGAGTTGTGTTCCACACTGTTCCATTAGTGCCCAGGATCCATTCTCCCTTTAGAGAGCGACAGCACATTGGGAGCACCTTTGTTACAGTTACAAATGTCCATAGGCGATGGTAACCGCTTTCCATCAGGTGGGCCGTCCGTCTGTCTGCTGAACTCACTCACTAAAAAAGACAAAATTCTAAAATTTGCATTTCAGGAATCTGCTGATCCGAACTAGCCCCCCTGATTATTTTCACTCATTTAAATGCCTTGTACAAACTCGAACCCTTTACAAATCTATTATCAAATTAAGCAAACTATCCTAAACACGCATCAACATGATGTTGCAGTAATATAAAAGTTCTAAAAGGTCTATCGCAAACTGGGCAATCGAAGCGTAGTGGCGGTGGTGTGGTTTCCTTCTCAGCAAAAACTGGTGTGTCGGAGGCCTTATTCTCTTCGCTATCTTCAAGTTTCTTCTTTTTACGAACCTTTTCAATATATCAGTTTTTAAGGTAACGATTATTTTGATTAAAAATTATATAAAATAATCAATAATAAAAATACCTAGTAGCTAAGTGGCTTATGCTCGAATCCTGGACCCCAAGTCTATAACTCAATTGGCAATCGAATGGAATTGGAATAATAACTTGATGGTTTTGGTAGTCCGCTAAATATTGAATTAATATTGATTTGACCGCGACTGATTTAGTTTGAATTTGAGAGACTACGGATATTTGATCATCAGTCATTCGAATGCATCTTGACTCTCACTTGTATAGAATTTTTTTTTAAAGTTATAGACTCGGAGGCCTGGCCGGCAGGTTTGCAACATTTAAGCAATTTTCTCATCTAATTAATGTGCACATTGTTATGTATTTTCACTGCAGAGGAAAACTATTATGATGAAACCTGTACAACGACATAAGCGATGTGTGAAACCTGCCTATCCATCTCGGACAAGTGTGGCAGGTACACTGTCCATTCTGTTCTAAAAACCAGGACCCCAGTAATAATAATAATAATATAAACTTTTTTTTAATTGTATAGTTTTATATCTGCTAACGCCATCTCGTAATTTTAAGTCACTCCCCTTAAAATATTTTAAAATAAAAGTAGCAGAGTGGCTGATACGCATGGCATTTTATACTACCGATGAATATTTTAATTTTAAATAGACCAGTAACAATAACTTAATTAATTGACTAAATTATATAAAATTGTTAATGACACTATTTTTAAATTAATTGTTTCTATAAATAATACTTATACTTACTAAAAGAGACATAATTGTATAGTTAATATTTGTTTAAATTGTAACTAGGATCATCATAATCAATAATTAATAAATTATATTAATAATCATAAAATCTGTGTAGTCGTAAGGACAACAAACGGCTTGTAACCGAAACTACAAAAAGTTTGTATGCCTGCCAAGGCGAAACATGTAACTGAAGACTTAGCATAACATCTGCAAAATTGTCCATGTTTCAAACAAATAAAT
Organism: Dendrolimus pini; assembly: GCA_949752895.1. Classification (NCBI taxonomy): domain Eukaryota; kingdom Metazoa; phylum Arthropoda; class Insecta; order Lepidoptera; family Lasiocampidae; genus Dendrolimus; species Dendrolimus pini. Next base: position 17,409,279 of record OX457141.1, on the reverse strand, counting down.
TACTTTGACTTTGACTTTGACTTTCGTATGCTTATATTATTGCGTTGATGCCAATGGATGATAACCCACTGGTACATTATATTTTTGTCAGATGACGTTATATGACACCATCCGAAAACCGACGAGTGAATACCATAAAGCCGGCATCAGCTCCCAACCTGGGGTCAATTATTAATTAACCTCTTTGAGGGACCAAATTTAATATTATTTTTGTCCACAAGCTGCCATCAAAATTGCCGCGCCAAAATCAAGAAAATTATATCGTCTCTTTTATTCTAATACAAATTCTATGTAGTTGGAAGGAGAAAGAATCAGTTCAACGTTCGTTTCAATTATCTATATATTAAGATATAGATAATTGAAACGAACTGTCACAGTTCAGGCAACAAACGCCAGCAAATAGTACTTTGTCTTGAAGGGGTCGCAAGACTCTGACAACAACAAGACAATGGAATAAGATATTATATTAGGTACTCAATCGAAATTCCAAAAATGTAGCCATCCGGCTAATGGTAGTTCATTAGCCGGTTTAAAAAATCCACTGAATGGCGATTTGGCTAATGGATGAATAATAATACGCGAACCGACGGCTGACTTCTAAACTGGCAACATAGCCGTGGCTATCTTGTGAACAACCGCCAATTAGCTGGATTGTACAATAACTATAGTTTCCAGTACATATCGAGGCCTTCATAACATATAGGCGTATGCGCAAAATGCCATTTTTTTGTTGTTACTAAAATCTGTGCATGTTACAATTTCGAAAGTCTTACCAGTATGCAAGTGTACCTAAAAAGTAGGGTATTCCAAATTCCAGCTTTATACAATTAACTAGTTTTGTTTTATTCACAATTTTGTCCTTTGTGTAAAATTGCACTTTTGTGTGTACGCCCATTTGTTATGAAGCCTTCGATATCTTCAGCGGTCGACGAAATAGGAGAGATCACTTTGAGCATTGACCATAGATATAATGATGCGATTTATCGACATATTATAGACAGCATTACCTTTTTGTCCCTTTACTCGAAGGGGATAAAACCTTATACTTCGACAAAAAAAAAATAATTTTGAATTGTGGGTAGGCCAAGGTAATCCGTTCATCAGTCGTGCCGGGAACTATACCCACTTCTAGAATAGAGTAATATAAATTATGAGCAACTCACCACATTGGCAGTCGTGTTCGAGTGTCTGGCTGGAGCGGACGTCTGTCTCGCGGGCGTCGCAGCCTTCGATTGTGTGCTTGGACGGTGCGACGATTTGCGTAATTCTTCCAACTGAAAATAAATTAATTAATAAAAGAAACCTATACAATTCTAAACATGTCTTGTCAGTACATTGAAGATATTTAAAAAAAACATAATATAGTAATTTAAAAAAATACAAAAATGGCTTATTTAATATATCGCACCCTTAGAACAATAGAGAACTTATTACATATATCAATTTTATGCCTTATGCGCTAGATATTAAAATCCATTTACTCAAAATTTTAATTTAGGTCTGTAGAACGTTAAGCGTGCGAATATGTAAAATATGTTAGTATCACAAATATATAAATAAGTCAGTGATTAAAATTATTCATAGATGAAGTGGACTTTTGTAATAAATCGAGTCGGTAACGCATTAGTACATTACTAATTGATCCGTCATCGAGCTGTCAAATGTAAAATAATGCTTGGAAAGCATATAAGGTGCTCGTATTTTTCAAAAAGGTTTTTAAATACAAGCTTTTGAGATCCTGCATATCATGTAGCAGCAGAGTGCTAGCCAAGACAAGTAAAACGAGCCCAAACACGACGGGTCTATCTTGTTTAGTACAGGGGTTCCTATGGCCACCTTCCGACTCCATCATCAGATCAGCTCCACCATATTATTGCATTGTCACGCGATATACATATGCGTGCAAAATTTTAGCTCAATCGGAAACCAGGAAGTTGGTCAAATTTAACTTGAAAGATTCCACCCGAACCTACTTACATACATACATACATAGGTACATCCATTGCAAGCTTAAAATAAAGCTTGTAAAATACTACACGCACCTGGTTCGTCAACTCTTGGTTACGTCGTTGGGTTTGTCTCAGATCTGTGAGAATATTTTCCTTCTCACACGCCATTTTCTCTCTCGATTCGCGTTCAGCTTCAAAATCACTCCTAAAATAGGGAAAAAAGTCTCGTATAGTATTCTCGTAAGTTTCCACGACTAGTGCACATAATTAAAATTACGTATTACGTATTTTTATTTCGACGGTTCGGCCACTTTTCAGTAGCCATCTTCCGTGATACCCTTAAACCGCAGTTTTAATTGTTTTAAATATATTACATCCGTGCGGGATTAGAGAAAAAATACATATACATAATATATCCTGTCGTAAGAAGCAACAAAACAATAAACAGCCAGGTGGCAGGGTATTAGATCTCTCTCTCTCTCTCTCTCTCTCTCTTTTATATATATATATATATATATATATATATATATATATATATATGTCGCAGAACGGCCTCGTTCTCACGACATCTTTAGTTATTTCAGGTTTAGTAGGCGTCATCAGGATAAAATGCGAGCATAAAACACAATAGCCACGGTTTGTACACTTTTAATTTAGATTTGATCAACATTATGACATAGTTTAGACCGAGCAGCGGGTTCAGGGCACCCGCTCATACTTCCAGCTTCAATACTTTCTTTAAAATACTCCATGGTCCAACTCGACCTGTTGGCACCAACCAAATGCGCCACAAAAACTCCTCAGTCTACCCAAGTAGATATTACTCAAAGTATAGAGGGCGCTGACCCCGCACCGCCATATGCTCTGCTCTGATTGGTCGTTTATTAAATTACAATATTCATAACTTTTATTAGGTTAGAACGATCTTTAAGTTATAGAAACATTCAACAAATCAAATTAAATTACATTAAGAATTTTAGAAGTAATTAAAATGTAAACAAATGATATTGTGCGTTATACATCCAGTCAACGAACGATACGTCCAATTAAAGCTTCCCTCCGACATATATATAATAAAACTGTATGAATTTCTGTACAATGAAAAAAAATGCTAAATCTGTGTCAGGGGGATGGGATACTTTTGATCCCGAAGAATTAAAGAGTTCCCGTGGGATAGTTAAAAAAACTTAAATTACAATAAAATAATGTATACATTAAAAAACAATTAGGTTATATTTCATCACGCTGAGACCAATATGAGCGGAGCACGAATTAAGAATGTTTTAAAGTCGGAAGGGTTGTTTTTAAGTATTCCACGCGGACAAAGTCGCGGGCAAAAGCTAGTATAGTATAATAATAATAATAATTTATAGAGTATACTTTTATAAAAAGTATTTTTATAAAAGAATAATGTTATTTATTTTTTTATAAAAAAATGTCTATATTTTTTTTTTATATAAAACTTTTGAAAATATATAAATAATAATAATAATAATAATATCGGCATTTGTCTGCCGATATTATTATTATTACACACATTGTATATCCCCAAATTAAGCAAGTTACGCTTGTTTTATGGGTAATATACAACGGACCACTCTGGGGCCGATCATGAAACATTTTTAAACATATTGTGTAGCAAACCATGCCCATGCTTTTGTGCCATATTAATTCTCTTTCTCTCTTCATCCCAATGTTGTCTGGAAGCCATCGCTGGCAGCGATAAGAGATATAGAGAAGATTTGTACTTAATTCTAAGATGTTTTTGTGTATTATTTCATCAATTGTATGGTACAATAAAGCATATTCTATTCTATTGGTCTGTCCGTATGGCTACCACCCCTAATGTAGAGTATGCCGCCATAACAACCCTGAGTTGTGTTCCGGCATTAGTGTCCAGCTTCCAGTCTCCCTTAAGAGAGCAGCAGCGCATTTGTAGCACCTTTGGTGTTGCAAATGTCCGTATACGATAGCAACCGCTTTCCATCAGGTGGGCCGTCTGTCTGTCCCCTGAACTCATGAAATAAAAAAGCTTAACCATTCAAGTGATTATGACTCACTTATACAACTCGAGCTGTGCCTTCAAAACCTCCCTGTCCTCCTTGTCGGCCTTCAGTCTGTTGAGTTCCGCCTCCATCAGCTGCAACTCCTGGCCGCGGGCCACCAATGCACCTGTCAAGGCTTCCACATTCAACGGACTCTGCTGTTTCTGTAATAAATAATCTCGATTAAAAAAACGATTTATTTATTTATTTATTATGGACCATCAACAGGAGAGATATCAAAAACATCAGACTTAAATCTAAACAATGCTCATGCTAAATATACTCCCTATTATAGGTGGTCACATCACGCATTATGTCATATTTTACAAAATGTCAAATAAAAAGTTAAATTTGGATAATTAACATGTTATAAGATATTAATTAAACTTTAAAGGATAAAATAATAACATTAAAAAAAAGCAGAAGCCAAAAATAGCGATAATTAGACATACTTAATCTGTCTGGGATATTATTTTAAAGAATGTATGAGGACTGTTATTAATTAATCATAATAGTATACTGTTACATGAGAGGTAACCGAGGAGACCTATTTAGGCACGAGAGTAGTGAGGGCGCTAATGTTTCGTGAGCCTAAATAATGTGCCTAAGTTTTCGTGACTAGTATAGATAATCAAACTAAGTCTTAACGGTTTAAAACGCGGTAATTTATTTGATTCTTATAATTCCTACGTTTCGGCCACTTTTCAGTAGCCGTGATCATATAATTAATATGAAATTTCAATAGAGAAGATGGTTGGCAATTACCACCTGTTTGGGATCCGATCATCAAAACTATTAAGACCCAAACCCACCAAAAACCAACTGCCAGACCTCAAGACACTGTGAGCTCTTTCTACGTGCAACGGAACACGAACCAACTTGACTGAAAATTTATTTTATTTTTCCTTCCACCCATTTTAATAGTACATCAAATATTAGAGTTTCTTGCGCCGCTTTTTCACTTCAAGCCACAACATGTTGTGAAGCGGCGGTAAATTAGATTAGGCTCCCATAGAGTAAATAATAACCATAAACAAAATTAAAAATAATAATTAAAATGAACAAGTTGGCGGTAGGCTAAATAAAACTTTAACAATACTCATTGACACTTGACATCTTTGTCTTCAGTGATCACGGCTACTGAAAAGTGGCCGAAACATCGGAATAATAAAAAAAATGAAAAACGTGGCGCGTCTCGGGACGCACGAAGTGATAACAGAAAGACTGGAGCCGTAACGCGTTACGTAACGAAGCGGTTCCCTCCCATAAGAGGTTATCACTTCAAAATCAAATAAATTACCGCGCTTAAAACCGTTAAAACATAGTTTTATTATTGAGAATATTTGCTAACACAGTATTAAACACTCACCGGTTCCTGTTTTGTGACGATTTTCTTCAACAAATCACTGTGATCTTTGAATATACCCTCGAATATCGCCATAGTACCACGTAATTGTCCACTGTATTAAACAAAAAACGCAAATTACTATAGTAATAAGCCTGCGTTAAGCCTAATCATGCACGTGAATACTATTATTTATTTAAGTTTATGGCTTGGCAGCTAGGCCTTTGAGCCAGATATTAGTTTACAATATAGTTTCTTCTTTTTCATAAGCCTGTGTGTAGCATAGCTGAACTGTAGGTAATCAGCTAGTGCCATTCAACGGAGTTCTTGTGACAACTCAAAAGGCCACATTTGACTATGTGTTTTGTGAGAAATGTGAACTCTACAGTTCACATTTCTCACAAAACACATATTTACTACTCAAACACTATCAATATCCTACAACTATTGTTCATTTTAGAGTTATATTACACATTTTTAGAAAATAAAACTGCACAGCACAACATCTCCTTTCAGTTCCCACCAAAAACTCCACGAGAATACTAGGTATCATAATGGATGACTTCTTCTTATAGCTCACAATGCTCAAAATGCTCCTTCAGCCGTTCCACATAGCGACCACGGTCGTTATGATCACCTTGAAAATGTCACTAATGACGTTGTCAGCGACGCTTAAAACGAGACGAATACTGCGCGGTATGTAACGCGCAATTCAAAAATGAGACAGCTGTGACAGTTACCACGAGTTTGCCTGTCTTAGATTTACTCAGTTACGAGACAATATACGAAATGATCTTTTTTCAGTTTTTTATTTAAAGTCAATTACCACAGGAGTATCTCCATCATATTCAGACGTGAAGAGAGAGAGAGAGAGAGAGTCGTGTAGCGTCCTAAACTCAAGGGTCCGATCTTGGCCGGAACGAATGCACCACTTAAGACTGTTTTCTGACCTAATGTGCATATTGTTACAATTACCACGTGCTAACAACGGTGAAGGAAAACATCGTGATAACCGATGTGTCGAACCTGCCAAGCTGCCTTGGACAAGCGTGGCGGGTATAATGTCCGTTCCCCTATAATGGGAGACCCGAGCCTAGCAGTGGAACATTTATGGGCTGTTATTATATATATTTATTATATTCCGACGTCAAAATTTTCGCTCACTACGACACATGTCAAGAGGTAGGTAGAATAATCCGCTCCACTTGAGTTTATGTATATGACGAGCCCGTTACGCGTTACGCCCGCAAGTGGAACGAGAAAAATCGCGGCCGCGAGCCAGGTCGTCGTGATCCTCATGTGGAACGTAGCCTATATACACACTCGTTGGAAAAATGCAATTGGATATTTAACAGTCAAATCAACTGCTGGTTTTTTATGAGAATACTGGCTTGTGACGTCACAATTTTGACGTGTCAAATGATCTGTTGACAGCCCCGGGATATAAGATAGCTCTGCGTCAAGTTTCATTTAAATCAGTTCAGTAGTTTTCACGTGACGCTCTAACAGACAGACAGCCAGACATACAAAAATTCTAAACGAAATGGATTTTCGGAATATCCTGGTCTGAATTAGGCCTCTGATTTCTTTTACATTTTTTAACGCCTTATACAAACTCGAACCATTTACAGACTGATTTTGTATAGAAGATAGATATAAATACTTTAATTAATTATCTTATTATTTTGAACATATATTTTTAGCTTACTGCACATTCACAATAGCATGTGCCAAAAACAAAGAATGAAGAACCAGACTTGAAACGATACAAAAGCATAGATTTTTTTTATTGCACGAGTTCAGGAGACAGGCAGACGGCCCACCTGATGGAAAGCGGTTACCATCGCCTATGGACATTTGCAACACCAAAGGTGCTACAAATGCGCTGCTGCTCTCTTACGGGAGACTGAAACCTGGTCACTAATGCCGGAACACAACTCAAGGCTGTTATGGCGGTATCCTCTAGACCAGGGGTGGTAGCCATCCAGTCGGGCGAATACCCTGCCACCTGGCTGTGGGTTGTTTTGTCGCCTCTTGCGACAGGCCGCCCGGCCGCAGGAAATTGTATTCTTTCTCCGTTCCTGCCCAGATGAAAATGCATCAGGATTAACAACATTGAAATGAAGCATAAATAAAACTTACATATTACTTATAGAATCCGCGTGTTGTTTCTCCAATTGCTGTTTGACCTCCGCCAATCCAGCCTTGAACTGTTCCACAGATGCCTTCTCTAACTTAAAATCATACAAACTCACCACAACACCAAGCGTTTGGACTAAACTGTCCGACAACCTGCAATTATAAAATGTTATAGTTAGTCAAATAATATTTTCTTAAGTTTCCGCGACTAATATCTTCTTCTTATATATAATAAAAAATAAAAACTTCGTTTAAAAAAACCGACTTCAAAAACTAAAAAACTAAAATGTATAAAATAACTTATTTCTAAAGCTATTATTATGAATGAATGAATGAAAACTCTTTATTGTTCACCATAACTTAAACCTAGATATTTAATATAAACATATTACAATTAGAACAATGGGCGTCAGTGCTTAGTAATTTTCAAAATATAGTAATTTTTATGTTTTGCTTTGCACCGACTTCAAGATGTTTTAGATAATATATATTAATAATAATAGCTTTAGAAATAAGTTATTTTATACATTTTAGTTTTTTAGTTTTTGAAGTCGGTTTTTTTAAACGAAGTTTTTATTTTTTATTTGTTACTTTTTAGTGTCTAGCTATGTATGGGTGGACCTACGAATGGTGCCGCGCTTCTTAAAAAATATAGGTCCCAAGAACCGGGAACAAAAAAATGTTCGTAAAATGAAAACTACTGGGCCAAACTATGTCAAATTTTTAGGGGACCACATGGCAGCTATTCTGCGTCGAACAAAAAAAGAATCACGTAAATCGGATCATAAATGACGGAGTAATCGGCGAACATATGGAACGGAGTGAAAATTATTTCCATGAAAAATGTTCATAAAATGAAAACTACTGGGCCAAACTATGTAAAATTTTTAGGGGACCAATTGGAAGCTATTCCGCGTCGAACAAAAAAGAATCACGTAAATCGGATCATAAATGACGGAGTAATCGGCGAACATATGGAACGGAGTGAAAATTATTTCCATGAAAAATGTTCATAAAATGAAAACTACTGGGCCAAACTATGTAAAATTTTTAGGGGACCAATTGGAAGCTATTCCGCGTCGAACAAAAAAGAATCACGTAAATCGGATCATAAATGACGGAGTAATCGGCGAACATATGGAACGGAGTGAAAATTATTTCCATGAAAAATGTTCATAAAATGAAAACTACTGGGCCAAACTATGTAAAATTTTTAGGGGACCAATTGGAAGCTATTCCGCGTCGAACAAAAAAGAATCACGTAAATCGGATCATAAATGACGGAGTAATCGGCGAACATATGGAACGGAGTGAAAATTATTTCCATGAAAAATGTTCATAAAATGAAAACTACTGGGCCAAAGTATGTAAAATTTTTAGGGGACCAATTGGAAGCTATTCCGCGTCGAACAAAAAAGAATCACGTAAATCGGATCATAAATGAAGGAGTAATCGGCGAACATACATAAAAAAAGCAAAAAAAAAAAAAAAAGATCCCGACGAATTGAGAACCTCCTCCTTTTTTCGAAGTCGGTTAAAAATGATTTCGATGTTTGTCTGTATATCCTATATGGAATCGTAAACTATACATTTGATCATGAGATGATCTTTAGCAAAGTTGTTGTGCAATTACCGCGCTTGAAACCGTTACAACATAGTTTTATTATTTACTAGCTGTCCCGGCAGTCCAATTCGGTAGTTGACAATTTTTGAGAAACAGGTTTATTTTGAGCCTTATGGTCTATTTTAGCCAAAGTATTAACATTTCAGCAAAAAAACAACATTAACATATTTAATTTAGCAATTTTATAAATATTTTGACATTTTGTCACAAAAACGCGTCAAGCTGCCATGGCGTCTCGCATGACGTCACAGTGTGCAAAACAAACATCTGTTTCGTTGAAGTGTTATCTGAGAAGTCATTGGTAACTTCTTGTGTTTCGCACACTATGACGTCACGCGCTCTGATCGGCGTTCATTGTCACGTGGCTAATGGCTGCAATATAACAATTTTATTTCTCAAAAATATCAATTAATATTTAATATTTTAGTTAAAACAATTTATTTTTGTCATATTTAGATCGTAATCTACGATATTAATATATATAATAAATCAGCCTATATTTTTCTTACTGTCAACTACCGGATTGTGAACCAGCTCAGAAACCTTCTCTGGCTCATGCACAAAAACTTGGCTAAAGATCGACGATCTCATGATCAAATGTATAGTTTATGATTCCATAAAGGACATATAGATAAACATTCATTTTTATATATAAATAAAATGTAAATAGACACTACATACCCGTGTGTTAATTTGTTCAACAATTCGGCTAGATGTTTCAATGTTCTATCGTAAAGTTTCACGTTATTCACATATGAAGTGTATTCCGTTGAAGATGCATCCGACTCTGAACTGAGTGCGAAACGAACTGGTTGAAACACCTAAAACATTTTTTATTATTTAAGCTACATAAAAATTAATCACAATGTTTTAACAATTCAATGTAAAGTATTAATTTATGAATATATCGAGTGAGCCATCTGCCCGTCTACTGAACACCTGCTATAAAAAATACAATATTATGTGAGAAAAAAATTAAATCAGGACATGTGGAATAAGCAATAATAAACAGGTTTATTTTAAGGATGAACATAAAAATAAACCATACAGTGAGAAAAATCACAAATTAACAAGACATCCTGATATAATTCCTAGAAATTAGATAAGTTCGACGTTATTGTTGGTCTGGTTAGATTAAGGCACACTTACTGTTGTTGATGCCCCCTTTAATCTATTTTGTAGATCTTGTATCTGATCTCTATATAGTTTAACTGTCTCGTTAACACTAGACCTGTGTCTCGTAAACTCTAACTGAAATTTAAAAAACACTCAACTTAGGAAATTATAACATGGTTTGACTGTGATTGTCATCCTATCAATTTTTTCAAGATATAAATCAAATCAAGGATTGAATTTAATTTAATTTTATTTTGTAGTTGTTCTTCTTTTTCATTGTGTAAACCGTCGAAGCCGCCTTGATTGTGTGTTTATTTATATCTTGAATAAGTTTAATAATTAGATATAAACAAAACGTCTTTATCATTTGACGTCACTGGTGTCATTGCTGGTACTGCCTCGCCCACCATACTTTCCCGATGTTGTATCATCGTATTCATTCTGATCTCTTCGACACTTTCTAATTGGCAAAGGACTCGGAAATTTTAATGTTATCCAAAATACCTTTATACATGCTTAAGAACCAATTGATTTTCATCGATCTGGTATCGAAAATTTACTGGTTTGAATTTAATGTAAGAGAACGACATTACTTTCCGGTCCCCCTACTAATACTATAAAGCTATAAATAATTTAGTTTTATTTAAATTTTCTTGATCGTCTTAGTTTATTATTAAATAGAGTACAAGAATTCGTACCTTAACATTTTCCAATTCCAAAATCTTAAGTTGTGCATTTCTTAATTCTCCTTGAAGTGTCGATATTTTCGCTTCCAACTGTTCAATAACTACTTCGCGTTTGTGCACCTCGTCAATCGATATATTATTACACGCATTTACTCTCTGAAGTTTGCTATTTAAATCTTGTATATTGTATTTCAGATTGTTAATCTCTGTTATGTGCTCGCTCTCTTTGGTCGATAGTTGTAACTGAAATCATAATACCATAGAGTAAAAGAATAGAAGAGTAAATTTAAAATTAAGAACCCATGCGAGAAAACACACGCCTGTGGCATTTTAAGATTTATTGAGCTAAAACAAGTGTTTTTTTTACTTTTAAATCTGTAAATAGATAATACTTTATTTTTATAGCTGGAGTACAGCAGATCGGCAGACGGCCCACCTGATTGAAAGCGGTTACTGTCGCCTATGGACGTTTGCAACACCAGAGATGTCACCAACGCGCTGCTGGCCTCGAAGAAATTTTATGTCACCCCTTTTAAAAAACCCTATATTGTAGCGCTGTGGGAAAATCACGGCTGGGAGCTCATTCCAAATCCCCACCGTGCATAAGAGAAGCTTTCGAGAGAACCGTTGGGTACAAAAGCAAAGCGGCTCCAGGAAGCGGGGATGAACGCCCAGCCGATGGCGTGCGGTGCGGTGGTAAAAAGGAAAAAATCTGAACAGTTCCTCGGAAAAATCTCTATTGTACAGTCGGTAGAATACGAAGAGAGACGCGAAGTCTCTCCGAAGGCCAAGGGTATCTAAACCGTCTGTGAGTATGGGATCGTACACAACGCGAACGGCTGGACGTAGAATACTGTCTAGGGCAGGAGTCGGCAACCTGCGGCTCGCGAGCCACATGTGGCTCTTTGGGTGTAGAGCTGCGGCTCTTTAGTTATACATCGCGGGCTTCCTACCAAATGGGCATACAGACAAAAGTGCAGTTTTACACAATGCACAAAATTGTGAATAAAACAAAACTAGATAATCGTATAAGGCTGAAATCCGGAATGCCCTTCTTCTTAGGTTCACTTGCATACTGGTAAGACCTCCTAAATTGTAACATGCATATTTTTTGTAAACAAAAAATTGCACTTTTGCGTATACCCCTATATGTTATGAAGCTCACGATATGTAAAAAGACATGGCTTTCATTGAGTTTGTTTGGACAATTATTCGTTATTGAAGCACAAGTTAGTCTTGTAAGTTAATAAGTTAATTGTTTTCATTCTTTTATTAAATAACAAGTAATTATCTAATAATGTCACATAAATATTATCTTTTTGTTGTGAAAAACACTACTTATATATCAATAAATAGACTTGTTTGTTATTATCAAACACTTGACTTATGTAAGCAATATTTATTGATGGCAAGAAAAAAATTGTGGCTATTTAAAAACTTTTAAATTTCGTAAATTGTATTTTTGACTCTTCTGACTCAAAAGGTTGCCGACCCCTGGTCTAGGGGATTAACTTGCCCTTGGCCCTTGGGGACTAACACAAGGCGTTGCCGCGGAGTGAAATACTGCTCGGACCGGTTTAGCACTTCCAGCTTCTTGGAGTTAAGTTTTCCTTGCCTTTAAGGTGGCCCCTGAACTGTACATCGTTTGCAATGTCGACACCAAGGATCCCAATACTCTTAAAAGTGGTAAAGGAACCTTGAAACTGGAGCGTGAAGAGTCCAATTGTGAATCTTAACCATTCTCGAATTTAATTGAACACATAATAAAACAAAATCGTTCCGTTTAGGGGGAGTTCAATGACATACACACGAACGGAAGAATTGTATATATAAAGATAATTAAACCTATTTATTGAATGTTCATTAGCAATGGACATCCACCGCGTGAGCGGGGAAAACAATGTTATCGCTTGTTAGAATTGAGAACGTGTATAGCCAACTAACATCGATTAGTCGGAATTTATTCAAGAACAAAGTGTCGTATGTTTTATCCATAATAATAACAATAAACAAACACTGTGCAAATCGAGAATTTTATTATTAATAATAATAAAAAATACAATTAAGTTTCGAAAGTACTAGATTAAGGATTAGCGTATCATTTTGATAATTATATAGGCCTCTTCCCGGTCTCTCCGGTATCCCTGTCCCTCGCTAGTCTTTGCCATAAGGGACCTCCAACTTCCTTAATATCTTCATCTCATTTTATACTGTTTCCCTTGTCTTCTCTTCCCATCGCGTGGTTCACTCTGTTCATCATCTTTCTCCATTTTAATAATATTGTTATGATCTGAATGCCGACAAAAGCCAAATTCACACCTGCATACCTGTAGACATTTTATTCTGTCTGTAAAAAAAGTGTGTGATATTTCTTATCCAGGGAATCCCACGGGAAGAAGTCGCGGACATATCCAAGAGTAGTTATATAATAGGAGATTTAAACAATTACCTCAACTTGTTTTAATTTCTCCTTCAAATCGTCGCGTTCCTTTGAGGTTGCGTCCACGATATGCTCCAATGATTCTTTCTGCCATGTCAGCTTTTCGTTATCCACGATGACCTATGATATATATTTCGATAATCTAATACATATAATAAAATTGTAGAGGTCGAATTTCTGTATAATGAAAAAAATGCTAAAATCGAGTCAGGCGGATGTAAGAAGTGAAAAAGAATTAATTTAGTTTTTTTTTAATTTTTTGTTACTCTGTTTGTCTGTATGTTTGTACCGGCTAATCTCCGAAACGACTGGACTGATATAAATAAAATTTTGTATGATGGTAGCTTATATCCCTGGTCAACATATAGGGTACTTTTGATCCCGAAAAATTGAAGAGTTCCCGTGGGATAGTCAAAAAACTTTCCACGCGGACGAGGTCGCGGGCAGAAGCTAGGTAAATAATAGTATAGACATACAATAGTTAAAGTCCTGTGTGTGTTTATGTGTGATGTGTGATGAAACGTGTTTTTACTTCTAGCATAATCAATTCATCAAATTGAGGAAATTAGCCAAAATGCATTCTGCAGACCATGGTCTAGTGTTCACAGGCTCTTGGTGTAAAATTTAATGCATTCGCAGTCAACATAATAGAACACAATTAAAAAAATATATATTCCAGAGGTATTCTCATTGACAAAAGAATTTCAATAAATGAAAATTTAATTAATTAATTTCAAATTTCGAACACCGAGTACTGGCTGGATGTACAAATCGATTAAGTTATACTTAAAATTAAAGAAGGTCAAACCATAAGGAAATTATAATTTTAGAATCACCCACAGAGCACAGACTGATAATCGCCATGTCGCCTGTTAGACCTGGACTTGGGGAACGGACTTACTTCCAAATATTCCATAGGGAATATTGAATCATCAAATAGTGTCTCTATAACGTAGATGGATTTATCAGAAAAAAGTGCTTGTCGTTATTATATGAGAAACATCAGTAATTTATTTGATTCTTTTGACATAAATTTTAAATACCTTCATTTTTTATATATTCCTAAAGCTTATTTGACATGTTTCTGAATAAGAATATTTATATAAATTTACTTATAGTATTTAAGTTATTTTGTATGCCAACCACTATGTGGTAGAATGTACTGTGCATCTACGATTGTATAACATCTGTATAAACAACATTGAATTGAAGTCAATCAGACTTGGTAGCGCTGTACTGACTTCAAATCATTTTACATGACGCCAGTATGAGAACCGAACTGGCTTCCTTCCATTTTAAAGTCGGTAGTTTTTTTCTCTTTATTTATTTGGCACTTTTGCAACATAGGCATGTCAGCCCCATTATCTCCTCACCATACAACAATTTATATCAAACCCACTCAAACACACAAAAACAAAATCACCAAAATCCCTCCAGGTGATTAGGAGGATTCTAGAACCCGATCTCAGCGCCACCTACCGGTTTTAATTGCGAATCTAAACCATCCGGGAACCAACTCAAACACACAAAAACAAAGTGATCAAATTTGGTAAAGTCGTTTTCTAGTTATGCGCGTACATACATTTCTATGATTCATTTTTATATATATAGATTTTAAATAATGAGCTGGCTAACAAACTAGCCTCTTTTGAAGTTGGCTCTGCCAGAATTTCTATAAAGATACCTACATCAAAACGATTCAGTCCCAACTCCCTCATCAGTTGTGGATCAATGTAACTCAACTTTAATGAAGTTCTTTGCTCTGTGGAATTACCTGTCGCCGTTGTTTTTCAACGAGGTCCAACTGGGCTGTGAGCTTATTGACAGTGTCATCATCAGGGGAGGTGACGAACTCTAAGGCTGATGATGGACCCGACCTGCCCTGTTCAACGGTCTCAGTGTTGACTATTGCAGGTGTCTCGGACTCCGTTAAGCGAGTCATGTCTTGCTTCAGTCTCTTATTCTCTTGACGAAGCTGGAATATGGATTATGACAATCGTATACTAATAATATATAAAACTGAAGAGTTTGTTTGTTTGTTTAAACGCGCTAATCTCAGAAACCGCTGGTCCGATTTGAAAAATATTACAGTGTTAGATAGCCCATTTATCGAGGAAGGCTATAGGTTATATATCATCACGCTAAGACCAATAGGAGCGGAGCACCAATGAAGAATGTTTCAAAATCAGGGGGTATTTTTAACTTACTTTTTTTAAACTTTGCCAGGCGGACGAAGTCCCGGGCAGAAGCTAGTCGTTTATAAAAGGTATATGAGCGATTCTCAAATTTCTTGATCATGACTTAAAAATTATTTCTTTGGATACTTGCCTTTGCGATTATACGATAATAGAAATAACGAACTCATGGTGTAAAATATTCAAAAAATATTTTCTACGCCGTTGTAAAACGACGCCCTTTAAAGTTTAATTAATTATAATTTAACTAATGTAATTCTTTTTATAATTTCGACACCTCTGAAAATAAATATAGTATCAAAATTTTTATACCGCTTCCATTTTTTTATAATTTATGCTTTCAATTAATTAATTATTGTGACAATAGCTGATTTAATTCCTCCGAAAACATTTACAATCATCAAAAGTATACGTCAAATTATTGATCAAGTCATTTCAGTTTGTAGTTTTCTCCATTTTCATGTATTCTATTGTAATTCGTAGCAAATGAAGTAACAAAAACTGTAAGTAATAATACCGAACATTTACTGTTGTATCGTTTCTCTCTTTTCTGTCACCATATCCCAATTATTTGGGATATGGTGACAGAAAAGAGAGAAGACAATATGTATTTTCCTTCCACACTCCTCTACTCTGACATACATCTTTTGTCACACCACATATCATCATATTGTTACACGCCGACAAAAGTAAATGCACATTTGTTTATTACCTTTCGGAATTTGGATTTTCTTTGTTTACTTTGTGTTTAAAATTTGTAATTAGAAAAACATCCTATTGTGTATTGTAATCGTTTATGATAGTCATTAACCAGGTGTGATTTTTAGATTCTATTGTTATGCGATCGAGCATTGTGTCAAGACATATTGTATAATTTAGTATAAAACAATGCCTGAACGGAGGAGTGAGGCAGTCTGGCAGTCAAGCGACAATTACGATACGAGCAAGACGTGGGTACATTCGATAAGCTATATAGTGACAGACTTTGAGCGTGTTATTGAATCGCGCATTACGTTTGAACTGATTGTGTTCAGTTATATTTGTACCTGTGTTATATATGTTGTATAGTTCTAAAAAATTCTAAAGTAATTCCAACGGCAATTTTAATTCGAGTCCCGCACGCGTAACAATATCATCCTTGACACAATCCATCCATTTTTTTTTGTCTACCTTTACATTTCGTATCGTTTCTCTATAGTAAAATACCTTGCTCTCATCTTTTATCACATGAGATATTGCTTAAGAATTTGCGGAAAACAAATCTACTGACGTGATAGTATTCTGGAGCTTGATAAGAAGAAAAAAGTTATGCACACATATTGCGTTAGGAGCAAAGTTAAAAATATATACGTGATAGCAAGAAACTAAAAGCAGCTCTAAATTCAGCATGTCAAACTATATAATTTAGGATTTTTATTCAAAGGAGGATTTGATTGCCGACCAGTGTTATCAAGGTTATCACAGATAATATAATTAATATTCGTCATCCAATATGCTACGGCACGTTGTCCCACACGGACACAAGCCCACGCGGATACACTATGCATTCTTAGCTCTATCCCGTTTACACGATTCGTACACCCTTTCTCTTTTCTTTCACCTCCCAATTACTTGGCGTCGCCACAATATGTCTTTTCCTTCCACACTCCTCTATTCTGAAATACGTCCTCTGTCACACCGCAAATCTGTAAAACTGGAAAGTTAACATTTCAACATCATTAAATACAAGTTTTTACAGCACATTATATTCTCGTGCTTTCGATGCAATTAACACAAACCTTCTGTTGTGCAAACTTGCTTATTATGGTTTTGACCAAAGAACAATTCTTTGGTTTCATAGTTATCTGACAAATCGACAACAGTTCGTAGAATTAAAGACAAGAAATGGGAATTGTGTATCATCACCACTCACTGTGTTAAATAGAGGTGTCCCACAGGGATCTATTTTGGGGCCTATTCTGTTTATCCTTTATAGTGCGGATATTACCAATTCAATACATAATTGCAAGTATCATATTTATGCTGACGACGTCCAGATTTATATCTCATTTAAACCACATGAATGTCAGCAAGCTATTAACGATCTAAATGAGGACCTACAACGGTTAGCTAAATGGTCTAATAATAATTGTTTATTATTAAATCCTAATAAAACTAAATATTTAGTCTTTGGTACAAAAAATCAATTAAAGAAATTGCCTTCAGCTTTAAATGTTACATTGATGGATAAACCTATAGATAGAGTAGACGACGCGCGTAATCTTGGACTACAATTAGACGCACACCTGAGATTTGAAAAACACATAGCTGAGTCTGTAAAAAATTGCTTTTATCGCCTCAGGGTCCTGTACAAAATAAGGTCATATCTGGCAGTGGATTTACGTGTACAGCTGACTGAATCACTAGTCTTGTCCAAGTTGAATTACGCTGATACAGTTTACGGACCTCGGCTTTTAAACAAAACTGATCGATTAATCCAGCGCGTTCAAAATGCTTGTGCACGTTTTTGTTTTTCAGTACCTCCAAGGAGCCACGTATCACCGTTTCTAAATAAGCATCATGTACTGAAAATGAAACTTAGGCGCAAACTGCATTTGGCTTGCCTTCTATTTGGTGTCCTTAAGTACAAAGAGCCTCAGTACTTGTATAATAAGCTCAGCTGGGTAGCCAGAGGAGGGGTAGTCAAAGGTAGACAATGCTCCCGTCAACTAGCGTTCCAATTACATAAATTGACATGCTTTAGAGGTAGCTTTCGTTATGCTGCATCTAAGATATGGAACAATATACCACCACCATTAAGGCAATTAAATCACTCGACTTTTACTTTTCGAAAGAACTTGAAGAATTACCTCTTAGATGAGCAACGGAAGCTAGAAAATGTCAATATTAATCTTTCTTATATAATATAATATTTTCTTCTGCCTCTAACAATACTATTTCTGTTTATAAATATGTAATATATATCATGTGTATCATATATAATGAATATTTATTTTATCGGTATCCCCCAAATATTTGTTTAAATTCTATGAGTTCATATTTATTTATTATTATTCACACTATATGTATATATATATATACATATAAATAACAGTACAACATCCGTTCGTCCTAGGGTGCAGTTGAAAACCAGCGTCAGGCATCCGCAGTTGCCTGGCACATGCTGAACTGCACCTATTTGGTACCACCGCGAGACTTTCTAAATCTTATTACCGTACCGTGTAATTCATTCCATCTCTGTCTCGTTGTGTGTTTACTAAATAAACGTCTTTCTTTCTTTCTTTCTTTCTTTCTTATAAAAATGCTTTCGAAAATATATCGTTCCCAAAATCTATAATGGTTACGTTTTCCTCCGTTCAAACAATCGGACTTGAAACTTTAAACAAATATGATAATGACGATATATTATACATTATTTTGTTGTATGGTCTCAACATATACTTATTTGATGTCTGTATTTGAGTATATGTCGAGTCTGTATATGTCAACGACAAATATCATTATTATCTATAAGCTGTTTTCATTAATTTGTGAATCTTCAAGTTTCTTTCACCAAAACTCATTCCGTATTCCTTACCAACCCTTCTAGGGACTCATGGCTATTTTGCCAAAACAAAACATTTCTTAGAAAACATCATCATCATCATCATCCGAGCGTTAAATCCCGGTTGCGTTCGGAGCGTTCACTCCGACGCCCGTTCACCGCTGTCGTTCGTCGCGCGCGCACGTCTCCCGTTCCGCCTCGGCAGTCCGTTATTCGTGTTCGTTGTGTTCGTTCGTTTACCCGGTCGACTTGTGTTTTATCCGTGACAGTGCAGTGAAACGTGCGTCATCAGGTGGTTTATCCACCAAGTCGTTCGTCCCCCTCAGGGACAATGGACGGCGTGGAGCCCTATCTATCGCCGTTAGAGGGTTTGTTGTCGTTTTTACGACAGCAATTCCCTCAAGCGCTCGACCAATTTTTGAGGACTCCGGAGTCCCAATCAATGGCGTCCGTCATCTCGGAACTTAATTCCGAGAAACCCGTGTCCCGTAAGTTACACGTGCAAGGGGCCTCCGGGCAGGTACCTGCCGCGAGCGTCGCACCCCCCGCAACCCCCGCCACCGCACTTGCCGCGGACCACGTGCGCTCTGCCGTAGCGCCCGCGTCCCACGCGTCCGTACCCGCCGCGTCACCGATACGCCCACTACCCGCACCCCCGCTCAACGATGCCCACCGTGTGGCATCAAAGTCGCGCGCCTCGTTGTCTCGTGGATCCGCGTCGGGACAACCGCGTTCGAGCTCCGCGAGTTCGACAACATCGCGTTCGCGATCGCCCATCCACCGCGTAATCGACTCTCGTCGAGAAATCGATTTAACCCCTGAGGTTCCGCAATACCCCAGGGATGCCCCTCTTTCATCGGCCGATGAAATTACCCCCATGGATGTCGCGCCTCCCGCGAACATCCCGTTAAACCGCGAAGACGATGACGGATTCATAACCGTCAATCGAACGAAAAAACGAAAGACCCAGAGGGAAGTCCCCTCCAACCCCACCCCCACTGCCGGCACTCAGCCGACAGCGGCACCGTCCAGCCGCCCTGGACCACCTTCACAGCGCCCGCCGCCACCCCTGATCGTACGCGAGAAAGCCCATTGGCTTCAACTCGCCAAGGAATTGCCAGGTAAGGCAATCTCCATAAAAGAAGCCCGTGATACCCAGCACGGCATCAAAGTTATGGTCACGTCTTCAAGTGACCACCGCGCCCTAACTACTCTATTATGTGACCGTAAAATCGGTTACTACACTTACGCTCTGCCGGAAGAAAAACGCCTTCGGGCTGTAATCCGCGGACTACCTCAGGAAATTGAAAGTTCCTACATTCTAGAGGACCTTAAGTCCCAAGCTCTACCGGTGCACGAAGTACACCGTATGCACAGAGGCGACTCCACAAAGTCGCCTCTAAACCTAGTATTGGTTGTCCTCGACCTCTCCCCAGAGGGGAAAAATATCTTCGAAATTGAGAAGGTCTGTGGCCTCTCTGGCCTTCGTGTGGAACGTCCACACGAAAAACATACACTGCGGCAGTGTCATCGCTGCCAACTTTATGGGCACTCTGCCCTTCATTGTCAATCCCGTCCCAGGTGCGTCAAGTGCCTGGGCGACCACGGGACCTCGGAGTGCACTCGCACCCGGGACTCCCCAGAGCCACCGAGCTGCATCCTCTGCGGCCAAGCGGGCCACCCCGCTAACTACAGAGGCTGCCCTGCTGCTCCCCGACCCAAACGCAAGGTTGGAAAGGGTAATGCCCAAAAAGGCACTAGAAAAGTGCCGAACAAACCCGCATTCGTGGCCGCCCCTCCTCCAGTAGTAAACCACTGGACGGGTCTTCCCACGACGGAAGCGTTCCCTCCGCTAAGGACGCGTGCCCCAGTTATGGCCAGCCTTCCCCCGGCCACCCTCGCCCCCGCCCCTACTTCTAAGGTATCTTCTGGTCCATCGGCCCACCACTCTATAGCGGAGGACTTAGCTTTGGCGACTAAATTCGCCAAAAACTTACCCTTCGACCTAGAAGAGGTCCAACTTTTGGCTAGGAAACTGAGACAAGTTTCAGAGTCAAGTCAACCCTCTCTCCGGGACCAACTCGTGATCGAAATGGATCACGCGTACCTCCTCCAAATACTTAGATCGTTGTAATTAATCAATAAAATCAAATTATTGTTACCGGTAACAAATGGCACACGTAGGAAGAAATAAACCACGCTCATTGACTCTGGCGACTTATAACGCCAACGGCCTTCGAAACCAGCGCGACTTGGTCCATGACTTCCTGGTTACCAATCAAGTAGATATACTACTAGTACAGGAGACCTTCCTGAAACCGAGTAACAGAGATCCAAAGATCTCTAACTATCGAATCACTAGACATGACAGGGTAGGCCGTGGTGGCGGCACCCTGATCTATTTTAGAAGATCCTTACACTGTATGCCTCTAATCACCCCCCCCCCACTAGAAGGTATGGAGGTATCTGCTTGCAGACTAGCAATGACTGGCCACCAACCTCTAGTCATAGTCTCAGCATACCTCGCATGCCAAAAAACCCTTATTAAGAAGACTTAGAAGCCCTATTTAACTTAGGCCCGGCTGTCATAATAGCCGGAGATCTGAATTGCAAACACGAGCAGTGGAATTGCAATACCACTAACCCCAATGGCAGAGCTCTAATAAATATATCAGACGATCTTTTGTTTGATATACTTACTCCCATGACCCCCACAAGATACCCCCCTAACCGTGACTGGGGGACCCCAAACACTCTCGACTTAGCATTACTGAGGGGCGTTACCCTCCAGTTCCATTCGATCGAAACGATGGACGATATAGATTCGGACCATCGCCCGGTTATCCTCAGATTAGGACCACAGACAGACCCGACATCTGAAACTAGGACATCTGTGGACTGGTTGAGACTTGGGAACCTCCTCAAGGCAACAAGCTCACAAGACCTGAACCGCATCCCGGACCACATTGAGTCCTGCCAAGACACGGAGACGGCGATCGAGGCCCTTACTAGCCACCTTCAATCCGCAGTGCGGAACTCGTCCAGGCAGGTGCCGGTGGAGGATGACCGCCACTTATGCCTGCCGGACGAGGTGAGGGTACTGTTGAGGGAAAAGAGAGCCGCCTCCAGAGCTCACGATAGATATCCCACCGAGGAAAACAGAGTCCGACTTCGCGAATTAGAGCGCGAGGTCAAACTACGTATCCGGGAAGTCAGGGAACAACGTTGGGACAGAACGTTGAGAGATATTGAACCAACTCACCAGGCATACTGGAAGCTGGCTAGAGCACTCAAATCAGACACCCTTACTGTCATACCCGCGCTAGAAAGAGCCGACAACACCGAGGCGTTCGATGACGAGGAGAAGGCCGAATGCCTTGCTCAGAGTCTAGAGCTTCAATGCTCCCCCACTACACAAAACGTCGACCAGTCACACCTGTCGGAGGTGGACTCCGAGGTCGAATTTAGATCCTCCTTACCAGCGGAAACCACACTCGACCCGGTCACGGTCGAAGAAGTGCAAGACCTGATCAAGTCCCTCAAACCGCGAAAGGCCCCAGGGACCGATGGCATTAACAATCGCGTCTTAAAACTCCTCCCCGGCCACCTAATTATAATATTGGTGAGCATCTTCAATGCCGCCATAACAAACTGCTCCTTCCCCGCGATTTGGAAGGAGGCAGATGTCATCGGTATTCACAAGCCTGGAAAACCAGCTAATAAACCGTCCAGCTACCGTCCGATCAGCCTACTGAGCGCACTCAGCAAGCTTTACGAGAGGGTCATCCTCTCTAGACTTAGAGATTTTGCCATCAGCAAACATCTACTACCCGACGAGCAGTTTGGCTTTCGTGCCAGTCACTCATGCGTGCAACAGGTGCACCGCATCACGGAGCACATACTATCTCACTTTGCCCATCGCCCCCGCTCTATAGGAACAGCCGCCCTGTTTTTAAACGTAGCTAAGGCCTTCGACAAGGTCTGGCACAACGGCTTGATTTACAAGCTGTACCAGTTCGGTGTGCCAGACAGACTCGTGCTCATCTTGCGAGACTTCCTCCTAGGTCGTAGCTTCCGTTTTCGAGTGGAGGGAACGCGCTCGTCTCCTCACCCACTCACAGCCGGTGTACAACAGGGCTCGGCCCTGTCCCCACTACTCTTCACGTTGTTTACCAGCGACATCCCAAAAACTCCAGATGTGGAGCTGGCCCTCTTCGCGGATGACACCGCACTCTATACATCAGATAAGAACAGACAAATGGCCTGCGTCCGGCTGCAGGTAGCTGTCACAGAGCTAGCTAGGCAAATGGTTTCGTAGATGGAGGATAGAGGTGAACCCGGAGAAGAGCGCAGCAATGTTCTTTTCCCCGGGCACGCTTCGCTCCCCCAAACGCGCTTCCCTTCGCCTAAAAGCCATCTCGCTCCATGACCAAGAAATTCCCTGGGCAAAGCACACCAAATACCTGGGTGTGATGTGATGAGAACTTGCGCTTCAACGAGCATATCACTATAGTCCGAAATAGAGCGCGATTTGTGATGGGTCGTCTAGCACCCATGATAGATAACCGAAGCAAAATGTCCCTCAGACACAAGCTTACTCTATATAAAACATGCATCCGCCCGATCATGACATATGCGAATGTGGTATTCGGCCATGCCAAGCCTACCCATTTAAATAAACTGCAAATCGTGCAGAATAAATTCATGCGCAGAGCCGTCGGTGCTCCCCTCTATATGCGTAACGTCGACCTCCACCGCGATCTGGAGCTTCCCTCCATCAAAAACTACATTACGTCGCTCTCGCGTAAGTACTTCGATCTCGCGCCGCACCATCGAAATCCGCTCGTCGTGTCCGCGTCCGATTACAAGCCTCGGCGAAAGGCTCTCGTGCGACGACCGCGTAATGTCCTTACGGACAAGGTCGACGCTATTACAAAACGGCTGGCCCGGATCAGCCCGCCCGCGGTTAGGACGGCAGGCTGGCAGGCACCGACAGACAGACATAAACGGCGGCGTCTCAGACAACGCCAATCACGATCTCTCCACGTCCTCGAGAGGGACGCCAGGAGACATAGCCCCCCCACAGGATAGACTAGGCGTGTTGCTGGGAAGTTTCTTTCGCCGTTTCTTCTTTCCCAGCCATTACACGTTGCGAAACGGCAGTAAGATAGCGTAGGCCGCCGCGAACCGCCGATCCCGTTCCGCCGGGATCCTTCTTCTCGGGCTTTATATTACCCGACGCCCGTTCTCAATTAGTTAATTGTGTCGCCCATTGGCGGGCATCATCAGATTCATCCCCCTCTCATGGCAACAGTCCAGCTGAGGTAAAACTCCCTAGGGAGCTCCCTCAAGCAAGTTGCCCCCGGGCTCGAGCACCTTCGCCTGGCGAAGGCGCTCGCCCCAAAGACCCCGGTAAAGTTGTGAGGTCTTCGGACCAACAACATAAAGTCAAGTCAAATAAAAAAAAATCCGACGCCCAGTGTTCGCTTTCCTACTTTTTTACTGCACTTCGCGCGGTCTTCAGCATGCCCCGTTTTAAGCCGATTGGTACGCATGTCATCCTTCACAACGTCAAGCCAACATTTCTTGGGCCTTCCCCTTCGACCGGGACCTGGCGGAGGCGGAATGGCTAGACATTTGTTCCCCACATAATATGCCAGTCTCCGTAAAACGTGGCCGTACCAGCGTAAGTGACACTCTTGCAGTTTGTCTGCTATGTCACGGACATGAAGACTGCCGCGGATGCGGGACTTCTTAGAAAACAATCGTCCAGAAATAAAAATTACGCGCTGACCGTCATAGATTTTATGTAAAGTCAAGGTCCCCACCTCCGCCTCTCAATTTTTATCTTTTTATCTTAAACGGTATTTAACGTCAACTACAATTTAAACAGGATTAAATGGTGTCTTTGCTTTACTGACGAATTTTTTGCCGTCGTTGCTTTTCAAACACGGAGATAACGAGAGGTGTATGGAGTTCCCCCACAGTCGGACTTCGCCACCTTGACTATACATAATACCACGTACACATTTTGCCTACTTTCACTGCAACGAGCAGGCAAACGAAGTCGCGGGCATAATCTAAAGTTGTATATATTTCTAAGCTAAGCATGTTACGCTTTTTTTACTGGACGAGTTCTTAGCAGACAGACAGACCTGGTGGAAAACAATTACCATCGCCTATGGACGTACGCAACATCAAAAACATCCAATGCTACCAATGTGCTGCCGCTCTCCAAAGGGGGACTGGAACCTGACCAATAATGCCGGAACATAACTCAAGGTTGTTATGGCGGCATACTCTAAATAGGGGTGGTAGCCATCCAGACGGGTGAATACCCAACCAACTAGATGTGGGTTGTTTTGTCGCCTCTTACGACGGGCTACTATAAAACGGTGTATGGCGATAGTTATGTACTGTGGCTCGAACCTATGATCTGAAATAAACTTACCCGCTCAACCAACTCTTTCGTTTCGTCGAACTTCTCTTTATGCATCATATGTGTCCTTAGCATATCTTCCTGGCACGACGCAATAAGCAAGAACTGCTCCTTCATGGAGTCGTTGTTTTGCTTGAGTGTTTCCTTCAAGATCACATTCTCGTCTAGCAGTTCTCCGAACCGCTTCTGCAGTTCCTCTGTGCTTCTGTCGTCTGTTATTATTGTGCTCGCCACCATCATGCTAGGTGGTGAAGGCTGCAAATAAAAATAATTCTTTATACTTCTTTATTGCCAAAATCAGGTAAACACCCACCTATAGTAGAATTATATTGTCCGTGCAGTTTGGGTCATAAATCAAGCTCGGCCTCAGCCCGGCAAAGGCGGTGAGCGTGTTGCGCGGGCGCAACGCCATTATCGATAAAAACTCATTCTTATCAAAGAAAGATTATCAATCTTATAAAAATCATTATTATCTTTTTGGCTGTTAATTTTAAACTTAGATATTAAGTATTTATATTTATTTTTAATATGACTTGTTACATTCTAAACTTTTGTACTTATAGTTTTTTTTAACATAGATACCTAATTAATAATTTCTTATAAGTCATTATTATTCTTATTTTAATAAATACGTTGTTGTATCTATTTATTTATTTTCATTTTTATAACTAACCCACAAAATGACAAAACTAAATACACTATCGAAAATCCTATCGACAACAATAATGCGCATCACTATACCCGCCCATAAGGCACGTGAGTGGAAGAGAGAGCGAAATACTCGCTTTCTTTTTTAACCCAAACTGCACGGACAAAATAA
Organism: Dendrolimus pini; assembly: GCA_949752895.1. NCBI lineage: Eukaryota > Metazoa > Arthropoda > Insecta > Lepidoptera > Lasiocampidae > Dendrolimus > Dendrolimus pini. Next base: position 17,382,937 of record OX457141.1, on the reverse strand, counting down.
TTCTACTATAGTGACTAGTGGAACGTAATTACCGCTGTTGCACACAAAAGATTAACACATAAATGTGACTATAAAACAGTGATGTATATGTATATGTATATGTATATGTATAGTCAGCCTAGACTCAGTTCACAAATGTAGACAACAATTTGTAGTTAATATTTAATACATACATATACGCCTGTGTCGCATTGAGGTAGGCAGAGACAATGAATCTCCACTATCATACTACATAATTCTTTTCGCTTCATCAACTTTCATTAATCTCTTCATAGATACATGTTTCTTTAAAGTGCTTTTTACGTGATCTTTCTTCAAAATATCTACGTAAGTACGCGGTCTACCGGTACCAGCTCTACCAGTCAAATTGCTGTCCTATACTTGTTTTGTGATTCTGCTGTCATTCACTCTCTCTACATGCCCAAACCACCTTTACATTCCTTTTTTAACTCTTGTTGAAAAAAGAGTTGTAATATGTAATAATGAAATATGAAGTGCAAATGATTTTCGATCTTAGAGTGGCAAAGGAATTTCTTGGCTATAAGGCGAGATTAAAACTAAAAATAATTGATAGTTCAATTGCCCTATTTCAAAACCCAACAACTAACCATACTAACGTATTGTTAAATTCTTCGTGTTATAAAAATAATACCTCACTAAATTCGTCGAAAATTAGATCTGTAAATTCCATATTCTTTGTGATTTTGATTTTATGATCTGTAATTTACATATTGTTATTTTGACGTCATTGTTAGTAAATAAAATATTAGATTATGTACTAAAATGACAAAGAGCAAGAATATAGAAAAAAAAATCTAAAAATTTCTCAGTTTAGACATAACAACCAGAGTACAAATAAATTAGCTTCAAGACGTTTTTGCGTTTTGTAGTATACTGTCGGTACATAAATAAATAGAATAATATTTTTTATATAATGGTACAGTACAGGCAGTTACTTAATATTAAACGAAAGTGAAATAATAAACATATTTTTGATTACGCCAAAAAGAAGGTTTGCACTGAAAAGCAGCGTTGTCGGATATAATTCCGACACACCAATATGCTGAGTGCAAACCTTGTTTGCTGAAAATGCGACGTACAAATTCTCAAAATATGCTCTGTGTATAATAATGTATAAGGTAGGTAATTACGTCGCTATTTCTTCAAATAAGACTTTATTTATTTCTATGCGTTAATAACATTATATTTTAATGCTTTAAATGAGACGCGTTCGACCAGACCAAATCTTTAACAACACAGATGAAAGATAGATAGATAGAAAATACTTTATTGTTCACCACATTCACATAAAGTAAATCATTTACAGTAATTTCGTGTCAAGGCTGAACAAAGGGCGGCCTTATCGCGTTAGAGCGATCTCTTCCAGACAACCCGGGCTGTGGATTGTGTGAAAGCATAAGAAATATTTTATAGGACAAGGGAAGTAATGGGTGAAGTAATAAGTTAAAAGTTAAAGGAATAATTCTTACTTTCTAATACTAAATTTCGAGGTGAAAATTTTCATTTTCAAGTCCTGTAAATATGCTAATACGTAAAAACGTCTCGAAGCTTAGTTTACCTATAATGTCGTCACATTTTATTCACATTGACGATTACCTGAACGCTTCACAAATTATTTCATAAATTCACTTCCTCGAACAAAAACTCGACTTCAATGTTATGAGGAAAAGCCACAACAAGCACCGCAATACTAATACCGAGTCAACTGTATTCAATTGAGTTCAGTTCGCCGGTGAATTCCCTTGGCATTATAGTACCTATCAGTGCAAATTTATCTATAGTATTGAGTATGATTTTATAGGTAAAAGGGGATTTTCAGTAGATAAAAAGTTCTGACTAGGATATTCTTGTACACAACAATGGTTTAGGTTTAGTAAGTATGCAATTAATGCACACATTAATGAAATTTATTTACATAATGAGTACAGGGAACATAAAATAATTAAACAATACCATGACAATGTATGACGAAAGAATGACTAAACAGATATACAATGCAAAAGTGGATGGATGCAGAAGTCGCGGAAGGCCACGACACACCTTCCATGATCAAATTGATTGTGTACTAGCAGAAGGTAATGGCAGGAGCCTTAAGAACAGACGAGCGTGCATGACAAGAGCTATGAATGTCAAAGAAGCAAGTGAGGTGTGTAAGAATAAGCCTGAATAGCGCTCTGTTGTTCGTGCCTACCCCGCAAGGGACCTGGCGTGAAGTTATGTATGTATGTATGATGATGTACTATTCTGTGGGAGCGTCCAAAGTTAGCTCTGGTGCCCGCACTAGGTCTCAACAGAGCCTGTACGCTAATTACGAGGTCATTGGTTCCCTTACGACATCAAGCCGGCGTTTCTTGAGCCAAACAAAAAAACGTAGGCAACATTCTTGCAGTTTATCAGCTATGTCACGGATATGGAGATTGGCGCGGCTGCGAGAATTCCTAACGTGGTCTTTCCGCGTTGTCACTATTTTTTTCCTGTATATAACTCACATAGATCTTTTCCAAAATATCATAGGCTATCGGTATACCTCTGCAGCCAGAGGCGCATCGAGCCAAGTGCTGTAAGGCACTTTTGCTATCGCAAACTATTACTGCCTTTTTAAAAATTTTGTTAATCGCATAGGACAAACCTTTGGATATTGCAATTAGTTTCAGGGGCATTATATAAATATTTGTTACAATCTTAAAACATGTTTTAAAGTTTAAATTTGGATCAAAGAAGCCAGCACCACGTCCTTCTGCGCTTTTTGATCCATCAGAGAACAACTTATGACAATCTTTATACTTTAAATCTAATTCCATAATAACTTCGTTCAATAATAAGTTAGGTTCATAATTTAATTTTTCTCTGCACGATACAATCTAAATTAATTTGGATTATATTTCATGCACACATCCACATGAGCATATAGGTAAATAACTCTTTAATTCCTTATTAATGTTATAAATACAAAAGTAAGTAGTCTGTCTCTTTCTGTTCCGTTTTCACGGAAAAACTACTGGACTGATTTGGCTGAAACTCAAGTTTAGGGATAGATTTATGTAAAGATTATCCCAGAAAGTAAGATAGAATTTTATTTCGTGATTTGTCATTTTCGTCATTTTGGTTAATGTGGTCGATGTGGTCTGGATGGTGTGGTGGTAACCTCTAGTATAAAATAAAATATACAATTATACTAAAGCAGATACGTACATAACGAATTTAAAATGTACTAATTAAAATATCGCCACAGAAACATATGAAGATAAAAATAAAACACAGTAAATCCACTACGATTCAGTAGATTAACTGCAATGTACTCCATGGAAATATATAGTATAGTATCCACGGTTTTTTAAAGCCTTACTTCGCATAAAAAATAGTACTTTATCCACCAGTTCCAATGTTATTTCCTTTTATAGGAAGAAATATACTGTTATAACTTGGGTCCTGACAAAAACGAAATCCACCTACATGCATTTGAACTAATAACATTGAAATTCTTTTATCGTCGTCTTCTTTTGTTTACTTATTGGTATGCGGCTATTGTTGTATTGTAATCATTAGCCAGGTATTACGGATTTAAAGTACAAGCTGATTCTAGGAAATTCGATCCACGCTGCCGGGCGGACATATTGCATTTTGGCAGTATAAAGCAATGGCCCGATTGAAGGAGGAGTTACTCGAGCGAGAACCACCAGCGAAACGAGACGTGTGTACTACAATTGGGAATCTAATAAGTGACGGACTTTGCGTGTTTTATTGAATTACGACCTTCTGCAATACGTTTGGACTTGTTGTATTCGGTTATATTTGTACCTGTGTTATACGTGTTTGTATAGTTCTAATAAACTCTATAATAATTGCAACGGCATTTTAATTCGAGTCCCGCAACTCGTAACAATACTAAAGTTCATGATAATGCATACGAAATTGCTATAGAGTCACGCCACTATTCGCTTTTATCAAGTATCGTCAAAGGCCTTTGATGACGCCAGTCCATACTGGTGTAAAAGTAGCATTTGCCCGACTGGATGGCTACCACCCCTGGTCTAATGCATGTCGCCATAATAACCTTGAGTTGTGTTCCGGCATTAGTGACCAGGTTCCAGTCTCCCTTAAGAGAGCAGCAGCGCATTTGTAGCACCTTTGGTGTTGCAAAAATAATTCCCCAATTCAGAGTCAGATGATACATAGATATTTAATTAATTTGGAAAATCCAAACACATTATCAATTTGAATGTGAGTTACCCACCCCACAATACCCATTGTCAGGTGTATACAAAAGGAGGAAAGGGTGGTGGTACCTTTTATCCAGAAAAACGTACTGTTCCCGAGGAATAATCTATACTAATATTAAAAAAGACATTTATATTTCTGTATGTTTGTATGTTTCTAACGAAGAAACTCAAAAACTACTGGACCAATTTCAAAAATTCTTTAACATTAGAATGCTATATTATCCCAGATTAATATAGGCCCACTTGATGGTATATTTATTACTAGAAAAAATTAGGGAAAACTTTAAACTAGGGATCAAAACTTCAATAACCACTTGTAAATTGAAAGCCAAGGTGTAAATAAAAATAGTGTTTGAGTAGGTCCGGGGACGTTTTAGATTCACAATTACACCCGGTAGGTGGCACTGAAATCGGGTTCTAAATTTTTATTTTTTCAGGGCAGGACAATGTCTGCCAGGACCGCTAGTGTAATATAAACGTAAAGATAGCGTAATAACGTCATAGCGTAAATGAGAGAGCGCGGCGGGAAGTTCCCTGCAGATCATTGTTGTACGCGGAATAAATGTTCTAGAGGACCGTTGCGTGGTTGAGCGTGGGAGCTCATGGAAACGGGATGAACATTCCGTCGAGGTGTAGGCGCCAGATCAAACTATTCCTCGAAACACTCCCCGTTATAAAGACGGTAAAACACGCAGGGGGACGCAGACTCTTCGAAGGCTAAGCGATTCTAAACCGCCCGTTAGAGGTCAAAATACTTTTATCCGAGACAATAAGAGAATTATCATTTTCTTTAAACACAACTAAAATTAACAAAGCCAATTGACGAAAAAGACCCTTGCTACCCTACAATAAAGTACATGAAAGTCAACAATCCGCTTTTACGTCACTACAAGGCCACAATCAATATGATAAGAATAAGATTCCGAGTGAAATGTTAGATCTGCCCTTCACTAAATTCAAATTTAAAATAAAAAGTATCTTGCTTAAAAAGGGATACTACACTATTGAAGAATATTTAAATGACAAAACTTCATTTACATAACAGCTCGCTCCAACCTCTTATACTGTGTTTTGTACGAGTATAACGTTTTTATCTTGCCGTACTTGTAAGGAATATATGGAGATATGTTGCAAAAAAAAAAATACGTTACGTCTTTATATTTATAATAACTATAATTATTTTCTATCCTTTTATTGTGTTTTTGTCTTATTGAATATGCACTGTTTGCTACAACTCCATTAATTCTTCAAAAGTTATTCTGTAACATAATTCTCTATAAAATCTTTTTTTTTAAAAGTACTTAAATATAAAAAATAGAACAACAAATATAAAGAAATTTTTTTTTAGCTAGACGTGTTGCTGGGGAGTTTCTTGCCGCTTCTTCTCCTTAACAGTAATAACACGTTGCGAAGCGGTGTACATAGACTAGGATGTAAAATTAAATTTTAACCTATATGTATGACCTTCAAAAAGTGTTCTCCAGTGGAACTTATTTTGAATGAAAACTTGAATTTGAATTTGAATGATAGATGAACTAAATTCGTATTGAAACATCACAAGATATATCTTTAATAAAATTGTATCCACTAGTGGTCGCCCGTAGACGAAATTCAACCGTAATAATTAATGTCAAAGACTATATACTTCTTCTATTAATCACAGATTTCGCCAGTCTTGTTCTGTTAATTTTAGTTGAACAATAAACAAGAGTATATACGTGTGTGTGTATCGAATACATAGTAGTGTGTGTAATTTTTTTTAATTTTTATGCATAAAAAAAATCGTCGCTTCTTCTCTATATAATTACTATAAGTGTGCGAAATTTCATACTCCTGCGTCCGCGCAATTTTCGTAAAATAGGGATACAAAGTTTTAGCCTCACGTATTAATATATAATATATATTAAAAAATCTAAACATGCCGTGTCTGTTCATTAAATCTATTAAAAAACAACTGGAATAGACTATATAAACGACATAGAACACGATGCATTTTTTTTTCTTGTCTGTTTGTTCGGCATTCACGTAAAAACTATTCGGCTGATTTCAATGCGGTTTTCGCTGATCGACCGCAAATTCTTATACTTAAAATCTGCGCTACTTTTTATCCCAGGAATTCAGCGGGAAATTTTTCTGGGAATGATTTTAAATGGCCAAATAATAATAACGAATTTCAATGTAATTTTTTCACTAATCGATAGCAAATATGTGATATTTTTTATCCCACGGGAATTTTCTCGGGAGCGGTTTGTAGTTGTTCGGGTGCATAAAAATTAGCACATTCCGGGACAGTCTTCGCATAGCTTACATTGCTTTTTAAATACTGTGGTACTTTGTGTCCCAGACATCCCGCGTGAATTTCAAGGCCAACGTGGACGAAGTCGCGGGCAAAGCCTAGTTATATATAACATTCTTCTGAATGTGTGCATAACACTGAACTCCTAAATTGCTGGACTGATTTTAATAGTAGTAAATGTGTGTATTTGAGTGTGTTTCCAGATGGTTTAGATTCACAATTAGATCTGGTAGGTGGTGCTACAATCGGGTTCTAGATATCTATTGTTTTAGATCAAGACTATACCTACAGGGCACGCTAGTATGTATGTATATATTACATTAATTATGAGTCACGCTTAAGCATCTGCTTTCATGATTACTCACCAGGATGTCAATTTTCTGGTCATATAATAGAATATGGAATTCTAATAATGTATGAGTAATATTTAGGGACTACACGTTAGATGAGTGGAGCCACTTCTTGCATATGATGGCATCATCATATGCAAGAAGTGGCTCCTTGCACACTCTAAGAAAAGTCGCTGGGTTTACACAAGAATTTTCGTCATTTCTACAAATGAATTGTGTAGGTACATTGCTCTAGCTCTCTAGCACTAACCAGGAAAAAATCTTGTCTGTGCTAGACACAAAGCGCTCGTTGTTGTGGCGATGAAGGTGATGCCCAAAAACAATCTCATCGTTTACACATTCCTATTTTATCTTATCTGGAGCAGACATAACAAATTTTTGTGGCTAGATCGGAATAAATTCTAATTTTGTAACGATTAATTGGTACTATATGCCTCAGACACAGTGAATTTTCTTAGTGTGTACAAGGCCCCTTATGCTAATTAAAGTGCAAGAAAGCCACAACAAGATTCATATTAAGTCAATGAGACTATTCAATAGGACTGCTCAATGCCCATTACACTGATCCTAAACAATAAAGAAAATTCCTTAAAAAATTATAAATATAATGTATTAAATGGAAAATAATTAAGGTTTTTAAATAATTCTATTTTTTTTGTCAATAATTATGTCTATAAACTGCACTGATACTGCTGAGATTCACAGATGACCTTGAATAAGAATTACCATGGTAGCCGAGTGCTGTATTCTTTACATAGATAGACAACGCTTGATTGTATACCAAAGCATATAAACAGAAAAAGAAAAATACAGATAAAACAACGGGCGACTTTATTGCTAAAAAACAATCTCTTACAGGCAACCCTGAGCAGGGATTAATGGAACTCTTTGTGCTCTATTTCAAAAACTATTGAATGTATAAAAAAAACTAAAACATAAGTTGTAGAGAATGTTTTGCTCTACAACTTTTATAATACATGTGAATATGGATTAATAGATTGGAAGCAAATTATAAAAAAAAAAACTTCTATTGAGATGTGAATAACTCAATATGTGGAACTTGAATAACTAGACTACTAAAATAAATATTTTAACAATATTATTTATAGTTTGGCTATAAACCGCTAAATGTTGGCTTTAATTCTGAGATAGACACTTTTTTACCTTAAATTACTGGACTATAATGGTAATGCAGAAGTATGGATATTAAAATACATCCAATACAAACCCAGCTCATGTGAAATAAAATTACCATGTATTAAAAATTCCAAGTCGCTCAAAGGACTATGGAGTGAGCTATGTTGGGTGGGATAAAATTAGAAATGACGATGTCCATAGGAGAACCAAGGTAACCGACATAGCTTGCAAAATTAGCAAGTTGAAGTGGCAGTGGGCCGGTCACGTCTGCCGCAGCACCGATGGCCGATGGAGCAAATGAGTCCTGGAGTGGAGACCGTGTCTCGGCACATATAGTGTTGGACGCCCTCCAGCCCGATGGACCGACGACCGAAGCAAGGTCGCCGGTAGGCGCTGGATGAGGAAATCGAAGGACAGGGATGAGTGGCGCCGTCTTTGGGAGGCCTACGTCCAGCAGTGGACTGGAAATGGCTGACGACTAGAGTATTAAAAATATATTCATATAAAATACTTACACAATCACCAAGCTTAAAATGTGCTTTGAAAGCCATATTTGCTTCATTTGACAAGTCTTTTAAGGCCTCCTCCATTTGTACTTTGTCAATCTTCACGTCACAGTCAAGAACACCCCCATTCAGGTTCACATCACCATTTTGAACACTTCCATTTTCATTCCCGCACTTTAAATCTAAACTGGTTCCTGGTGATGTTCCCAGGATGATGAAGGAGTCATCATCATTGCTTTCGGGCTTCAATGACATTCTTCCACATTAATCTGTGGGCATAAAATAATAATTTGCTGTAGGTGGAGTCTACAGTGAACAATCTATATTTAATGTGTATATATATATATATATATATATATATATATATATATATATATATATATCAATAAAAGCTGTGTATTAACACTTCTAAATGTGGTATTTTATTTGATTTTTATTTCTTTATTTATTATTTACTTTATTATTACTACACTTAAAACAGTTAAAATGTAATTTACAGGAGGTCCTCAAGCGCCGCAAGTACGCCGCCATCAGCAATAGTTACTAATTTGCGGCGTTTGGAGTGGAAACTCTGGTCTGTGGGGTCCTAAGCTCTAAAACTTTATCGAGATGTCGCCGAACGCTTAGTAGACCTCTCACGCGACCAAAAGGCTGGCGTCTATTTTGCTCAAAGGGTAAGCTAATGCTATTCAGCGTGGTAACGCCGCCACCCTTTTGGGAACGTTCCCGGTAAGTGACAGTGGTCTGGGACCAATATTTTATCTATATTTATGCTCTCTTTTTTTCATTTAGTTTTAGTATTTAATTTTATGTTTCTATTTAATAGTTTAGGAGAGCAGCTGCACATTCATAACACCTTTGCTGTTACAAATGTCCAAATGAGATGGTAACCACTTTCCATCAGGCCGTTGATCTCATGCAATAAAAACTTTTTTTGCATTAAAATATGTTTATTTTTGTAAAAACAAAAATTACAGTAAAAAATACATATACAGTGTAAACTCTATATTAAAACGCTGAAGGGGCTGCATTTTATGGTGTTATAGAGAGTTGTCAATAAATGGTAAGAAGTCGGTTATTTTTGTCTCTACATCTTTTGCCGCACCAATAAATTTGTTGTATTATTTTATTCATAGCTTGCGATATTGAGACATCTTGGTGATAAAGGATGTACCTAGAAATTTTGGTATTACAGAAATTTTTGTATATATGATGCCAACAGTCAAGTTTATTACGGGCTAGGATAATAAAGCGATAAAAGAATGTACACAGCTGTGCAGCTTTTACTAATTTTGGCAACTTAAAAGGTATTCTTTATTACTTAATTGTTGTCGTTATTGAGAGTAGGTGTAATGCTATATAGAGTGTATCATTGTATGGAAGACAAGCTAAACCAACCAAAGCAGGTGATTTTGATACTTAAGGGAGTTTGTCGTTAAATCGAGTCACATTACATGGAGTTTACACTGTAAAGCTATATTAAACTCTAAACTATAGCTTTGTATGCATAATTATCAACATCTTAACATTGCACCGGAATGGGTTAGAGCATCTGTTTTGGAGCCTAGGGTTTGCTTTCAATGCTTTCAGATGTTTTATTTTCTATTTCGCAGGATCTACTGGCTCCCTCTTCAGGCTTTATATGCATTCTAATAAAACGATATGAAGAAAAATAATATTGTGGCGAACGATGGTGGAACCATCTAGTTAGTTTTAGAACTTTTGGAAAAATCTAGAACGAAAAGACAAGGACGGATATATTTAGAAAAACATAGACGATAAACGAAAGAAAGAGATAGATAGATGTTAGAAAGAGATAGACGACAAAGGAGAGAAAGAGATAGATAGATGTTAGAAAGGGATAGATGTATAAACATAGATAGACGGGTTCTAGAAAATTCTTCCAGGTATATAAACAGCGTAAGGCGCGCCTACCAGGCAGTTTAAAAGTTGAGTTCAGTCCAAGACGGTGAAACGACAAGTGCGATACTAAAGGGTTATCACAGAAGGTTAATAGAGTACAGAGACGGATTAAGTGGTGAATTTAGTGACAAGTTTGGTGGACAGATATGCGAAGGAGGTCTTTAGCGTAGTTCGAAGGAGGAACCAGAAGCGAGCTACCTGCAATAATATTGGAGGTGGTCCGCACAATATCGGCGACGGTATTGAGGGTGTGACAACTTATCGTCGGGACTGTGCATCGTTGGTCATGCATATAGGGGCAACCCTACAGAGAGGTACTACTTGCGGCTGTGTAAGTCAATAAAAGCTTTTAAATTAAAAACTGGTGTTTTCTTCCAATCCATAAGTGCGTACCCCCGCTCGCACGTAACAATATGTTTTCACTATCATGATTTGTTTTTTATAAAAATCTTTAAAGCATGTTTTTTATCATAATAGTATAAAAAGATTTTTAATTTAACATCCACAATGAGATTGAAAGTTAAGTATGGCCACCATACATATAACTTGTAACCAAGCGATAAAAAAATGTTTTTCAATACATTAATGATAATCATAAAATTTGGTATGTCTATTTTCAATAACAGGGATGACAAATAGATTCTTTTCATAAAAAATGTAAAACTGTCCTTAAATGAAATAATTATCTGATGTATAATTGACATAAAATTCATATAATACTTTTATTTATTATCTAAAGTGCATTACTGATAACCACCAGAGCACTGTTTGTAATATGTGGAGACAGACAACGGAATAATCATGTTGCCTTTACTTGATACTGGTAAAAGATGTAGGCCCAAGAGGTGCTAGCTTGATGTTTTTTAAAACAACAAGAATAATGTTTTACATTCTATTTGCGGTTTATCTTGCATGTCTAACACAAAAGCACCCCCATACTTAAATCATACCAGTGAGTATATCAGGTGGGTCATCAGCTTGTCCACTGTACTCCAGTGACAAAATACAAATATTATGATAAACATTAATGAAAATAGATCACATGTATAACTACCTAACAATTTATGCTTATAAAAGTAAACAGTTGATATACTGTAGTATATGTCGAAATAAATATTTTGAATGTATACAGATAATTATTGTCAAAACACAATATAAGTAAAAAAATAACCTTTGAAGTCGATAAAGGTTTCTTAGGTCATTACTACAGGGGAAATCCCTGCAGTTCCTGTTATTCTTAGATAAGTATAATTTTATTGGAAGATATTTAAGATGTTACTAAGATCCCAATGTACTTCTAAGTCGATTGTAGATAACACATCGTATGTCAAACTTGCAGAATTATATGACTAAAAATAAACGAAAACTATCTCATATCAAAACAAAAGAAGTATTTATTAGTATACCAATGCTTACCAAGGGCTGTGATGAAATTATAATACGTGCAACGCAATTTAATAAAAGGCTTGTGGATCAATCAATCTTAAAGAATCACAATTTAATATAATAGTTATGCGATAAGTTCAAATTAATTAAATGGTACGGCACACAACACAAATATGCATTTGACAATCACAATCAGATTCAGAAAAGTCAGAAATCAGAATTCAGATTCAGAATTTCAGATCAGACAATCACACCCAAACATCGTCAAGCGATGACCTTGAATAAAAATAAAATTGACTATTTTGACACTTTGACAGTTATATTAATTATTATTTCGGCTGAGTCTATTAATACGGGTACTGTACGAACAATTTATAATTATTAATACGGTTACCGTACGAACAATTTATAATTATTAATACGGGTACTAAGCCCGGATAACCTCTTTCGTCCGGAGAGAGGATATTAAAAAAAAAACCTAACCTAATTAAAGATTGCAAATAACGTAGACAGAGAATCCTATAGACACCGCTATAGCGTCCCGCAGAAAGGGACAAAAAAGATGACGTCACTATATTTAGGGATACCTTGTGAGGAAAAATAATTGTGATAATTAGAAATTTGTGTGTAAGGAAGATTTTCATCGATAGGTTGCTATGCATGCTATGCAAAGGAGAAGACATGCTGCGTAACTCAAGTTAATTGCAATGAGGGCAGGAGACTAAGGATAGATGATGATGATGTAGTCCTAAATAACTGCCGTTTCTTATGTATTTCTGGCTTTGTGAATAAATAATAGAACATGTTTATTTTTAATTTTTTCAAGTTTTTATTGGTAGAGTCAACAGATTCCAATAAATCCCCATCTTCCTCACTTATTAATGACTTTGTTTTCAGTTCTGCAATAACATTTTCTTGTTTAGCTACCTTTTTCGTTAAACGTCTACTTTTTTCTCGAAGAGCTCTTAATTTTTTCAGTCGTTCGGATGATTGTATTTTCAAGCTTTGCCATTTTTTTCGCAACATTCGAGGTGTGTACTCTGGCGTCTTGTCCTAAAATAAAAAAACCCGTTTATGGTTACTAAAACCATAACTTTATTGGAAACAATGTTTTTTTGGACACAATATTTTTGTTTGTATTACTTCCTAGTGATGGTTGTGGAGAATATGCGAATTAATATAACGAAAGTAATTTATCCTAATACTGTACATAGCAAAAACTGTATTGATTGTGGGAAAATCATAAATCAAATCAAATCATCATTTATTGCATAAAACATGGTACATAAAAAAGATGGTAGGATTATTTCATAGTTTCACATGTTTTTGCCTCTAGGGCGTGCAAAATGTTGTACATATATTTACAGTTCTTATTGGTTCTGTCATTACTAATACATTAATAGAAACAAATCAAATTAAAAGAATCAAACAAATCATTCATAATAATAATAAATTAACCATAATCTAGTCACTCTCATAATTTAGTCGCTCTTAAAAATAAATGTCATAAAAAAATAAAATTTATCCATTAGTCTATATAATAATAAATTGTATACTACCTCAGTAATTTAAAGATCATTAAAATAATCATTAACACTGTAATATGATTTGTCAATTAGAAATGTCTTCAATCTATACTTAAAATTATTGGTGTTTCGAATGTCAATTATACATTTTGGTAGGTGACTATAGAGCCTAGGAGCCATACACAACACGCTACTACTAAGCAGAGTTGTTCGACTCTTAGGACATATTGTTTTATGTGCTTGGCGTTCGCTTTTAAAAGTATTGAATAAATTAATATTGCTTCGAATATATATTGCACATTATTTTTATTAATATAGTGCACTTACAGGAATGTTTAAATGATTTTCAGTTTCCATAATTGTATCTTCATTTAAACTGAAGCAGGGACATGATGGAATACAAGCCATTTTTTCCTAAAAAAATCAATTTATACAAAAAAGGGTGAAGAAAGTTGTTGTTTACAGAAAATAGTACTTTGAAGAACGTATACAGTTGCGCCGCTTTTACTAATTTTGGCAACTTAAACGGCATTATTACTTAATTGTTGTCGTTATTGAGAGTGGGTGTAACGCTAGATAGTGTGTCATTGTGTGGAAGACAATCTAAACCAACCAAAGCCAAGTGATTTCGATTCCTAAAGGAGTTTGCCATTAAATCGAGTGACGTTACATGGAGTTCACACTGTAGTTTTAAAAACACTAAACATATAAAAATCTTAAACAACCTGGTTCGAAACTTAATATATTATTAACTGAATATTTACCAGAATAGGTACAGCATTAGAGAATAGCAGTGTAAATTTCTTCTTTTTGATTAACAAAAACAAATTGTTGATGATAGTTTTGGTGTCCAATCTGTCCGTCCTGCAGCTAATATTCAATTCCGACGTAAATTATCAGGTTCAGGAAAACTACAACAAGCCATTAACAGATATTTCATTAATACACGATGCAGAATAAATTCTTAATTGTATTTCCTATAATAGTGTGAAATAATTTTAAAAAAAGTTGGCCACACTAAATTTTAGGTAAATTTGTAATTGTTATTTTTGTGCTATTTTAACGATGAATTTGCGTCTAGAGTACATTATACACAATATATGAATATAATAAAATGCTACTGAATGCCTACTAACTGATAAACAGTGGTATACTTACAAGTGAAAAGACAATCCTGGGTTTTCGTTCCGCTATCACTTTTACACCCATTAACGCTACACCGCACCATGTTCTTAACAAAAAGGTTGAAATAGGAAGTCTAAGTTGTTGAAAACAAAATATAATATGAATTACTTCACATAAAGCACGTGAAAACTGTATTTTATAGGAAGACGATAGCTGCTGCGCTTCAGCTGTCGAACTTTGTTAAGCACACCGGTGGTCTTAACCGCGGCACCCTCAGTGAAACAAAAAATAGTATCGTTCTGTCTCATTCTTTTATACGACATCGGCATAAGTTGCTCTTTTTCTTGTGTGAATGCGACAAAAGCTATCAATTTGTCTATAGGTTTCTCTGTCTACGGCAAATAAGTATTTTACGAAGTCCTTCCAATCCATACAAGAGCAGTACGCAAATACTCGCGTATACTTTGTAGTAACATATAAGCAGATCTTGTTCCGTAATGTACAGCGATAGTACACATAGGGACTAATCGTGTATGTGTCGGAAAATTATTTTTGGGTGGTTATAAAAAAATAACCACGAAGGCTAAGGCGAGTGCTCCGCTTCGCTTCGCACCCGCCTTAGCCTTCTAACCTATATTAAAAATGTTCCGATTTGTTCATAATAAATAAATGTGCCGTGTATCTATACCCCACCCTCATTTTAGAATTTATTTTTATTTTCATGTTTTCAATAATTCTTTAAATTTTCTTTCTCTCTTTTTAAAACATGTCATTAAAAAAAAAGAAAAAAAAACCTAACCTAATTAAAAAACAAGCTAATCATCCAATTCATTCTTATTTTTTTTTAAAATTGAATATCTGTACGTATAAATATGATTTATTCGTCCAGTACCCGTACAAATAGTCACATCGTATTTGTTGTAAATGTTAATTGTTAAAACTATTTTATTACTTGTCTGTGGTCATTTTGTATCTTGTCTATTGTTTGTCTGTACTCTGTGTCTCTATAATAATAAACGCTCTCGATGGCTTAAAGGCCTAGTTGCCAAGCCATAAATATTATTAAAAAAAAACGCTCTCGATGTTATCATTCAATGTACTCTGTGGATGTTATGGAATTATATGGATCTTTTGTAAGAACTTTGAAATACAGTTATTTTGTAATTATTATGTGATTTTCATTAATCTGGAAAATATAACATGGTGACAGCGGAAAATAAATGATAAACATGGAATCAAAGGATTTGATATGTACACTGGGGACGGAAGGTGATATGCATGCAAATTATTGCAAATTGGAAACTATTTAGAAGAAAGTTTTTAACATATATTGATGCGTATCATGCAGAAGCCAAAGAAAAACAAAAAATTGGTATGTTATTACACCACGGAGATGATTATTGTCAAGACATTTATGAAACATTTGAATTAGCTAAGGAAGAAACATTAAAAACCTTATTGGAGAAATTTGACGGCCATTTTATACCTAAAACTAACATAACCTACGAAAGGTATAAAATATTCAAGAGGAAGCAGCAGCCTGAAGAAGCTTTTGAGCAGTATGTGACTGCATTGAAAAGAATGAGCCAATCATGCAATTTTGGTCAAATTCAAAATGATTTAGTAAGAGATTTATTTATTTGCGGTATAAACAATCCTGGGTTACAGAGACAGCTTCTTGGCTTGACGGACCTCACCCTGGATAAAGCATTGACTATTTGCAGAAATCATGCTGTTGTTGATAAACAAGTTATTCAAATGGAAAAACCTGAGCCTGACATCAAAAAGGAAGTAGAGATAGATTTAGTAAAAAAGAAAACACAAAGCAAAGAATGTCAATATTGTGGATATACACATGATTATGGAAAGTGCCCGGCTTATGGAAAAACATGTGCTATTTGTAAGAAAAAGAATCATTTTGCAAAAAAGTGTAAAAATAAAAAAGTGAATATTTTAAAAGAAAGTAGTGAAAGTGATATGGATTATAATGTAGCAATATTATCATTAAATAGAAATGAGAAATATTCTTGGTATTGTGTTAGTCTGAAAATAGATATGTTATTAGTTAACTTTAAGATTGACACTGGCGCACAATGTAACATACTAAGTGAAAAGGAGTTTTTGAAGTTAGGTTTAAGTAAAAAAAACTTACAAAAAACTAATGTTAGAATTACTTCTTTTACTAACAGAAAAGTGCCTGTTATTGGTAAATGTATACTTAGTTGTCATTACAAGTCGAATGTTTATTCTATTGAATTTTATGTTATAGGTTCAGATTGCTATAATTTATTGGGTTTGGAAAGTTCTGAAAGACTTGGACTCATTAAGAGAGTTAATCAGATTGATATAAGTGTAATCCCAGACTGTTTCAGAGAATTGTTTGATGGAAATATAGGATGTGTACCTTGTAAGATAAAATTAGAAGTAAATGAAGTTGTTAAGCCAGTTGTTTCCCCAGCTAGGCGACTACCTTATAGTTTAATGCCTAAAGTCAAAGAAGAATTGGACAATTTAGTGAAAATGGGCATTATTACTCCAGTTTCTGAACCAACAGACTGGGTAAGTCAGATGGTTGTAGTACAAAAGAAAGATGGTTCACTACGTATATGTTTGGATCCCAGACCTTTGAATAAGGCTTTGAAAAGAGCACATTATCCTTTTCCTAAGATTGAAGACATTACGGCACGTCTAGCAGGTGCAAAGGTTTATTGTAAATTAGATGCTCAGTCAGCATTTTGGATGTGCCCTTTAGATGATAATAGTTCGAAGTTGTGTACCTTTCAAACAGAATGGGGAAGGTATAGGTACATACGCTTACCATTTGGAATTTCACCGGCACCTGAAATATTCCACAAAGTGGTTCATGATACATTTCAAGACATTGACCAGGTAGCTACTTTTCAAGATGATGTGCTTTGTTGGGCCGAGTCAGAAAATGAGTTACAACAGATTTTATGTAAAGTATTGAATAGAGCTAAAGAAAACAAAATTAAATTTAATCCACAGAAGTGTCAGTTCTTTGTTAATGAAGTTACTTTTCTGGGACATATTATTTGCAAAAATGGAGTAAGTGTAGCCAAAGAAAAGGTTAAAGCAGTAAAGGAGTTAGAACCTCCTAAGGATAAAAAAGCCTTGCAAAGAGTTTTAGGAATGTTTAATTATGTATCTAAATTTATTCCAGGATATGCTGACATTACAGCACCATTAAGAAATCTCTTGAAAATAGATGTTGTTTATAGGTGGGAAAAGAATCATGACAGATGTTTTGAGCAACTGAAAAATCTCTTAACTAATGCACCAGTATTAGCATTTTATCAGCCAGAGAAAGAATTAACACTTAGTGTGGATGCAAGTTCTGTTGGATTAGGTGCAGTATTAATTCAAGAGGGGCGGCCTATTGCCTATAGTTCAAAAGCATTGACAGAGGTTCAGATGAGATACTCCCAAATAGAGAAAGAGTTGCTGGCCATATGTTTAGGGGTTGAAAAATTTAAACAATACTTAATTGGCAGAAATTCAGTCAGGGTAGAAACTGATCATAAGCCCATTATAGGAGTAATGAATAAAGCATTATGTAAGGTACCAGCGAGATTACAGAGAATGATGATGCGACAATAGCCTTACCGTCTGAATGTGGTGTATACACCTGGAAAATATTTATATATTGCCGATACCCTATCAAGAGATTTTTCTATGAGTGGCTGTGATCTGGAGACCGATCTTGAAGATGACATAGAATTGCAAATTTGTTTATTATTACAAAATTTACCAGTTACCGCTGAATGTTGGGGTAGAATTTCAAAGGCTGCTGAAAAAGACATTATTATGAGTAAGCTAAAAACTGCTTGCCTCAATGGGTGGCCAAGATTTTATAAAGATGTTGATGATTGTATAAAACCCTACTATCAATTCCAAGAAGAAATTGTCTTAGTGAAAGATTTATTATTTATAGGTAATAGGATCATAATACCAAGAGCCTTAAGACATGACATGCTGAAGAGTTTACATACTGGTCATCCTGGCATATCAAGAATGATGAGTAGAGCTGAAATAACTATGTATTGGCCTGGTATTGCACAAGATATAAAGAAATTTGTTCGAACTTGTCATGTGTGTCAAAAATATCAAGATAATAAACAGAAGATGTTTTAAAGTATAAGAAAGTACCTATGCTCCCTTGGCAAGAGGTTGGGTGTGACATTTTTGAGTTTAAACAGAAACAATATTTAGTTGTAGTAGATGCTCTGTCAAACTACATTGAAGTAGGCAGTTTGAAAGATTTGAGAAGTGTGACAGTGATTAATCAATTGAAGTCTGTTTTTGCAAGACATGGAATCCCTATGTTATTGTATTCTGATGGAGGGTTGTGCTTTGATTCTGAATTATTCAAGTCATTTGAAAAAGATTGGGGCTTTATGCATATAAAATCTAGTCCACACTATCCAAAATCAAATGGACTAGCTGAGAGTGCAGTAAAAATAGTAAAGAAAATTTTCCAAAAAGCTGAAGATGCTAATGAGGATCCTTTACTGGCCCTGCTGAACCAGAGAAATACACCCAGAGGTAAAGTCAATTCACCTGCAAGTATACTAATGGGAAGGCAGCTGCGAACAAATATTCCTTGTTCATTTGTTACACTAATACCTAAACTTACATATGACAAGGACAGAAAAATACTGAATAAACAGAAAACATACACCAAAAAATATTATGACAAGACAGCAGCTAAAAGACACATTTTCAAAGAGGGTCAATTAATTCAGTATAAGAAAAATCCTACAGATAAGATATGGATAAAAGGGAAAATTTTGAAGAAAAGTGATCAACCCAGGTCTTATATGGTGGAAAATGAGGAAGGAAAGAGATATTGGAGAAATGAAATTTTTATTAGATCAAGTGAAGTTGCTTTGAACGAAGAGACCAATATCCACAACAATCAGGCAGTGAATGACCAAAATGAGTCATCAGATTCTTCTAGTACTGAGTCCAATATTGAGTCTGAACTTCCAAACTCAAATCAAATGTTATCAAGATCAGGTAGATTAATTAAACCTCCTGTAAAATATGCTGATTATGAAACTTAATTTGAACCCTCCTAAAGTTACATGATTATTTGATTTGAAATTTGACTAGTATATAACTAAGCTTGTTGATTATTACTTCAAAATATGTATAGGGGAAGATGTTATAAATGTTAATTATTAAAACTATTTTATTACTTGTCTGTGGTCATTTTGTATCTTGTCTATTGTTTGTCTGTACTCTGTGTCTCTATAATAATAAACGCTCTCGATGTTATGGATCTTTTGTAAGAACTTTGAAATACAGTAATTTTGTAATTATTATGTGATTTTCATTAATCTGGAAAATATAACAGTATTATTTTTGTAGAGTTCGCCACAAAGGCAGGCAAAGGAATCTTAGTCCATACAGCCAAGTCTGATGTATAAATCTTCGTATAGTAGCGCAGTTGTATTATAGGCTACAACCCACGCCATCCAACGGAGTTCTTGTGAAAACTCGAAAGGCCACATTCGACTATACAGTTCACATTTCTCACAAAAACACATAATTATTACTCAAAAATTATCAATATCCTACAACTATTGTTCATTTTAGAGTATTTTTACACATTTTTAGAAAATAAAACTGCACAGCAGAACGTCCCCTTTCAGTTCCCGCCAAAAACTCACAGTTACATTAATGTCAGACAATTTACCCCCCACGCTATCGCTTATTTCCCTATCCACTATCATGCTGTGATCAGCATCTCAAACAATCTAGACTGTGAGAAATATTATTTGCAAAAAAGGATATAATCACTGTCATGGAATTTGGTGAATAATATTAAAGATTCATCCTAACAGAACGTACCTGTTTCTGAGTTCTCGAGTTCTTTGTCTCGCGTAAAAAATCCTAAAACACGTGAACAACCTTCACAGTCATACTCAATTGATTTCTCATATTCTCAGAAGTGTTTTGCGGGAATGTAGAAGCGCAAAAAATGTTTATTATTGAAAGTTGCAGTATTGGCGTTCTAGCGATTTTGCCGCTAAATCTAGGGAATTGAATATTCTTTTAGCGGACAAAATTTTGTTTTAGCTAAAAAATTATATTTAGTAACTTATCAAGAGTTTCTTTAATATACAGTTTCCTAATATAAAAATGTGAGACTTTGTGACTAGCCATAATGCTAGACTCCAACAGATATTCGCAGGCTTTGTGGCAATGTATTTTATTTTATATTTTGTATACTCATTTATAATGTGTTTACATGAATTGGAAAGTTTAGAAGAATGATATACAAAAAAAAGGAGAAGATCATCTAGGATGTAGCGAATGTGAGAATTTTTGTTTTTTTTTAAACACCGGCTAGCAACTTTTTAAACACTGACTGAAGGTGCCCACACATTATGGGACGCGTACGTCAGCCGCTGCTGACGGACGGAGTGTTTTCAGGTGTTGTTCGGATACCTGAACAACACGTGAAAATCTAATATTGTGTGTATTGACAATTATTCTAGGCTGAAACTAGCTGGTTAAAATTGGTCACTTTGATTTTTTCCCTTTTTCGAAGTTATTGTACGGACTCGGCCCTTATAGAAATTTATTATTTACAACCAGTATTACAGTGTGTCTATAAAATCGTGACGTTAATGTTTAAGGAACTAAAAATAATCATGTGTCTGGCAACACCAAACATCAGTACATCTGTTGTCAATGCTGTCATCGATTTTGAGTTGCAGAAAAGTTTTCCTTTTATATTATTTATTGTTATTATTAAACTACAATAAATTAAGACAAAACTACGCAGAAAGGTTGAAAAAATTAGTAAAGTAAATAGGAGTGGGACGCGGGAAGTGATTTTCAAAGTTTTCCTTAAATGGTCTAAGTTTCCAACGAAACTTAGCGGAGTACGAAACTGGACGAATTTTGTGTGATTTAGACGATATTTATGGGTGAACAGCATTTATAACTGGTATGTAATCGTGTTATTGTTTGTTTTTAATCTGCCTGAAGTTAAAATTTACTGAATTAACGGTTTGGAGAGCGAAAAAAGGCATTGTTTACATTGCAGATTTTTAGGTTAGATTGACATTGTAAGTAGGTGATAATTAAAGTACGACCATAATTTTTCATACATAGGGATGATACAACTCAGTGCATTCAGTTTTTCTACCATTTCTAAATTAGAATTAATTGCTTCATGTCAATAAGTTATTATTCCATTCGTTTATGTACATTCCTTTTTACTATTTTTATGTTGTTTATTTTATTTTTACTTCTTTTTCAGGAAAATCGGTGAGTACCGTTAAGCGGATAGTCAACGAAGGTCTTAGAAATGATGGAAAGTTTGAAACTCCCGGGAGACACAGGAAAGGCCGTCCAAAGAAAGAAATGGATGATTTTAATATTTGTGCACTGCGGCAAAAAATCCATTTCTTTTACACTGTGCAAAAAGAGATAATATTTTTTGTCTTTAATTGCATGTTTTTGTGTGTGTGTCTAAAAAGGCAACATTTAGCATACCAAATTTATTGAATAGTGTTGGCAACACCAACATGAAATTGTATTTAATTTGATTATAAATTTATATAATATTATATATCATACCGTGAGATGCACAATAAATGGAACCTTTTGATATTTCAGGTAGGTCAGGTCAGCCCCATCTATGCCATTGATGAACTTTTAGGAGAATATGATCACACAGTGGTACGGCTTCCGCCGTATCACTAGCCTTTGTCCCAACTAAGTTGGGGTCGGCATTCAATCTAACCAGATTCGGCCATCAGTATCTTACACGAAGCGACTGCCTTCTGACCTCCACAACCCAGAACGAGGCTATAAGATGTTCAATGGTTAGACCAAACGTCAGACATTTTTGGCTACTGGGACTCTGACTACCCGTAAGTTACGGGTAGGTTACTTTGACAATCGTTACGGGTCGTAACGATTGTCAAAGATGTTCCAAATGACAACCGGGACCGATGGCTTAACGTGCTTTTCGAAGCACGGAGGAACTCAAGATGTTAAGGCCACCCATCCCAGACCAACCACGGCAAGCGTTGCTTAACCTTGATAACGACGGATCTTTCTGGCCGTAATTAATTAATATTATTATTACCTCATATATATTATATTACTTAAATTAACTATTAGTATCAAAATCGTTTTGTCACACTATAAAGAGTTGCTACATGCACGACAGCAGCGCCATCATTTATTTTCACGATTTAATAGACAGACTGTAGTTTGTTTATTTCTCTCTTTCGATTTGGATGAATCAACCAAAGTGATACGTGTAATCGTAAACTCGAAACATTCAATGTTATTGAATATCGTCAATGTTATTGAATTTTAAAAATAAGTGATGTCCTATTTATGTATATACTGACATTGTTTCAGATGGTGGCGGTGAACTAATACTAGAACAAGTTTTTATTTGTTTTCCCCCCTTTTTTGTGTTTTCTTATCTATCTGGTCATCGCCATAAACGTTGTCTTTTCCACACCTGACGTTGGCAGTAATGGTAGTTCGACCAAGAACAAGCCTCTTGCCAAAAAAAACAAAAAGTGAAGTGAAGTGAATATCGTCGTATCCTTATATATGTAATCCGTCTAATAGATGCCTCCATGCGGCCCATGACTGTTTTATAAATAAAACTTTTGTGGGATCATATTAAAATAAATAATTATTATACTTATATCGTAATTATTAAGTATGAGGGAAAGCGTGCAATACAGTGTACCACGTTAATACGCGAAATGAAAAGGTTTGATCAGCAGCTAATTACAATTCGTGGTAATACTTATTTACGAGAGCAAACTTTATCAATTCTTAATTACCGAAAAGATAAATATACTTCCCGTATAAGATACACAGCTAAGCATTTAAGAGCTATTTTAAGAATTGCAACTACTAACACGAAAGCTAACATACACGTATATATACACAAGTGCGGCCCGCCTTTACTAAATTTTGTCACCTTGTGGCGCCTGCCTGCTTAAAGGTTGCCGACCACTGCTCTAGCGTATTGATACTCAATAAAAATTATCAATATGTCAACTATTGTTCATTTTAATCAATTAAAATTGTACAACACAACATTACATTTGAGTTATCACCAAGAACTTGCACTTTTTAGGAGTTGACATTAGTATCGCGTTTCTATAACGAGAGTTGGTAGCACTGAAAATAACCAGTTTGCTGTTTCAAAAAGTCTTGTAGCCAGAACTCTAGAAATTGTTATGAGATGTCCGAACGTTCACGTCCTAATCCGCGAATTATGTGTTATAGTTATGTTGTATATATATTATATGTAGTATTTAAGTCCACCCTTCAGCTGTGGCTTATAATATGCCAACAGTTTTATAATATACCCACAGCTTGACGACTCCTTAAAACTGGCTAGTGACTTTAAATATTTTCTAACGGCAATACTGTTTAGTCGTAAACTGTCAACGTCAGCTGGTGGTCGTATCGTGTTATCGCGAATCGGCATTTCGTTATAGTTAAAAAGACTAATTAATAGTGAAAGAAATGTCTAATGATAACACGTTAAATTTACACTACGTCCACCAGTGCTTCCAAAGGAGCTTAAAAGAAGAAGATGACGTCGTAATAGAAGCATATATAGAAGGATACACGGAACTGGTGAAGTACGTTTTGTTTATTTATTCTTCCCATATGGAAGGTAATTTATTATAAAAACTCGTATTCTGTTATACTTTTAGACGTTTATATTTACACCCGTTTACTTGTCTTCCTGTTTACTTTATAAAATATTAAAGTTTCCGTGAGTAGAATCAAATGTTTTGCTAATTCTTCTTTGTCCCTTGTTTGCGTGATATTGGCAGATTACATTGTTCCTATTGACCCAAATTATATTTGTTTATCATGATCTTTCAGTGTTTCGTTTCATATTAATCTTTAAAATTATAAGTATTAACAATATTTTTTATTTTCCTGTTTGCAAGACAGTGTGTAAATTTAAATTAAGCATTTATCTATATGACGTAATTGTTCATGTGTACCTATTATGTTAATTATACTTCTCAAAATTACTTTCCACTGTCAAAATTCCCTTTTTAGATCTAAAGATCACTGCTATCTAGGTTTATCTTCAATACATTTAAATATGTAAGTGTAAAAAGGTGTTGGGGTTGAGAGAATGGAATACTACCTACCACTAAGTTTTTCTGTGCCACATTTCAAAATATTTAAGGATACACTAGATAGATAGATAGATAACACTATATTGCACACCATTACAGAAAACACAGATGAACTTATAGCATAAAAATATTCTAAATGTGCACAATGGGCAGTCTTATCGCTAAGAAGCGATCTCTTCCAGACAACCCGTGGCAGGAATAAAAACATATTATTTTGGTCAAAGGTGGTATACATAAATATTAGAGGATATGCACCTAGCTACACTGTTTTAATTTAATAATTCATTGGTGTAAAATATGTGACGTCTTGTAACTATGACAAGGACGGTAGGAGTAAAAAATCATGAAATTCATGTGACATTCATGATGACTTCCTTAAATAAATGTACTCAACATTTTCGAAGAAAGTTTCTCTTGCAAGTAGTGAGGATATTCCATGAGCTCCTAGCTGAGGTTTTCCCACAGCACTCTGATATTTGGTCTTTGAAAAAAAATGTGTCATAAGTTAAGTGAAAAGGACATTTCTACAAATCCATTATTAGACCTGTCCTTTTATAAAATATGGCAGTGAAGCATGGCCTGTACTTGAGTGACACAAGCAAGAGCTGTGTGTCACGGAAATGAATAGGCTTCAGTGGATGTGTGGAGTCACACGGAAGGATCGCATCAGGAACTCCCGCATCCGCTGCAGTCTTCACATCCGTGATATAGTAGACGAACTGCAGGAGAGTCGCTTACGCTGGTACGGCCGCACTGCCAGAATCGTACTGAACCAGTTAGTCGGGGAACAAATGTCTATCCATGCCGTCTCCACCAGGGCCCGGTCGAAGGGCTAGCCCAAGAACTACTAGCTTGATGTTGTGAGTGATGACTTGCATCCCAATGGTCTCAATACAAGGGTTGCCGAAGATCGTGCAAAGTGGAGAAGAAAAAGTATGAAAAACGGGCCCTGGGCGTTGAAGTGATCGAGAGACAGCAACCACTTTCCATCAGGTTGGCTGTCAGCTTCTCTTCTGTACTCCATCTATAAAAACAAAATGGAGGAAACTTGAACTTGTGAGATATTTAAGTTTTAATTATTTTTAGATTCCTAGACCTAATTGGCACAGTATTCTCATTTGTCAGTAGTGATGTAAAAAGTAAAATTAAAGTCATGGAAAAGCATAAAGAATGTGAACAATCAATCTATTATGAATCATTTAAGAAAATGATGAATTATGAAAAGGAGACCAGTTTGCATGAAAAGAATGGATTTGTGTCTGGCTCCAGGACAATGCTTCGTTTGCATCGTGGTTTGGGTGAGTTCTTTTATTTATCAACTTGCTGCTAGCAATCTACTAAATATTCGGGCTGTTCTAGTCTCAGGGGCACTCCTCCTTGTCGGCTTGAATCGAGGTGTCACGGCAGTCATACCCATGGTTACAGTCCCGTGGTGCCTCATTATGATGCGGAGGGATGCCGCAAGGTTTAATGGGTAGTCTGGCGGTCGGTGCTTTTAAGCTATAATGTTGAAGCTACCCCAGCAGCCGGGAGTCCCACATAACCCTTGGTGGCATCCCCTATGCCCCAGGATTTGTGCAAATGCATTCCCCCGCCTTCGTCAAAAAAAAGGATATGTCCGTGATTTCCTCGACGCTTAGCGCAAAATTCCCGCGAGATTACCAGGACAAAAAATACCACACCATTTTAAAAGTAATGTAAGCTATTGTTTTAGTCAAAACTGTGCTGGAATAGGCTAAATTTTATGCACCCCGAACAACTATAAACCACTCCCGGAAAAAATTACGCGAGGTACCCGGGTTAAAAAATATAACACATTTTATTACATAAATATGCTATAGATCAGTTAAAAAATCACATTGGAATTCGTTTTTTTTAAACTCTGGCCATTTTAAATAATTCCCAGAATTATTCCCGCAGGGTTTCCAGGATAAAAAGTAGCGCAAGTGAGTAAGTAAATCTAAGAATTTGCTGACGATTACAACAGAGAGAATAGACAAACACAAAAAATCTAAAAAAATTGCATCGTGTTCGAAATCGTTTATATAGAGTATTCCAGTTGTTTTTTTATTTAAATATCTTCAATGTGTCATAGTGTAAAACAACTGGAATAGACTATATAAACGACGGAGAACACTATGCAATTTTTTTTAGATTTCTTGTCTGTTTGTTCGGGATTCACGTAAAAGTTACTGGGCCGATTTCAATGCGGTTTCCAGTAATCGAAACCAAATTTTAGGAATTAAAATTTGTGCTTTTTTATCCTAGAAACCCCGCGGAAATATTTACGGGAATGATTTAAAATGGCCAGATAAAAAAAAACGAATTCCTATGTGATTTTTTCACTGATCTATAGCAAATTTTATGTAATAAAATGTGTTGAACTTTTTATCCTGGGTACACCGCGCTTTTTTTTTTCCGGGAACGGTTTGTAGTTGTACGGGTGAATAAAAATTAGCCTATACCGGGACAGTTCTCACTAAAGCGATATATGGCACTTTGTGTCCCGGGAATCCCGCGGGAATTTCAAGACAAGTGCGGATGAAGTCGCGAGCATATCCTAGTACTTTATAAAAAAATGTAACATATGTTTCAGACTTCATAAGACTATTCTTAAAAAGAGTGAGTGAGATAGACGAAAAGGCGAATACCTGTTCAATTTGTCAAGAAACATATAATTTAACTTTAGCTGAATTCCACCCGTGGTATATTAGGAAAGCTGCCACTTTAGCAATGTACGCGCTACCCTCCAAACCAGATTTACTCAAAAAGGTATGATTTATTTTTTTAAACAGGAAAATATAATTTCAACTTTTAGTCATATTGTTACGAGTTGCAGGACTCGAATTAAAACGCCGTTGGAATTACTATACGATTTATTAGAACTATACAAACACGTATAACACAGGTACAAATATAACTGAACAAAACCAGTACAAACGTAATGCGCGATTCAATAATACGCGCATAGTCCGTCACTATAAAGATTATCGAATATACACACGTCTTGTCTCGCTAGTGGTTATCGCTTGACTGCGTCACATCTCCCTTGGGGCATTGCTCTATACTGTACAAATACAATATGTCTGTAGACTAAATTTCTAAGAATCACACCTGGCTAGCTGACTACCATAAAGATTACAATAATGGGATATTTTTCCAATCAAAAATTTTAAACACAAACTAAACAAAAGAAGACGGTCATAAAAGCGCCTCAATGTTATTAGCTCGAACACTGACGGGTAATAAATGTGCTTTGTTTACAAATATGCAGGTGGCCCAAATTGTAACGATATGAATGGCATCTTTGATTATAAAATTCTGCAGCACCATGTAAAATTTACCTTCTATATGTGGGGGTTGACTTGTCTTATTTATGATACATAAATAATGCTTTAAATAAATCGTCATGTCTGTGATAAACGGCCTGAATCTTTAACATAAACGCAGATGAAGCCCACCTTTAGAGGACAAATGTGGTAAACAATTATGGCCGACGTGTAACCACAGATAATTAATAGTGTTGTAAAACCACTAATGAACAATTGAGTGTTTTTGAATTTGATATTTAGATTAGGGCCCCAAAAAACCACGATCCGCCACTGTAGTGTAGTATTTTTATTTATTGCTGACGCACAGTACACAAGCCCTACTGTGATAGAAAGCGGTTACCCTCGCCTATGGATATTGGTGACGCCAGGGGTGCTGCCAACGAGCTGCCGGGCTCGAAGGGGAAACTAGAACCTGGCCACTGTGCAGGAACACAACTCAAAGTCGTTATGGCGGAATACCGAGAGTATACCAGGGGTGGTAGCCATACAATCGGGGAAACGCCCCACCACCTCGCTGTAGGTTATTTTGTCGCTTCTTATTACAAGCCGACCGGCTGTAGGAATATATAGTATTCTTTTACCGATCGTGCACGGATAAAAAGTAAACTGTAAAATTTAAAAACTTCGTTTAAAAAAACCCGACTCAAAATCGAAAAAAATATGTATAAAATAACTTATTTCTTAAGCTATTATTATTAATATATATTATCTAAAACATCTTAAAGTCGGTGCTTAGTAATTTTCAAAATATAGTAATTTTTATGTTTTACTTTGCACCGACTTCAAGATATACATACATACATACATACATAACTTCACGCCAGGTCCCTTGCGGGGTAGGCACGAACAACAGATGTTTTAGATAATATATATTAATAATAATAGCTTAAGAAATAAGTTATTTTATACATTTTAGTTTTTTCGTTTTTTAAGTCGGTTTTTTTAATCGAAGTTTTTAAATTTTATTTGTTACTTTTTAGTGTCTAGCTATGTATGGGTGGACCTACGAATGGTGCCGCGCTTCTTAAAAAATATAGGTCCCAAGAACCGGGAACAAAAAAATGATCGTAAAATGAAAACTGGGCCAAACTATGTCAAATTTTTAGGGGACCACATGGCAGCTGTTCCGCGTCGAACAAAAAAAGAATCACGTAAATCGAATCATAAATCTCAGAGTAATCGGTGTACATATGGAACGGAGTGAAAATTATTTCCATGAAAAATGTTCATAAAATGAAAACTCCTGGGCCAAACTATGTAAAATTTTTAGGGGACCAATTGGAAGCTATTCCGCGTCGAACAAAAAAGAATCACGTAAATCGGATCATAAATCACGGAGTTATCGGCGAACATACATAAAAAAAAGCAACAAAAAACAAGATCCCGACGCCTTTTTTCAAAGTCGGTTAAAAATGATCTATACTAATCTATACTAATATATGAAGCTGAAGAGTTTGTTTGTTTAAACGTGCTAATCTCAGGAACTACTGGTCTCATTTGAAAAATTCTTTCAGTGTTAGATAGCTCATTTATCGAGGAATGCTGTAAGCTATATATCATCACGCTAAGATCGATAGGAACGGAGCAGCAATGAAAAATGTTTCAAAATCGGAGTTCTTTTTCCTTTGAGAGCTTCCACCGCGTGTGCTGCGTGAACAGTTAAAGTTTCGCAAAAATCATGTGTGACAGAAGTTAGCGTTAGCCCAAAGTAACTATTCCACGCGGATGAAATCGCTGGCAGAAGCTAGTTCTATATAAGTCTATTTTTGCCAAGGCTATTATGAACCAAAACGACGAGAAGTTTCGAAGTGTCTCGATACTGATATAAATGAATTGTTTAGAAGAGTAATGTCTCACGTTCTAATTATACAGAAAAGGACAATAAAACACGTAATGAGTGGCTTCAGTTCGCTGAGAAATGTTAAGTTTTTCATACGTTGCCTTCAAGGTCATGTCGTAATTTTTGCATTTGATACAGTTTAGTATACTTACATATCTATGTGATATCACGTTTAATATGAGATTATCTATATACTGAAATATTGATGTCAGAAGATATCACTTTGAATTACAGTGTAAACTCTATATAACGAAACTGACTGTATTTTATGGCGTTATAGTTTTCGTTGATCGGGGATAAGTCTGTTATTTTTAACCGACTTCGAAAAAAGGAGGGGAGAGGAGGGAGGTTCTCAATTCGTCGGGATCTTTGTTTTTTTTTTTTTTTTTTGCTTTTTTTTATGTATGTTCGCCGATTACTCCGTGATTTATGATCCGATTTACGTGATTCTTTTTTTGTTCGACGCGGAATAGCTTCTAATTGGTCCCCTAAAAATTTTACATAGTTTGGCGCAGTAGTTTTCATTTTATGAAAAATTTTCATGAAAATAATTTTCACTCCGTTCCATATGTACACCGATTACTCTGAGATTTATGATTCGATTTACGTGATTCTTTTTTTGTTCGACGCGGAATAGCTGCCATGTGGTCCCCAAAAAATTTGACATAGTTTGGCCCAGTAGTTTTCATTTTTCGAACATTTTTTTGTTCCCGGTTCTTGGGACCTATATTTTTTAAGAAGCGCGGCACCATTCGTAAGTCCACCCATACATAGCTAGACACTAAAAAGTAACAAATAAAAAATTAAAACTTCGTTTAAAAAAACCGACTTCAAATACTAAAAAACTAAAATGTATAAAATAACTTATTTCTAAAGCTATTATTATTAATATATATTATCTAAAACATCTTGAAGTCGGTGCAAAGTTAAACATAAAAATTACTATATTTTTAAAATTACTAAGCACCGACTTTAAGATGTTTTAGATAATATATATTAATAATAATAGCTTTAGAAATAAGTTATTTTATACATTTTAGTTTTTTAGTTTTTGAAGTCGGTTTTTTTAAACGAAGTTTTTATTTTTTTTGTCTGATGTCTTTTGCTGTACCAGTAATTTTGTTGTATTTTTTACTTACTTTATTTGTATCTTGCGATATTGAGGCATCTTGGTGATAAAGAAAGTACTTCGAGACTTCGGTATGCATTATGCCGGCAGTCGAGTTTATTACGGGTTGGGATAAAAAAACGATAAAAGAACGTACACAGCTTCTCAGTGTTTACTAATTTTGGCAATTTAAAAGGTACTTTTTATTACTTAATCCTTGTCGTTATTGAGAGTGGATGTAATGCTATATAGAGTGTATCATTCTATGGAAAACAAGCTAAACCAAACTAAGCCAAGCGATTTCGACGCTTAAGGGAGTTTGTCGTTAAATCGAGTGACGTTACATGGAGTTCCATAGTTTTTTTAATAATACTAATTTTTACACACATCAACCCTTTAATTTGACCAAAAGTTTATCTTTATTTACGACTTCTGTTGTTGATTCTGGATTGAGCAGGTATAGTTTGCTACGACTCAAAGGTACTAAGATAAAACAAGGTGGTTAAAATCTAGGAAACGATCTCTTTTGTTTGTTTAGAACTGGGTGTTCTTGCCATCTTGTTATGTATTAGCCACAAATATCGACATTTACTGCTCCAGCAAATAATGCTCCAAGGTTAATTATAATCAGCACTGTGTTCAATTCGCGGCACTTAACGTCTATTGATTTTATGATAATATGGGCACAGGAAGAAAGATCACATTATATTCATATGTAATTTTGATTATAAACTTGGCGTTATTTAACTTAAATAAGACGCCACCATAGACACACATAAAAAAAATCAACCCATAAATGTTCCACTGCTGGGCTCGGGCCTCCCATCATAGGGAATGGACAGTATACCTGTCACGCTTATCCAAGGTGGCTTGGCAGGTTTGACACATCGGTTATCTCGATGTGCATGTTGCATTACGAAGTTTTCCTTCACCGTTATTAGCACATGTTAATTGGAACAATATGCACTTTAGGTCAGAAAACTGCCTAAGCGGTCCATGCGTTCTAGCTAGGATCGAACCCGCGCCACATAACGTTACCACGACGTTTATTTATAACGGTAGTAATTTGTCGAAATTCAATTATAAAAACATTATTTTCAGATATTTGGCACGGAAGAGAGTTTGACAGCGGCATTAGCTATCCTCCCACAGACTCTGTCGTCATGCGATGAGGTATACAAGAGAGTAGAACAGCTTTATACCGATTTTGATTTCCACACGTTGCCTTAGTGAAGATAATTTAAGTTACTTTAATATAAGGTTATGATTTTCTATGGCATTGATGGTTGAAATCTTTTTATATAAAAAATATGCTTTTTACGGTTGTGTTTTAAACGTATACTCTTATGTTATCTTCAAGTAGGCACCTCATGGAAAATGGTGCCTTTTTCTACGTCTCATCCAAATTTCAGAACAGATAACTTGAGAAACTTATAATAAGTTTCTCAAGTTATCTGTTAATTTTTTATAATAAAAACCTGAAAGTCATGTTTCACGAAATAATGACAACAAATTGATTTTTAAACTGATCTTATAGTTTCTTGCTGTTTCGCTTTGATACCTGAATTTTATACTTTGAAAGATAAATTCTAAGATAACTAGAGTTTGTCATACAGTTGCTTTCTAAACTGTATCCTGCAAGTATAAAGATATCCATTTGTGGGATAAAATGTATCCCGTATTTTTTGAAGTGAAACTCCTTTATTTTGTATCGCATATATATATATATATATATATATATATTGATGTCATAGTAAATCAGAATCAATACAACGCTCATTTGCTGTATGTTCTTGAATTTTTTTGTCATTGGTGCATAATATTTTACTTTATACTTATTTCTTTTAGTTAAATTATTTGATATTATTAATTTTATTGTATTAAATATATCTATCTCAGAATATTTTTTAAATTAAATACCTCAGTAGCAGCTGATACTGATAATATTATTATCAGTATCAGTTGTTACTGAGGTATTTAATTTATAATTTAACCTATTAAAAATATGGCAGAATTTTTTGAGTTTGTGGAAGTTTACTCCTAAAGAATCGATTTAAAAAAAAAGGCAATGCATCGGCTTCCTTAATGTTGCTGGATGTCTATGGGCGACGGTAACCACCTTCCACCAAGTGGTCAGTGTGCCAGTTTGTCTACAAGCAAACATAAAAAATATAAGACATAAATAATATCCATCAGTGCATATTCAAAGACAATACTATTTAAGGAGTAAACTCTAGTCGTGCGGCGGAGTTGACACACACAGTTTTTAAAATGTTGCTAATATTTTAAAGATATTTTGAAGTTGTCGCCAAATATGTTCAGAATGCGTTAAACATCATATATCAAACACGTTGTAACGGTTTTAAGCGCGGTATTTTATTTGGTTTTTATTATTCCGACGGCCACTTTTAAACCTTAAACGTTGGAATAATAAAAATCAAATAAAATTCCGCTACAACCGTTAAAACATAGTTTTATTATGTATAATAGTCGCAAAAACTTAAGAAAATATGAAAATATAATGTTATTAAATTCTTAAAACGCCATTCTTATTAAGAAAGGTATCTTTCAGATACGTTTATAATAATCATTAATAATACTTACTTATCAAGATAAAATTGGATAATATTGTATAAAATTTTCTATATTGTAAAGTCCCGATAAGAAATACCAAGTACAGTTAGTTATCTTTTTGCATCACAGATTAGAAAGATAAGAATAATTATACTTTTAATTGAATTGTTTTGTTATTGTTTTATTGTACATTTATCTGATCATATATAAAATCCGCAGTAATCAATACTCTGACGTAGTATTGATTATAGAACACATTTTAATATTGGAAGTTTATAAACAATATTACTGTCGCAATATTTTTTATTGTCAATATTAATTTCTGTTAATGTGATAACATAGTATTTTATAGGGTTTCTATATCTTATTAATTTTCTTTACTATTGGTTAAAAGTTGATATAAACTGCATACAAGCAACCCCATCTTTCTACCAATGGTAGTTAAAATAGTTATATATTGATGAACTTCACTGTACATCAAAGCCATCATTTTTATATATTATACAATTTCATATACCATAATAGCATGTCGCGAGATTTTCCAATTTAAAAGATATTTCTGTGTAGTTTTGTCGCGAAACATATTTTTTTTGTAAATGCTCTTAATTTTTTGGTCATCAGGACTGTTAGGAACTGGTTTTAATTTAGGTTACAAGATTTAAAATGAACAAACTAACTAGATAACTAATAATGCAAGTTAAATAAAAGCTTGTAAAAATTAGATAGGAAAATATAATTATGTGGAAAGAAGAGACAAAATTACACATAATCTCCCCGTTTACTGTGAACTTGCCAGAATTTCTGTGGTAACCGCTTGTGTTCTAGGTCCTAAAGTACTGTATGTCTTAGAGTAGTAGTAGTTTCATTAAATCTAGCTTGCTTTGTATTGAATGAAATCATTGTAAAATTCCGTTCATGAGGAAGTTATGATTATTTAAAACATCGTGATAATTTAAGAAATACTACTACAAGGCCTTATGTCCATCATAATTGAAATGAGAGGTGTATAAAAACAACTAATAGTATTTTGCTTACAAACTCTGCTTAGCATGAGTAGACACGAAATTCCATACTAAGTATTATAAATGGGAAAGTAACTCGGTCTCCTTAAGCTTTTACGGACAAATCATGCCACTGATTTTGTTGAAATTTATTATAATCTTAATAGTATTAAAGGTATTAAGTTAATACCCACATTGGACTTAGAATAGTATAGATCCCGAAACATCGGATAGTTTTCGTTTTACGAATCGGAATTTTTCGGAGGCGAGTAGCACAATGCAATGTGACTTGCGTGAATGTTTGCTAGTCTATTTGGATGGGAAAAGGGAATGGCTTCCAAAGGAAAAATAACTTACAGACAGGCTGATGGGAATGGCTAAAGAGTATCAGTGGTTGCTAATTACTCGTCTCCATATAATCTTTGTAATAATAGCAAATAAACTTAGCTTTTATTTTCCATAGATTTTAAAGGAAAGATCGGAAACTTCTCATTTAGTTTGTCACGAGGTCAATAGAAGACCAATTTGTTAATTGCTTCCTATAGACACTCAAGTTTTTCGCGCGTTGAGAGTGTTGTTAAACGGTGCTTCCTCACGCAATTCTCAATCTTAAAATTTCATATTATCACACATCCCAGACATATTGGTCGTCGTATTAATTTTAAGATAAGAACGGATCGTATGATAGCACTCGTATGATAGCGCGCGAAAAATTTAAAATGTCTATAGTAAGCAATTAACAAAATGGTACTAAAAGATAAGTTGACTGTTCTTCTATTGACCACGTCACAACTTTATCTCATTTATGCTTTGATGGACACATGGCCTAAAGCTCTTGAGCTCAATTGCAACTATTGCTCAGGTGTTTATGAACTTGTAGATTTTGATAACAAAAACCTTAGAATAAATATTAAGTACTTAAATATTTAATTTTCGTGTTTTAGCACTCTAGTAATTATATAAATTATGTTCCTTGTTTAATTTTAAATGTTTATAATACATGATCTGATTTCATCGAGGTGATCTTGATATCTATGTTTATACATCCTAATTATACAAAATATAGAAAAGTAAAATATAGAAAACATTCTACACAGCGAAATGTTGCCAAAGGAATCAGGATCACGCTACAGCTGCGTTGAATTTTCTAGTCATATTCGGTAAAAAAAACTCATCAAATAAATCCTTAAATATCCAAATCATAACATACTAAAAATATGAAACTCATAAATTCCGTTTATCGTGTGACTGTTTGTATATTAGTTAATTTCCTTTAATTTAAGTGCCTGGAAGAGATCGGTTTAAGCAATAATAATATTGCCTAGATACTATTATAAAAGTTTCCGTCGTGAAAATGTTAAAATATATTTCTTTTTCATTCAAAAAATAAATCTAGAGTGCTGCGGCTCGTGAAAATTTCACGCGGCAAAAATGGAACTAATTAAACAGATCAGCGCAACCACCTTGCTATGTTGTTTTTATCAAGTACAGTGTAAACTCTATATAACGACACTAAACCGATTGTGCATTTTATTGCATTATAAAGAGTTGTTAAATGGAGAGAAGTCTGTTATTTTGTTAGTTACGTCTTTTGCTGCACCAGTAATTTTGTTGTATTTTTTATTTTATTCATATCTTGCGATATTGAGGCATCTTGGTGATAAGTAAAGTAAAGTAAGTAAAGTTTGGTAAAGGAAGTAGGCTTAGAAATTTCGGTATGCATGATTCCGACACGAGTTTATTACGAGCGATCGTTATTGGGAGTGGGTGTAATGCTATATAGAGTGTATGATTGCATGGAAAACAAGCTAAACTAACTAGCCAAGTAATTTCGACGCATAAAATTCGTTTGTCGTTAAATCGCGTGACGTTACATGGAGCTTACACTGTATTTTAATATAAGTATTATATTATATTTACTTACACTATTAAGGGCCGATTTTTCAATTATCGTATAAAAGTTATCAGTCGTTTAAATTACATATAACCTGAGTGAATTCTAAAGTAAAACCATACAACTGTCATTTTTATTATTTATTTTGTATTTGATTATTGCATTTTTATTATATAGTAACAGCCCATAAATGTCCCACTGCTGGGCTCGGGCCACTATAGGGGAACAGACAGTATACCCGCCACGCTTGTCCAAGGCGGCTTGGCATGTTTGATACATCGGTTATCTCGATGTGCAGGTTGCATCATGATGTTTTCCTTCGCCTTTATTAGCACGTGGTAATTGTAACAATATGCGCATTAGGTTAGAAAAGATCTAAGTGGTGCATGCATTCCAGCCAGGATTCGAACCCGCGCCCTTTGAGTTTGAGACACATGCGCTAGCCATTATGCTACCACGACTGCCTTTTTATTATTTCTTTCAACTTTTATCTGGAAATTGAAAATACGGCCCTTTATCGGAATCTTTCTAAAATTATTTTATCTTTCCAACATTCCGTTGCCTGTTTACGTCTGCAGGACTTCCTTTGTGAGTCAGAATCTATGTTCATACTTAATTGATTTTTATTGCCTTATCGATGAAATCGGATCCTAACTTTTAAATAATAATATTTTTGAGATGTCGATTAGTTAAAATGGTTTAATAATTTTATTTTTATCATTATAATAAAGACAATATAACGCTATTGTAAAACGAAATATTGGTGTTATTTAGATACATATTAATTGTGTTATTAATATTATATGCTGTTTTTTATTTATTTAGATTATAGGTTCGCCTGTCATTCCTTTTAAATAACTAATACAATAAGATCTTTGATAAGATTTTATATATTTTATATGCAAATAAAGTAATATTTGCCAGGCTTTGTGTATTGTTATTACTTACCTTGTTATACCTTTTCCACCTAATAGTTTTTTCCTTTCGTTTAAAGTCGGCGTAGTAACTATATATTTTTATTCAATATTTTCGATTCTGGCATAGCTACATCCTCTGTCACACTACAAATTGTTATGTCCTTGTTTAAACTTTAAAACCGATATAATAACAAAAAAAGAGAATGAAGAATGAGTTGTGCCGCCACCATGTGCTACAATTATGATATTTTCAGATGGGGAGGTACTGAACGATTGTATTCCTATAAAGGTGTTTCCTCGCACGAGCTTTCTACTGTAATGCAATGTTACCGATCCGAGCATACATCAGTGAAGGAGAACCGAGCATTACAGTACGCAACCTGTATACTAAGCATTACAGTGCGCAACCTGTAATGATACAGATTCGAGCATTACATTAGTGAGGGAACAGTACTAAGCATTACAGTGCGCAACCTGTAATGTTACAGATTCGAGCATTACATCGGTGAGAGAGGAGAACCAAGCATTACAGTGCGCAACCTGTGATGATACAAATCTGTAATATTTTAATACAACTTGTAACACAATCTCGAAGAACGGGATACTTTTCACGGAATCAGATTGAGCTTTGGAAATTTCCCCAAATTGGAGTAACACGACATCTACACCGCCGTCATTATTAGCTACATTTTAGAGCCTGGTCCGAATTTTTACCTCTAAGAGAAAAAAAATACACCAAGCCCAACATTTTTGCACCAAAAACTTATGGCGAGTCTCCAACTGAAGACCGTGCATAGGATACAGATTACTTTATACGAGCGAAGATATTCTCGTCGTCAGCCATTTCCAGTCCACTGCTGGACGTAGGCCTCCCCAAGACGGCGCCACGCATCCCTGTCCTCTGTTTTCCTCATACAGCGCCTACCGGCGACCTTGCTTAGGTTATTGGTCCATCGGGCTGGAGGGCGTCCAACACTATATGTACCGAGACACGGTCTCCACTCCAGGACTCATTTGCTCCATCGGCCATCGGTCCTGCGGCAGACGTGACCGGCCCACTGCCACTTCAACTTGCTAATTTTGCGAGCTATGTCGGTTACCTTGGTTCTCCTACGGATATCCTCATTTCTAATTTTATCCATAAGAGAAACACCCAACATAACTCGCTCCATAGCCCGTTGAGCGACTTGGAACTTGCGGACCAATCCTGCCCTCAGTGTCCATGTCTCGGCTCCGAAAGTCAGGACGGGACGATATTCTACACATATCTATAAGTAGGTACCAAATGAAACAACAATTATTATTCCATAAGAATATTTATATTTCAATGACCAACTTCACATTTGACTTTTATCCAAAATAAAACATCCAACAACCTTGTCTTAAATATTAACTTAATAGATACACTATTTACAATTCAGTTGTTGAAATAAATTTCATATTAACAGTGCAGTATTAATCTCGCAGTCAATTGAAAATGTAGTAGGCAAAGATGGAAACATTTCTACTTGGGGCCCAATTCTGCTATTATATGTTGCAACGCCAAGGTTGCGAAGTTATTCAAAGTATGATTCCATTGCAAGTGTTAAAAAACTGTATTCTACTAAATCCACAAATCTCGATATCGCGGCGGAATAATCCTATGAATATTATAAACGCGAAAGTTTGTGAGTATGGATGTATGTTTGTTACTCTTTTATTCAAAAACTACTGAATGAATTTTGATGAAACTTTACAATAATATAGTATAGTTTAGCTTGTCCAATGATGGTAATAATAATTTATAAGCTTAGGTCAAATATCATCGTTTAATATTTGATCAGAAAAACGTTTTGCACACACAAACATCGGTACACACTAGCGGTGATTAACCAACCGAAATTCCGAAATCCTAGCCAACGAGCTAGCTTTAGTTCCTAACTTAACTGATTAAAAAACAATCCAATTGGTGTTTTGGATAATGTGTGAATAACTCTCCAACCAACAGCCGCAATTAGATGGCTGTAGTAAACATAAGTTATATAGTTTTTAGATAAGGAGCAAAACTTCAATGCGCCCTTGAAGTTCGTATACATCATTGCAATACACAATTGTTAGGTTCACAGACAGAGCAGAGAAAGGAGTGTTGCACTCGCGCTTATCCGCTATTCGGACTTGCATGCCATCTCTTTCGCACAACACACCATAAGGTATTATAAACGGTAATACTTGACTGGTCCTGCGCAAACTGACGAAACTAACTTCACTCGAAGCGCATATAAATTTTGCACATACTTGTACCATAGCGCTAACATTTAGCAATTTTTCATTGAAATCTGTTATACAGTTTCATATTATGCTCGAGAACAACTACGTATGATATGAAGTGTCATAAACCATAATAGTATGTAGTGAAAGTTTCAATGTTTTGTTATGGTAATAAGAAAAAATATTGGAACTTTATGAAATACTTGTTCATTTACTTACGTTTTTTTGCAAATAACGATTGATTGTACTTTCAGAAACACTGCATACACAAAAAATCGGTCCTTTATAATTAAGTGTTGTATAAGTAGCAAATTTTAAGTGTAAATTGTTTTATCTTAGAATATAATTTTCGTACATTAAAAAGAGGATTTTTTCAATGAATTACACTATTTAACGATGTTTAGACAACTTAAGCCACATCCAAAGTTAGATATTACAGTAGAGAATATTTTATATTAATCATCTAAAGACACAATTTAACTATTTTTTATCCAAAAATTTATACTTGTAAAAAAACAAAGTATAAATATTAGCATTTATTTTGAAATCACAGACATTTCAAGTATATTAATAAGTGTTATAAATTAATGCGTATTTTTCAAAGATTATACTACATAATTAAGAATACAAACTAGCGAGAAAAAGCCTATAAATTATGTATATACAAGTAGCATGTTATTGTTTATAATAATTTCCTATATATGTAATCAAAATTTTCGAAGATAGTTAAATGCCCTACTGTATTGTATAAAGAATGGCATTATAGGGATGCGGACGCACGCACGTTACAATAAATTCTAATATTTTAACAGGCGCTAAAACACCTTATCATCCAACTTCTAAAATATCATGATTGAAAAAAAAACTGCAAGCTGCTATCAAAATTGCCGCGCCAAGACCAAGAGAATTATATCATCTCTTTTACTCTAATACAAATTCTATGTAGTTAGAGGGAGAAAGCATCAGTTCAACATTCGTTTCAGTTATCTGTATTTGACCACCAATTTGTGGTGAAATTGGCCGTGTGCGACATTTCGGCAACAAATTTATGATGCTTCCCAATTAGCCGTGTGTGACATTTCGGCAACAAATTTTTGGTGCTTCTCAATTAGCCGTGTGACATTTCGGCAACAAATTTGTGGTGCTTCCCAATTAGCCGTGTGTAACATTTCGGCAACAAAGTGGTGCTTCCCAATTAGCCGTGTGTGACATTTCGGCAACAAAGTGGTGCTTCCCAATTAGCCGTGTGTGACATTTCGGCAACAAATTTTTGGTGCTTCTCAATTAGCCGTGTGACATTTCGGCAACAAATTTGTGGTGCTTCCCAATTAGCCGTGTGACATTTCGGCAACAAATTTGTGGTGCTTCCCAATTAGCTGTGTGTAACATTTCGGCAACAAAGTGGTGCTTCCCAATTAGCCGTGTGTGACATTTCGGCAACAAAGTGGTGCTTCCCAATTAGCCGTGTGTGACATTTCGGCAACAAAGGGGTGCTTCCCAATTAGCCGTGTGTGACATTTGGGAAAGAAATCTGTGGTGGTTCCGTCTTAAAGGTTAACATAAATAAATTTAGTTTGCTACTTTCACTAATTTCCAACTTATTAATTGTTGTGAACTTTTACATTTAATGTTACCCTAGCAATAAAAAACTTTATTTAGAAAATCTAATTTAATTATTAATTTTAATTTATAGAACTTACTTTAATTATTACTAATGGTTGAAATATTGCTTTATACAAGTCACTCTAAATCACGGTTCGATTGAATTGAACTTAATTTAAACAATACTTAAGTAGCTGCTACAGCATATTAGATACATATTATTAAATATACAAAACACAACACTTTGGAACAATGAAAGAACAATCTGGAAAATAAGTTATATTAAGCTAAAAAATAAATCCATTTTGAACAATATAAAAATTAACATGTTATAGATGACCATGTCTATAACAAATAGTGTGTATTAACGCTATATTTTTAAAACCCGAGTCAGGGGGATGTAAGAAGTGTAATAGATTTTTTTTTTTTTCAAATTTCTTGTTTGTACGGGTAATATCCGAAACGACTGGACCAATTTAAATGAAATTTTGTATGGTGGGAGCTTATATCCCTGGTCAACATATAGGATACTTTTGATCCCGAAAAATTTCCACGCGGACGAAGTTGCGGGCAGGAGCTAGTCTATTATAAATACTAAAAATAAATCTGCAGATAAAGATAAATACACACATTGTATCGTACAAATTAAGAAGTCAAACTTGTCTTATGGGTAATATACAATGGATTAAAGTATTATTAAATTAGAAAATGAAAGATTCCTGAGACCATTGATTCTCAACCTGTTGCGTTTATTATTACAGGGTCGCAATCTGTTACAAAATTAAGACCTATATACAATACGAAATTATAAATAAATTTAAAATATTACAATCCCATAGTGAAGGGGTCACAAGGCTTCTTAATTAACTTTTTGGTTTTTTCATGGATCGCGACATAAAAATCGTTGAGAAACAATGCCTTAGACAAATAAAATTCAGGAAACTTATGAGTACAGAAGCCATGATTTAGAAAACTTAACGCACTCCCAATCATGTACGGTGAGAATGGTGGTGCAGTCATCAGGTATAATATCTCCTCGAGGTGGAAGGTCAGGCCTGGGGGGGCTCGTCCAGGGGGTTGGCCCTGGGCAGGTGGTCTGTGGGTTCCCTCGGCTCCACGAAGGCCCCCGAAGACCCACTCCGACTGGTGGAAGTGGAACTCGCTGATGAAGCGTCACCACTCTCCGATGTGCTTGCTTCTCTACAATAAGAAAGAAAGAAAACAAGTTTATTTTTAGGACATACACAAATGAAACAAACACATTAAATTAATAAATAAAGCACAATAAAAATAAAAAAGAGAATACAACCACAAAATAACTGAAGATATTATTAAGTCCTAGAAATTGGATTGAGCTCAGCGAAAATGTTGATTTGTTAGACCAACGCTGATCCTCCGCTTGACCCTAGAGCGAAGTCACGGCAAACTACACATTATATTATTAATAAATAATTATACAATTGTTGTAATAAAGACAATATTAGTACAGAGTTATAGCTGT
Organism: Dendrolimus pini; assembly: GCA_949752895.1. Classification (NCBI taxonomy): domain Eukaryota; kingdom Metazoa; phylum Arthropoda; class Insecta; order Lepidoptera; family Lasiocampidae; genus Dendrolimus; species Dendrolimus pini. The sequence goes on along the minus strand of OX457141.1, from coordinate 17,340,253 downwards.
GTGTGTGAACTTAGTATAATAATTATACTGAGTTCAATAAAATTACAAATATTTATAGCATAAAATTCATATACAACACATTCATATACATATAATAAATTTAACGATATTATACACAAAATATCTTATACTAATATATAAAGCTGATGAGTTTGTTTGTTTGAACGCGGTAATCTCAGGAACTACTGGTCTGTTTTGAAAAATTCTTTCAGCGTTAGATAGCCCATTTATCGAGTAAGGCTATAGAATATATAACATCACGCTAAGACCAATAGGAGCGGAGCACCAATGAACAACGTTTCTAAACCGGTTTTTTTAAACTATTCCACGCGGACGAAGTCGCGAACAGAATCTAGTATATTATATTATAATAAAATAATGTCACCGTATTGTAAACTACTGATTTCTATTAATACTACTGAATAGACTGTTGTCATCATGTACCCGAAGAGTTTTCCTCGCGGCTAAGCCGCGGGTCTAACTTCGGCAAGTAATTAATATTTTTTTTTACTTTCAAAAAAACTTTATTAAAATACATATTAAAAATAACAATCGTTCAACAAACAATGTCTTTTTAGGAACGGAGAAAGTATACAATTTCCTGCGGCCGGGCGGCCTGTCGTAATAGGCGACAAAACAAGGTGGTAGGGTATTTGCCCGTCTGGATGGCTACCAGCCCTGGTCTAGAGTATGCCACCATAAAAATCTTTAATTGTGTTCCGGTATCAGTGGTCAGGTTCCAGTCTCACTTTAGAGAGCAGCATCGCATTTGTAGCACCTTTAGTGTTGCAAATGTCCAGAGGTGATGGTAGCCGCTTACCATCAGGTGGACCGTCTGCCTTTCTGCTGGAATAATCCAATAAAAAAAATACATACTTTTGGAAACCATTCGTTTGACAAGTGTTGTACGCTCCACAGTGTTGGCATTTCAGCCCCACCACATGGAATTTCACAGTCGATAACTGAAACAAAGAACGTCAAAATGTACCCAAAATTTTACATAAAAAACTAATCATTTTCAAAGCTAGCTAAGAAAATTATGTTTTTTAGGATGTATATATGTCAGTTAGCAAAGATTTTCCCAATATTTTCCACTCTTTCCTGCATCCTGCTGTTTTTTTGTCAAAATTTCTCAGCTAATTTGGAGGGTTTATATTGGGTCTACTTTGTATACTAAGAGCCGCTTGCATAAGGTTTCTTAAAATTATTTAAGAAACACAAAACATATTCAACTATGCATGTATGCATGTATATATATTCATATGCATGTAGTAAAAAGCGGTTATTTCAATATTACAAACAGACACTCCAATTTTATTTATATGTATAGATTTCAGTGGTTTTTTTTTAATAGCTTCAATGTACAGACAAGGCATGTTTAGAAGTTTATAATATTACTAGCGGTCCCGGCAGACGAAGTCCTGTCTTGAAAAAAATTTTTGTAACCGATTGCAATGCCACCTACCGGGTCCAATTGTGAATCTAAACAGCTAAACCATCCTCGAATGCCCTTGAATTCGCGCAAAAAATTTCATCAAAATCGGTCCAGCCGTCTAGGAGTTCAGTGACATACACACGCACACAAGAAATATATATTATATAAAGATAGACAGATCACCTTATGGCAGTCCTTGCATAATATCGTCGCCTTGTAGTCCGCGTATTCGGGGGGCATCGGCGTCGCCGCCACTTCCGAGTCCAAATAGCTCCACAGCTGGAAATCATCGATCAATTACATCTGGAAACTTTCCAGCCTTAGGGCTAATGCTGATTACGCAAGTAAGTTCAAAGAGCCTACACCATTTTTTTTTCAGCAGACAGGCAGATGGCCCACTTGATGGAAAGCGGTTACCATCGCCTATGAACATTTGCAACACCAAAGGTGCTACAAATGCGCTGCTGCACTCTTAAGGGAGACTGGAACCTGGTCAAAACAAAACTCAAGGTTGCTATGGCGACATACTTTAAACCAGGGGTGGTAGCCATCCAGACGGGCAAATACCCTACCACCTTGTTTTGTCGCCGGTTACGACAGGCCGCCCGGCCGCAGGAAATTGTATTCTTTCTCAGTTCCTGCACGGATAAAAGCTGTCCCGGCAGACGTTGTCCTGCCTTGAAGAAATAAAATTTAGAACCAGATTGCAGAGCCATCTTCCAAGTTGGATCAAACTGCACACGGTGTGCAAATTTGATTAAAATCGGTTAAGTAGTTTACGAGCCCATCGCGGACAAACAACGTGACAAGTAATTTATATATTAAGATTATTTTATTCAAAACATTAAGAAGTCTAAACATTTTTTTTGTAGTCATACAATCATATTATAATGATATGATCACAAAATAAAAATAAAAAATAATTTAAAAAATCATTAGGCGGGGTGCCAATAATAGGATAAATATTATAAACGTGAAAGTTTGTAAGAATGGATGTATCTTTGTTACTCTTTCACGCAAAAACTACCGAATGGATTTTGATAAAACTTTACAATAATATAGCTTACACGTCAGAATAACACATAGGGTATAAATTATAAAGATATAGCGAATTAGCCACAATATAACGATTTTCCATAATCACACGGGTGAAACCGCAGGCGCACCTAGTAGTATAATATACCTAAATCTCTTAGTATTTTTTACAAGTTAGTAGGATTCATTTCAGTATGATTAAGTTCATTTTACTGCGTATTATACTTGTCATTAAAATTTACCTAGCAAGTAAATAAATAAATTGTTTTTTATTCAATTTATCACACAATAAAAACAACAACTATAAGCCATTACGTCGCGGACCTGATGGATAGCAGAGTCGGGCGGGATGATGACATTGTTGGGTAGGACATCATCATCATCAGGATCATGACACTGGTGGGCGAGAGTGATAGCGCTAGCGAGTGAGATTGATGGTGCAGGTGAACAGGAGTGATAGCGCTAGCGAGTGAGATTGATGGTGCAGGTGAACAGGAGTGATAGCGCTAGCGAGTGAGATTGATGGTGCAGGTGAACAGGAGTGATAGCGCTAGCGAGTGAGATTGATGGTGCAGGTGAACAGGAGTGATAGCGCTAGCGAGTGAGATTGATGGTGCAGGTGAACAGGAGTGATAGCGCTAGCGAGTGAGATTGATGGTGCAGGTGAACAGGAGTGATAGCGCTAGCGAGTGAGACTGATGGTGCAGGTGAACAGGAGTGATAGCGCTAGCGAGTGAGATTGATGGTGCAGGTGAACAGGAGTGATAGCGCTAGCGAGTGAGATTGATGGTGCAGGTGAACAGGAGTAATAGCACTAGCGAGTGAGATTGATGGTGCAGGTGAACAGGAGTGATAGCGCTAGCGAGTGAGATTGATGGTGCAGGTGAACAGGAGTGATAGCGCTAGCGAGTGAGACTGATGGTGCAGGTGAACAGGAGTGATAGGGCTAGCGAGTGAGACTGATGGTGCAGGTGAACAGGAGTGATAGCGCTAGCGAGTGAGATTGATGGTGCAGGTGAACAGGAGTGATAACACTGTCGGGTGGGATTGATGGCAATGTTGGGCGGGAGTGATAACACTGACGGGCGGGATTGATGGCACAGTTGGTCGGGAGTGATAATACTGTCGGGCGGGATTGATGGCACTGTTGGGCGGGAGTGATAATACTGACGGGCGGGATTGATGGCACTCTTGGGCGGGAGTGATAACACTGTCGGGCGGGATTGATGGACAGTTCGGCGGGAGTGATAACACTGTCGGGCGGGATTGATGGCACTGTTGGGCCGGAGTGATAACACTGTCGGGAGGGATTGATGGCACCGTTGGGCGGGAGTGATAACACTGTCGGTCGGGATTGATGGCACTGTTGAGCAGGAGTGAGGACACTGGCGGGGGGGATTATGGCACTGACGGGCTGCATTGATGGTACTGACAAGCCGGATCTATGGCACTGGCGGGCCAGATTTGGTCAGCGGACCGTAGTTGGCAGACAGCTCTAATGATCGATTTATATACCTGTCCGAAGGTAAAGATTTTATAGTGTAATATAAAAAGTACTACTAACATTGGACATATCAATCATGCTGGTCTGGCAGGTGGGGCATGCATAATGGCCCGAATGCAGCAGCTGCTCGAAGCACGGTCTATGCAACAGGTGCCCGCAGTCCGGGATGTGGCATGGGATCCGAGATGTGTGGATATCCTCCAAACACACGGGGCAATTCGAACGAGAGACATTCTCCACACACTGTAAAATATAAATAAATAACATTAATTTTTTACTGTAATCTCAAATTTTTGGTCCTATGAGTTTGTTATGGATTGACATGCAAGTGCAGTGGGTGCGGTCACAAAATATAATAAACAATTAAGTTAATGATATATTCTTAAACTCAAATGAATTATAAGAAATCAGCTATACAAAAAACTTTCAATGGACACATGGAAAAACAAATCGCAATGGACAAGTGTTGGAGTTTCACTTCTACCATGTGTCCCAGCGCACATTTAGATTTTTTACAGGCTTACTGCAAATTATGATTTGGTTAGGTTAGGTACATTTTAATAAATGCATTTTTTATTCAAACATATTTTATTTTATCATACAAAAGAACTGAATTCAAATCGGAACAAAAAAACGCATCCATAGTGTACTCTAAAGTTATGCCGCCCCTCCACGCGACCGGAAAAAATCCTAATACCCCCCCCCCCCCCCCCGTCTATATAGAAGTTTCATTTCATATAATGAATAAACTTACCCTATGTCCCACACGCTGCAACTGAACTGGCAGACACATGTTACACCTCTCGCAGTGGAAGAACCTGTCACGGCCGCCCACGCGGCAGATGCCGCACCCGTCGCAGTGGTACTGCCGCTTGTCTTCGTCGTCAAACAGGTTGCATATCAGGCATGTGTACTGGAAAGAGGATTATTTACATTAACCTGTTCAATTGGTTCCCAAGGGTTGGCAAAAGAAGTGGGGGAAGAGAGAGCAAGCTTTGAGAGAACCAGCTCTGGCTGACTGATTGGAGACTACAGGCGACCAGCTGTCTTTGATAGGCAGCACCGGCACAAAGCTGAAGGAGGCTTTTGTCAGAGAGAGAGAGATTTAAAATATAAAGAAACATTATCAACATCCCTCATATTTAAGGCTATATTATTATAATTTGTTTAACTAACTATATCTTATGGCTAGAAGAAATAGGGATAAAAGAACTAGAGTTCAGCTATCCTAACAAAATTAACATCCTGATGTAGCAATGGGCCCAGACATGTTTAACAAATAGGAATTAACAAGTTTTCATTTCAATTGAAAGATGCAATTGCAATCATTAACAATTGAAAGATGCAATATACTGGCCACATGCTTAGAAATTCGCGGGGAAACACTACATATAATTAGACATGGTAAAATTACAATCTAATCTTTATGTAATAAACCTTCTACAAACTTAATGTCTTCATGTATATACTTTCTCTGTGCAGGAATGGAAAAAGATTACTAGTTTTTGCGGCCTGTTGTTAGAGGCTACAAAACAACCCACAGCCAGGTGGTAGGGTATTTGCCTCTGGATGGCTACCACCCCTGGTCTAGAGTATGCCGCCATAACAACCTTGAGTTGTGTTTACGCATCAGTGGCCAGGTTCCAGTTTCTCCTTCAAGGTTGGCAGCACACTGGCAGCACCTCTGGTATTGCTAATGTCAATAGGCAATGGTAAACATTTTCCATCACAGTTGGGCCATCAGCCTATTTGGTATGCTTCAGCAATAAAAAAAAACCTATTGTCTATTAAATAAGGATACAATTTTGAGAACCATTATTATAGAAACTCTACATAAGTGTTTATTATTATTATTCTTGACCACATCACCATATAACAACAGGTAAGTGGTCAATCACAATCCTATATTCTCTCTCTTTTCCTTCACCTTCTCCTAATTTTTCCGAGTCATATTACTTATTTTCTTTCCATAGTGCTAATTAATAATACATTCTCTGTCACACAACAAATTGTCATGTCATCCTTCCCACAACCTGTTCATTCCTGTCTTTTTTGTTCTACATTTACCTTTGTACCCATCAATATTTCAGGTATGTACAAATGTAATTATATAAATGTATTTAACATCATTTTTGTCACATGACTTTCATTCCTCCTCATAACACCTTATTTTTCTTCTCAATTTTTTAGCTATAGGTGCACCTTACAAAAATTTCTTTATGTACTCATTTCTTACTGTATGTACTCTTGTAACACCACATATCCATCTCAGGAACCTATATTCTATTAAAATATATATTACTGGTGATAATGTAACATTAAAATTTAAACCCCGTTTACAGAATGAGGAATGATTTGCATTTTATAGATTCCAACACAACTAGATCAGGAAATAGTGGTAAACAGAGAAAGTTTGTTCCTATTTGAAACTAATAATGGCATTTGGCCAACATTCATAAAATATATACCTGGAACAGTTATTTACACACTGAAACATAATTTTGGAATTCTATTTATGCAATAAGGTTAATGTACTGTTTTTATTTCAAACATGTGTTATTTATTAGCTACAAAACAGAAATTTACAATACAACTCAAATTTATTACATGAATAGGTAAAAAGGTATACTTCATCAAATAGGAGATACTTCTACAAGAAAACTTATTTCCAGGAAAGATTCAATCCATTTTTAGGAGCATGCCAAATGTGAAACTTTCTCATCCTTTCATATGCAAGTCATAAGTAGGTGTAGTGGGAGGGAACAAACTAAGCAAGTAATACTTATACTGTATAATATACAATAAACAATTGTTAGAGTGGGATGTGATGAAAGATATCTTCACAATTGTCACATACATTTTCCTCACAATATTGTCCAAAGACTGTATGATCTGAGATATATGGGGCGCAAATGTCTGTGCCAGGTTGCAGAGGAAGGGGTAGACGGAAGAAATGCTGGTGAAACAGTGTAAGAGACGACGAGTCTCACTGTTATTAATGAAATGAAGGTAGTTGTGAGAAAAGTAATTCTGTCTTGATACTTCACATGCAAGTCATTTTTATGCCATAAATTTGTGTGTATTTAACACTCACAATTAGTGATGTTGAATACCTATGAAAAGAAAAAGTAGGAAAGCAGACCCCAGGTTTCAGAGGAGATACTCCAAATGTAACCTAGATTTATTGCTAGGATGATGATGACGATGGACTTTGTATGAACTATATTCTCCACATGCATTCAGTAAATTAAGCTATTATTCTGCTAATAAAACCAAATTTACCTTTCCAAATGTAACTCCGCAGTTCTCACACTCCGCTTGAACCTTCTGTCTGGTATCACACTCTGTGCATATTAGTTCAGTGACAGACTTCCTATTGAAATAGTGCTGTTCATTTTCATCATGGCAGTATCTGCAGATGTACACTTTGTTGCAACATGGAGTCTGGAAATTAATAATAGTTGAGTATATTTTAAATTAAAATTTTATTAAAAGGGTTGGCTTCACTTATATCCCAGACAATTGGGTAATTCACTGTATGTGAATTACCCAATTGTCTGGGATATAAAGTACTTAATGATTATCACTAATCATAATATACGACTTTAGAATACAAATTTAAGTATAATAAGATTATTCAGAAGGCTGCATAAAAGAAACAAACAAAACATGTCTTATTAACATATTGTCATGGAATAATCTTAAAGGTATATGAATAGATTGATTAATCAGGATTGCATGTAAGAAATTCATAATAAACCTATGGTATGGATGCTACTGAGATATCCAATACACAGTACACAAATTTTAAGTAGTGGGTGGGTGGGATCAGAGGTGAAAGTATACTTCTTCCTGCAACCCCTTTGGTCTGGACTTCTTGAAATATTAATTTTTAGTAAACATGATCTCAACATTCCAATAATATTATTGTGATAGGTGGTGAAAGGTCACAACCAGTGACTAGAACAGTAATTTAGGTTAGCTTTAGACCAGAACCAACTGATAACCATTTACTATTTATTGTATATACATGATTTATATATTCATCTTTATTGGCCACTATTTTAAATATTTTCATGGTTACTCTTGAAGTGTATGTGAATGTACTTGGTTGAGTTTTTTCTTAAATTTTTGATGACTTACATTGTTTTTTGGTACTTTTCTGTTGTTTACTGGCTTTTTTTTGGACTTTGAAAGGATTGTTCAACTTTGGACCTATGATATAAGTGCATTTTGTATTAGTGAAAAGTAGTTGGTAGGTAAGCAGAATGAGTAATTTTATAATTTTCCCTGACTATAAGGGACAGGCATTTCAGTTACGACTATTTGCTCTAAAGTAATTCAGTATAATACAAAGATAATGCGAAGTACAACGTATGGAACGCCGTCAGCCGCTTTGTTTTCTAAATTCGCATTTCACCACATCTCGGTTTTAATATACGCAGTGTGGATTATATATAGAATTGGAATCTTGAACTTTCTTTGTGACTAATTCTACTAGCACCATATGCTGTTGACAGTATAGAAATGATTTAGGCTTACCACAAACTTCGCACGACGCTTGTAATGAGCACATCCTATCCGTTTTTCACTATTTTGCTCCGTTACTGGTACAGCATCGCCATTCTTTATGTCTTCTTTTTCCTTTGACATTATCAATGACCTACCACTTGATAGAAAACTGCAAGGTCTATCAAAGATTGTAACAATATGCTCAATTGAATAATGAAACTATTTATTGGTTATATTGGACCACAAACAAGTTACGAACAAAAATATGAATGAGAAATGACTCAAATCAAATGACATCGTTTGATCATTGATGTTTGTTTGATTCGTTGACCAATTTGTCGTCAATGTTGTCAAACTCAAAAATTCTTACTCGTATAGCTGTCAGAAATTATATCTTGACAGTAACTTTAGCTGTTGTCATGTTTATATGGTTTTTCTTAAGCACCTACTACACTACTCGCGAAATTGTCCCCGAAGTAAGAAGCAGTCCGAGTAACTGGCAATATCCTGACACCTAAGAGTTTTTGACACGAGCTTCTCCATACCATCGCGAGAACATAACGAGTATCCAATCAATGCAACTTGTGGTGTTCTAGTGAAGGTGGAGTGGATATAAGAAACAAAGGAAAGTTCTTTGTTATACTTTTATTCTGGTGCAGCTTTAAGCGGCTTTGTGACGATGATTGTAACGGATCCTTAAGATTACAAAGCTATTGATTGATTTAAAAAATTAGAATCATAGGTTTAAAAAAAACTGTAGTCTATGTACTAATAGTAAATCAAAACTAGGATATACCCGCGATTTCGCCTACGCTAGACTTAACAACCAGCAAAATCCTCGTTGGGATTCCCGAAATAAAAAATGTCACACAATTTATTATATGAAATTTGATAACGATCAGTGTAAAAATCACATTGGAATTTGATTTTTTTCATCTGGCAGTTTAAAATCATTTCCAGAAAAAATCCGCGAAATTCCCAGGATAAAAAGGGAAGATTATAAGTTTAAGAATGGGCTGTTGCTCAGTAAAAACCGTATCGAAATCGGCTCAGTAGTTTTAAGGCCCCGAACAAACAGTCAAGAAATCTGTATAATTGAATAGTTCTATTACGTTTATATAGTGTATTTCAGTTGTTTTTTTTAATTATAAATAGCTTCAATGTACAGATACACAGCTTTATAGTATTATATAGATAATAAAAATTACAATATTCCGTGAAAATAGCTGTCAAACGCTGAGAGTGAAATGTAAATATTTTTATTAAAAACACATCGCGAGACTTACGAAAATGTGGAACATTCATTAATTTTTTAACATTTAAGTATATAACTAGATGGCTCTGAATAAATTTAAAACATGAAAATTAGTTACTTCCAAGGAAATCAGATGACCTTTCATTAAAATGACCCCATATTTTAGCGGGAGATATAGAATACACCAATTCCAATTTTCTATTTTTTTGTCTAGGATAATTAGACTTTGTCTATGAAATCTTTGTTCATAAATAAACAAATGAAAGATTATGGTTATCGTGAAATTGAATAATTCAGTAGCAATATTTGGCAAGGCAATGGTAAATGATGGTAAACTTGTGCAAAACGACTCTTTTTACCGAGTCATTTTTTACAAGTGTACCAGAACTATTATCTATATTTCTTCTGTTTTTAAATGGAGATATATAAATAATACACTATAATTATATGATAGGTACAGTTCTTTCACTCTAAACATATGTATCACTTGTTTAGCTTCTAGCTCATTAGGCTCAATAGAGATATTATATTGTTTTACATTTGTACCTCTTATATGTAGGGGTACAATACAAATGAAATTACAAATATTTTTATGGGCGATATATTTTTTTGGATATTTTGAGAAATATTGACGTAACGAATTTTTAATTTGCCGTAAACAGAGTTGAAATTATTGTTTCCGATACCATTAGAGTAGTTGAAAAATAGCCAATTTATATGCGAATTCAAAATATCATAATAATAATGTTAGCCAATTAATGTCCCATTGTTGGGCTTGGGACTCCCATTTATAGGAGAATGAACAGAAGACACGCCAGTCTTGTCCAACGCGGATTAGCGAGTTTTACACATCGGTTATCTCGATGTGCAGATTTCGCCACTGTTTTCCTTCACCATTAGCATAAAAATATGCACATTAGTTCAAAAAACTACTTAAGCGATGCATGGTTGCCGGCCAGGATTCGAACCCACATCTTTTGGGTTGCGGACGCGAATGTGCTAACTACTAAGCTACCATGGATTTCCAATCATTATCTATACATATAAATAAAATTGAAGTCTTTGTTTATAATGTCAAAATAAAAATGTGAATAAAATTAGGGGGTTCGGATTCGATTCGATCGGATTCGGACGAAGAGATTCCTAAAATGCAAGTTTACATTTTTTGTCTGTGTGGATAGCCCAGTTACTCTCAGAAACTGCTGGAGCGATTTTGACGGGACTTTCACTGGCAGATAGCTGATGTTATAAGGAGTAAGTAACTTAGGTATACGCTTCTTCAATAAGATTCCGAATGAAATGTTAGATCTACCTTTCACTACATTTAACCAAATTAAAAATAATATTTAAACGATAAAACTCCATTTGCTAGCTGCTATAGCCCGCTCCAGCCTCTTAGACAATCGTCTATATAGTGTTTCAATTTTGCCAAACATGTAAGGAATTTATGGAGATATGTTGCAGTACAAATTTTTAGTACGTCTCGTCATTATTACACCAATAATATTCTTCTTTCCTCTTACTGTGTTTTTGTCTTACTGAGCATGTACTGTTTCCTACCACTCCATTAATTCTTCTAAAAGTAATTCTGTAACATACTTCTGTATAAACTTATAAAAAAAAGAACTTGAGATATAAATAGAATAAGAAATATAACGAAAAACATTTCTTACCTAGACGTGTTGCTGGCGAGTTTCTTGCCGCTTTTTCTATTTAACAGCAATAACGCGCTGCGAAGTGGTGTACATAGACTAGGAAGTAAAATTAAATTTTAACTTATATGTATGACCTTCAAAAAGTGTTCTCCAGTGAAACTTATTTTGAATAAAAACATTTGAATTTGGCTACTTTTTTTGTACGGTTTCGCGAAAAAAAATCAATGCGGACGAAATCGCGGGCACAGCTAGTTTGCAATAAAAAGTTTGACATTCTAAGAATTATGACATACCCACTTCGTGACATACATATTCTTATTTTTTTTTTATCTAAAGTCGATATCAGACGGACCTTTTGTCTTTCAATTTAGACGAGTCAACCAAATAGATCCATGTAAACATAAAATTGAATCATTCAATGTTATTGAATACCGTCGTCTCCTTTGACTTTTGGGCCCTGCAACCAAATGATTCAATTTGATTGATCCATCTCACAGATCGGCGTTATACAGGTTTAATTAATTAAGTTTGTAAATAGATGGCTCTCAACAAATTTAAAACTCGCAAATGTTTGTTGCCTGCGGATAAATATTACGGTTACTCACTTAACTCGTTTTAACTTCTCATGTCATATATGTCAACGGTGTAAAAATATACACCTTCGTAAACACAGTTTTTGTACAGGATACTAGACTTTATATAGTCTATGAGATCCTTGTAAAATGATAACTTGTAACAGGAGTGGGTGTTGATTGAGTGATATTAATATTTATTCTATATTTAGTGATGTCAATATCAAGTCGAAAATATATAGTGTGTTCGGAATTCGGATACATATCAGATTTTCAAACCATAAGTTACGTTGTATGAGTATACTATATTCACAGATATATTCTATAATCACAGATTTCGCCAAGGCTACACTGTTAAATTGGCTTTGAAAATAAACAAAAGATTATATGATTATATGCGTGTGTGTCAAATACATGGTAATGTGTGTAATGTTTTTTTATTGAAGTTATACTTCTTTAGGCGCGTTAGGGGTAAATGTTTACGATGCGCGCGCACACCGTCGCACGAAAAACCTACACCATGAAGTTAGCTATAGTTAACCGACACCCTGAAGTTAGCTATTATAGTCAACATTTTACTTTTTCAGGATGGCCGAGTGTAGTATGGTGGTTGCGTAGCAACGAGTTGTTGATGGATTGTGAATTTGTGAGACGAGCATTGTAATATTTCTTTACTTTATTGTGTTTTAATTAATATACGAGTTTGATGATTTATAAATAATTTATTTAGTATCCTACATATATATATTAAAGTGATCAGCAAAATCAAAGGATTTATTTTAATTCTAATTTCAGTGAATTTCTAAAAAAAGCAGGTAATTATGTCGCTTTTTCTAATACTTGGATGTGATTGTGGTATTTATTTTTCTAAGTTATTTAGAGTTAACCTCAGTTTTTGATTGTATTTTTCAATACGGTCGGTTAAATAAATAAAGCCCCTACCACGGTCGATTCGATCGTGGTAGGGGCTTTATTTATTTAACCAATTTAAAGAAGTTTTTGAAAAGATTTTTTATCTTGATACGCCAACGAAGTATAACTTCTAACGCGTGTACATGTACACATACACAGATTTTTTGATTTAATGTTTTTTACATGCATAATTTAAAAAAAGTACTAGCATTTTGCATTCCTTCTCAATATAAACTATAATGTGCGAAATTTCATGCCCCTCAGTCCTCGCAATTTTGTAAAAAGGGGTACCTACAAAGTTTTTAATTCACGTATTAACATAATGATGATGTACAGATGTAATGTAAAACCTCTTTTCAACATATCTGAACTGTCTTTAAAAATATAATTCTTACCTGTCATTTTTTTTAATATATAATTTTTATCTATGCTTGAGCAAAATGCAAAAAAATATATAAATCATTATGTAGAAACGTATTAAAATAAAAATTTCAACCCATCATGTAATTTTATCAATAAATAAACATGGCTGCGTCCATCATTTTTCTAGTCCTATTATTACAACAGGGAATGTGTTTATTGCCACCCAAATTTCAATGGAAAGTAATTGATTATAACTGGGAAAGCAATGCAGCAAAGCAAAAAGCCATACAGAATGGGGATTATGTACCTGAGAATAATATGCCTACAGGCGTAGCTAGATGGAGGGATAAATTGTTCATCACAATTCCCAGGTGGAAAGTTGGTAAGGATTTATCAATCTTTAAATCTTTGTATATAAAAATTTTCTCTGTGTGTATGTCACTGAACTCCAATACCTTTTTACCGATTTTAATGATCTTTTTAGTTTAAGTGGGTCCTGAGATAGTTTAGATTCACAATTAGATCCAGTAGATGGTGCTGCAATTGGATTCTAGGCGTTTATTTTTTCAGAATAGGATAGTCTGCCGGGCCCTTCAGTGGTATACTAAATCTGTAGAGGAGTCGAGTTTGTACACAATGAATTTAAAAAGAAAAAGCATGTGTCATAATTGAGACCAGCAGCTACCGAAAATAATTTTTTTTGAACTTTTGTCAGTCTGTCTCTGTGTTAAAGCACCATGTCCAAACTAATGAAGGAATTTAAAGGAAACTCGGCATAGAGCTAGCATATATCCCAGTTTCCACAATATTAGTCGAGATTTATGTACCTCATTAATGACAATGTGTTTTATTAGTTAATTGCAATGGCGGTACCAAAAACCTATGACAGCGCCATCTTTTGGGGTATATTCGTCTGTCACATGGTATTGACCTTATTTATCGGGTCAAAAAATACCCTATATTTTATCCGTGCAGGATTGGAGAAAGAATACAATTTCCTGTGGCCGGATAGTCTGTCGTAAGAGGCGACAAAACAACCCATAGCCAGGTGGTAGGGTATTTACCGGTCTGGATGGCTACCATTCCTTGTCTAGAGTATGCCGCCATAACAACCTTGAGTTGTGTTCCGGCATTAGTGACGAAGTTCTAGTCTCCCTTAAGAGAGCATTTGTAGTACCTTTGGTGTTGCAAATCTCCATAAGCGACGGTAATCGCTTTCCACCAAGTGGACCGTCTGCCTGTTTGCTGAATTCATGCAATACAAAGATATGTAAGTTAGCTGTGTCAGGTTTCAGTTTTGACTATATGCTTTACTAGATAGGTAAAAATTCTAAAAACTTTCCATGTTTCGATAGATGGCCTGATCTTTAACAGATAATTAGTTATATTAGAGAATTAGGGGTAGATAACTACAATATTTAAATTTGTCCTTCACTACCCAGGTGTCCCATCTTCTTTAAATTACGTAAGCTTGAATGGAACCCAGCAAGAAGCCTTAAACCCATATCCAAACTGGGCCGAAGCGTATGTGCCTACTAACACATGTTGCCTCCATTCCAAAAGAACTGTAGTGTCAACATTCAGAGTTTTCATCGACGGCTATGATAGGCTGTGGGTAGTTGATAATGGAGTTCTTGATATGACGGGTGAGTCTCTTCTTTCTCTTTCTTATGGTAACAAGTTGCTAAGGCTAGGCGCAAATCGATGTCCAAACCTTAAAATAAAATACGGAAGGGTAATTCATATTATTATCATCTTTTCGATGTTTTTTTTTTATAACGCTGGGAATGTAATGGCGCACTATCTCCGGTTACGGGGGATGGCTATTGGAGGGCGTATGGGACTCCCAACGGCCGGTCCTCCACGCTGTCTTCCAAAGGGAAAAAGTCGTGAAGAACCGACCGCCAGACTACTCACTACGCAACCGAATCCAAACCAGCGCACCTGATCTCCAATTTTACGAGGCGCGCCGGGAGCTGGAGGCGTAAGCAACCACGATATCGCCTTTACGCAAGACTCCTCCGTAGGAGGCACCGTTGTCTCTGGGAGGGTGGCCCTACTTCAACAATATGCACAACCTTTGATGCCTAAAGGAAGTCGGCGAGTGCCTCTTATTCCAGGTGCAATTAAGGGTTTCGTAGAGGTGATAAACGTCCACTGTATTTGTAATTGACTATGGATCTATCATTTTCATCTCCATTTTACGCAGTCTCCGACAGCCCTTGTTCTTAAACTTTTTGTACGCATATCATTACGACGTCGATCTAGCCTTTCATGGGCTTACCTACACTTTCTACTAGAACTTAATCATGGCTATACGTTGTTATTCAGATAACTAATAGTTTTCCATAAAAATAGCAGTGTTACCATAGTAGACTGACTTTCATGTAATTTGTCTGCTAAGTCATGGACATAAGGCTCCTAATAATGGCAGGATTTCTAATTATATTTTTCGGATTAACTCCACAGCTCAGCAAATTCATAATACGTAGCTCTGGTTTTTGTAGTTCAAATAGTATGTAGTAATAGGGTATTCACTCCCCTAACAGAATAGACAAATAGAACATGTATATGCAACTATAGCATAGAACTGAATAGAACCAGTTGAATAGATAGATATAATTTATTTATTATCCCTTTGGTCTATTCGTCTACAGATGAAGCAAAGCGCATTGCTCCTGCATCATTGATGATCTTCGATCTTAATACCGATGAACTAATACTGAGACATGACTTCAGTAATGATGTTGTACAAGATTCATCTGTATTAACTAGTGTGGTGAGATTATTTGAACTTTGCATTACTAATATCGTCAAATTAGCTACGCATAAAATTTGAATGCGTCTTGACAGAAGTTAGCTCCTGCGAAGGTCTAGTTTCGTTTTAACGTTTACAAGGAGTACAGTCTTAATGGGGTCAAAATCTGCAAGTGTCCGGCGGTGACAAAAAATATTAAATAAGTAAGTAAGTTCAAACACTCTCCCTTCTTTGTTCTGTCTGTTGACCCGTAGCTATAACTATGTACTGCGCTGTAACGTGCACGAACTTCAAGGACGCATATCAGTTTTTATCGTACTATACAGTAGTCAGGAACCCAACCATTGTCAAAGTATTGTATAACAGGTGGCTGACATATCAAGCAAAGGTTGTTCCTGTGACAACTCGTATGCATACATAGCAGATATGGGTTCTAACGCCCTTATAGTGTACAGTTTGAAGAATGACGAAGCTTGGAGAATTGATCACGACTCTCTGAACTTTGATCCTGAAGACGGTGATGACGGTGGTATGCTCTCGATTGCCTTGGGACCGGTTAAGGGAGATGGGTAAGTATTTTCTTTAGCTGCATAGGAAAGAGATATAAAGGATAGTTAAAAACAGATTCGTATCAATGGCAGAAGGGGGGACGCCACCAAGGAAGTGAATGCCAAGATGCACTAGCAACCTTTTCCGTTGATATCATAATCTATACTAATCAAATTTAAGTTTCTGTCTGTGATTGCAAAATAAATGTAAGAATTTGAATGAAAAGTAGCTAATTAAGGTTTTTATTTCATTACTGATTTCATATTGACTAATGTTACAAATAATAAGACGCTGATTGTAAGTGTGTTAAGCCAATGGTCTAACCATTCATTTCTGTCTCAATCTGGATAAATCAACCAAAGTGATACATATAAATATAGACCATGAATCATTCGTTGTCATTGAATATTGTTACGGCCTTTCGGTTCTGTAACTTACAATCATATTTATTCAATTTGGTTGATCTGTCTAATATCAGTACCTATTACTAATTTATTTTTATTTACGATTATCATTCCTTTGCATTCATCTTCCATGATATAATAAGTAACAATGCATAGACTACTAAGTATGAATTGATGATGAATGAATATGAAACACCTATTTGAATTTCAGTTGTTGTGATTTATATATGCAGCTGCCATCGAGCACGAAACTTTATAAAATATCTACAAAGTTGCTCAGAGATAAGAATATTCCCAAAGAACAAATAAAAAACGGCTTACAAGTAAGTGAATGAAAAATGCGAATTTTCATAACCACTTATGAGATAGGTGTTACAAACAGTATGAGCCAAACTTAAATGCGTTTGTGAAGTTAGTATAGGTACCTCATTCCGACGAACAACACTCTTATAGGACTTACGAGGTGGTACGTATATAGTTGGGTGTTGCGTTCTCGCTCGTTCGCGATGTGGACTCGCATGCCAACTCTTTCGCACTACACCTAGTCGACTGGAGCCGAGTAAACTTACACAGCTAACTTCCCTTGCAAACGCAAAACTTATGTGCACGTCACATAAGTTTTGCGCGTATCGTATATAATACATATTTATTTTTAGTTTTTCCAACTAAAGTGGTTGGACAAATTTAGACGTTATAAAGGACAATTTCTATGCTTTTTAATTAAATCGTTTACTTTATTTCTTTCTATTCACGAGCTTTCTTTTCAATGACTCTGTCTTTGTGTGTTTATTAGGGATTTCCCTGTAGCTTCGCCACTATGAAGTTATTAGTATACCTAAATTTTAACCCTTATTCATTTCAAGAGTATGCGTTCACACAGGTTGCATTGAATTTTTATCTATGCGCCGGTTATGTCCCATTTTAAGGGATAAAATATGCTATGTCCATTCTCGGTGTTAAGACTACGTAATGTACCAAATTCCAAGAGAATCGTTAATTTGGCTTTCATGTCAAAGCATCGTAGACAGACAGAGTTACTTTTGGATTTAAAATGTTATTATCGAACTATAGGAGTATGGATATTTCAGGTTGTTGGTGATAGAGGGCCTTTGTCACAGGGGACTGCTTGTGATTTCGACCCCGCCACAAAAGTTCTATTTAATACGCAAGTAAGTAACTTTACTACCTAATTTTTGTTAAGTATTTTGTGTATTTTTTCTTTGTAATGTTGGTGTACAATAAAGAGTATGGTATTTCTTTGGCATTTTTAGTTGTCCAGAAACGGTATAGGTTGTTGGCACGTGGACAAGCCGTTCAACGAGGAGAACACCCCTGTGATCATCAGCGACTGTAACATGTTGGAGTTTCCTAATGACATTAAGGTAACGATTTCAAATACCTCTACACTCATGATGTTTCTATGTTATAAACAATGCGTGCAACAGATTTTCAATTAACCTTTTAAGTAGTTTTGAATTACGCAAATGTTGCACTAAGATCTACAGCAGACCACTATCAGTTACATTTGAATGTCTTAAATTGCAAAAATCTCTAATTATTGGTTATCATTAATTAAATTACAGATAGAAAAGTGATTATAATACCATTTAGATACAAAATCCTAGATGTCTTGGCAATCTTTTTGCTAATGGTAAGTGTAATTTGACAGTCTCTGTGGTTGAGTAGGTTACCCTTTCGCTGTCGTAGCTCACAGAGAAGTAGAGGTTCCGGGTTCGATTCCTGGTATGGTAGATTTCGTAAACGAGCGTTCCGTTATTTACGGTCTGGGTGTCTGGGATCGACTCCGGAGTGGTCAGTTGTATATTACCCCTAATACAAGCGTAACTTGCTTAGCTTGGCTTGAACATATACAATGTGTGTCTATGTCGACTTAAAAAAAAGCCGTTAAAATATTGCTATTTTGCTATAAAATCCTAAAAATGTTGTACTGTGTGATCATTTTTCTAACGGAAAGTATAATTTAGTTGGGCGGTAGAACGCAACGTACACACTATGATCAAATATCAGAAGTATTAAAGAGGTCAGGTAAAAAGCATCCTATCCTACTAATCTTACTCTTACCAATATTATAAACGGGAAAGTTTGTAAGAATGTATGTATGTTTGTTATTCATTCAAGCAAAAACTACTGAATGGATTTTGATGAAACTTTACAATACACACATAAGAATCAGGATAACACATAGGCACACAGGCCGCCGGGCGCAGCTAGTCTCAAATAAACGTGCATGTATGAAGAGGTTAAATTAAAGTAGATGAAGCAAAAGTTTGTCAGGATCGTCGCAAGTGGGGATTCCAGTCTCTGCTTACCCCCATGGGAAGCAGGCGTGATAATATGTATAAGTGTATTTACATTTCTTTAGCGCTCATTCTTCTGCAGGTAGACCACGAAGGCGACATCTGGATATTAAGCGATCGCCAATCGCAGTTCTTATACGGCTCGATGGATTTCACTCAGATGAACTTCAAAGTGCTGACGGCTCCGGTTGCTGACGTCATAATGGACACGCCATGCGAAAAGAAGAGTGGCTTCAACAAAGCATTTGGCTTTATGAAGCGACCCAAGTCTGGGAGTAAGTATTATTGTTTACTTACTTACACATACGCAGACGACCCACTTGATGGAAAGCGGTTACCATTGCCCATGTACATTTGCAACACCAAAGTTGCTACAAATGCGCTGCTGCTCTCTTAAAGGAGACAGACTGGAATATGGTCACTAATGCCGGAACACAAGTCAAGGTTGTTATCGCGACATAATTTAGATCAGGTGTGGTAACCATGATAGCCATCCAATCTTGACGTTAAATATTCCTTATACCAAATACCTTAAACCAAATAATTTTTCCCCCGATAATTTTTCAGTTCGACTCCCATATAAAATCTGTTTTAGGACCATTTTAAAGATAACATTTTTTTTATTAGGCGATGCCCTTTCTTAAGATACTTCTTCTATAGTTATACTAAATAACAAAAACTTTTTGTTTTAGGGTCTACAACCAGTTCGAAAAACGGTAGCGCTCGAAGCGATAAGAGATCTAAAAACTAGTGAAGATATCTTGGATCAAGTATTGCTTCTTATACATTTTTATAAACTATAAACTAAACTCCAACATGTTTCCTGCTTAACTAATTAGATATTGTCAAGGCAAATTGTCACTCACTTTGAAACAAGAAAAAGAAGAAACAGTTAACCATTTAAAGAAAAACACTAAGTAAATTTCATAAAAAAGATACAAATTTAACAATAAAACAAAGATAAATAATTCATATTCTTTATTTAAATTTACAACATGGTAGTAACTATTCAAAATAAGGATCTGTTCCACCACTTATTGATTCGATAATTTCAAAAGAAAATATCATAAAGTATTTAAGAATACATTATAAAAAAAAGATTCTCAATGAAAATAAGGTAGTAATGCATAATTATAATAATTCTTCCGTACTAAACGTATTTACACCCCCCCATATTAAGTCTCCGATCCTATGACTTTTAAAGTTTTGCCAACCTACTAATATGAATCTAATATCACATAGGGATGCGGACACAGGTTACATCTGAACATCATTTACATATCATAATAGAAATAATTTAAATTACATTTCAAACAATAATGGTCTGGATGTCCACTCTATTCTAGTACCTACTCTTCTATAGCTTGTAACGTATGGACGCTATACAACGTACTAAGTGATAGACCATTGCAATGCATTTTAAAAATAAGGAATTCATCGCTCGCTCATAGAACGAGCAAAACAAAAATGCGTCACTGAAGTTCGTACACATCGTTGTGTAGAACCGTATACAGACAGAGCTAAGATTGGAGTGTTGCACTCTAACTCGATCGCTATTCGGACTCGCGTGCCATCTCTTTTGCATAACACCGTAAGGTAATAATCGTTAACATTTGATTGGACCCGAGCAAACTCATGGCTCTAACTTCACTTGAAGTGCATTTAAGTTTTGCGCGTACTATACGGCGTTTGTAACAGACCAACGCATTAAACATTAATAGATTCTTCTAATTAGAGATGTGGTAAAACAGATCCGCTATATAAGTGAACGATTAACTACAATCGAATATAATTTTAAATCAATTGAAATGTTTCACAGTGCCAGCGTGCCTGTTCCCCAATGTCGTTACACTTCGTTCGCTCAGTTAACTTCAGTCTTTATTCAAATAATTACATAAATTATATTCATTAAATTCCTTGAAATCAATTATTATTATACTTAATAACAACTGTAATGTGTTAAATATCTAACAGAAGTATACTACGAGTGATATCTTTCAAGGTATATCGTCATCATGTAATCCACTTATTTGCCTATAACCGATATTAGAGGGTTTATCTCTATCTTACAATTTGTATGAATCGTCCAAGTGAACCCTACAAACATAAACTTGAATTCATTGCATACCGTCAAGTCCTTTGACTTCTGTGTCTTTCAACCAAATTGATTCAATTTGGTTGATCCGTCTAATATCAGCATTAATACTGGCATGGAAGAATACTAGAATGACAATCGCCCAGTAAAAAACGAGTTCTCTTTTTTATACTTTTCAATTAAAAGTTTCAACTGACCGTCTACGTAAATAAAAATTTACGTACATAAAATTAAAACGAATCGACACTAGCAACATGCAGCGATAAAGTGGAAATAAACGTCTAGGTAATCCATTAAAGTACTGAGATCATTCATAGTATTCTCCCGTTACAGTAGTTATTAAAAAAAACTACAGTAAAACTGTACAATAAGTGCGAGGCTTACAGTACGCGCAAAAGTTAAATACATCCTTGAAGTTCGTACATATCATTGTGCAGAACACAATGATAAGGTTCAGAGCACAGTAGATGTTGCGCTCTCGCTCACCCACTATTCGGAGTCGCATGCCATCTCTTTCGCGCAATACACCGTAAGGTGTAATAAGCTTTAACATTTGACTGGACATGCGCAAACTCACGTAAATAACTTCACTCGAAGCGCAATAAAGTTTTACGCGTACTGTACAGCTGGTTACTATGTATGTCTTGTATCTTGTTTATATTATGCCAGTTTCTATGGCAGCAGCACGAGTATCAAAAACGTAGCGTTTACATACTTGCGCTGCCCAATTCCCTCGTCACTTTCCTGAGACTGCTGTGAAAATGGATCAATGTAAACGAGGGGTTACTATACCTACGTTCATTCGCCTTACCGGTTAAAATTTGACATAAACTCTATACAAATTATGTCAATTTTCTACCAATGGCAAGGTAAAGATAGCAAATATAGAAATCCGTGTTTAATAACTTATTCTAAGTAATAAATTTGTAGTGTGATCGAGTCTTAAGGTCATATCTCATCACAGTCACCCAGCACTCGCAAGCTGTCCACGCGCGGACGGCGAGCTTATCACTCAGTGACAACCCGCTAATTGAAGCGATTCACGTATAAACTTAGTAAATCACGGACGACTACTCTATGATTCACTATGTGAGGTTCACTGGTTGACAGCGCGGCGTTCACTCGAGTAAGGCGGTATCAGGTGGCTTTAATGAGCTATGACGCTCTTAAAGTGAGATAGGTATTTTTTAATGTGAATGCGTATCCGTCCCAAGTCTGCTATAACTATCGTGTCGGGATAATGGTTCACTGGCATCATAATAGTATCACAATGGTGCATTATGGTGCCATTATGACACGATTCTAAGAGTGGGCGCAAACGGGCCACCATAGCAGACTTGGGGCCCAGATAAATGAAACTATATTACAAAAGTTCTTAGCATGTCTAATTTCATTTTAACAATTGAAAACGATTTATAGTCCTATAGTATTTTTAAGGTTTCGCGACTAGTACACATAATAAAACTAAATTTTAACGGTTTTAAGCGCGGCATTTTAGGTATTTTTATTCCGACGTTTCGGCCACTTTTCAGCAACGGTGTATTAGTAGTAGTGTTCACGGCTACCGAAAAGTGGCCGAAACGTCGGTACATTAAAAAGCAAATAAAACACCGCGCTTAAAACCGTTAAAATGTACTTTTATTACATCTATAGTCCTTATAGTAAGTGTGAACTAAATTACAATAATCGTCAAATGTAAAAAAGTAGACACTTGAACTCGTAGTCTAAAAACTCACGACCGTTTGGTCGTGAGTTTTACTTAAATGTACATGTCGTCTAATTAAATTGAGTTTCTTCTATATAAATATGTAATAATCTTTTAAATATTCTTTATTTTTAGGGTTGCCAGTGTCAAAAACAGTGAACGCTTGTAATTTCTTTTAGCGTAAATCTCCAGCACGCATTATTGGTTGAAACTAAGTTTATTTTAAATAAACAAAAAAAAAAGAATTTTTCCTTCAAGTAGGGTTCGGAACCAAACGTTCGGTAATGTTCGGACATACCCGGTAATATAGATCTTTGACCGGAGGGACTTTAGAGTCGTCCGAAATCACCACATCTTCGGCAAAGAAATAAATAAAAATCAAGTAATCTGAATATTTATGTTAAAAAACCGATGTTACAATGTTACATTAACGCACGAGAAAATTATACAAAAATCTGCGTTTTCTTACATACCCATATTAACAATAAATTCACAACAAATCCGAAATTTACCATCAGCGTTATGGCCCGGAATTTTGATTTTTTGATCTGGTAACCCAAGTTTCAAGTGTCTATTAAATAACAATAATGAACATTGTTCAGTGATATTGTAGCCAAAAATGAATGATCTAGCGCGAATTATGAAAATGTGGTTGTTGACAACGATGCGCTCCAGAGATACGCCAATATTTACTGTGTGTGGATTGATATACAATAGGGATGCGGACACATGTTACTAAAATCATCAATTTTTAAATGACCATAATATTATAGAATTATTTCAAAGACTAATTAATGCGTTATTTGACTGGTTTTAAGGCCGAATTTTCAATCATGACATAAGTTATAAGCGGAATAAATTATAACCCGACTGAAGTCAAAAGTGAAACAATTCAACTGTTTTATTCACGCAATTCAGTGTTAATTTTCCCATGTTGTACTTTATTCTACGAATAACTTTTATTTGATGGTTGAAAATTCGGTCCTTACGTGTAAATACTTATGATGTGTCATAAGTAGGTATGTAGGCTCCAAAAAAATCCATGAAGCTGCGATAAGTTTGAAAGTATGTCGGGTGATTTGACTGTCCGCTCCCCTGTTAGTCCCCTCTTTACCCTCCTGACTTGTTTGTTTTTCATGATTATTTAAAAAAAAATATAACAAAAATCGAAATGTTAAAAGTTGATTTTGACGTTTCGTCCATAAACAAAATAAGTGCTCATAGCGAACTCTGCAAACTGTTTAAAACGAACATTTTGCAATGTTTATTCAAAATTATTTTTCTAATATTTACAATTTATTGCTGAATAGTTCATCCTTTCATATAGGCCGCAATAAATATGAGATTTTTTAAGAAATATTAATATAGTTTAAAGGATTGACAAAGAGCTCATAAACAATTAGGGCCTAACTTAAAGTTCGCTATCTCGCTCACATATTTTCACATTTATATTACATAAAAAATATAAATTCACAGAATTTCGTTATGACAAATCCATATTACAAAAACATAACAAAAAAAGTATCATAGTTTCACAAAATACATCTTTCTTATATATAAAAATGAATGTTTGTCTGTATGTCCTTTATAGAATCGTCAACATATACTAGTCTACATTTGATCATGTGATGATCTTTAGCAAATTTGGTGTGCATGAGCCAGACATGGTTTCTGCGTTGGTTCACAATTGGACCCGGTAGGTGGCGTAGCTGTCGGCATATCGATTGAAGCTTTTCCGGGCAGGACGACGTCTGTCGGGACAGCTAGTTGTATATAAAAAAATCATCCTTGTGAAAATACCATTTTTACGTATGATATCTTGTATGAATAATAATTATTTTAGTGTGAAACATTCGTAATTTTTTAAATGCTTTTTGTATAACGCATTTGTCGTATGTAAACTATGAATTTATGTTCAAAAATGTTAAAAAATGCGGCAGCGAGATAGCGATTTTCATTTAGGTAGACCCTTAATACAAATCGTTCGCGCACGTTTCGTATTCATGTAAAATATGAAAGGAAAATACTCGAAATAACAATCGCCCAGCAAAATCCCTTAAATCTCGTACCACCAACCAATATTTTTTTATTTAAAAAAACTTACGTCTTGCATACAACAGTAAATCAACCAAAAGTCGAATAAAATTAGGGGAAATTACCATTGTTGGCTACTCCCAAGGTACAGGGTGCCAGTCACACCCCCGTCCCCCGCGAATCGCATGCTGTCGATTTTTATTCTTCAATGCCAGAAGCGGGCAGACTGACTTGATGGATAATAAAATGGGGGGGGGGGTTTGATATAGGAGAGATAGGATTGGGGATTGGATATGGGGAAAATGTGGCTCTTTCTTTGAACTATATCTTAACTGAGCGATTGTCATTGGTACTCCTCATCCACGACTAAGAGCTGATAAATTGATGATATGAATTATTCATATTAAAACAAAAATTAATATATATATTTATTATACAAATTGTAATTAATGTGCAAAATGAGGTTTTGGTAGTAGAGTTTGAAAAAAAAGCGTGCACGAACAATAACTGTTTTGCTTAGAAATGCTATGGCAAAGACTTATAGAAGATCTACAGATATAAATCCTAAAGATGTCTAAATCACACCTGGACGTGTGCGCGAGCGCAAGGAAAAAAGGATCCGGATATATTCACAATAAAAAAAATTACCTTCACAAGAACAGGTGTTAAAATAACATATAATCATCTTATTTTGAAAATAATAAACTAGAATTTTTTGATAATAATTTTCAAATCGACACTGAAGATATAGTACGCCAACTTGATTTTAGTTATTTTCAATCCTATGAGAGAAGCACTCATTAATGTCTTAATATTGTTTCTAAATTTTCATTAAAAAAATATTGAGAAAATCAAGTTTTTTTGGTTCTTAATATTTTAAAAAACTTGGAGGTGGCGAAATTTTTATGGCCAATTGACCCCAATTACTACCCGCCCACTCATGACGTCATGAGTTACGCTCGTACTGCGATATTTTGTAAGATGATAAAAACTATCAAATTTTAATTAGCTGTCTGCTCCTTTATTGTAACTAATTTTTAAGTATATCGTCACTGTTAATGCTGGACCTTGTAGCAAATTTTTTTTTACATAATTTTTTATCTTTAAAATTATTACACTCTGACACATTCCCGCGACTTCGTCCACGCTTGACTTGAAATTCCCGGGATACAAAGTACCGTAGCATCCAAAAATAATGTAAGCCATCGTTTTAGTGAAAACCGTGTCGGAATAAGCTAATTTTAATGAACCCGAACAAAATCGAACGGCTCCCGGGAATATTCTCGCGAGATTCCCGGGATAGAAAGCACTCTAGGAATTTGCTGTCGACCAGCGAAAACCGCATCGAAATTGGCCCCGTAGGTTTTACGTGAATCCCGAACAAACAGACGGACGAGAAGTTAAAAAAAATTGAATCGTGTTTTCTATCGTTTCTATAGCCTATTCCAGTTGTTCTTTAAATAGCTTCAATGTACAGGAAAACGTAAACTACACTATATATATATATATATATATATATATATATATATATATATATATATATAGTGTAGTTAGTATACTTTGATTTTTAATTATCTGGACTAAAGTGACAATCGACCTTTTTTTACGTTGCAAGCTTGGAGCAACTCACCTGTGTGTTGATAAAAATTAGAATAAAAAACAAGGGTCGAGAAAAGTTGTATAAATAAGATAGCAAATAAATTGTAACAGATAGACAGTAGAAATAAGAGAAATGTAGAACTTCTAGGTTTTAAGAAAGAAGGATGTAAGGTCAGAATAAGAACCCAATGTAATAGATTAAAGTGTTTATGAAAATAAAGTAAGAATATAAAAAAAAAACATAAAAACAAGAAAAAATAAGTAGAAAATAAAATATAAAAACCCTAATGATATAGAAAGCCGGATAAACTTGTACGTCCGGTGGAAGGATATAAAAAAAAACCTATACAATTTGTATAGAAATTCTGTAAGATTCAACGCACAGTGGTGAGTTCTCGATTCTCCACACAATTTTTTAACCAGGTAATTAAAAATCCGAGTATAGATAGGTACGTTTGACTGAGTGGTTAAGATGATCCTAGATAGTAAACTATACAAACTGAGCTGGGTTCCTTTACATATCTTGGTAGCGGAACCTTTTGACTTGCGCCCGCGCATCAAACAACCAATTTCAAATCACTTCCTCACGAATTTCTAATCCTATCTCTACAACGTCTGCTTTGCTGTGAGTATGAAAGAACACTGGGAATGCTAATCGCCCAGTAAATGTAGATTTGGAGCCCAATTCTGCAATCACATTCTAGCGACACTATCGTCTTTTGGGGATGACTAGTGATGAGTAATACACGTGTGAGGCAGTACATTTGTCCCGCACAAAACAGGTTTGTACTGATACGGCTCAAAATTGAAATTTGTGCAATTTAAAAAAAAATTGTTCCGCTACTATTCACGCGTCAAATGTAAAAGGAAGGACTGAACGAGGACAACAATACAATAACGCCTCTACGGATACTGACATGACAAAGAGGGACAACATGATATGTACGATTGCTAGTAAAATGATTGAGGCCTTAAAATCCGATTCGTAACTAACAATTCCGAACTAGTTTTGAACGGAACAAATGAGGGAATGACGCTCACCGTCTCACCGGCCTCAGCACTTCAAATGTACTGCCGCTGTCTGTACAAACCATACAAATCTCCTCGCTCCATTCGAAGTGGTACATTGTACTGGTTCAGTACAAAATGTCATGTTACTCTTACAAATGTCCATAGGCGACATTATTCGCTTCCCATCAGATAGCCCATCTGCCCGTCTGCTGAAGTCATGCAATAAAAAATAACAATAATGGCAATACCATTTTTTCTCTATTCTACTGCGACGATATCGATAAGATAGTGTGGATTTAGTAGAATACGAATTTTTGACATTCATATTGAATTGTAGGATTGGACGCCTGATACATACATGTTATCACACCTGTTACCCGTAGGGGTAAGGCAGAGACGATGGATCTCCACTGGCGACGATCCTGACAAACGACTTTCGCTTCATCTACTTTCATTGACCTCTTCATACGTGCACATTTATTCGATCTTCACCTGACCTTCGTCTGCGTGAAACGGCCAACAAGTATAACACTAACCCAGACAAAGCAGTGGTATAAGGGTAACATTTTTGACTGGGCGATTGGGATCCCTAGAATTTTCTTCCACGCTGTGACTTAGAAATAACTATACCGAATTGAAAGTTAGGCCTATTATCTGGTGCTGTCGGTGTTTTCAGTGGGTTTGTGCTGTGGCGTGGTGGGCGGGAGGCGTTTCTTCAAAGGCGACTTGTACTCCCAGCCGTCCTCGCCTTTTGGGCTGAACAGCTGAAAGAGAAACAAAAACATTTGAGCGACAAAGAAATAATCATCCGAGAAAATTACTATGTAAAGAAAGAAAAAACTCTATTTGCAGAAATAGCGACGTATTTACATTCCTTATACATTTTTATACACAGAGCATATTTTGAGAATTTATACGCGGCATTTTCAGCATACAAGGTTTGCATCCAGCATATTGCTGTGCCGGAATTATATCCGACACAACGCTGATTTTCAGTGTAAACCTTCCTTTTGGCGTAAGACCAAAACGACCCAATTGTGTTAATAAAATAATAAATAATAATAATAATGAATAAAACTAATTCTACTGTACACATTGTTTGTCCTTAGAAAAACGCGTAGGGCCCCGAGTCTGTAACTCAACTTGGCAAACGAATCGAACTGGAATCTTTAATTGTAATGTTTTTGGTAGTCTGTAAACAGTGTTGGCTCAATATTGAATCAATCTTGATGTGCGTATCAAGATTGATTCAATATTGAGCCAACACTGTTAGATAGTGATTTAAATGTGAATTTTAGAAACTAAACATATTTGACTATTGTCAGTCAAATGGACTGACTTGACTCGCACTGGCATTGTTTTTTTTGTTGCGAAAGTTACAGGACTAGTCGGTAAAGGACGAAACTCTAAAAATGATCTTAAATCTTATATAACTAGATGGCGCTACTGGTCTTTTTATTCTGGAAATCTCGCGGGTTTTTTTTAACTGGTCAGTTAAAAAAAGAATTAAAAATTCCAATTTAATTCTTTTACTGATATATAGCAAATTTAATGTAATAAAATATGTGATATTTTTATCCCGGGAATCCCGCGGGAGTTTTCTCGGGAGCGGTTTGTAATTGTTTGGGTGTATAAAAATTTGCTTATACCGACACAGGTTTCTCTATAACGATAGCTTCTGGTCAAGATAGTTTCTGGTAAGACTGGTCTTTGTTCAATGCTGTGTCCTGGGAATCCCGCGAGAATTTCAAGTCAAGCGTCGAAGAAGTCGCGGGCATATCCCCGTATTATACAATCATCTTTATTTCATTTGAAGTAAGACCAAAAATATTTTATTTACACATGTAGCTATATGAATTAAAATTTCAACGTGCGTTTCTTTCGGCTCTTGAAAAAGCTAGAGTGAGAAGTGTCTCTCGGATTCTTATTCACTATCTCTAGTCTCTACTGAGCTAGAGAGCTAAAGGAGTAGTGAAAGAGTTCTGCAGAGTCATATCTTTCTTTTCTTGCTATTGAATTGTTTTACACAAGTGTAATGATCATTTTCCCAAAGCATTACATTTAAACGTGTAGCTAATTCCTTCTGGAACTAGTACACGAGTTCAAAAAATGATAATGTTTAATTTAGCACAGTGTCAAGTATATATATATACATGAATGAATTAACTTTGTCAAAAGTATAAATACTGAAACCATACCGTGATTAAAAACAGACGTGGTGCCACCTAGTTGTTATTCGAGAAACAAAAGTCACTCCCGAGATTAGAAACCAAAGGCGAATCCATATATAAATATTATAAACGCAAAGTTAATTTAAATACTCTATGGGAACCTAATCTAATTTACTACCGCTTCGCAACGTGTTATGTTAAGAAGCGGCGCAAGAAACTCTTCAGCAAACATGCCTAGCTCTAATAATTTTATATTATGTAAAGGTGGGTGGAAGGTAAATAAAAGAAATTATCAGTCAAGTTGGTTTGTGTTCCGGTGCACGCAGAAAGAGCTCACAGTGTCTTGAGGTCTGGCAGATGGTTTTTACATACATACATAACTTCAAGCCAGGTCCCTTGCGGTGTAGGCACGAACAACAGAGCGCCATGCAGGCTTATTCTTACACACCTCACTTGCTTCTTTGACATTCATAGCTCTTGTCATGCACGCTCGTCTGTTCTTGAGGCTCCTGACATCACCTTCTGCTAACACACGATCAATTTGATCATGGAAGGTGTGTCGTGGCCTTCCGCGACTTCTGCATCCATCCACTTTTGCATTGTATATCTGTTTAGTCATTCTTCCATCATTCATTCTTTCCACATGCCCGATGGTTTTTGCTGGGTCTTAATAGTTTTGATGATCGGATCCCAAACTGGTGGTGAAAAAAGCTACACACATATTATGTGCACATATACACATACATAGACACACACACACACACACACACACACATATATATATATATATATATATATATATAAAATGTGGTTTACTCTTGATATGTAAATTAAACAACTAACGGTTGCTCTGAAAAGAGAATTTTTATTATTAAATACAATACGCTGTTATACAGTGTTTTGTATGTGAATTTATAGTTAAGTAACTCACCTGAAAAGAGAAACAACATTTCAAGCTACTAATTTACAATTTCAATCAATCTATTTAAGAATTTAAAATAGCACTTAATT
Source organism: Dendrolimus pini (assembly GCA_949752895.1). Taxonomy (NCBI): domain Eukaryota; kingdom Metazoa; phylum Arthropoda; class Insecta; order Lepidoptera; family Lasiocampidae; genus Dendrolimus; species Dendrolimus pini. Next base: position 17,309,355 of record OX457141.1, on the reverse strand, counting down.
TGTTTATACTTCTGACTAAAACTCTGACAAGTGTGATGTACAAATGACATAACATTGACACTTGACGTATATAATAATCATGCGCGCCAAATTCAAATTAAATGAAGTTACTCTTCATTTACATATATATATACATGTTGATGTTTGAAATTGGTGTTGGGCAATAAGAAAGGGGGGGGGGGGGGACTCACGAGCGTGCTCCAGCGCTCGCCGCTGGCGTCGCGCTGCTTGACGGCGTCGCGCTGCGCCTGCTCGACGGCGCGCTTGGCGGCGGTGGCGGCGTCGCAGTCGGCGGCGCGCAGCGCGCACGTCACGTGCCGCCACACGCGCCGCGACTCGTGCGCCGCCTGCCGGCCCACCGGCGCCACGCGCTTGCGCCGCGGCTTCATGTTGCACACCTCGAACAGCACCTCCGCGCGCTGGCGGACGTCAACGGAATCAGATATGTAGCTCGCACCGTTAGCTGCTAAGCGTCTGCATTTTTGTAGTACATTAGAAAGCGCGAGCCTTTTCTCATTCGGTCGAATATATACACACATCGGAAAGGTATATACACACAAGGAAGACTAAAACTGGCGATTGACATGAGCATTTGGCCGTAACGTACATCCGAGGCGAGCGTGTTACGTTACGGCATTACCTGACTGACCTGTTCCCCTAGCATAGTCAAGCATAGTGGCGAGCACTATGCTTGACTGCGCTCCGTCATTTGGTAATCAAAATGTCGGATAATGAGAGGGGTCCCATAAAATAGGCACTTGTTTATATTTTTCAATGAACAACAAAGTTTTATCCTGGTCCCATTCCATCTTCAACTCTCGTCAGTAACACTTCGAAACTGTGATACCCGACTGACACATGCGCTCGCAACGACGCTGTACTGACCTAAAATTAAGGGCGTAACGTAACACTCAAAGGGATTCTCGAAAATACCGACAACCGGGTGGAGCACGCGGCGCTCGCAGCGAGCGGATCGGTTCGCTGGACTGATCTGTAACATTTCGTCGTAACGTAACGTTACGACGAAACGTTACAGGTCAATCGCTACCTTAAGAATATCAAGGAGCATTCGGAAGACTCTACAGCCAACTTGTACCACCAGTGATTGTGATTAGTGACATTCGTATTGATCGGTGTAATCGATACAATTAGTGCTATCTACGTTCAGTGTAACGTCCGGGGCTAGTGCTAAGTGATGTTGGTTAAACTCGAACGTGCCGTTTGATACAGTTGTGTTGATCGCACCTATTGCTGTTGTAGCGCCTATAAATAAATTCAGTCCACTTGCTAAGGGGTGTTTCATCCAAGCCCCCGAAAAAAAATGACTTACCCCCGAATCAGTCCATCTCCCATCCACCCTTGTGTTCCACTCGCCTTGCGCCGTGTAATATGGTTTCTTGTCAACACCCGCGAACACCTCGCAAGTGACCCGATGCTTTTTGCCACCATAGAATGGCTTCGTCAGGAACTCTATGTTCGCTTTGTGGCCGGTCTGTACGCACTCTATAACCACCGAACCGCCTAGCTCTATCCACGGCACTGTTAATATCGACCTGAAAAACACCGATTGAAGTCATTTTCACATTTTTCGAGTGAAACTTCTATATAGACTTGGTCTTAGGATTTTTGTGTCTCAAAAAAGCGCTACGGTCGCGTGGAGGAGCGGCAAAAACTTAGACTAGACTGGGTGAGAGGCGGCATAAGTTAAGAGTGGACTACGGGTGCGTTTTTTGGTTCCGGATCGAATTCAGTTTTTTTGTTGGATAAAATAAAATATGTTTAAATAAAAAATGCATTCATTAAAATGTACCTGACCTAAACAAATCATAATTTGCAGTAAACCTACGAAAAATCGAAATGTGTGAAGGGACACATAGTAGAAGTAAAACTTCAACGGACAAGTGGCAAAACGAATCGCAACAAAATTTTAACTTAAAGTTTTACGGGCAAATTGTTAATGTACTAGTCCAATTTGAAAACCTGCCCGTAAAACTTCAAGTTAAAATTTTGTTGCGATTCGCTTTGCCACTTGTCCGTTGCCATTCGTCTTTCCACTTGTCCGTTGAAGTTTTATCTTTCATTGCGTGAGTTCAGCAGACAGGCAGACGGCCCACCTGATGGAAAGTGGTTACCATCGCCTATGGATATCATAACACCAAAGTCGCTAATAATGTACTGTCGCTCTGTAAAAGGAGAATGGTCACTAATTCTGGAACACAAATCAAGGTTGTTACGGCGGCATACTCTAGACCAGGGGTGGTAGCCATCCAGATGGGCAAATACCTGGGACCCAATTCTACTTTTCAATTCCATTACCATTGTTCCCGCCGCTCAGTTTAAAATCCTACCATGTCAAATTATTTCCATAACTACCCGCTTTCCTAACCGCGTTATCCAATCACCTTTTCCCAGCCAAAGTCAAACTCAGTGATTTATTTGAAGACATGAGTGGATGAAGGTGATAAGTCGCATAATTCCAATTCTGATTAAATCGAGATAAAAGTTTTGCTTTTGTTTTAAACTGAACTGAACTTAACACCTTTTTCAACGTTATACTTATACGTTATACCTTATATCTATGGTCTAAGGTCTGTAATCATTTGGTATGACTTAATAACCTTCATCTACGCAAAAAAAGCAAAAAAACCGGATATGCGACATATCGTACACACACGTCTTCATTTGTTTGAAACATGGACATTGTTGCAGATGTTATGCAAGTCTCAAGTTCCATGTATTGCCTTGACAGGCATACAGTTTTTTTTCTGGTTTTGGATACAAGCTATTTGTAGTCCTTATGACTATATATAGTTAGTTATTATGATTATATTATTGGTTATGTCACTGATTATGATGCTAATAGAATTACAGCAAATATTTAATATACAATTTATTATATCTCTTTCATAATGAAACTACGTTTTAACGGTTTTAAGCGTGGTAATTTATTTGATTTTGGTTATTCCGATGTTTCGGCCACTATTCAGTGGCCGTGATCACGGAAGACAAATATCAACGAGTATTGTTAAAGTTTTATTTAGCCTAATTTGTTTATGGTTATTATTTACTCTATGGGAGCCTAATCTAATTCACCACCGATTCACAACATGTTGTGGCTTGAAGATAAGAAGCGGCGCAAGAAACTCTTCAGCAAACATGCCTTGCTCTAATAATTTTATATAATATTAAAATAGGTCGAAGGAAAAGTCAAGTTGGTTTGTGGTCCGTTGCACGCAGAAAGAGCTCAGTGTCTTGAGGTCTGGCAGTTGGTTTGTGCTGGGTTTGGGTCGTCTTAATATAATAATTAAGTTTATAATAATTTTGATGATCGTTTGACGTCGAAATAACCAAAATCAAATAAATTACCGCGCTTAAAACCGTTAAAACGTTGTTTTACTATGTATACAAGTCGCTAAAACTAAAGAAAATATATAATTATGTCTCACTCAGTTATATATTATTCATGTTTCATTCATGTTCAACTACAATATGGATGGGTACAGATGTCAAGGTAGACTAAAAAAAAAAACGAATCGCAACGGACAAGTGGAAAAACGAATGGCAACGGATAAGTGGAAAAACGAATCGCAACGGACAAGTGGAAAAACGAATCGCAACGTACAAGTGGAAAACGAATCGCAACGGACAAGTGGAAAATCTTCAACTGACAAGTGATAAAATGAATCGCAACAAAATTTTAACTTGAAGTTTTACGGGCAGATTGTTAATGTACTTGTCCAATTTGAAAACCTGCCCGTAAAACTTCAAGTTAAAATTTTGTTGCGATTCATTTTATCACTTGTCAGTTGAAGATTTTCCACTTGTCCGTTGCGATTCGTTTTCCACTTGTACGTTGCGATTCGTTTTTCCACTTGTCCGTTGCGATTCGTTTTTCCACTTATCCGTTGCCATTCGTTTTTCCACTTGTCCGTTGCGATTCGTTTTGCCACTTATCCGTTGCTATTCGTTTTTCCACTTGTCCGTTGCGATTCGTTTTTCCACTTGTCCGTTGAAGTTTCACTTCTAATATGTGTCCCAGCACACATTTCGATTTTTCGCAGGTTTACTGCAAATTATGATTTGGTTAGGTTAAGTACATTTTAATGGTGTATGTAATACGCTACCCACGCACCGACCATTTTTTACGTCAACACTTTTGTTGTTCGTTGTCGTTCACTTTTGTTATGACTTTCGAAAAACTGAACAGTTGGCAAAGTTTTCTTGTTTTTATTTTTGTTTACTCAACAAACTCTATTTATTTATTTATATTTTTTTACACATACCACAAATAGAGGCAGTGATTCCTTGTCACGTGGAGAGCAGAGCTATAGTTCGATGCAAACTTAAGTTTGCCTCCATTAATAGCGGCTCGGAACATCGCACTTTCCGATGCGCAGAACGCAATTTTAGGTATTAGAGGGATGAGGTAGTCTGAGGACGCGGTATATCCTCGCTCGCTCTCTCGCTAGCTTTCTCGTTTACGAGACTTTCCCGGCGCTCGGCTCACCAGAGCTGCCAATTTAGCGCTTTAGGAGCTAGATATAGCGCTTTTTAGGGCATTCCAGCTCCCAATTTTATTAAACAACTTCCAGCGCAAAATCTTGCGCTTTTTATAATATGCAAATATCTAATTAATTTTATAATAAATATATATGAATATCTATACTAATATTATAAAGAGGAAAGATAAGATTGGTTTTTGCTTGCATGAAGAGGCTCCGAAATTACTGAACCGATTTGAAAAATTCTTTCACTGTTGGCAAGCTACACTATCCCCGGGTGACATAGGGTATATTATATTTACAAAAAAATTAGGGATCATTACTAAAACTCCAATAATGTAGTCCAAGGTATAAAAAAATACCTAAAATCGCGTGCGCTGCGAAAACTATTGATGATAAAATAACAAATAAAATAAATTACTGAACCGATTTGAAAAATTCTTTCACTGTTGGCAAGCTACGCTATCCCCGGGTAACATAGGCTATATTATATTTACAAAAAAATTAGGGATCATTACTAAAACTCCAAAAATTTAATCCAAGGTATAAAAAAAATACCTAAAATCGCGTGCGCTGCGAAAACTATTGATGATAAAATAAAATAATGTACTACGACTTTGTAGAACACATCATTATTTACAAAAAGTATCGCGACAACATATATCTAACTATTATAGATATGCCACAATAAGCGTTTTTTTAGTATAAAAAATTAATTAAAATGCCGCCGCTAGAAAAGGCTTTTTATTTGTATCTTGATATTAATCCTTATCAAAATAAATTACTTCATATTCAAGACTGCTTCAATACCGTTATATAACTTTTTGAATTATTCAATTCGGACATTCCATTCGAAAGATATCACGAGTTTAAAAATGTAAGAATTAGTGACGGTGATCACGTGACTGTGACATCTTTTCGTGAGTCAAAACTCCATAAGACCCCCTCTATATAGAAGTTTCACTTCAAAAAAAGATGGATTGCGTGAAGGACCATATGATGGTTTGTGGTGTGACAGAAGATGTATATCAGAAAAGAAGAGTGTGGAAGGAAAAGACATATTGTGCCGACCCCAATTAATTGGGACATGGTGAAAGAAATGAGAGAGAAAGAGAGAGAGAGAGAGAGAGAGAGAGAATTATATATTATTCATAAAAAAAAATATTAAGATAATAGCAGAATTGGGCCTCGGGATGCGTTTAACATTACACTCTTATTAATAAACCCGACGAAACACTGACCTGCCGTATCCATTGGGGAAGGTGAGAGTGTACTCTTCGTCGGCGTCCAGCAAGGTGACGGTGCCCTTGCCGATGTTGTGGACGCCGATTGAGAGGCCGAGGAACTTGCTCTTCGTCCACACCCAGGCCTCGAACTGGATGCGCTTGTTCACGTGCTCCGCGTAGAAGGCCGAGATCGGGGGGTGGTGGGACACCTGCTCGGCCACGAACGACAGCTGGTCCGGGGTGCACCACGGCACCGGGCCATCGCCGACCTCCTGCTGCATAAAGAACAACTTAATAATAAGGTAACTATTACAATAAGTTATCTATTATCATATTGTTACGAGCTACAGGATGGCTACCACCCCCGGTCTAAAGTATGTCGCCACAACAACCTTGAGTTGTGTTCCGGCATTAGCGACCCGGTTCCAGTCTCCCTTAAGAGAGCAGCAGCACCTTTGCTGTTGCAAATGTACCATACCATACGCGATGGTAACCGCTTTCCATCAAGTTGACAAAAGATAAAAGAATGATCGAATGGATCGTGTACTAGCAGAAGGTGATGTCAGGACGAGCGTGCATGACAAGAGCTATGAATGTCAAAGACGCAAGTGAGGTGTGTAAGAATAAGCCTGAATGGCGCTCTGTTGCTCGTGCCTACCCCGCAAGGGCCCTGGCGTGAAGTTATGTATGTACATGTATATATGTAGTTTACCTTCTCATTAGGAGTATGGGTGTCGGCGGCGTCCAGCTCCCAATGGCAGCGGAACACCTCCCCGAGGATGGGGTTGTAGGGCTTCTTGGCGACGTGCGACTTGCGCCCGGCGTGGTACGAGCTCAGGTACCAGCGGACCACCTGGACCATGCGGTCCTTGGGCGTCGGCTGGTCCACTATCCTGGTGAACAGGGATGTGGACACGTGCTACAATCAGTTCTAATCAATCAGCGTTGTGTCGGATATTATTCCGGCACAGCAATTATGCTGAGTGCAAACCTTGTTTGCTGAAAATGCGGCGTGCAAATTTTCAAAATATGCTCTGCGTATAAAAATGTATAAGGAATGTAATTACGTCGTTATTTCTGCAAATAAAGTTTTTCTTACTTTAATACAGTCGAAACCGGATATGACGACTTGAAGGGACCGTATACTTCGGACGTTATGTCCAATAGTTTTTATTAGGTTTATGGCTCGGCGGCTAGGCCTTTAAGCCAGATCATAGTTTACAATATAGTTTCTTCATTTTCATAAGCCTATGTGTAGCACAGCTGATCTGTAGGTTATCAGCTAGTGCCATTCAAGGGAGTTCATTCACATTTCTCACAAAAACACATAAAGTACTACTCAAAAACTATCAATATCGTACTCATTTAATAACAATATCGTATCACAAATAACGCATTTAGTGGCCAGGTTCCAGTCTGCCTTTAGAGAGCGGCAGCACATTAGTAGTACCTTTGCTATTGCGAACGTCCACAGGCGACCGTAGCCGCTTTCCATCAGACGGGTCGTTAGCTGTCTGCTTTACTCCAGCTATGCAAAGCAAAAATATCACTCACTTCACAAACTGGTCGGGATGGGCGAAGGAGTCCGCGTACATCTCGAGTAGAGACCGCCTCTCCAATATGAACGTCGGCAGCACAACCTGAAAATGTTTGCGTTTTTTTTTTTAATGTCCTCCTCCATGATTTTCCATATTCTTTTTCTCGTCTCTTTTAACCTATCTTTAAAACTATATAAGGGAAATAAGTGGGGAGTCTGTTTATTTATTTTTCTTTTTGTCTTTCTTTTTACAATAAATCTTATATGTCTAATACATTTTTATATCTACTTATATATTATTTTTATATCTGTTTATTAAATCTAGTTGCGAAATATTAAAGCATGACGTACAGCAGGCAAATATGAGGCAGCCACTCCGATGGAAATGACGGCATCATTGGAGCATTATACATAATTTCCATACAGGGGCCCAATTCTGCAATGACAATATCTTGGTGTTGTTTATATTCCAAGTATTATTCCATTGCGATAGTGTTGAAAATTCGTATACAACTAAATCCACGATATCTTCTCGATATTGTCGCGGCGGAATAATCTTATACTAATATATAAAGCTGAAGAGTTTGTTTGCTTGAACGCGCTAATCTCAGGAACTACTGGTCTGATTTGAAAAATTCTTTCAGTGTTAAATAGCCTATTTATCGAGGAAGGCTAGGCTATATATCATCACACTAAAACCAATATAGCGGAGCACCAATGAAGAATGTTTCAAAATCGGGGTTTTTTTTTAACTATCCCACGCGGATGAAATCGCGGGCAAAAGCTAGTAGTACAATAAATTTGGTACTACCACTAGCAGAAATGGCTTTATGCAAAATGAATATTAAAAAGCTACCAAAAATTTAAAAAATATTTCGCGTGTTTTCGCTTATAAATCTTTATAACTAGCATTCGCCCGCGACTTCGTTCACGTTGGACGGAATAAGCCAACTTATACCTGTCTTAAGAACGTGAAACCACTACTGGGAGAACTCCCGTGGGATTCTTGGGATATCACGTATTGCAGATTTTCAGTCTGGCAATTTACGGAATCCGCATCGAAATCGGCCAAGTAGTTTTTACGTTAATCCCGAACAAACAAACAAACTCAAAAAAAAATCAAAAAGAAAAGAGTATAATTTTATAATATTATAGAAGATAGACTTGGCTTATCACGAGCACGCCATTGGAAATAACCGAATACAAAAATTAGACAAAGCTACGATTGAGACGAGTGTCCGGCGGTTTTGACGACATAGTAATAGGCAGAATTGGGCCTCAGATGAGTGGAGCCCCATTTCCTGGCCTGGAGATGCTGGCCCGTGGACAGGGGCGAGCATATGTCACGTTCCATGGCCATGGCCCTAGCTTATGACGTCAGGAGGATCTCCAGCCTGTTTAGTGTGTATTCCAGCAACAACGCCGGTGAGTCCCACACTATCGTACTTTTTTGCAGAGTCAGGAGTAAAGTCCCAGGCGAACATGATTGCCCGGGTCACTACCCCAATGTGCCCGAGCAGTGAGGTGTCCGAAAGTGACTCACCTTGAAAAAAATAAAAGGATGGGAATGTGAGGATGTGATAGGAAAGATGAGATAGTAGAGTTCACATAAGAGAGATGAGATGGTAGAGTCCACATAGAAGATATTAGATAGGAAGGATGGGATACGAGAGATGGAATGGAGGAGATGTAGTAAGGAGATGCGTTAGGAGAGATGAGATAGGAGGTTTCACATAGGAGAGATTAGATAGGTGGGATGGCATAGAAGAGATGGAGTAGAGGAGATAAAGTAGGGCGATGCGTTAGGAGAGATGAGACAGGAGGGTTCACATAGGAGAGATTAGATAGGAGGGATGGCATAGAAGAGATGGAATGGAGGAGATATAGTAGGGAGATGCGTTAAGAGGGATGGGTACGGAACACGTAGGTCTAAGAGATTCTGCTGAAAACTGCTAAATTTTGCTAATCCACGACATAATCTGGAGCATACTTTCTGCCTATTGCGGCAGGGCCCTTAGCTGTCATTGTTCTACGAAATCATTCGATGGAGTTATCACCTTGGTGAGATCCATTCCGATTTTGACCTGGGACAGGAGATGCGTGACCACCGACCCGTGGTTCTCCATCGAGCCGAGGTCGCTGTCCGATTCATCTTCGTACAACGCTGAAAGTATTCAATAGAAATATATGAGTACATTCGTAGTAAGGCGTGATAGCTTGATGACTAACGCACGTGTCTCAAACTCAAAGAGCGCGGGTTCGATCCTGGCCGGAACGCATTCACGACATAGGTCTTTTCTAACCTAATGTGCATATTGTTACAATTACCACGTGCTAACAACGGTGAAGGAAAACATCGAGATAACCGATGTGTCAAACCTGACAAGCCGCCTTGGACAAGCGTGCCGGGTATAATATCTGTTCTCCTATAATGGGAGGCTAGAGCCCAGCAGTGGGACATTTGTGGGCTGTTTTTATATATGAATATTATCCAAGTGCGTGCCTAACGTCAATGAATGGTTCCATGGACGCGATAAATATCGCTTGCTATTGCCATTGGGCACAGAACCTTAACAAAAAACATTCAATTCAAATTGCGTATTTGATAATGAAAGCAACTCATACAAAGTCAAGGATGACTTTGTATGAGAAACTGGCTTGTGACGTCACTACGTCACGTCATTTTAACAAGACAAATAGTTTATTGTATTGTTTAAACTAGAATTATAATAATTTTGAAGTGATAACTTCTTCTGGGAGGGTAAACCGTTTTGTTACGTAACGCGTTACGGCGCCAGACTGTCTGGCTTCCCTTTCTTTCACTCTCTCTTTCTCCTCTCTCGAGCTAACGACGGCCCACAGCGCTAGCCGTATTTCGGTAATTAGATTAAATAATGATACTAATAATGTACATACACGAAATTCTGATGTACATATATTCAAGAATTGTAACTAAAAATAAGCTATATTTTATAATCAATAAAAGATTTTATTAATAAATAACCTTTCCTTGCATTATTATATTAAAATACATAAAATTTAACTAAATAACCTAAGCTTTTCTCAAGTTAAACAATTTCAATATTAAACAGTTAAACCGTTGAAATGTTCAAATTGGCGCCTTTTACAAATTGCTTGTGAAATTGTATTTTTCATGTTGTCCAAGCGTTGTTGCCAACGCTCTCTCTGCGTCCTCTCCTCGTCTTATTGAAAAAGTGCATTGTAATTATAATAATTTTCTATATAATTAAAAATAAGTTATTTCGTTGCGCAAGCTTGTTTCATTAACACTCTGCAACATAAACTTAGATTAGTTTAAGTTATCACTTTTGTCGGGCGTCTGAGACGTACACGTATTTTTACAAGAAACCGTTGAACGTAAGATGATAACAGGATATTTTGACGCCTGCTCTTTTATATGAATCTATTTTATATTTTATTGTAATAATAAATAAATTTGACACATCAAATACACAATTTTAAAACTCAAAGTATCTCATAATATTTTCTTAAGTTTTCGCGACTTGTACACATAATAAAACTACGTTTTAACGGTTTTAAGCGCGGCATCTTTGTCTTCAGTGACCACGGCCACTGAAAAGCGGCCGAAACGTCGGATAAACCTAAATCAAATAAATTACCGCGCTTAAAACCGTTAAAACGTAGTTTTATCAAAGTATCTCGTTGAAACCAATCTTCGTTCTAATTATGTTTCAAATACAAAGGATGGTTATAATTATTTATGCATATCGAGGGATGAAATTGTATTTGTTTTAAGCGATATTTGGAAGATAATTTTGGGAAAAGATTTTAAAATTGGTGCGGGCAAATGGCCGCCGCAAGTTAGTGTTTAAATGCAATTGTAAAAAAAATTATGCAACATTTTAATAAAAATCATGCCTGTCCCTCAGTTTGTCGTTTGATATTCCTTCACAGAAGTTGACCCTTTTAAGCCTCTTTATCTATTGATGTAATAATACAGAATTTGATTGTATTATTATTTTCAAAATCAGCCCATTCAATTCCTGAATAGGTTAATTGATTTTTTTAAATGGGCCTCGAGATTCCATTGTCTATTTTTGGTTATTCCGTTTAGGATTTGACCCTGAAGGCAGACTTGAAAAATTCACCTGTTTAATATAAGCTTGAAACTACTTCCTTCTTTATGTATACCGTTTGGAAACGTATTATTACTGTTTTTTATAATCAGCAGACAAACACGTATATTGTACATCCCTAAATTAACCAAGTTACGTTTGTGTTACGGGACTAATATACAACGGACTACTCTGGAGCCGATCTCAGCCATCCAGACCATAGTAAATAACGGAGAAAATACGTTTCCGAAATGTACTATAACAGGAATCGAACCCGGAGCCTCTGCGTTGCAGTGAGGTAGGCCGGCAAAGGGTTAGCCCGATCAATCACAGAGACCCTAGTGCAGGTTAATTACCAATATTTTTTTATTGCATTAGTTCAGGAGACAAGTAGACCTACGATCTACCTGATGGACAGTGGTTACCATCGCCTATGGACATTTGTAACACCGAAGGTGCTGCCTCTCTCTAAAAGGAGACTAGAACCTCTAATCTCAGAACAAAACTCTAGGTCGTTAGATCAGCGGTGGTAGCCATTCAAACGGGCTACCCTACCACCTGACTGTGGGGTTGTTTTGTCGCCTCTAACGACAGGCCGCCCCAACGCAGGAAATGTTACTCTTTCTCCATTCCTGCAAGGATAAAAACTTACCATCGTAATCAATTTCGCCGTCCCTGGTGCGCGGCAGATCGACGGGCTGCGACGTGTCCTGCTCCGCCGCGCCCTCTGCCGGGCACGTGCGGCTAGCGCTGAAAGTAAGAAAAACCACAATTTTAATTAAATAAAAACATGAAACCTTACTTTTTTATTTACGTTTATGGCTTGGCATCTAGGCCTTTAAGCCAGATCTTAGATTACAATATAGTTTCTTCATTTTCTTAAGCCTATGTGTAGCACAGCTGAACTGTAGGTTATCAGCTGGTGCCATTCAACGGAGTTCTTGTGACAACTCAAAAGGCCATATTTGACTATACAGTTCACATTTCTCACAAAACACATATAATTACTACTCAAAAACTTTCAATATCCTACAAAAGTATTTTTCATTTTAGAGTAACTTTACACATTTTTAGAAAATAAAACTGCACAGCACATCTCCTTTCAGTTCCCACCGAAAACTCCATGAAACCTTACTATTTTAGTGACAGAGTGGTCGTTGCGATCATTCGTACGCAAAAAAAGACATGTGTTATCACAGAAATTCAATACGGTCTTTAAAAATGGATAACGAGCTTCTGTTCGTTACTTTTTTTTTTAAGGTGGGGGAAATGCTGTTTACGCACAATACTGGGTCCTTTGCAAGGGATTAGACCGTTATCTCATGCGATAGGGTTACTGCATGCTTTGTAACCCACTCGCAATCGATCAGCTTGTGTGGAGACCCACTAAAACCACCCTCCTCCCATGTGCCCCGCGCTTTTTTGTGTAGGAAAGGCTGAGAACTTAGACCATAGTTACGGTCAGCCATTCTGTTCGTTACTTATGTTATGTAGCGGTAAGTTTAATTCAGCTACAGAAGAAAGTAAACTTTGAAAAGTATGGGTTAAGAAATGGCTATTAAAACGTAATCAATATTCACATGTAAGTGTGTTCACAGACTTGTGTTCCGGCATTAGCGACCCGGTTCCAGTCTCCCTTAAGAGAGCAGCAGTGCATTTGTAGCACCTTTGGTGTTGCAAATGTCCATAGGCGATGGTAACGGCTTTCCATCAAGTGGGCCGTCTGCCTGTCTGTTGAACTCGTGCAATAAAAAATAAAATTAAAGTATTTTAAACGAATTAAGATTCTACCCAAAAGACTGGCAAAACTATATGAGAATGACGGAACCGAGCCTAAATTCAAAATCAAAAGTTTTTATTTAAAATTGTTCTCTAATGGAACTTCCATTAGAGAACACTTTCTGAAGGTCATACATATAATTCAAAATTTAATTTTACTTCCTATTCTATGTACACCGCTTCGAAACGTATTATTGCAGTTAAGGAGAAGAAGCGGCAAGAAACTCCCGATCAACACGTCTAGCTAAAACTTGTTTTTCTTTATATTTCTTATTCTATTTAAATCTCATTTTTTTATAAGTCTTATTAGAATTACTTTTGAAGAATTAACGTAAAGATACACGTTCAATCTGTCGTCACGATATCGTCTTTGATCAAGTAAAGCGTTAACGATTCATCGTTGCAATTGGTCGGAAACCATGTGTTGCGGCACGATTTACTAAAGAAAGGTACACACCGGTCCAGCCGAGTATGAAATCAGTACGCTCGCGCCGGTGTGTACACGCCATATCAAAAATTGCCTATGACAAACGCTCTTTGTCTACGGCCAACCGCCAATATTCGAAAAATCAAGTACGGAACGACGTCGAATTATTGTACGCGCAACTAAAAATTATTGTTAAATCGCAAAATATCGAAATATACGCATTATTCAAGCAAAAGGTGCTTCATTGAAGACTTCCCACATTTCACCATGGATGGTAACGCCGACTCGTTCCGTACGTGGAGGCCTTTACCCATAATACAGGCTTAACTTGCTTAATTTGGGAATATACAATGTGTATTCATCTGCAGATTAATTAAATCATTTATTTCTAGCGGCATAACTAAGTAAGACCTGGAGACACATACGTCGAGACATGACTGGATTATAGGACACTTGGTCATATAAGTTTATAAAAAAAATGCACGCGTAACTTGCTTATGAATTTGTAATGTGACATTGCGCGGCGTCCCGGCCATTTCTCCCGAGATATAAAGTTAATTTATGTAAGGATTTTCTCGTGTCCTAAGCACTTAGCATAAACTTAGACGTTATGTATAATGTAACCTTGAATTCAGGGAGGACTGGCAAGTGGGCCTTAGTATATTGGGAGTGTATATTTTGTATAATGTTTTTATCTTGCCAAACTTGTAAGGAATTTATGGAGATATGTTGCAGCAAAAAAAAATGTAGTACGTCATGTATTTGTTATAACTATAGTAATATTTTTCTTTACTTTTATTGTGTCTCTGTCTTATTGAATATGCAGTTTGCTACAACTCCATTAATACTTCAAAAGTAATTCTGTAACATACTTCTGTATAAAACTTATAAAAAAAGAACTCGAGATATAAATAGAAAAATAAATAGAGAATTATAAAGAAAAACAATTTTTAGCTAGACGTGTTGCTAGGGAATTTCTTGCCGCTTCTCCTTACCAGCAATAACACGTGGCGAAGCGGTGTACATAGACTAGGAAGTAAAATAATTTTTAACCTATATGTATGACCTTCTAAAAGTATTCTCCAGTGGAACTTATTTTGAATAAAAACTTTTGAATTTGAATTTGAATATAAAAAACTTTATTATACTTACATATTATTGTATATGTGTATATATATGACTATGTACATATGTGTGTATTTGTATATTTAATTCTTAAATTAGTTTGAGTATTTATGTATCTTTTGCATTTTTCCTGCACCACCTACATCGCCTGATTTAATTGATTTAGGTTGCCTGGAAGAGATTGCTTGAAAATATTGTAAATATGGTCTGTGTTAAACACTTCTTTAATAATTTTTTTATGGACTGTAATTATTTTAATTATAAAAGAAAACTGCACGTGCGTAATATAATAGTCCTCCACTCTGTCTGTTTACAAAATGTACATTAACGCGAGCGTAGCCTTGACGTTTGCGCATCATCTGTGGGGGCGGAGGAGGTTACTGGTGGAAGTTTGGGACTCCCAACGGCCAGCCCTCCACTTTGTTTACACAATGTACATTAACGCGAGCGTCGCAGTCTTTGACGATTGCGCATCATCTATGGGCGCGGAAGGAGGTTACCGGAGGGAGTGTGTGACTTCTAACGGCCGGTCCTCCACTCTTTTCTACAATATGTATATTAACGCGCGCGTAAAAAAAGGTTAAAGCTAGTTTAATTAATAATCATGAACTTACTTCTGTGCTCTGCGTACCTAAAGCTTTTGTTTACGAGTTTGAAGTAGAATCGTTGGATTATGGGTAATTATGCCACTTATACGTGATTTTACTACAAGAGTCCTTGGTTATCAAATAATCAATACGAGCGCTCGCCGTGGCATTGACCGTAAATACGATAATAAGGCTGCAGTCCGACAGCAAACTTATGGCGATAAAATAGGAGAACCTCGTTATGAAATGAAATGAAATGAAAAACTTTATTTATTTTCTCACACAACAATTTACAAGTGATACAGGACTTGTTGTGTGAGACTGGTGCCCATTGTAGATCTGTGCAGATCTGTATTACAGGTCACCAGTGCTCCACTCCATGGCGAAAAACAAACTACATACTAATTATAAGATAACCAGTGAGTGAGTGTGTGTGTGAGTGTGTATGAGTGAGTGAGTGTTGTTGGCGTGCGTGAATTCATGTGTGTGTATGTAATAATTCTAATTGAAAAAGACATGTATAAATAGACGTATTAAATTTTTATACGTAGCAGACTTTCAGTTTCATCATAATTCAGTGTTTTTAACCATTTAGATAGTATTTGTTTACAAGTATCATTTAGTAGGGGATATATAGACAGCGAACGATTTATTTTGTTGTAAAGATACGCGCCTAGAAAATAATAAAATCTTTGAACAAGAGATAATTGACAGGTAGTTAAATTGCAAACTGTGTCTTTCCTACGTTTATTAATGACATCAGAATTGAATAAAATCTCGGAATGCTTTTTAAGGATTGATTGCAAAATAAAAATCTGTCTAACAGTTAATAAATCTCAGTTTTTATAGAGATCATTTGTTGCAAATCGATATGGAAGCCCAGCGCTTACTTTAAGAATAGCTCGCTGAGCCCTTTCTACTAATAACAAGTGACTTTTAGCCGCACCTCCCCAACAGATAATGCAATATTCAATTAGGCTCTGACATAAAGCAAAATAAACCATTTTAATTGTTTTTTTGTTTGCAACAGACCTCAATGATTTAAATATGTAAATGAGTTTACGAAGCCTAGGAACTAAACTATTTATATGAGGCTTAAAACTTAGATTCTGATCAAGGATAATGCCGAGGTATTTAATGGTATCAGTTCTGTGCAGATGTGGACAGGTGCAATTGTAAGAATAACAGTTACCGGAATGAACTATAAGGGAATGTGATGCAGGGGCATGGAGGTTTGACTTAGGTGCAAAGGTAATGTACTTAGTTTTAGAGATATTGAGTGATAGCGCATTAAATTGGAGCCAAAGAGATACTTTATTAATACCACGTTGTGCATTTTGAAACACGTCTTCCCAATTTTTCCCTCCAAAGAATAGTGCCGTGTCGTCCGCGAAAGTAAAAATCTTGCCATTGTCGAGTGCCATGTTACACAAATCATTAATATAAATGAGAAACAGCGTTGGACCAAGTATACTACCTTGCGGTACTCCAAATGTAATAACGCGTTCATCACTAAGCCATTGATCAATTAGGACACGTTGTGTTCTATCACTTAAGTAACTCTCAAACAACTTAAGGGGTAAACCTCTAACTCCAATTTTTTCCAGCTTTGTCAATAGGTGTGGGATCGATACTGTATCAAAAGCTTTAGCGAGATCGAGGAATACAGATAAACACTTCCTTTTGTTGTCAAGATCACTTAGAGCCACATTTAATAAATTGTGTACCGCGTCGGTTGTAGATTTTTTGGATCTAAACCCGAATTGCTGCGGAGAGAAAAGATTGTTTATCTCTAGAAAAGATGTCAGTCTTTTGTTGATTAAACGCTCCAATATTTTAGAAATGGTCGGTAATATAGAAATTGGCCTGAAGTTGTTAACACAGGTTTTATCTCCACTCTTATATATTGGCTTAATGAGAGCCTTTTTAAAAGCTAGGGGAAAAATTCCAGATGACAGGGCGAGATTACAAATGTGAACGATAGGAGTTATTATATAGTTACGTGAAGTACTTTGGCCACATAGTCCGAAAGAACCCAGACAATACAAAGATACTAGTGGTCACTGGGAAAGATGAAAGCAAGAGACTTCGCGGCAAATCTCCAAACTTGGCACCACAGTCCGTTCCTATTATAGAAAATATGTGTCAATACCTTCCATTAACGTTTTATTATTCAAACACATTTTTTGAACTTAATCATGATGGTCTTGATTAATTCAATTTCAATAAAATTCATGTAATTTATGCAATTGAAAAGGAGCTAATAGGTTTTTAAATTTATAACTGACTAAGTTTAAAAATATGTTTTCAATAATTAGGGTCTTATTCATATCGAGTTGGAGTAAGTTCGATGGCTTCTTTAAGGATCTTAAAGAAGCCTTCAACGTCTTGCTACCTTATGGTAGCAAGACGTTAGGAAAACACAAGATGTCAAGAGTCAGTGTAATAAGAGGTTGATTTTAAATATGGAGATTGTCTACAATAACAAAAAAGGGCCTGTAGTGCCGTCTGTGTCGCAAGAGTGTGCTTCTGGGTGATTGTTATTATTCCTTAGGTTGGATACACACTATGATGTTGTTCACGGTTCAATCTCATTCCGATCAAATTTCTTAGTAATAGTGGCACAACATGGTTCAATTTCGCTCCGGTCTTGGGCCGATCAAATCTCGCTGTATATACACTACTAGTATGAAGTTGAATCGAAAGCGTATTTACACTGTCGGTACAAGTCATGATAGGTCCGATCGTGCTTCAGTCAATATTATTTTCGACGCACCGGTACCGACTCAATGTCGAATCGGAACTAGAGAATACTCTGATTCTTTCTTGTTTAAGAATATGTTACCGGATCGGGAACGGCAAGTTACGAGCGAGATTGGGCCGTGAACGGCATCATAATGTAAATCGAGCCTAAGACTACGTTCACAAGGAGTCAAGTTCTGCCGGATCGGATTTTTACCGTATACCGCAGAACCGAATGTTCTATACACACTGTATTCGCACAAAACTGGATGGTGTGTTACCGTGTGATTTGCAATTCGGTTTTTTGCAGGAACATGCTCAATCTTTCACTACCCTTTAAAAGTACCCCACCGCCCCACTGCGTGCGCACCCTCCACCAGACTTGCCGTACCTGGTTTTTTGCGGCATTCGGTAAAATACCCAATCTCCGCTCGTGTGAGCGCATGTATGAAAATGCTATTGCCACTGAAATTGTATTCAGTATTTTGCCGTGTGACCGAATCAGATTGCAGTCGCAAAATCGGATGTACAATTTTGCCCGTTTCGGTCATTTGCCGAATCTTAAAACCGAATGTACGTGTAGACTTATACATGTAAGTTATATTGTGACTAAACCTTATTCTGCAAAAATCAGATCCAGCTTAGAAATGTCTCCGTGTGAACGTAGCGTAAGTATTCTTCTTGCATAGCCAAATGATATGGATATAATTCCGGTACAGCAATATCCTGAGTGCAAAGCTTGTTTGCTGAAAATGTGGCGTACAAATTCTCGAAAATATGCTCTGTGTATAATAATGTATAAGGTAGTGTAGTGTATGCGGTATAGCATACATACGCTGTCTCGTGTGTCCATGTGTTGGTAAGCTAGACGTCACTGTCACGAGAGCCTCAGGCGAGAGTGGACGGACGTACGTGAGATACGTGGGCATTGCCGAGCCAGTGTTATACTTATAGTT
Organism: Dendrolimus pini; assembly: GCA_949752895.1. Lineage (NCBI taxonomy): Eukaryota > Metazoa > Arthropoda > Insecta > Lepidoptera > Lasiocampidae > Dendrolimus > Dendrolimus pini. The sequence continues at coordinate 17,290,377 of OX457141.1, read as the reverse complement.
ACGTATTTACACCGTTCGATACAGCTCCTACAATTGGCGACGAGCAAAAGGTAATTTTTTTTTTATTAAAAATATCAAGGAAGGGAAACGACTAACATAAATATATATTTGACGAGACAATATATTTTTTCGTAAAATTTGCCGAAGATAGTAAATTACTACATAGATAATAATTTACAAAGTATCATTACGACTAACATAAATATATTTGACAAGACAAACTTGGCATGCATATTACATTTTTCGTAAAATTTGCCGAAGATAGTAAATTACTACAAAGGTAATCATTTACAAAGTATCATTATTAACAGTTGAACTAATATTGAGTCGTAACTATAACTTTGATAACTTATAATAGTTTAAAACAATCATGGTTCTCGATACAATAAGGCCTTGTCTAACGTAAATGTAAACAAAGCATAGCAGTGTTTGTTTAAAAATGTTGAATACAACAAGATCATGTTCAACTTTTTTGAGCTAGTTTGTTTAGAGTAGTAAGGGAACAAACGTTCACATACATCATCATCATCGAATATTATAAAATAATGTTATGATTATATATATCCACAACAGATTAACATGGCTAGTGAAACGAATAAGACAAATATTTCTTTGATAGCTTAAAAGCTCTAATGCGCGTATGAAATAGGGTTGACAAACCTCCATTAAATTGGAAATTGTCTGGTGGTTCAAATGAACACCTCCATTAAATTGGATCTGGTTGACAAACCTCCATTACATTGGAAACTGTCTGGTGGTTCAAATGAACGCCTCCATTAAATTGGATTTGGTTGACAAACCTCCATTAAATTGGAAACTGTCTGGTGGTTCAAATGAACGCCTCCATTAAATTGGATATGGTTAACAAAATACCTTTATTAAATTGAAACCCGTAGGTTGTTCAAATGAATGTCTCCATTAAATTAAAACTTGTTGACGAAACCTCAGTTAGATTGTCTTGACAGTAATTGTATTGACAACCCATAAACTGGATATTCCAGGTCGCCCAAAAGTTCAAGGGACATGGCTCAACAACCCATGTTTGCTTTGGAAAAGCTGGATTTAGATGGCGATAGGACTTCTATCGGTACCAAATGGGAGAGATGGAAAAGATCGCTCATTATATATCTTGACGCAGCCGCAATCGAGTCTCCACAAAAAAAACGTGCAACGTTGTTGCACTTTGGAGGAACTAGCCTGCAAGATATATTTTACAACTTACCCGGTGCAAATGTTGAAGCTGCGGAAGGTGTCAACGTTTTTGACGTATCCATTAAAAAACTCGATGAATATTTTCTTCCAAAACAAAATCGCGTTTTTGAACGTCACATGTTTAGGCTAATCAAACAGGAAGATAACGAAAAGTTTGAAAGTTTTTTGGTACGTTTACGTAAGCAAGCCGAAAAATGCAATTTTGACAAAAAAGAAGACCATTTAATCGACCAAATCACCGAGAAATGTACTTCACCTGAATTACGTAAAAAAATTCTAACAGTAGGTGACAGCATAACCCTAGAAAAAATCGTGACGGAAGCCAATACTTTGGAAGTGGTTAACGACCAATTACAAATATACGAATATAAAAAACAAGAAAATGAAGACAAAAAACAAGAAAATCTAGAAATTAACACTATATACAACAGAAATAAAAAAGAAGGAAACTACAAAACGAGACAAGTAAATTACAAAAACATAACGCCATGTGGACGGTGTGGAAGTAAAAGTCATCGATCAGATTACAAAGTATGCCCCGCTTTAGGAAGAACTTGTTTTATTTGTAGTAAGCCAGGTCATTTCCGACAATTCTGCAGATCTGCAAGTACAAAAAGAAAAGCCAATGAACAAGGAAAATCTGAAAACCAACAAAACTCAAAAGGAAACAAGAAAGCAAGAGTTGAAGTTGATTATGTTTTCAGTATTGATAATGACGCAACAATTGAGTGCACCCTGGGTGGAATTCAAACTAAAATGCTCGTAGATTCAGGCTGTAAAGTCAACTTAATAACTCAAGACACATGGGAGGTTTTGAAAGAGAAGAGAGCCGTCATACACAACCAGCAAACCAAGCCAAACAAAACGCTCTTAGCTTACGGCAGTCGCACTCCACTCAACATAAAAGGATCGTTTGAAACAGCAATCAAAATAAATGATAGAGAAGAACAAACAACTGTTTACGTTATTGCGGGCGGTACAAGAGATCTGTTAGGAAAAGAAACTGCCACGCTTCTTGGTGTTTTGAAAATAGGAGTAGATGTTAATAAAATCGAGGAACCAATATTACAATCATTCCCTAAACTCAAAAATGTGCTAGTCGAAATTTCTATTGATGACAACGTGCAACCAGTAGCGCAACCTTACCGGAGAATATCGTTGCCTATTGAAAGAGAAGTTGAAAATAAGATCCAAGACCTACTAAGCCGAGATATAATTGAAGAAGTACATGGACCTTCAAGATGGGTTTCACCAATGGTACCAATCATGAAAGAAAATGGCGACCTGCGATTGTGTGTAGATATGCGCCGCGCTAATGCAGCTATTATGCGGGAAAATCATCCTTTGCCGTGCATGGATAAACTCCTGCCGGAAATTGGTAAAGCTAAATATTTTAGCAAATTGGATATTAAAGATGCTTTTCATCATCTCGAATTGCACCCGGATTGCAGACACATAACAACTTTTATAACATCTAAAGGGCTATACCGATACAAAAGACTTATGTTTGGTATAAGTTGCGCACCAGAGATTTTTCAAAAGGTACTAGAAAGATTGTTGATAAAATGTGATGGAGTCATTAATTTCATCGATGATATTTTAATATTCGGAAATAGTGAAGAACAACATGACACACAACTAGAAAAGGTGTTAAAAGTACTCAAAGAAAACAATGTGCAACTCAATGAACAGAAGTGCATATTTAAAGTAAAGAAGGTGAACTTTTTAGGACACGAACTGTCATCAGACGGAATAAAACCGTTGCCAAAGTACATAGAGAGTATCGCCAGTTTCAGAGTCCCTGCAACTATAGAAGAACTTCAAAGCTTTCTAGGATTGGTGAACTATGTAAATAAATGGTTACCAAATTTGGCTACAAAAACCGAACCTTTAAAAGAACTATTAAGAAAAAAATTGGGGAAGAAAACTGTTATTAAGCCGTTCTGGTCAAGCAAGCAAGACAGGGCGTTCAAAGAACTGAAAGAAGCGTTAACTCAAATACAATCTCTAGGTTACTACGACATTAAAGACAAAACACAAGTTATCGCAGACGCCAGTCCTGTAGGCCTCGGCGCTATATATCAATATAAAACTGACATAAAAGGACCACGAGTAATCGCATACGGAAACAGGACACTAACAGATTGCGAAAGAAAGTTTAGTCAAACGGAAAAAGAAGCTTTAGCGCTAGTATGGTCCGTAGAACATTTCAATATTTTCCTCTTTGGAAAGGAGTTTGATCTCATTACCGATCATAAACCTCTAGAAGTATTGTTCGGACAAAAATCTAGGCCTTGTGCGCGCATAGAACGGTGGGTGCTCAGGTTACAATCTTATAAATTCAATGTAATTTACAAGCCGGGAAAAGTAAACATCGCTGACCCGTTGTCTCGTCTATGTGAAGATTTACAATTACCATCTCGGGGAGAGGACGAACACGTACATCACATTGTGGAGCAAGCAAGACCATGTGCAATATCAATGAGTGCCATTATGGAAGCTTCTGGAAGTGATAAGGAAATAAACACTGTTAAGAAATGATTATATGAAAAAGAGTGGCACGAATCTGTCAAAGGTTATAAGATATTTGAAAATGAGTTATGTTTCTACGAAAATATATTACTGCGTAGAAACCGAATTGTGATACCACATATATTACGAAAAAATGTTCTAGACGCTGCACACGAAGGCCATCCCGGAATCGTTGCGATGAAAGGAAGGTTAAGGTCAAAAGTGTGGTGGCCAAGAATTGACAAAGATGCAGAAAATCTTGTAAAATCCTGCAAGAGCTGCACTCTTGTAGGATTGCCACATCCACCGACGCCTATGAAAAGACGTGAGCTCCCTGTAGCTCCTTGGATTGATGTCGCGATGGACCTGCTTGGCCCTTTACCTAGCAACGACTACATCCTTGTAATGATTGATTATTATAGTCGTTACAAAGAAGTTAAGATCACAAAATCAGTGACCAGCACCCAGATTATAAAATTGCTTAAGGAAATTTTCAGCAGACTAGGTTATCCGGTCTCAATTACCGCCGATAACGGGAGACAATTTATCAGCGACGAATTTCGCGCATTTTGTAAGGAATGCAATATTATCCTTTACAATACAGTGCCGTATTGGCCTCAACAGAATGGCGAAGTCGAAAGACAAAACCGTGACATTATAAAGCGTCTTAAGATCAGTCATTTAGAAAAAAAGGACATGAAGGAAAGCCTGATGGAGTATCTATTAATGTACAATAGCACACCTCATTCTGTTACAGGCCAGTCGCCATCAGAATTGTTTTTTAGACGGCAAAATAGAGATAAGATTCCATCAATTGATAGACTAGAAAATAAAGAAGTTGATGAAGAAATACGGGATCGGGACAAAACACAAAAGGAAAAGGGGAAAGAGTATGCAGATAAAAGGAGAGGCGCGGTTAAATCAGGTTTAAGTGAAGGAGATAAAGTATATATCAGAAATATGGAAAAAGCTAATAAACTCACGTCTAATTACAACCCGACTCCCCATACGGTACAAGATACAAACGGAGGCGAGATCACAGTGAAGAACGACCAAACAGGGAAAGTGCTGAAAAGAAACATTGTCCACCTAAAAAGAGTTGAAGGGCAGTGGAAAGCAATTCAGGAAAAGGACCAAGAAGGCGCAGCAGAAGAGGAAGTCTGGGACATTGAAAATGAATAAGTGAAAACTGAGATTCGATGATCACTCGATTCTAATAATAATAATATGTTACAATTGAGTTAGGAAGTGTCCTATACCTAAATTGTTTGTGCATAAAACTTGTAAGGGTTAGATACCCGTCTGTATAGTAATAAATACTGATTCAATTTCAAGATTCTTTGTTGTCATTTTCCAATTTATCCTCAAGGGAGGGATGTAGTGTATGCGGTATAGCATACATACGCTGTCTCGTGTGTCCATGTGTTGGTAAGCTAGACGTCACTGTCACGAGAGCCTCAGGCGAGAGTGGACGGACGTACGTGAGATACGTGGGCATTGCCGAGCCAGTGTTATACTTATAGTTACGTATTTACACCGTTCGATACAGCTCCTACAGGTAGGTAATCAAATAAAGATTTATTTCTTTCTTAAACGAATAAAAATGCTCGACATGGGTTGGGCAGCACTGAGATTTTTATTGCTGATAATGTTATTCGTCTCAGCAAAAATGGGAAGAGAACTTAATAAATAACCCTATCTCCCAGAATCCTTTGTCCTGCAACGGTTGAATAATTTCAACGTTTTCAATCGATTCTAGACAGGAATGTTTTGTTACGTAAAGCTTTGAATTTGTATAGTATGCTGCCTAATTGCCTAACTCACTAGAATGTAGCTGACCCGGTTTTGGTTTTACTTATTGTATTTTACAGCTAGAGTACAGCAGAGAGGCTGACGACCTACCTGATGGAAAGCGGTTACCGTCGCCTATGGATGTTTCCAACCACCAGAGATGTCATCGACGCGCTGCCGGCCTCGAAGAAATTTTATGACACTAAAATCCTAAAATCGTAGCGCTGTGGGAAAACCATAGCTGGGAGCTCTTTCCAAATCCCTATGGTGCGCAAAAGAAACGTTGCGTACAAGAACGAAGCGGCTCAAGGGAGTGGGGATGAACGCCCAGCTGATGGCGATCGGGCAGTGGTAGTAAGATGTTTCAATGTTAGCAACTAAATTAAAAGGTAAATAATCAAAAGCCTCTACAGGTGACAAAACAAAATAATCAAAAATGAAAACAAAAGGAATAAATGCGGCGTTCAAATTCTCAAATAATGCTTTGTGTATAATAATGTGATAAAGAATGTAAACTACGTCGCTATTTTTTCAAATAAAGTTTTTCTTTCTTTCTTTTTAATAAACTCTGATTATGTACTTGCTTAATCAAGGAAATAACTCATTTAAAATTAAAGTAAGCGAATAGATGACTTCGTCAAAGTCAAATCAATTGAAAAAAGCCATTACCACATGACTCTGGTTGGACGCACAAACCGTGCTAAGCCAAAATTGAACAAGAAGAAGAATAGATGACTAAGAATTCAAATAAAATGACAATGCCCGTCTTAGTATAGAGAATTACCCCAAGTCAAAAAATTAGTTGCTAGTAGTTATTTTCTATTTTACTTTTTATTATTATTTTATTTATTTTTATTATTAAATATATTTTTTGGAAAAATAAGAAAAGATTCAAAATAACTTGAAAATTTTCAAATGTAACAGCTTTTGTGATTTTATTAAAAAGGAACATTGCCATCTAATTTTGAATTCTGTAACTGTGAAAGTGGACCGGTAAACAAGATGGAGGACAACTGAAGAAATAAAGATACTTTTTATTTTAAAATATTTTTCTAAATTTATTTAAACGTCATCATTAGTTCGACCTCCTTGGGGCAGTTTTGGGCATAACCCTTCGGCTAACTTTGCGTTAATTCATGCCATACCGTTTGAAAATAGGTCAAGTCCATGTCGTCCAACTGTATTAATTGGCTGTACGAAGAAATAGTGTATTGCGTACGTATACAGTTCAAGTAGTAATAAAAACCAATTATAAAGTGGTAACAATTGTAGGTACACGTCATTCTAATAGTAGAAGCTCATGTGAATATAACACCTGGCTGCCGCCAACTTTGCGGCGGTCACTGCCAGGGCTGTTAGATATTGATTATACATTACAAATAGAGTACATTGACGATCGAAAGAGAGAGTTTATCATGTCACAAAACGCCGAAGCCTCCTAGATTTTAAACAAGAGTACTTCAAAACTTAAAACCTTATTAAATTAACTACGTGTTCCCGCTGGGGTGAGTTCTTATCCATAGATGTAATATGGAACTGTTCTACTAATATGTGTAATGGTTTTTTATTGATTTGATGAACTTTTTATGCATTTTTTTTAAAAATGGCATTCTGCTCTCCGTATCTATATCTCATAGTAATATATAAAGCTGAAGAGTTTGTTTGTTTGCTTGAACGCGCTAATCTCAGGAACTGCTGGTCTGATTTGAAAAATTCTTTTAGTGTTAGATGGCCCATTTATCGAGGAAGGCTATAGGCTATACATCATCACGTTAAGACCAATAGGAGTGGAGCACCAACGAAGAATGTTTCAAAATCGGGTTTCTTTTTAAACTATTCCACGGGGACGAAGTCGCGGGCAGAAGCTAGTAAACTATAAGTGTGCGAAATTTCATACTCCTACTTCCGCGCAATTATCGTAAAAAGAGGTATAATTTTTGCTTCACGTGTTAATATATACATGAAATACACCATCAACAATTAGTTTATTCATAATAATCGAACCCACTACAATTACAAAAAATTTCAACATAATAAAAATAAATCTTAAAATCAATCTCAACTTTTCACATTCTGGGCCCAAGAATGTATGAAAGCGTATACATCTCCTTTGGCTGTATCTGCCAACAACCAAATATGTATCCAAAAACCTTGGAGTTTTTAATATCCAGCTTCCCATTATAAATCAAAACATTATTAATATAATCAGCAAATACATTTAACAGACGTGTTTGTATTATTACCACCGAAATAAGCTTACCCCTGAACCGTTTGATTAAATTCTGTTTGTTGTATTCATAAAAGCTTACAAAGGCTTACATTGTTCCAATTTCGGTGCGGTTGAAGGAATTTTCAATTACGTCGTTATTAAAACATTGTAGTTACTAAAAATTAAGATAAAAACATGACATGGTTTTCAGCAAGAACTTATAGGGTGATATTTTGCTGTGGAGAATGACTAAACAGATATACAATGCAAAAGTGGATGGATGCAGAAGTCGCGGAAGCCCGCGACACACCTTCCATGATCAAATTGATTGTGTACTAGCAGAAGGTGATGTCAGGAGCCTTCAGAACAGACGAGCGTGCATGACAAGAGCTATGAATGTCAAAGAAGCAAGTGAGGTGCGTAAGAATAAGCCTAAATGACGCTCTGTTGTTCGTGCCTACCCTGCAAGGGACCTGGCGTGAAGTTATGTATGTATGTATTTTGCTGAGGAGTTTTATTTTCAAATGACGTGGAGACGTTGGGTCCCTGGAGACCAAATGCCCACAGACTTTTTAAAAATACTAGTGGTCACCAGTGTTCGAAATTAGACCATAATTAAATTTAAATTATAAGCTTGAACATTATTAAGGTTCTGTTGTCAAAGACTATACTTCTATAATCACATATTTCGCCAAGGCACAGTTTAGTTGATGAAACAGTGTAGTTGATTTGACCTTTGACAATAAACAAAAGAGTGCGAGATATGCGTGCGTGTATCAAATATCATGGTAGTGTGTGTAATATTTTTTTATTGATTTAATGTATTTTTTATGCATAATTAAAAAAAATATTAGCATTCTGCACTCCTTCTCTATATTAACTATAGGTGTGCGAAATTACGTACTCCACCGTCCGCACAATTTTCGTAAAAAGGAATACAAAGTTTTTGCTTCACGTATTAAAATAATGATTCCGCCATCTCCCTGCCATAATCGGACAACTCGACGCACCGACATGCGACACCGATATATCGTCGGCGTCAGTGCAGTACCTTGTAACTACATTTCTTGGCGACAATTGCTTATTGATTAAAATTATTAATTCACCAAAAAAATTGTTATAAGGTCTTGCATTGATGCCGATGATAGTATGGTGGATATACCGACAATACCTTAGTTCGTAAGTAATAATATTGAAAAAAATGTCTCATTGTACAATACTCAATTGCATTCACTGTAACACTGTTTTCTTTGTGATTACGACCTTGAGTACAAATAAATGGTTGTAAAATTCATTTCCTCATTAAAGCTAATCATACACGAAATATAATTATTGTATGGAATACAATTCAAATGCACTTTAATAAAAAATGTCAAACCGATAGCACAATCTTTTCTTTAAGAGACTTTCCAACGTAAATCGTGACCTTCTAGCAGATTGACGGGTCTTCTACGTAAATAAAATCAATACGCAATTACAACACGTAAACTTTCAGAACATAAGAACATAATACGCAGATATAATAATTTATATTATGTGCAGTATTTTTTTTTCAATATCGAACTAATGCCAAGATTCGCAGACTCCCAGTAGACAAGTTACTGCTCAAACTTTGCCAAATGGTGCATCGTAAAACCACAGTCAAATTGGAGTACAGTACGAAAACTCTGTAACAAGCTGATTACTAAGTGACATAACCTTCTAATTACACTTTATGACAGTCATATGTAGAACATTTTAAATGATAAGTACGTAAACTATCTCTTTTCTTTCTTTTTCTCCCAATTGTTTGGGTTCAACACAGCATCATGCTATTTTTTATTCCATACTACTCTATTCTGAGATACTACCCGTGCGCTGAAGGTTTGCCGATAGCCTCATGATGTCACGTGTCGATGGTAAGGAGGGTTGACAAAAAAAGGTTACATTAACAGTTGTTGCAATAAAATTACTATTGTATATACTTTACATAAGTAATACAATAATAGTAAATAGTCATCGACAAACCTTCTGCGCGCGGCTTATTTCCTCTGTAGCATGTTGTAGTATGGGCATATAAAGAGGAGGGATGAAAGTCAACTTACAATAAAACATATTAAATGGAAGAGTGACGGGTACAAGTGTAAATTGTAGACCAAACAAGAGATGGATGGATTGTGTGAATGCCAGAATAGAGGAGAATGGAAGAAAAAGACAAATTGTGCCGACCATAAAATAAATAATATGGGTACAGAGACCTGTTATAACAAATTCTAATATTATTTATTCGTAAAAGAACAGACGTTATAATCAAATCTTATCATTTTATTTTTAAAATATCACGATTGAAAGAATTTTAATTACCGTTTACACAATAACGATTGCGCTATTGGACTGAAAATGAATAGGCTGGTAGGGTTTTGGTCGTCTGGATGGCTACCACCCCCGGTTTAGAGTATGCCGCCATAACAGCCTTGAGTTGTGTCCCGGCATTAGTGGCCAGGTTCCAGTCCCCCTTAAGAGAGCAGCAGCGCATTTGTAATGCCCTTGGTGTTGCAAATATCTATAGGCGATGGTAGCCGCTTTCCATCATGTGGGCCGTCTGCCTGAACTGATGCAATAAAAAAAATATTTATTTCAAAATAGAATCTTACGGATTAAGTACTTATTGAAAATCATGAGTCTAGATAAAGGAGAAGAAGCGGCGCAACAAACTCCCCAACAACATATCTTTACTTCATAATAATGATAATTATTATTTGTCTTTCTTTTTAAATGTAGTTTATACGAGTACTAACTCATTTTACTTGTACAAAAATATGATATCATAAGTAGGTATGATGATAAAGAGTATCTCATTCATATAACTGTCCGCTCCCCTATTCGCAGAAGGCGCAGGAAGAGAGAGATATTCGATAAAGACGCGGTCGTTATGAACTGAAACTTTTTTATAATATCATAATCAAAGTATCTTTTAATGATTATTCTGCACTCATAGCACTTATACACGAATTAGAAGTAAGTTAGAACTAAATTTTAAGCGCAATTTATTAGTAAAAAATATAGTATACAGTCATTAAGTCACTTAATAACTACGCGTTATGGATGAAAGCAGACTGACAAAACATGTGTGTGACAACAGTGTGGGTGGTAGAGAGTTGGCACTTGTAGAACACAACGTATTTACCACGCGAATCAAATCGCAGATGTCTCTTAAAGAATGGCCAGATAAAGAACACCTATAATATATGTGTATATACGTATGTAGAGATTAATGAAAGTAGATGAAACAAAAGATGTATGTGAATATTGTAGCAAGTAAAAGTCCATCGTCTTTGCTTAACCCTACGAGAAATGAGAGTAGAGAGAAACGAGTATGTACTGTAACAGCTAACCTCCTTAGCAGTTATAATATACTAGCTGACCCGTGCCCACTTTGTTAGGCATGAGATAAAATTTAAAAATACTTATTATTAATCACAATCAAATATGGGACATATTTGATTGTGATATGTCACTCAGGAATAATGTAGCATACCACTGGTGAAAGAATTTTCAAAAACTGTTTAGTAGATACAGAGATTACCCCAACTCACAAGCTTTACCTCTTTATAATATTAGTATAGATTAAGATATAAAATTTACGTAAGTTTCAAATCGAGGAACAACTTCCAAAACGATAGACTGTATTAGTGTCGATACAACTTATTGTATCGACCGCGAACAGATTACATCTTCTGTAAAAGTGTCTTGAAAGAGAATATAAACTTATATCCTAAACCAGTCACTCATTTAACGACCCCGGTTACCTCTGGACCCGCTGGCTGTTAGAACACATACGGGCAAACCAACCGTTAAATTCAGCGACGGCATCACAGCAAAGGGCAATTCTCCTTGTCGGCGGGCGATAGTCCAAGGTGCATCATTGGCGGCAACCAGGTTTTTTTTAAATAGTGCTACATCATTCATGTTTTACTACAATCAACTCTCTTCTCTCCGTGCATGAACGGAGAAATAATACAAATTCCTGCGACCGGACGGCCTGTCGTAGAGGCGACAAAACAACCCATAGCTAGGTGGTAGTGCATTTGCTCGACTGGATGTGTATCACCCCTGGTCTAGAGTATACCGCCATAACAACTTTGAGTTGTGTTTCAGCATCAGTGGCCAAGTTCCAGTTTCTCCTTCAAGGCTGGCAGCACATTGACAGCACGTCTGGTATCGCTAACGTCCATAGGTTAAAGTAACCACTTTCCATTACAGTCCGGCAGAATGCCTCTCTGGTGTGCTTCAGCAATAAAGAAAATAATTAAATTGTTTGGCACTCTTAATTGTTACCAACAAAGCAGTTGAAACGGAAACATTCTTAAATAGCTGTAATATATATTATTATTAAAGAAAATTTGGTTGCCGCCAATGACGCACGCGATTGGACGCAGGGGAATCGCCCCAAAATACGTTAAACTAATCTACACGATACAAGTTTATACAAGAAACTAAATTCAGCCTACTAATAATACAACACTTGTAAAATGTAAGAGACAGATCTTAAATTGGACTGACAAAACTTCAAGAGGTTTCTAAACTTAATGAGCAAAGTATCAAGTCTGTTTGAGTTAATTGTTAGAAGACTTTCTATAATAAATTCTAGTTCAGGACAAAATTTAATTTCAAAAGTTATCACGACATGTCATTTTAAATTAATTCAACCATTTTCAGAGAAGGTTAAAAGATATATCTAGAGCACTCGATTAAAACTCAGGGCATTATTGAATTGAAATGTATGTATACCTCTAGTAATAAATAACATATGAACTAGTGGTCGCCCAATGGTCGAAATTCGACCATAATTAATTTAAATTATAAGTTTGAACATTATTAAGGTTCTGCTGTCAAATATTATACTTCTATAATCACAGATTTCGCTAAGGCTACACTATTATATGCACTTTAATATGCGTGTTTCAAATATATGGTAGTGTGTGTAATGTTTTTTTTTATTGATGTAATTAATTTTTTATTACTTGATTATTGTCGTTATTGAGAGTGGGTATAATGCTATACAGAGTGTATCATTGTATAGAAGACAAGCTAAACGCCAAGTGATTTGACGCTTAAGGGAGTTTGTCGTTAAATCGAGTGACCTTACATAATGTTTACACTGTATATACTTATAACGTCATAAGGAGGTATGCTCGTACAAAATCTATGAGGCCGCCAGATTTTGTAAATTTATAAAAAAAAAGTATCTCCATTATTTGGCAGTCCGCTCCCCTATTCTTGAAACTAAAACAACAGTGATCCATCATTAAAACGAATTAAGCAACTACGCTCAGCTGTCGACTTTCCTCGTCACTGATTTCAACGCTTCACTGAGCACGATACAACGAGTAGTTATTATACACACGTTCGAATTTGAAGGCTAACTTTCAGTTGGCATTTGCTGAGCTAATTAACACTGAAACTAGCTTAATAATACTTGAATTTCAGTAAATGCACTGAATACAAATATGAAACACGGATTTACGTTCATTTGTAGTAATATAAACCGTTCATTTGCCTTAAGGTACTGATACACATGATTATAATAAAGCATGCTTAAAATTAACATGCTCCTAGCTGTTTATATTTGCTAGCAAACAGAATGCTAGTTTTCAGTTTATTTAGCTTAAGTAATAGTTTATTTAGTTTTAAAATCAAACAACCGGTGATTTATCAGCATGCTCGACACGCTCACTGTTAGCAATGCTTTGAGACACAAGCCACTGAGTAGCTGTATTGGCCATAGCTTAAGGAATTGGATCACGTAATAATACGAGTGCCTTCTATGTGCCTTTCTTTCACACCTTTACAGCTCCTAATAACCCTCTCCATATCCCGTAATTCGCTTTTACCATTGTAAATGCTAATTAACGCGATGTAACGATCCGGCTCGAAGGACCAAAAATATACATACGCGCTGGTTTCTTGAATTCTTTCGTCACGTTGGCAATAAGAGCAGAATGGATCCCGCAGTAAATATAGGTAACCCTCTATTCACAGAGGATAGGATACAAGAAATGACTTACCGATTTTTTGTCTTCATGCCGATGACGGAAGTCAGGAAGCACAACAGTTTGATTTTATATTATTTTATTAATCATCATTTAATTAATGGGCTGTCCGCTAGGTGGCGCGGCATTTTCAATTAGCGAATTATGGGATAAGGAGAGGGTTATTAGGAGATGTAAAGGTGTGAAGGAAAGGCACATAGAAGGCACTCGTATTATTACGTGATCCAATACCTTAACGTGTTCCTAATACAGTAGCAATTGCTCATTTCGTGCTACTGATGAGCATTTGTATCACTAGCACATAAGTTCCATACAAGTTATGTCAAAATTTAATGGTAAGATAACCGTAAGAGTTCAAAGAACAATGTTAAGATGTTTTGAGCATTTAGAGAGAATGGAGGAGGAACAAGTGTATGACAGCAGTGTGAAATAGTAAAGTTGCCGACGGTAGAACGCCACGTACAACCAGTGCGCGGAATGTTTGCCGATAGCCTCATGATGTCAGTAGGGTTGACAAAATAGGTTACATATATAGTTGTTGCAATAATTTTATTATTGTATATACTTTACATAAGTATATGCTACGACGAGCTAGGCAACGCATCGGTTCCCTTAGTGTTGCACATGTCCATGGGCGACGTTACCCACTTGCCATCAAGTGGACCCGTATCATCTTTGCCTACCGCCATGGGAAACAGGTGTGATGATAATTGTAATAGCGAAACGGGAACTTCATCCACCGTCGGAGACTGTGTGCATAGACCATAAAATGAAACCGTTATGGTATCATGGTCGGGCTGAGTTCAAAGCCAACTTGGATGGATTACATTACGAGCAACGGTGTCAAGTTCCACTGTAGTATGCAATGAGTTAAATGGAACATTTTACACCTAAATAAAATAACTTTTTGGTTTAGTTATCTATACATATAATAAAACAAGTAAATTAACAATCTGCCCGTAACACTTCAAGTTAAAATTTTGTTATGATTCATTTTGTCACTTGTCAGTTGAAGATTTTCCACTTGTACTTTGCGATCCGTTTTTCCACTTGTCCGTTCCGATTTATTTTTCCACTTATCCGTTGCCATTCGTTTTTCCACTTGTCCGTTGCGATTCGTTTTCCACTTGTCCGTTGAAGTTTTTTAATTTATTTATATCGCAAACTATCCCATCTCCCGGGATGAAAGGTATCTATGTCCATTTTCGGTATTCAGACAGACAGATCTAGTTACTATCGCACTTTTTACTATAGATTATGAATTTTTATATCTATAAACTTGAGAAACGATTAGTCTCTCACTCAAACTTTTTAGTTTTATTTTTGCGATAAAAAGTATGACCAAAATGGTCAAAATGACCGAATTGGCCAAAATGACCGACATGGCCAAAATGACCAAAAAGGCCAAAATCACTGAAATAGCAGAAATGGCCAAAAAGACCAAAATGATCTAAATGGTCAAAATGACCAAAATGAACGACATGGCCAAAATGACGGAATAGGCAAAAACTACCAAAAAGGCCAAAATAGTCAAAAAGGCCAAAATGACCGACATGGCCAAAATGACCAAAATGACCAAAAAGGCCAAAATAACCAACATGGCCAAAATGACCGAAAAGGCCAAAATTATCAAAATAATCAAAAAGGCCACAGTGACCGACGTGGCCAAAATGACGGAATAGGCAAAAACTACCAAAAAGGCCAAAATGACCAAAAAGGCCACAGTGACCGACATGGTCAAAATGACCAAAAAGGCCAAAATGACCGACATGGCCAAAATGACCAAAAAGGCCACAGTGACTGACATGGTCAAAATGACCAAAAAGGCCAAAATGACCAAAAAGGCCAAAATAACCAACATGGCCAAAATGACCGAAAAGGCCAAAGTGACCGACATGGCCAAAATGAGTAAAAAGGCTAAAATAGCCAAAATGACCAAAAAGGCCAAAATGAAAAGTCCCTTGTCCACCCTTGGTATTTAATTTACATACGTAACGAATACGTAATTTCAGCCAAATCGGCCCATTAGTTCTTCCGTAAAAGCATAACAAACAGAAAGACAAATATATTTTTATCCCGGAAACTATCCCATTTTTCGGGATAAAAAGTATCCTATGTTCATTCTCGGCATCGAAAATATATATATACTGAGTTTCAGCCAAATCGGTCCAGTAGTTTTTACGTGAAAACGGAACAGACAGAGTTACTTTTGCATTTATAATATTAATAGGGATTGTAGAGGTCGAATTTCTGTACAATGAAAAAAAATGCTAAAAACCGAGTCAGGGGGATGTAAGAAGTGAAATAGAACTAATTTGGATTTAATAAAAGTACGTTTTAACGGTTTTAAGCGCGGTAATTTATTTGATTTTGGTTAATCCGAAAATGTCAAATGTCATCTTCGTCGTCCGTGACCACAGCCACTGAAAAGCCACTGACGGATTAACCAAAATCAAATAAATTACCGCGCTTAAAACCGTTAAAACGTAGTTTTACTATGTATATAAGTCGCGAAAACTTAAGAAAATATAATTGAGATTTTTCAATTTTTTTTGTTTTTCTGTTTGTCTGTACCGGCTAAACTCCGAAACGACTAGACCGATTTAAATGAAATTTTGTATGGTGGTAGCTTATATCCCTGGTTAACATATAGGATACTTTTGATCCCGAAAAATTAAAGAGTTCCCGTAGGATAGTAAAAAAACGCACCACGAGGACGAAGTCGCTGGCATCAGCTAGTCTAAGTATATATGAGTAAGTAGGTGGAATGACACAATTGTAATTGCATCCTATATTTTACTGTTCATCCACTTGCATTATCATCGGTTGAATTTTCACGTTACTTCTATGGAGCGGATGTCAAATTTTAGCCGATAGTAAGGCAAATGAACGGTTGGTAAGACATAGGGACTGGCCATGAATCTTTAAAACATTTTACATCGTCCATTACAAATCTTAAGCCACATGAGCTAAGGTTGGACCAATTCTGTTTTACAATTTTGATGAATCAACCAAAGTACATACATAACATACATACGTAATATCACGACTGTTTCCCATGGGGGTAGGCAGAGACTATGGATCTCCATTTGCGACGATCCTGACAAACAACTTTCGCTTCATCTACTTTCATTAACCTCTTCATACATGCACGTTTATTTGAAATGCTTTTTACCTGACCTCTCTTAAACAATTCTGATATTTGGTCATGGTGTGTTCGTCTCGGTCTACCGGCAACAACTCTACCATTCACCATTCACAATACTGTCATACACCTGTTTTGTGATTCTAGTTTTATCCATTCTCTCTACATGTCCAAACCACCTTAACATTCGTTTTTCAACTCTTTTTAACCGACTTCGAAAAAAGGAGGAGGTTCTCAATTCGCCGGGTTCTTTTTTTTTTTTTTTTTTTTTTTTTGCTTTTTTTTAATGTATGTTCGCCGATAACTCCGTGATTTATGATCCGATTTACGTGATACTTTTTTTGATCGACGCGGAATAGCTGCCATGTGGTCCCCTAAAAATTTGACATAGTTTGGCCCAGTAGTTTTCATTTTACGAACATTTTTTTGTTCCCAGTTCTTGGGACCTATATTTTTTAAGAAGCGCGGCACCATTCGTAGGTCCACCCATACATAGCTAGACACTAAAAAGTAACAAATAAAATTTAAAAACTTCGTTTAAAAAAACCGTCTTCAAAAACGAAAAAACTAAAATGTATAAAATAACTTATTATTACATCTTCTTTCAAACCACAACAATCCCTTATCACACTGTTTCTTAGCTAACCGCACTTCTTCTCAAAGCTCTCATTTCAACTGCGTTTATCCTTCTTTCATGTTTCTTCTCTGCCATACCCAACTTTCACTACCATACATCATGGTTGGCACCAACACTGCTTTATGGACAGCCAAGCGTGCCTTTACAGACAGTTTCTGGCTATTCATAAAATAATTTAGCGCTCCATTCACCCTATTACCTGCCATAACTCTCCTTTCAATATCCCTTTCATGCTTTCCGTCTCTGGTAAACATGCAGCCTAAGTAAACAAATTCACTAACTTACTCTAACTTTAACAACTTTAACTCTATCAACTTTAAGTGATCCATGTAAACGTAAACTTGAATCATTTAATGTCATTGAAGACCGTCGTTGTTGTCATCGCCTTTCAATCAAATCGATTCAATTTCGTTAATCGGTCTAATATCAGCATTATAAAATCCTGTCGAATCCACGTTTCCATTGGACCGTCTTCTGTCTTTTTCATTCTATCAGGGCTTCGCTGGCATTATTATTATACCAACGACTTCGTCCAAGTTGGACGTAGCCAATTTATAGGTGTGCTAACAACATGAAACCACTTCCGGCTAAGCCCACGAGAGACTCCCTGGATATAAAGTAATTTATGACAGAATTTGCTATCGATCAGTGAAAATATTACATCGGAATCCGATTTTATTTTCAACGGGGCCACTTTAGACCGTTCTCAAAAAAAAATTGAAATTTGTTATCGATCACCGAAAACCTCATCGAAATCGGCCCAGCAATTTTTACGTGAATGAACAAACAGACAAACAAACTACAGGTAAATTAGCTTCGAGATGTTTTCGCATTCGTAGTAGTATTTGTATAATTGCAGGACTTCTAAATATTTTTTTTTCAGTTAGTTTCAGTATACATAATAAAACTACGTTTTAACGGTTTTAAGCGCGGTAATTAATTTTTTAATATTCCGACGTTTCGGCCACTTTTCAGTAGCCGTGATCACGGAAGACAAAGATGTCAAGTTTCAATAAGTATAATAAAACTTTAACAACAATTATTGACACTTGGCATCACGCTATATCAGGCTATATATCATCACGCTAAGATAAAGCCAATAGGAGCAGAGCACCAATGAAGCATGTTTCAAAATCGGGTTTTTTTTCATTTTGAGAGCTTCTGCTGCGTGCGTTTCACCTTCTACGTAAACAAAGTCGCGGGTTAAAGTTAGCGTTAGCCCAAAGTAACTATTCCACGCGGACGGGTCGCGGGCAGAAGCTAGTAATCTAATATATAAAATTCTCGTGTCACAGTTTTCGTTGCCATACTCCTCCGAAACGGCTTGACTGATTTTGATGAATTTTTTTGTGCTTATCCGGTATCTATGAGAATCGGCCAACATCTATTTTTCATCCCCCTAAATGTTAGGGGTAGTCCACCCCTACATTTTTATTATTATTTTTTAGACAAAATTTTTAATTTCTATTTTTTTATGATACAACATACAATAATACATACAACCCTAAATTTTCAACCCTCTACGATCAACCCCTATTTTTTACCGGGCAGGACGACGTCTGCCGGGACAGCTAGTATTATATATAATACCTATAAAGAATTTTGATTTAAAATTAACACTGACAAACTTGTCAGTCAGAGAGAGGTAAATAATAAAAAAAGGAGTCGCAAAAATATTTCAGTAACAAAATTTTAACATTACAGTCTAGTTAATTTGAGTGCTCTTGAATAATGAAACAAGAGAAACTAAGCCGAATTAATTCTATTACAAAAATAACAACTGATATTTCAACATTCATTTGGAGACGCTTTATACTTGAAATAACATTCCTTTTAAGAAATTTGCTCCGAAACGTTTCAGCAATTCGTTGAAAGTTTACCACAAGGCAATATGAAATGTAAAATCTATACATATAATAAAATTGTGGAGGTCAAATTTCTGTACAATGAAAAAATGCTAAAAATGAGTCAGGGGATGTAAGAAGTGAAATAGAACTAATTTGGGTTTTTTTTCAAATTTTTTGTTTCTCTGTTTGTCTGTCTGTTTGTACCGGCTAAACTCCGAAACGACTGGACCGATTTACATGAAATTTTGTATGGTGGTAGCTTATATCCCTAGTCCAATATATAGGATACTTGATCCCGAAAAAATAAAGAGTTTCCGTGGGATAGTTAAAAAAGCTTTAATTACTTAAACATAAGCTGTTAACAGACTGAAAGTAATTTCTCTGCAACGTAACATAATAGACGCGGAGAATTTAACAGGGCCTTGTGTCGGTGAGAGAGTTTTATCTTATATATGTAATATATAAAGCTGATAAGTTTGTTTCTTTGTTTGTTTGCTTGAACGCGCTAATCTCAGGAACTACTGGTCTGATTTGAAAAAAAAATTCAGTGGGCTATCTAGCCCATTTATCGAGGAAGGTTATAGGCTATATACCATCACGCTAAGAGCAATAGGAGCGGAGCACCAATGAAGAATGTTTCAAAATCGCGGGGTTTTTAACTTACTTTTTTTAAAACTATTCCACGCGAACGTAATCGCGAGCAGAAGCTAGTCTGGAATAATAAGCTGAAATATTGACCTTGAGCTACTGATCGGAATGATATGGAATTATTGCGAAAAGGGCGCTCCAAGATTTTATGTTGTCTTTGGTGAGCCGTTACCGCTATTTTATAGTAAGTGACATTTGGACCTAAGTATATTTTATGTTGCAAAAGATATTTTACAAGCTTTTATTTAACTTGCAATGGATTATGTAAGTTTGGATTCCACATCTTGCAAGTTAAAATTGACCAACTTCCCAGTTTCCGATTGAGCTGAAATTTCGCGCGCATATGTATATCGCGTGATAATGCAGGAAACTGGATCTGGAACTGATCTGATGATGGAGTCGGAAGGTGGCCATAGGAACTCCTGTACTAAACAAGATAGACCCGTCGTGTTTGGGCTCGTTTTACTTGTCTTGGATAGCACTCTGCTGCTACATGATATCCAGGATCTCAAAAGCTTGTATTTAAAAACCCTTTTTAAAAAACAAATTATTATTAAAATATTATTTGATTTTAAGATTTTCATCTTTAGTTTGATTACATTCAATAGATCTTACTGAATCAAAAACTGAAAGTCTTATAAAACAAAATAATAGTTTAAAATATCTGTGCAACAAAAAATATACTTAGGTCTAAATGTCGCTTACGATGAAATGACAGACATACAATTATAGAAACTAGTGGTCGCCCAGTGGTCGATATACGACCATATCTATTTTAAATTATAATTTTGAACATTATTAAGGTTCTGTTGTCAAAGACTATACTACTTCCATAATCACAGATTTTGCCAGACAGGTTTAGCAGACAGGCAGACGGCCCACTTATGGAAAGCGGTTACCATCGCCTATGGGCATTTGCAACACCAAAGGTGCTACACATGCGCTGCTGCTCTCTTAAGGGAGACTGGAACCTGGTCACTAATGCCGGAACACAACTCAACGTATGACATACTTTAGACCTACTACTATACTTTTTCATTTGACTTTAACAATAAACAAAAGAGTATATATGCGTGGGTGTATGTCAAATACATGGTAGTGTGTGTAATGTGTTTTTTTTAATTGATTCAATGTATTTTTTATGCATAATTAAAAAAAATTATTAGCCTTCCTCTATATAAACTATAAGTATGCGAAATTTCATACTCCTCTGTCCGCGCAATTTTCGTAAAACGGGGTACAAAATTTTTGCTTCACATATTAATATAATGATGAAACTTAGATAATAATAAACATTAGTATTACATAGTATTATTAACTATTACTTTGTTATTATTGTATTTTTTAGAATGTATGGCGCTTTTGACCTTTTGGTCGCTGATTTCTAAAAAGTAGGCTATGAGGAATCGAGTTGCATGAAGATCACGCCACTGATACTTAGATAATACTCGTATATCATCAGTTAAATATCTTTGGTTGAGGTTGGAGACACGAGGATCAATTTTATACTTTGAGCAGAATTCCTTGAAGAATTCTTAAACCTGAATTCAATAGTTGGCGTGCCTGAATATACTTACTCTATAATATTAACCCACCATTTGTAACGTCAAATTGACTTGCACCGTTGGTAACGACAAGCCGGTCTCACGTACCGGGATTTTCAACTAAAGATTTTCACATAATACTGTTAGTATACGATTTATTAATTTATTTTTAATAATACGTATCTAATTGCCAATAAAACACAAGTATTAATAAAATCAATAATCGTTTATTTGTCAAAAAAAACTAGTGCTATAAACAAAACAAAAGTGTAGTGTAATGTGCTAGCTATTAATAAAGAACACATGAACAAAGTGTCTTCGCGTAATAGAGACAATAAGGAAAGTGTTAATGGACACTGTCTAAGTAAGAATACTTTTTAGTTAATCTAGGTTATCTTTAAATTACTTATTAATCTTTTTAGATTAGATGGTAATATAATATTGATGAGGTCTTTCTTTGAAATACTCATTTATAAAAAAGAGTGTGCGTCTCGGGACGCCGGACAGAAATGATAACATAAACTAATCTAAGTTGGACTATTTAATATTGAAATTGATTAACTTGAGAAACGCTTGGGTTATTACTTAAATTTTATGTATATACCGCGTGGTTTAGAGTAAGAGAGGAGGAGCCTGCCTACCGCTACCGTATGCATGAGAGAAAGGGAAGCCAGACAGACTAGCACCGTAACGCGTTACGTAACGAAGCTGTTTACCCTCCCATAAGAAAATATCACTTCAATAATCGTTTGTTAGTTCTTTTACAAATAAACTTATAGCACTGAAATACCTTTTCGCACCACCCGGTCTCTCAGATATGAACCTCACCAATCTCTCTTTTCTTTCACCTTCTCCCAATTATTATATTCTGACGGCCTCTGTGGTTGAGCTGGCTAAGCCTTTGACGGCCTACTTCACTGCAACCCAGAGGTTCCGGGTTCGATTCCCGGTATAGTAAATTTCGGAAACGTGTTTTCTCCGTTATTTACCATGTTCTGGGTGTCTGGGACGGCCCCAGAGTGGTCCGTTGTATATTACCCATAACACAAGCGTAACTTGCTTAAATTGGAAATATACAATGTGTGTGTTTGTCTGCCGATTATTATTATTATTATTTGGGTTCGGCACAATATGTCTTTAGCATCCACGCTCCTCCATTTTGACATACATCTTCTGTCACACCACTAATTATCATATTCCCCTTAACACAATCCATCCATCCATCATTCACGTACGTCACCAATGGCGAGTTAAAAAAAAGAAAACTTTTCGAGGTACAATGCCGCATGTAAATGTATAGTAATAACTAATTATTATTATAAATTCTTATTGTTATTATAAGCAAGTGTTAGACTTGTTTATAATAACAATAAGAACAAATCGTCGTATAACAATATGTAAAGGCTGAGAAAGATCTAGAACAAAAAAAGGCGATAAAACAACGTTCAAACTAGAACCTACGCGATCCAATCTACGTTCGTGTTTTTTTTTTAAACTGAAATAGGCACGGAAAGGCATGAAATGTCATGAGAGAGTGGTGTAATAACTTTATTCCACATTCAACATAATAACGAAAATGGAGAGCAAACATATTTTCCTGTTGTTAGGGTTGTCTAAATATGGTTTTTGATATAAGTATTTAGCGTTGTATTTAAAGCTGGCATTTGCCCGCGAACTTCGTACACGTTGGACAGGTAACAAAGATTACAGTTATATTCCTAAATATAAAATCACATTCTTTAAGTACGTTTCGTCATTATTATAACAATAATAATATTATTCTTTGCCATTACTGAGCATGCACTGTTTGCTACAAGTTCATTAAATCTTCGAAAAGTAAATCTATAACATATATATACAACGTATAACTGTATACAACTTATCAAAAAAGATCTTGGGATATAAATAAAATAAGAAATAGAAAGAAAAACAAATTTTAGCTAGACGTGTTGTTGGGGAGTTTCTTGCCGCTTCTTCTCCTTAACAACAATAACACGTTGCGAAGCGGTGTACATAGAATAGGAAGTAAAATTAATTTTTAACTTATATAAGGTCATACCTTCCATAAGAGTTCTCCAGTGGAACTTAATTTGAATAAAAACTTTCGAATTAAATTCCAGTAGGGTAATGGATTTTTTAGTAAGAAAATACATAAATCCCGGTAATTCCCGTAACAACTCAGAATAAGTAATGTTACAAAAGGTATACACAACTACAATTATTTTACTAAATTTTTTATCGATTAGTGAAAATTTCGCATCGGAATCACTTTACGGCTCTACCAAGAAAATTCCCATAGGATGCTAGGGATGTAAGTACCACAGATTTTAAGTACACGAATTTACTACCGATCAGCGCAAATCGTATCGAAATCAAAATCGATCGAAAGCCGCAGCATTTAAAAAATAATGTAACCATCGTTTTAGTGAAAGCTGTGTCGGAATAACCTAATTTTTATGCACCGGAGCAAATATAAACCGCTCCCGCGAAAATTCTCAGAATAAAAATATTCACACATTTTATTACATAGAATTTGCTATCGATCAATAAAAGAAAAATCACACTGGAATTCGAATTTTCTTTTTTAATTTGGCCATTTTCAACCTCACCTAGAAAGTTTTCCGCGGAATTCCCAAGATGATAAGTGGTGCAGATTTTAAGTCTAAGAATTGGCTGTCGATCAGCGATAACCGCATCGAAAGCGGTTGCTGTTTTTACGCGAAACCCGAACAAACAGACAAGAAAATATGTACAAAAAAAACGGTGTGCGTCTCGGAACGCCCGACAGAAGTAATAACTTTAACTAATCTAACGTAACGTACGACCGTCGTAACGAGAAAGGGAAGCTAGGCAGACTGGCGTCGTAACGCGTTACGTAACGAAGCGGTTTACCCTCCCATAAGAAGTTATGTCTTCAAAATCGTGTTGCATCGTGTTGTTGTCTATTTAGTGTATTCCAGTTGTTTCTTTTAAATAGCTTCGATATACACTGACGGACTCTAAACTGCATCAAAGTAATAGACCAAGTATGCAAACTTTCTATACAGATTTAAATTGAAACCCCTAGATTGATTCGTGAACTTTAAAACAGCGTAGGGTCATATCCCTAAGTTTAAGTTTGTGTACTGGAAAGGACCTTAAGACTTTTTTTGAAGAAAAAACAGAAATTTAAGGAAAATTGGTTTAATTAAAAAATTGGTTTTAACAATAGACACAAACTTTATGCAAGGGTTTATTTATGTTTTAATAAGGTGTATTACCTCCACGTGCCCTTATTACGGATTCTAATCGGTTCCGCATAGATTTTATTAGGGTTATTAAAAGATCTTGCGGAATATTGTCCCATTCTTCTGAAAGTGCTGTTCTTAGTGCTGCCTGCCACTGTCGTGGGCAAAGGGTTTCTCGCATATACAGCTCTTTTTAAATTGTCCCAAACATGCTCAATGGGATTAAGATCCGGGCTGCGTGCTGGCCAATTCATTGTACGTATCCCAACCTCTTCGCAATATTGTCGAACTTGTGCAGCAGCGTGCGGCCGGGCATTATCCTGCATTAAAGTAAAATGTTCGCCTATGAATCCCATGTAAGGCACCACGTGATCTTCTAAGATCTCTGTTATGTAGCGATGTGCAGTCAAACCCCCTCTATTACCGTTTTGACGGACCAAGTCTATGAACACAAGTTCTGTTCGCCCGTTCATCGATATGCCACCCCAGACCATACAGGAACCGCCTCCAAAAGGAACACGCTCCTCAATGCAACTTTGAGCATATCGCTCCCCACGTCGACGATAGACTCTTCTGCGACCATCTGCACCATATAAACATGTCCTACACTCGTCCGTGAACAATACGGAGGTTAATTGCTCTTCTGTCCAATTCAGGTGATCACGCGCAAATCTTAAGCGAGCTTGTCTGTGAGCTACAGACAACTTTGGACCATTTGCTGGTCTAAAAGGGGTGATATCCGCTTGATTTAACCTTATTCTTATTGTTCGTGCACTCACGTTTACTCCACGCACTTCATTAAGCTCTGTTTTGATGTTAACAGACGTGAGGAAACGATTTCGCAGGGAAGTTGTAACAATAAATCGGTCATCACGACCGGTGGTTGCTCGAGTCCTGCCTGTACCACGTCTCCTTCTGTAATAACCTGTCTCTACAAACCTTCTGTATATTCTAGAAACCGTAGACTGGTTTAAATTTCTACCAATCGTTGGTTGATCCAAGCCCTCCCGCACCAATACTACA
Organism: Dendrolimus pini; assembly: GCA_949752895.1. Classification (NCBI taxonomy): domain Eukaryota; kingdom Metazoa; phylum Arthropoda; class Insecta; order Lepidoptera; family Lasiocampidae; genus Dendrolimus; species Dendrolimus pini. The sequence goes on along the minus strand of OX457141.1, from coordinate 17,264,551 downwards.
ATTTGAGCCGCTTGTTCGGACGAAGTATCCTTATTATGGTTCAAAAACTCTCGATGAGACTAAAACTAATCCAACAATTCTGCTGGTAACAATAATTCAATTGACAAAAGAATAAAAAATCAATGAGAATCAATTTAAAACTTTGCTATAAATAACACGCAAATCTGATACTACGAGTAAATTTTCTTTACCCGGCTATATTCATTTGTTTTACTGCAGTTCTATTTTTAAATTTTCCTTTTTTAAAGATTAAGAGCCAGTCTCTCCATATTTATATAATTTAATCTAAAAAGTTTGCATACTTATTTAAAAAAATCATTTCAAAGTAATCCTGAACTTTGATGCAGTTTATGAGTCCGTCAGTTTAGATATAGCTTTTTAGAATGTTATAATATTATTATAGACTAGCTATGCCTGCGACTTCGTCTGCGTGTCATTTTTTTTCTGAACCCAAAAAAAGCATCCTAAGTTACTCATTATAACATCAGCTGCCAGTGAAAGTCCCGTCAAAATCGGCCCACCCGTCACACAGATTAGCTAAAACATCCAGACAGACAAAAAATTTAATAATTGATTTTTTGATAGAAAGCAGCACCATGTATACTTTCCCATGCATTTAGTAAAAGCTGTTATTTTGACATTTATGACGAGTGGTTAACTGTTTTCAGAGATTTCACGCGTGTACAAAGTCCAAGACCTCCGCGAACGGAGAGGCGGGCAGGGATGACATTATAATAGGTGGAACAACCCTACTCATCGGAAAGTTACCACAGATGGCAGATACGTGTACCGAGTAGGTCAACAGGGAAAAGGGATAAAATCATCACATCTGGCATTATTGTTAGTAAAGTTATATCAAAAGGGGAAAGGTAAAGCTCGTGACGTCAAAAGATACTTATTTCAATCTCTAGTATGTTTTACGAGAGAGACGATCCACTTGGAGCTGGAAATTTAAGAAATGAAATGTACTTGAATTGTGCTTTAGGATCGCATTTGTAACAATGAAACTTCTCAGGGCTTCAAGTTGAAGCGGGTATATATCTGATCTCATACGGACAAAGGCCCCTCTGGGCCTGGTTTACTTTCAAGCGCCTTTCGTCATTCGCTTTTGTCGAATTATTTGTGTGAAAAACGTTTGACAGTAAAGTCAAACTAACCTAAGAACAGTAAACAACCGAAATACCGAAAATACAGTCATTCGGCTAATTTTTGAGCATTAGCTGGCTAAAAAACCAGCGGATGGCTGTTTGGCAAATGCGTGACTAGCCAACCGAAAGCCGACGGCTGAGGGCAAAGACGTAAACTTGTCTGTTGTCGGTTTTAGATCATATTCGACCACCATTATGGCTAGTTGGCGATATGATTGATAACTTAGCCGTGGCTATTTGGTGTACAACCGTTAACTAGTTGCCTTCTACAATGAAGATGAGTACCAGAATCCGAAATACCCGCTCTCTGTAAAGATCTGACTCAATGACCCAACGCTGTTTGAGTCATAGGAAGGACCTTCAATTCCCGAGACCCTGACATTACGGCGATGCGAAAGAACACTAGTTATTAGGTTCGAGAATCTCATCTGGTACTCAACACTACTCTACTGATAAATCTGGACGGCTGGGTGATCATGACGGATTACACCCCGAAAAAAGGGTTTCTTATCAAAAGTGTCGTATTTAATCAAGACTATTTCATCCGTACATACACACACTAGCGACCATGCAACATACTGAGGTCAGGTTTTCGGGAAGGAGTAGAGATGCTTTATGAATGACCAATAATATATAAAAACATCTGGAAAAGAGCAAGGTGCCTTCCTTTCTTAAATCCTTTCTCTCCTCGTTTCCTTCGATTTCCCACATAATTAGACGTTGAACATAGTTCGGCTGCGGCTTTTAAAACTGCTTACTGGCCATAGGTACTAAATTGGGCACAGGAAGATCATAGAAGTACTTCTTTTTGGAGTCCTGATTATTTTTTATTGTTATTCCGTAGACAAATGACAGATACAGTAGATAATGAAGTCCATGGAACTCTCTAATGTGCGCGGAATCCAGGAATGACCGAATTTATTAATTAAATAAAATATATTTCGAATATTAATCTCTCACCTCTCGCTGTCTCGACGCAGCGACCACCTCCTAGACGTCAACGCACGTAGCATATTCATCGAACACAATTTCACAACACTCAAAACATCATATAATTAATCTTTCAACAAATATTAGACAGAGTGTAAAATCGTTGTCGACATTTAAAACACTATTAATTGACACATCTGTTTACTGTTTGTTCTTTGAACTGTAATTGTTTCGTAAAATCACATGTCCGAGGCACTGCTTTTGTTAAGTTAGGTGCTAGTACTACAACATGATTTATAAATAAGATAAAAAGTGGGTTTAAACAGTGAAGTTATAAAATGTATATAGTGTACACCAGTGATTCCCAAAGTGGTAATTATCGACCCCCAGGGCTTGACATAAACGAGAACTGATTTTGGTTGACGTTAACTGACGAGGTCTAAAAATTGATCCCTATTAATTAACACTAGTTCTTATTTCAAAATTTCAAGATACTGTATAAGTTGTGTTACGTGTACCAACTTGTATAGGAACGAGTAATATCTTAGTAGGAAGTATCATTGTCGTACTTTCAAAAATCTCAACAACATGAAATTCGTACAAGATGAAAAACTCGTCAAGTCAATAAGCGAGACCAAGTGTAAAATGAGTTCGAGCGTGCTAATTTTGATATACCACGTAATTTTGATGAGTAAATGATGTCAAGTTCACTCAGTGAACCAACCGCAACGTTTTTAAATTGGTATTTTGCAAGACGAAAACGATCTACGGATAGGATTATTAAAGTAATTTGGCAATGGGGGTCTGAGTTATTACTTCGTTTTGGAAAACGAGTCTCTTGCACAAAACAGTTTGGGAATCCCTGGTGTACACTGTAGAATGCCAAGAAGTTTATATACTGTGTGTTTTTCGTTTTGAGGTGCTGTAGCCGTTTTGACAAAAACGGAACCATGATAGAATCCTCGTGGTTCATACGTCCGTCTGTCTCTGTCACGGTTATTTTTCTCCAAAACTACAGGGTCTATATAGATGTTTATATAGCGCAGTATAGTTTATATCTATTACGATATGTGTCTAATGGTATGCCTCATGCTATGTCAGTTCTTATGTTTTACTATTCATTCACATGCTTTACTATCTCTTTTCTTTCACCATATCCCAATTATTTGAGGTCGGCACAATATGTCTTTTCCTTCCGCACTCCTCTATTCTGACATACATCTTCTGTCACACCACAAATCATCATATCATTCTTCTCACAATCCCCTCATCTTTTTTTTGGTCTACCTTTACGTTTGTATCCATCCATCTTGTAGTTTAACATTCTTTTTGTTACGTGACTTTCGTCCCTCCTCATTATATGCCCATACCACCTTAATCTTCTTCCTCTCAATTTTCATGTACTCATTTCTCACCTTATCCATTCTTGTAACACTAGATATCCATTTCAACATTCTAATCTAAATGGAGACGTTTGTGGTTTATCACTTTAGTGGCCCAACATTGGGACCCGTATAAAATAACAGATGATATATTTGACCTTTTAGTTTCAGTGGGATTCGTTTGTTGCCCGTCACACCGGTTACCTATCTCCACTTTACTACATTTATTCTTCTCCTTACATCCTTCTCTATATCACAATTACTCCACAGTAGTGAACTTGCTATTCACTTGCTTTAGCATTGGTTGAAATATGACATTACTCCTATAGAGCTTATGTCAAATGTTTACCAGTAGTAAGACAAATGAACGGTTGGTAACATATAGGAACCGACTATTAATGTGTTACGATGACCACATGCTGACGGTGAAGGAAAACACCGTGAGGAAACTCACACAACGAGATTAAGAATGTGTCAAATTCACCAGTCTACCTTGGATAAACGTATATCTATAAAGCATCAATGGGCGATTTCGAAATGTTAAACCAATCGAAAGAATCACAATCGACCCATAATTATAATCCAATAAACAATCGATTCACTTGATTAAAACTACGTTTTATCGGAAGCACGGGATTCCAATTGATTTTCATTTCGACGGTTGGGGTCACTATTCAGTAGCCGTGATGATTAACATATCCGCTAATCATGGCTACTGAAAAGTGGGCAAAACGTCCAAATAAAACACCGCGCTGAAACCGTCAAAACCTAGTATTAATTGTTACTATTCGCGAAATCTTTAGAAAATACTAATCAACTAACTTTTTGGCTGAATAATCCAGTTGTTTTCGATACGACATTTATGCGCCGATATGACATTATTCATATTATATGTATGACCAATATCAATACAAAGTCATACGAGATAATAAAAATATACAATGTAAATTTATAATTTAATTACAAATAAAAACAAAACAAACACCGATTAAATAAGTAATCTATGTAAATATTTACATTGACCTAAAAAAGCCTAAATTCCTAAAAGCCATTGAACTAGTATAATATGCTGATCGAATGAATTATGAATTTAAAATTAATATATTTTATGCGGCCATTGCGTAATATCTCACAAATTATGCCATCTGGCCTATTTTATATATAAAAAAAAGAAAATAATGTTTATTTACAGTTATTAATGAAGTAGACATAAGCTGTTTAATAAAGGCCAAAACTTAACTAACTCTAAAGCAAATGCTGGTTGATAACAACCAACGCTGGTCTTCCGTTAGTGCCAAGCAGTAGTCACCTTCACAGAAGAAAAATATAAAAAACGAATGAACATTTAATATTATTTATAATTAGAACACCATGAAACAAAGAATAGACATGTTTTGAATAATTTAATATAAGTACATCATAATATGTTATGAAATTTGAAAATAATGATTTTAGAAAATAATAATAGACTTTTCCATTAAAATTTCATGTAAACAACAGACGGTCCAGCTGTTACAAAGTGGTTACCGTCGATTATAAACGTACTACACGTGCGCAGAAGGTTTGCCGCTAGCCTCATGATATCCCGAGTCGACGGTCAGTAGGGTTAATTTTTTTGCAGGATTGCAGGAGTTCAGCAGACAGGCAGACGGCCCACTTGATGGAAAGCGATTACCATCGCCTATGGACATTTGCGACACCAAAGGTGCTACAAATGCGCTGCTGCTCTCTTAAGGGAGACTGGGACCTGGTCACTAATGCCGGAACACAACTCAAAGTTGTTGTGGCGACATACTTTAGACCGGGGGTGGTAGCTATCCAGTCGGGCAAATGCCCTACCACCTGGCTGTGGGTTGTTTTGTCGCCTCTTACGAGAGGCCGCCCGGCCGCAGGAAATTGTATTCTTTTGACAAAAAAGGTTACATAAATAGTTGTTGCAATAAATTTATTATTGTATATACTTTATGTACCTATATACAATAATAGTAAGTCATCGGTAAGCCTGCGCGCGGCTTATATGCAACACTAGGAGCGACTCCAACGCTTTGCTAGCCTTCGGGATGGGATGAAGAGATGGGACAGAGTAATGGAACAGGGGGAGTGCAACGTTGATCATCGGAACAATCCTAAGAGCAGTAATCAAGAGGATGACTCTAGCACGTCTAGGTGAAAATAATGGTGTTATAATTCATTATAACCCTAATACTGCTAAAACAATTCTATTATTATATTAGTCAACAATCTGTTATAAATATAAATAAGAAGCTATGAGAAACGGCGCGTGGCGGGCACAATGGTCGATTCCCAAGCTATGACGCATGTTACGTGATCGATCTGAGACGTAACGCGGATATCACGTAATTATTGTTGGAGCCGAATCAAGAAAGGATATACAACGTAAGGGTTCGGGTGCGGGGGACGTTTGACTCATAGTTTAAATGTATTAATATGCATGACAAATAAGCAAATTAACGTATAACCTTCACCTTAGTCAGACCAACCAAAGGAACACATGACCGGATCAAACATCTAAAAGGTCGATCGAATCGAGGCCTTGACTTAGGGCTCTAATAATCAGCAACTCAGGCGACTACATCATAAGCAAGCCTTAAAAATAAAAGGAAATGAAATCTTTATTATAATACATTCATGCTCACTCAGGCACAACAAACACACACACAGACACAAGCACATATGCATACCCAGGTGCTTAAAAAATTCTTTATAGAGTGAGATCCCAGTCACCCCAGACTTACGTGGTTTTCGGAAAGATGAAATTTTTAGGATCGGTAGTATAACTTAAGGAGTGGATACTCGTTAAGCTGAAAGCGGGGCCGTTTAACAGGTATCAAGTATCAAAGGTGGAAAAAACCATGCTAACTTACGTCAATATAGCAAGGCTAAATTTTACATATGTCATACTGTTATAAACAAAGAGATACACTTGCCAGACACTTCCCGGGGGCCATAACTTTTGACAGACACTTTAAAAAAAATGTGGGAACTTACGTCATTTTAGGAAGACTGAGTTTTATTTATATTATCAAGTACAATATTTTAACAATATTTTCCAATGAGCCGGACAAGTCTGACGGGCCAAACATCTGCCCAGACTCGTAAAGAGTTCCGCAGTGCGAGGAAGCGCGAGAGCAAAAAATTTCATCTTTCCTAAAATCACAAAGTCTGGGGTGATTGGGATCTTGGACTATTAGTACAATGCGGGAAAGAGCATCTTATTTGGATAGTGAAACTGAGTTCCGTAATTTGTAGTCAGTCCTAAAATATTGAATATTGTGTTGTTGTACATTTACAACACTGCTTTCTCTCACTTTACCTTCACCATCTCCCAATCCATTAGGGTCGGCACAATATGTCTTTTCATTCCATACTCCTCTACTCTGGCATAGGTCTTACGTTACATCACAAATTATCATGTCATCATTCACACAATAAATAAATCTCTTTTTTGGTCTACCCTTACACGCCTAATGTATGTTTTATATTGGCCTAAATATAACTACAACGTAATATCCTTTTGAGACGATGAAAGGAAGTCGTTACCACGGTAATGAGTGTGTAACTGCCCTTATCAGTGAAAAGGCAACCTTAATCCCACAGTGTAGGGATGTGTTTCGTTTACTTAACATCCAAGAAAATAACGATAGTAGAAAATTAGTCTGCAATTTCTCAGATATTGGATTCTGGAAACTACCTTTATTAACTATGTAGAGTATAAAAAAATCTAAAATCATATATATACAATTTTCTAATACGCAACATTTTAATGAAACTTCTGAAAATGTAAACAATTTTTGTTTTTCACTTAAGTACAATGAATTACTTTATATATGGTTTTATTATATTTCAATCGAAGTATTCAAAACATTTTAATAACATCGAATGTATTACATTTTTCAAATAATGTTATAACCGACTTCAAAAATAGAAGTAGATTCTCAATTCTTCATGTAAATATTTTTCTTAATAAACGTAACATTTGAATTCGCGTTAATTTTATGTAGAGCTATAACTGCCTAAATCCATATTAAAATATAAACACGAAATAAAGGTTTTTAGATTCTTTCCAAACTTTTTTGTGTGTTCGTTATTTCGTCAAGGCTGTGAAAATGGAATCGATTATCATACAATTTTATATATCTAATTTAATAACAGGTATAAAATAGATAGTATTTTGAGTACCAGAAATTGAAACAGCTTCCTCAAGTAACTGATCCAAAGATGACAGAAAAGCTAGGTTTCATTATTTTTTAACAATGTCGTTTCTATTGTAATTTAATTCCAGGCTGTAGATACGTTCCGTTTTACTGCTATTTTTTGTTAATGTCACTCGATACTTGGTATTTTTGGTAACAATATTTTGAAACTGTTATCTTTACCACACAGTCGCTTATATGCAATTAGGTTTTGGTTAAAGAGTACAGTATCTTACAGAATTTTCTGTGCGTGAAAAGCTATAATGTTACCTATACATTTCAATCAGAACTCTTTAGAAATTGGCTTTACGTTTCAAATGAATATTAAAATTTTAAAATACGCCTCTTAATATACTTTTAGAGTCGAAGGCACCAAAAATGGCTTTTACTCGAAGTAGAAGCCATGATAACTAATTTATAATTATATTGTTACATACCGACAAAGTAATGCACACCTGCTGGTTTATTCCCTTTCCCGCATTTGGACTTCTTTTGTTGACTTTGTGTTAAAAATTATGTAATTAGACAATAGCCTATTGTTATTGTAATTAATTGACTAAATTATATAAAATTGTTAATGACATTATTTTTAAATTAATTGTTTCTATAAATAATACTTATACTTACTAAAAGAGACATAATTGTATAGTTAATATTTGTTTAAATTGTAACTAGGATCATCATAATCAATAATTAATAAATTAAATTAATAATCATAAAATCTGTGTAGTCGTAAGGACAACAAACGGCTTGTAACCGAAACTACAAAAAGTTTGTATGCCTGTCAAGGCGAAACATGTAACTGAAGACTTAGCATAACATCTGCAAAATTGTCCATGTTTCAAACAAATAATTACTTTGACTTTGACTATTGTTTTCGTTTATGGCCGTTCGCAGGAATAATTAAGCAGGTGTGCAGATTACGTTTTCTTGGAAAAACTCACTCCACGCAGTCAATTGTTGTATTGTACAGTTTACTATAAAACAATGCCCGAAAGGAGGGGTGGGGCAGTCTAGCGAGAATCACCACTATCAAAGCAAGACGAGTACATTCGATAAGCGATATAGTGACGGACTTTGCGCGTGTTATTGAATCGTGCAGTTTGTACTGGTTTTATCCAGTTATATTTGTACTTGTTCTATACGTATTTATTAGAACTATACAGTTCTAATACATTCTATAGTAATTCCAACGGCATTTTAATTCGAGTCCTGTAGCTCATAACAATATTAACACTATGTATATATTCAGAATGCCCAATGCACTACGTAAATTGCGAGAGAAAGCTATTAACACGTCATTTAGCACACCCTGTCAAAGAACTACGCTAGACTTCCTTAAAAAAGTGTAAGCAAACGTAACCTTTGTAAGTTACGTCTCTGGTAAAAGAATATGTACATTTCAAACTTCGCCAAAATGCGTTGTTTTTTCGAATTAAAACGCTCTGCAATATGTAGTAGGTACCTTTGGTTTTAGCGAGAGGAAATCTCATTGAAAACAAACCACTCCGGGGAAAACGTGTCGGAGGCGTGTGGAATTTGCCACGTTGCAGGTGACACTAGCACCTCTGAAGAAATACCATTGACACCCGAGCCGAGGATACCCATTAAAACCCCGCGGTGTTCCGACCTTCGCTTGACTAACATCGCGTGCCCTGGCAAGCGGGGGCTCAAGGGCTACGTGTACTGCTTGGGAGGAAGAAAACATAGCCCCCGGCATCGTCCCTCTTTATCCAGCTATATATAGTACCTAATCTTACCGAAATCTGGTGGGTTAAAATAGATACTTTCGCAAGTACGTATTATTAGTGTCAAAATAACCTTGCATCTGCCAGTATATCTAGACACTTGGTAATTTCACTAAGTGATTCTCCTGAAGCGACTATGTATTTTTTTTTAATGGCTCTGATATGAGCAGTCAAACTTTGACTGTTTATTAATATCAAATGAAAACAAGCCTCTTATAGGTTTATTATATTACATACTACATACATATTAACACGCCTGTTTCCCATGGGGGTAGGCAAAGACTATGGATCTCCACTTCTGACGACTCTAACAAACAACTTTCGCTTCATCTACTTTCATTAACCTCTTCATACATGAACGATTATTTGAGATGCTTTTTACAAGACCTCTTTATAATAAAACTACGTTTTAACGGTTTTAAGCACGGTAAAATGATTTTCTGATATGACATGTATGTAGTTTTATTATGTATATAAGTCGCGAAAACTTAAGAAAATATTAGACCTCTCAATATTATACTGCAATAAACAATACAAAACACAGTCAATAACTATCAAGAGGATGCAATATTTATGTTCTCATTAACTCAACAAAACATGTATATCATGAATTCATTCATAAAAGCATGTAAATCTTAGCTAGTATAAATGTTTGTGGTTTTTTTGGTCAGAGGAAAAACATATAACATCTGTTCCCACAAACGCCTGTAAGGCGTCTGTTTGTCTGAAGTTTTAACAATTAACATTTGGAATTGATATATTTACGTATTTCTTATTTATTCAACTGCGTCACGGTTATTCACACTATACATATAATTATATGTGTGAAAGTATGTTGTTGAGTTACTTCTTCTATATGATTGTTTCTTTATTCTTTACAAATATATCTATACTTTCTATAACGAGAATGGAAGTGATGATCAATGCTTGTTCCTATATCTTCTAATCAACCTTTCAATTGCTTTACAATTTTTTTATTAAAATAAGTTCTATACAAGTAATGTCAAAATTATCGTGATGGGAAAGCAATTGAGTGAACCGACCATAACAGTCCCTGCTTTATACTAAGAGTAGCGAAGTAAACGGCTTCTCATTAAGTTTGATATATACATACGTATACATACAGACATACTTTTAATAGTAGCGACGAAAATCTGATACTTTTTAGCTCATAAAACAGGATAGTGTTAGTGGGATATGTATCCGAGGTATACAAGTTAGAAGCCGCGGGGATACTCCTAGTATAATATCGTTAGAACGGGTTAGATTGTATTTATTAAAGTATAATAATATCTCTGTCAGCAATAAAACTTTGGAACTCGCGGCACAATAGGGCACAGCCGGGATTATTTGCGGTTAATAAATTTTGATGAATTATCCTCGTTTACTATAAATAAATTTGTAAAACGAGGAAAATATATCCATATCTGTCAACAACATTTACAAGTATTATATTATTTAAATATAATACTTATGTATCAAGATTTCTTTTAAAACTAGGTATTTTTGTCAAAATAGTTAGCCACACAAAAACCATTTAAAACATCTTAGCACTATTACAATGTTAATATTAAATTTAAAAAAAATAATGGAAGTTGGCAACGGAGTTTTATAATAAAAAAAAAACAAATTCCATTTTCAAACTGCACTATAAACAAAGAAAGAAAAACAAAACAACGTGCACTCCAAAAATAAACGCATAAAAGAATACGTGCGCACACACACACGCAACACGTACGTTATTTTGCTGGTATTATTTCGCACGCACTCAAAGATAATTGGATGTCCAGTATAGTGAGCGGTATCCGCGCTAGTTGCCCAGCGGTTTGTTGTTATCCAGTGGCAACGTTAGTTGGATGTTATCGATCGGGAAAATTGCGCGTCGTGTAGGTGTGACGCGGCGCGAGCTGAGACGCAAACTGAAGTGAGCGTTTGGCTTTAGCGAATGTCAAAGATTAGCGTGGGTGTAGATGGGAAACTGCGTATATGTTAATTTTTAACAAATGATCGTTATGATAATCATTTTCAATATACGTTCGTTGAAGTTATGTAACCAAAATGATTAATGAAATTAGCTTCCTGACAGCTAACGCACTATAGTAAATGTTTAGTATTGCTATACTACATATATTTTCAACAACTTTTCTTTCGGTAATAATAAAAAAATCAGCAATCAAAAATTGTTATACGAACTACTCTACTGGTTTTATACACTTAATTTAATTTAATAATTCAATAAGTGTAATACTGTAAAACATAATAAAAATTAAAGTGAATGAATATTTAAATGTGTGTATTATTCTACACAAGTCTTGACCAATAAAGGAATTAGTTTATGTAGGGCAAACACAAAATGAGTTTTTATAAAGGCCCATGCTCAGTACACTGCTGATTTCAGAACAATTTAAAACATGCCTTGATATGATACTGCAGGAAGGTATTGACTTACACCAGAATAAAATTAATAATTACTGGCCTCTTATTAGTAAGAGGCCAGTAAACTAAAATTCAACTCAGTTTGCAAGTATCTCACTTCTAAATAAAATATATACAATAAAACAAAAGTAATTTTCTTTCTTTAACCAGAAACCTTAGGTACTTATGGAAAACACCGATAGTAATATTGTAATCATGTCCAATACTTATGCAACCTGTGTCTTGCATACCGCTTTTTCTATAAAAATAAATAATACCCGTTAGCCCAAGACGGATCTAATCATTGACTAATTCGTAATTAGTGTTTTCGATTATGGCTTAGCTTGTCTGCATAAATTCAGTTCATCCGATAAAATATATGTTCAGCATTGCTATCGAATGTAGCAATTTACCTCATTTTCTGAAAATTGGTTTGTAACAAGCAAACATAATTGTCTACAACTTTGATATTTTTTAATCCTATAACATCTGAAGAATGTCTATTCAAGTGCCTTGTTAGTAGCAGATGAGAATGATCTAGTACGAGCTTAAAAAAGTGATTGCGGAGAATGATGCGCTCAGTACATTCACCAAAGAATATCACAAACAATTCATTTTCACATAATACATTTCGTATAGACGGTAGATTTACCCACTTGACCATAGGCACGTTGCTTGTATTTAAAAAGTGGACCACCGCACGAATAAGATTTCGTATTTCATCACGTATCGTTAGGCACAAATAATTAAAACAGCGGTATACTGTATGCCTTCTGCCTAATACTCTTTGACGTGCGGCATAGCGCGTCGGCGCATCAGCTGTAACGATGCGCTACCGAATCGACGGCAAAGGGAACACACACGTAAACACTAATTAAAAATAAACATTGAGGTGCACAAGCGAACTCAGATTATACGTTCCATGAATGGTACATTATACAGCTTTCTTCCTACGAAAGTTATATTACCTCAATCGCCAAAGCAACCGTAGGAGTGAAATCTGGTGGTACGAGCATGTAATGCGGACGAATGGAAATCATGTAACATAAATAATGTTAAACAGGAAGATTATGGATGTACAGATAAGAACAAAAAACAAGTCGGATGGATTGTGTGAACAACAATGATATGTCGAATTGTAAGTTGACAGAGAATATCAGCGTAGTAGAGCAGTATACCATGTCGATGAAGAAGGGGGGTGGGGAAGGTCGAGGGATAGTGCAACCATATTGTGTAGTAACATTGATTCATTTATTTATTTACTAGCTGACCCGGCGAACTTCGTACCGCCATATTTTCTGAATTCCTAAAAGACTTTGTTTCATGACACAAAAACAAAATCACCCTAATCGGTCCAGGTGATTAGGAGGATTCTAGAACCCGATCTCAGCGCCATCTACCGGTTCCAATTGTGGATTTAAACCATCCCGGGACCCACTCAAACACACACAATATTTCATCAAAATCGGTAAAGTCGTTCTCAAGTTATGCGCTTACCAACACATTTTGCGATTCGTTTTTATATATAAGATTAGCTTCTGCCCGTGACTTTGTACACGTGGAAAGGAAGTTAAAAAACACCCGCGATTTTGAAACATTCTTCATTGGTGCTCCGCTCCTATTGCTCTTAGCGTGATGGTTTATAGCCTGTAACCTTTATCAATAAATGGGCTATCTAACACTGAAAAAAAAGGTTAAAACAGACCAGTACTTCCTGAGATTAGCGCGTTCAAGCAAACAAACAAAGAAACAAACTTATCTGCTTTATATACATACATACATAACTTCACGCCAGGTCCCTTGCGGGGTAGGCACGAACAACAGAGCGCCATTTAGGCTTATTCTTACACACCTCACTTGCTTCTTTGACATTCATAGTTCTTGTCATGCACGCTCGTCTGTTCTTAAGGCTCCTGACACTCCTGCTTTATATATTACATATATAAGACAAAACTCTCTCACTGACACCACACCCTATCAAATTATCCGCTTCTATTATGTTACGTTGCAGAGAAATTACTTTTAGTCTGTTATAGGCTGTTTAAGTAATTAAAGCTTTTTAACTATCCCACGGGAACTCTTTAATTTTTCGGGATCAAAAGTATCCTATATGTTGACCAGGGATATAAGCTGCCACCATACAAAATTTCATTTCAATCGGTCTAGTCGTTTCGAAGATTAGTCGTTACAAACAGAGAGACAAACAGAGAAACAAAAAATTCAAAAAAAAACCAAATTAGTTCTATTTCACTTCTTACATCCCCCTGACTCGGTTTTTAGCATTTTTTTTTAATTGTACAGAAATTTGACCTCTACAATATTATTATATATATAGAATATAGATGAAAATCTTATAGCTAAATTAATACATTTGTATAGATAACTACAATTAACCAAACAAAGCCAAAAACAGGTTTTCACGAATAAGCTATTGTAAGTAACGTGCAGATTTAAAAAAGGCACCGAGAAACCGTGATAGTAAAAATTACTTAGGAATTCCGCTTATCGAGGTTGCAGTGAATTGACGCTCCACATTCACGCCTAAACCTAGCGAGAAAGCAGAAATGGATTTCTCATTTTGTTTCTTGCGTTCTCGCGAAGTCCTTGCGGAGATGTAGGGCGCCTATAAAAGCGAAACATCAAGACAGCTTTAGTAACAGCCAAATAAATAGCCAATAAGTACTTTCGTAATTTTAATGCACCTATAAATCCTAACACTTATGTAAATTCGAAGAAATGTTTAAAATTTAGTCTTTATTTTGTTACTGTAAATTATACGAGTATGTTATACACATCCAAAACTACAAATGGAAATTTGATTACAGCTATCTAATATAAGATGAGAAACAATACATATATATCAAAATTGAATCTTACAGATGCATATTACCTAAATATTGATAGTGGTGAGTGTGCCTACCATCGTTTCTGCGGTCGGCGGAATAGTAGCGATGTATAAAGGATGACATGATAATTTGTGGTGTTTCAGAGGAAGTATGTATGTCAGAATAGACGAATATGGAAGGAAAAGACATATTGTATCGACTCCAAAATAATTGGGAGGAGGTGAAAGAAAAGAGAAAGGCGGAATAGTAGAGATCACTTTGCGCGTAGAGCCAATATGATGCAACTTATGAATATGTCGATAGTAATACATTTTCGACACTTTATTCAAAAGGGACAACATCTCATTCTTCAAAATAAAATATAATCGAAGCTTCACTTCGATCAATCAATTCGATCAATCGTGCCGGGAATTATACTGTTACGAGTTTAGCGGGACTCGAATTAAAATGACGTTGGAATTATTATAGAGTTTATTAGAACTACAAAGACGTATAACAAAAGTACAAATATAACTGAACAAAACAAATGCAAACGTAATGTCGTCGTAAGTTAATTAAACGCGCAAAGTCCGTAACTAATAGTTAACCAAATGTAGAACATATTATGTCTCGCTTCGATCGTGGTTCGCGCTGGACTGACTGGTCTCTCCATCGGGCCTTGGTTTATTATACCTCACAAATACAAATGTGCCTGTATTGTAGTTGACCTAATCTGTAACACCTGGCTAATGATTCGACCGCAACGGCCATAAACGAGTAAAACAAAACAATGGAATGTTTTCTAGAATAATTAGTAAACGCATGCCAATAAATAAGTAAACAAAAGAAGACGATCATAAAAGAATAAGTTCTAATGCCGATAGGTAATAAAATGTGTTTTTACAGATATGCAGGTGTGAATGTGTGTTTTTCGGCGCCAAGGTTGTAACAATACATACGTGTTAAACTGAATTTAAAAAGTAATTTAAAATTGAGATACGTTTCATCGAGGTCGTAATACGCATCTCTAACCAAATATGAAACAGTAACCCACTCGTCAAACAAAACATGTACGTAATCTATTGCGGTCGCTGAAATCATAAATATTCCATCATTACATTTTTCCTGTTCAGTATTCTGTATTATGTTATTTACATATCACAATTTCAAGTGCGGCTATTAGGTCAATGCAGTGTATTGACCCGTCTTCTTTAAATATAACTCTGAACAATTTGTGCATCCTATAGGTTCCCTGTTCTTTCTTTCGCTGGTAAAATAATTGAACCGGTTAAACCCTTCTTCTTTAAATTAACTCCGAACATTTGTGCATCTTATAGCAAATCTATTCTTTCTTACGCTTTAAAAAAATTGAACCGGTTAAACCCTTCTTCTTTAAATATAGCTCTAAACAATTTGTGCGTTCTATAGGTAACCTGTTCTTTCTTACGCTGGTACAAAAATTGAACCGGTTGAGCCCTTTTTCTTTAAATATAGCTCCGAACAATTTGTGCGTTCTATAGGTAACCTGTTCTTTCTTACGCTGGTAAAAAAATTGAACCGGTTAAACCCTGCTTCTTTAAATATAACTCCGAACAATTTGTGCATCCTATAGGTAACCTGTACTTTTTCTTACGCTGGTATAATTGAACCGGTAAGTCCAGTATTAGGAAATTTTCGGTTTTATTCTAATTTTAACCATAATCAATATTTGGTAATAAATTCATTTAATAAATAGGTTTTCTTGAATAAACCGGTTTCGAACATTTTCGAACAGGTTTTTTCCGTATACCTTCAAAGCGCAGCTCTGGGTGCTATTGAGTACAGTAACTCTTCAGTGGCACACAAACACACGTTGAGAGAGTTAAAACTAGAAAATAATTCTCGCGGAATAACCCAGTTAATGCAGGTTTCATAACACTCTTTTTAAGGTTTACACTCCGAACGAAATTCGGCTAAAACCGGTTGTAATCGATTAAAGGTGGTTAATTTTAAACCGGTTCCAAGTCTTGCTAGCCAGCGTCAAGTATCCAATTGGAAACAATTAAAATTACAATAACACTTTTAGGACTTCCCAATTGAGATACATAACAATATACACAAAGGGAACATTGCTGGCGGGAAAGTGACTAATGTTTCCAAACTGGCTGAGACTATTTAAGCATTCATATCGATTCAGACTGATGCTTTGCATCTATTTGTGTGAACGAAGCCATATTGAAATCCTATGTGTCGGAGTTGAATTCAGGTGGGGTATTTGTATTATTTTAAGGATTGCATAAGTCAACTAATTTTCAACGATATTAAAGAGCATAAATAAATAATGATGGGCACCAATTATGGTACCTGGTAACGGCACCAATCGAAATGCAGGACATATCATTGGAAAGGTATTTTGGTGTAGAAAAGAAAGGAAAGGAAAGGAGAAAGAGGAAAACCGTAGCGCTTGTCCCAGTTCACCTTCCGATTGGAGTAATCCGACCTTGGAAGTCAATTGTGATAGTGGTAAGGTAAATGCCCGTCTGAATGGCTACTAACCCTGGTTTAGAGTATGCCGCAATAGCAACCTTGAGTTATGTTCCGGCATAAGTGACCAGGTTCCAGTCTCCCTTAAGAGAGCAGCAGCGCATTTGTAGCATCTTTGGTGTTGCAAATGTCCATAGGCGATGGTAACCGCTTTCCATAAGTGGGCCGTCTGCCTGTCTGCTGAACTCATACAATAAAATAAAAACAAAAATATATATTTTTGTCACTTTGTAATAAAAAAAATTTTGGTGTAACGTTTTTGTAAATTTTGGAATAGTATTATTATTATTCATGTATTTATTGTTGTTCAAAGATTCTACATTCTTTTAAAACATGGGAAAAATACAGTTTTTTATAAAAATATATATACAATTATGATATTATAAAAATATATATTATTATATACAAAATCATAAGGTGCGTCGGGCTTGGGGTCCCTGGTAGCACCTTCGGTGTTACAAATGTCCATAGGCGATAGTAACCGGCTTTCCATCAGGTGGACCGTCTGGCTGTCCGCTGAACTCACGCAACCTGTTTTAAAGCGTCTGACTTATACAAATCACATAGTCTCATTTATGCCAGTCCAATAAATATATCACGGTCATCCGACGAACGTTGTACAGTCACGCGATTATTCACAATTCAGATACAATACGGTCAAGTAGGCAAATGTTTTGGCTTAAGAAATGTAATATATCTTATACCTATATATAAAAATGAATGTTTGTCTGTATGTCCTTTATAGAATCGTAAACTATACATTTTTGATCATGCGATGATCTTAAGCAAAGCTGTTGTGCATGAGCCAGAGAAGGTTTCTGAGTTGGTTCACAATTGGACCCGGTAGATGGCGCTGCTGTCGGCATATCGATTGACGCTTTTCCGGGCAGGACGACGTCTGCCGGGCAGCTAGTACTAATATATAAAGCTGAAGACTTTGTTTGTTTGCTTGAACGCGCTAATCTCAGGAACTACTGGTCTGATTTGAAAAATCCTTTCGATGTTAGATAGCCCATTTCTCGAGGAAGGCTAGGCTATAATATATCATCACGCTAAGACCAATAGGAGCGGAGCACCAATGAATAATGTTTCAAAATGTTTTGAGCTTCCGCAGCCGTGCGCTGCGTAAACGGTTAAAGTTTCGCAAAAATCATGTGTGACAGAAGTTAGCGTTAGCCCAAAGTAACTATTCCACGCGGACGAAATCGCGGGCTGAAGCTTGTTGTATAATAAAATCTGAATGTCTCATTTATATTCTGAGGTTGTGAATAACTTTCGATAACTCTTTAATAAATCCTCAATGTCACTATCACTAAAAAGTAGTCAGGTAAAAGTCTAATAAATGGGGTCAAGTAGATTATTAGTGCAATCTTATTGATAGCCTATTCACATATCTTAATTACATTCACTTGCCTTAACATCGGTAAAAAATTGTTATTACTTGTATTGAGATTATGTCAAATGTTAACCCATAGTAAGGTAAATAAACGGTTAGTAAGATATAGGAACTGGCCATTAGACATACTCTACAACAATAAATGTGCACCTCAATGTGTCACGAAATATGGGAAATATTAATATTTTAGCCAAATAACTCGCAAATGTATATTTGGTGAGCCGTATGCAGGCTACATATCACTGATACAGAATATACAAATGCGTGTGCTGGTATGGAGTACAGGGTGGCAAAATAAAGTAGATAATAATACTGCGCCACTTTCGCAAATCTGCAACTCTAATATTAGGACAGAAGTAATTTCGATACTTACTAGTGTTTTTTAGTACAACATCAAACATTGTGCAAGTATCAAGTTGCTTTAATTAAGACGTACGCATTTTGTCAACATAGCCTGTGATGTTTACTTTAACCCTTTTGAGGATACAAAGTTAATATTATTTTTGTCCAAAGCTGCCCACTGCCATCAAAATTACCGCGCCAAAATCAACAGAATTATATCGTCTCTTTTACTCTAATACAAATTCTATGTAGTAAAAGGGAGAAAGCATCAGTTCAACGTTCGTTTCAATTATCTGTATCTGACCACAAATTTGTGGTCCTTCACACTCGACACTCGAGAACCAAGTGCTGGTTCCGTCTCAAAGGGTTAATAATAATAACTATAATTTTGTAGCCAAGAGCTTTAACACCTTGTGATAGTTAAGACAATAATTTGATTAAAATGATTTATAGCAAGCATTACAACCTAGTTATGTTTTTACACAACTCCAAAGCAAACAAATAGCAGATTACGACTCGACTTGCATGGATTCTGACTTACCGTCGAAAGAAGAATACGCGCTTCTCATATTGTGTACTGATATGTATTGAGATCTTGCGACTTTTACGTCACTATCGCAAATACATAATAATCTGTCTAAATAGACAGAGCATTATAATTATAAGCCAGCATAAAATTGACGTAAATTTATTGACTTCATTATGTATAAAAAGTTAAAAATTATCAAGATTCTATACTAATGAAGTATTAGGCACTTCAAGGGCGTGTTAAAATTCCAACGGAGCCGAAAATGATTTGTCGCTTATAATTATTTATTGGAAGTCTTGTATAACCAACGTTCAACTGGAACTAGAGAGGTCACGCGTTTTCTCCTGACAAGGTAAATTTAATGAATGTACTTTCCACTATTGGCCCTGGTCTGTGTATTTGGGTTTGAGTGTAGATCAGTCCCGAGCATAATCTTACAACCAACATAGATAGATTAACTAATGTGGTAGAGCCATGCTGGAATCATTACTTGATTACAGCTCTTAGGGCCGGCTGATCGGTGTGATACCACGCTCTCACAGAATATTCGGCGTGCATAGCCTTGGGATAATCGTATTTGGTGGGGTATAGTTATACGGCACATTTATTTCTTATGAACAGATCCGACCTTTTTTAATATAGGTTAGAAGACTAAGCGGGTGCGAAGCGAAGTGGAGTTCCCGCCTTAGCCTTCGTGGTTATTTTTTCTTATAACCACCCAAAGTTAATTTTATATCTCAAATAATCAATAAATGTACCGTATAACTATACAGCACCCACTGAGAGTTCCAATGGCCAACGTCCTCCTGCTTGGTTTGCTGAAAATGCGGCGTACAAATTTTCAAAATATGCTCTGTGTATTATAATGTATAAGGAATATAATTCCTCCGCGCGGAGGGCGCATATAAATTCCTGAGGCCGGGCGGCCTGTCGTAGGAGGCGACAAAACAACCCACAGCCAGGTTATAGGGCATTTGCCCGACTGGATGACTACCACTCCTGGTCTAGAGTATGCCGCCATAACAACCTCGAGTTGTGTTCCGGCATCAGTGGTCGGTACCACAGTTGGGCCGTAACCCAGTCTGATGATTGCTTCAGCAATTTAAAAAAATACGTCGCTGTTTCCTCAAATTTATTTATTTGGACAACACAACAGATAACAATCAGTAATTCATTTATATAATATAGTTTGTAAATTATTACATCTAGATTGAGATCCAAGCGTGCTGACACATACATGTTAAAATTATATTTTCGCAAACAAAATTATGTGAATAATGTCAGTAATAGTGATTTAATAAATAATTAAAGCTAGGACATTATTTTTAGTCATACATTATAAGGTAATATTAAGAAAAAGAAAGCATTAAACAAATTACCAAACAAGTGAAGAGGTGTGATCTTTCAGCGTAGAATTTTTTTTTTTTTTTTAAAGCTAAAGGTTTTGCATTAAATATATCTAAATTTTTAAAATTTAAATAAATTCTTTCTTTCTCTATTCCATTCCTCTATCCCCGCCCCTTTCTCGCTCTCTCCTATTCTCTCCCCATTATCTCATCCGTCCTATCCCATTCATTAGATGGGGCAATAAAAAACGATGGGTTAGTTTTTTACCACTCCCTAATTTCAATAAAAATAATTCCATTCCATTCCATTGTATTATTTTTCTTCATAAATGTAAAACATTTTCTGCAACCTCAATAACGTTCGTTTCGCGAGTTCACGGTTCATTGGCCGTTTATTTAAAGATTGCCGGACTTGTCGTGACCCAAAGCGAGCGATGTAAATCGATTGTAGTGTTTAACCCGGATACTAAACGGATATAGGACTAATGCTATAGGCGGTCCTACGCCACTTTAGATAAGAAAAGGTCGAATGAGGTATGACCTAGTAAGTCCTAGTGTTTCTTTACTTCATTTACATATAGGTTAGTCCTGACAGCTGATTAATTTGCTTGGCCTTTTCTCGACCAAACTATACATGAGAATGTAAAATACAAAAAAGATAATCATTGTTTAGGACCTTGCTAAAAGGTGGCATGAATTAGACAATGTTGTATTGAAATAGATTTTTGAAATATCCACGAAAAAGTTTTTACTCTGTTCTCATAAGAATTAGCACTGGCCACTATTTATGTTATATATATATATATATATATAAATAAATCGATTGCTGATCGTTGGTCTCGCTAAAACTGGAGAACGGCTGGACTGATTTAGCTAATTTTGGTTTTGAATTATTTGTGGCAGTCCAGGGAAGGTTTGAAAGGTGAGTAAATGTAGTATGAAAAAAATGCTTGGAATATAGTAAAAACAACAATTTCGCTATCCCTTATAAACTATTCCTACCTGTCAAACGTTTGATGTTTGTCCCGTCGTTCAGAAATCACATGTTTTTATTTATTCATTCTGAAGCGGTACGAAGTTTGCTAGTTTTGAATTTTTTGTTTTTATGTTATATTTTTTTCATATTTTACACATTCTACTACGCACGTGTGATTTTAATTATTTAAATAAATTACAGTCCACTAACTTATTCATATTTAAAGTATTTTTGCATAGATCATGATATGAAACATTTTTATTGTTCACCATAAAATAAAACCCACACAATTAATACTGATGCATTTGCATGTGAACAATGGCGGTCTTATCGCAATAAGGAAATTTTATAAAACTGTAATAAAATTTCGCGCAGGTCTGGCCAAACTTGGCAATCAATTCATTATATTTTATTGGTAACTAGCTCATGCCAGCGACTTCGTCCGCGTGGTGCGGTTTTTATCTATCCCACGGGAACTCTTTAACTTTTCGTGATTAAAAGTATCCTATATGTTGACCGGGGATATAAGCTACCACCATACAAAATTTCATTTAAATCCGTCCAGTCGTTTCGGAGATTAGCCGGTACAAACAAACAGACAAAAAAAAAAAACTAAATTAGTTCTATTTCACTTCTTACATCCCCTGACTCGGTTTTTAGCAATTTTTTTTATTGTACAGAAATTCGACCTCTACAGTTTTATTATATGTATAGATAATTATAAGAAACTTTGATCTACTGTCCACAGCGCCATATAATTGAAGCAGATGTACCTCGACCTTCATTTAAACGGTTGTTTCTAATCACACTACATAGAGTGTTCTCGCTGCCTTAACTTGGACATCACGCGACGTCGCGTGACGAGTTCATAACATTTTTTTTGAGCTTAGTGCATCATTTGCTAACATATATTGCTTTAGTAATTAATTTGCCATGTATGTTTTATTATTGTTTTATATATATTATTACACTTACCTTACACTTACAGCCGGGTGCTGTGTATTGCCCTGGGGTTCGTCGTCCGCATCATAAAAGTCATCCTCGCCCTCTGACGATGAGTACGACGTGTCCGGAACCAAAAGCGACATCGCTTGCCCTATGATCAATGTAAAATAGTATATTTACAGCTTTTACATTTCTTGTCTACTTGTCTGTTTGTTCGGGATTTAGATCAAAACTACTAGGGCCGATTTCGATGCGGTTATCGCTGATCGATATCAAATTCTTAAGTTTAATATCTGCGGTACTTTTTATCCTGGGACAACAAAATCTATGCCACTTTCTGGGCTAACCTTTACATAAATCAATCCCATTATCCGAGATGAAAGTATCCCTTGTCCACCGTCTGTATAAAAATTACATATGTACCGAGTTTCAGCCAAATCGGTCCAGTAGTTTTTTCCGCGAAAGCGTAACAGACAGACAGGGTTACTTTCGCATTTATTATATTAATAATATGATTGGTTAGTGACATTTTTTTGCAATTATAACAATTATTATTATAATATTAGTAATTGAGTGATGGACTTTTTTCAGGAAAAATATGAGGGAAATGAAGCAAATATGCTAAACTTCATTTTGATTTCTTTCTCTGAGTCACCACACCATTGTTTAGTGGCTTCTATAAAGAATACGTATTTTTGTAAAAAAATCTTCCTTATAGACCCAATAGTTATTGAAAAAAATTACTGTGTCACAAAGATACACGGACAAACAGACATGGAGACGCCGTGAGGGTGTTTAATAAATGAACAAAATTTCCTTGTCCAGAGTAATGAAAAGCAACAAATGTTTTTTGATATACATCATGAAAAAAAAACCTTGAACATAACGATTTTTCTTTTCAACCGTGTGTAAGCAATACTCACTGGGTGCATCGAGGTCCGTCAACGGTGCCATCGGATGCGTGGGCGTCGATAATTCCCTACATTCGGCACCCATTTCTACGCGAGGCGATAAATCCGATTCTGTT
This sequence comes from Dendrolimus pini, assembly GCA_949752895.1. Taxonomy (NCBI): domain Eukaryota; kingdom Metazoa; phylum Arthropoda; class Insecta; order Lepidoptera; family Lasiocampidae; genus Dendrolimus; species Dendrolimus pini. The sequence continues at coordinate 17,240,805 of OX457141.1, read as the reverse complement.
GACAAAATTATGAAAAGTAAGAAATAAAAATATTATGCGAAGTGGTTTGCAGTCCACGAACTTTTACGTTGGAGCTGAATATCTATGACAGAAAAAGACAAACGAACCCACTTACACGACGAAAACATAACGGCTTCATTTTTGCCTATGTAGTATGCAAGCATTTCTATTGTTCATTGTAAGGGGGGCCAGCGGACATTAAGTATTTGCACACTTAGCGTTAATGTAGTATATGAGGCTTCAATTTTGTTAAACGTAACTACAATAATAAAGGCATTGTTACGAGTCGCGAGACTCGAATCAAAATGCCGTTATAATTAGTATAGAGTTTATTAGAACTACACAAACACGTATAACACAGGTACAAATATAACCCTGAACACAACAAGTCCAAACGTAATGCATAAGGTCGTTAGTCAATAAAACGCGCAAAGTCCGTCACTTATTAGATTCCCGATTGTATGCCACACGTCTCGCTTCGCTCGCGGTTCTCGCTCGACTACCTCTCCCTCAATCAAGTCATCGTTTTATACTGCACAAATGCAATGTCCCCATATCTAAGTCGAATTAAACCGTCACTCCTGGCTAATGACTCGGCCGCAAACTGCCATAAAAGAGTACAATAAAACAATAGGCTGTTTTTAAACACAAAGTAAACAAAAGAAGACGATCATAAAAGAGTTAAAATTAGTTGAAATGCCGACGGGTAATACATATGTTTTGTTTCAGAAATGCTGGTGGATTTTATTTTTGTCGGGACCTGAGTTATAACATGTAGATGTGACTGATAATCACATTGGGACAATGTAGTTTTAATACAACCACCTCCAAACTGCGAGCAACACCCGTCCATACCACACCTAATTGAATTCGGAACTATAAAAATGCTTGGCTCAAAGAGCTTTTTTACGAGACCAGAATATCCAAAAACAAAAATGAAACTTCACTTTATTCGAAATTCAGAAACAGCCCTAGTAACAAATACGAATTTTGCTCTAATGGAGAAAAATAACTTCTATTTAAGCATTTTTAATAACCCACGTGAGTAAAGAACCAAAATGTATAATAATAAATATAACATTCTTATCATATTTTTGTGTAATATTTACCTTTCGTCTTTTTTTTTCAATATGATTTTGCACAGTTGTCAAAGTACCAGTGTGAAAAATGTTCATGAATATTCAAGATTTAGATTATTCCATAGATAATATTCGTTAAGTATAATATTCTCAGGAAAATCTTAGTTCCTTGACAGACAGTACATGAGATTGAGTTCTTGTGGGAACTTGATAAAGCACACCTGTTTAATAGTTGAGATTTTAAACACTAACGCATAATTCTTTTTTAAACCAATCAATATCCTACAATTATTGTACACTTTTCAGCAAGATTATACGTTTGTTGTGAAGATAAAACTGAACAGTATAAAAATAAATATTAAGCAAAAGATTTCATTTTTACCTTTACTGATATGTGCTTGTGAAGGATTTGTTGGTCCCTGATATACTCCATTCACTGGATTCACGGTGTTCTGAAACATCAATTTTTCATTATTAATTTATCCATAGCATGCATTGTATTCAGTGACATAATCGAAATGATGTTCGATAACGTACAATCAACAAACTTAGAGCATGATCAGTTCTCTAACATTTTGCTTTGAACGGCTCATAACGTATCAATACTCACGCACACACTCTCAAATTTCAAATACACCAATCAGGACGTTTCGAAAATTTTAAAATTATATGGAACAATGGCCTCTGTTTAGTTGTAAAGATAATAATAACAACCATAAAAGTTCCAATATTGTTCTCGTGTCTTTTCTATTTTGAGGAGGGATCAGATGGTATACCCGCCACGTTTCTCATAAGCAGATTTAGAAGTTTGACACGGTATTGTCTCAAACTCCTAAATATCAATATAAAGGATTCATAGTGATGTGTTTTTACTGTCAGAAACAATTAGCTTAATTAATTGCGCATGGTTGAAATAGTATGCACATTAAGTCATAAAAACCTTGAAGTGGTTAATGGTTCTCATCTAGGATTCGAACCCACAATTAGTAAAACCGAGTTTCCGAACCGAAAGCGTTAACTAATTAAGCGTGAATTTTTTGAAAAAAAGGGCAACTAATAATTTAAAAAAATTACAGAGGTTATAATAGTTAATTATTAATACTAAGTCAAATGTTTTACTACGATAAATTTTGCTTAATCTTTTACTCTTCACTTTTACATCAAATACATAAAGTATATTATTTAGGTATTGTAAAACAGCGTATTCAAAAAAGCGGCTTGCTTTCTATAGTCTTAAACGCGTAAAACCCAAGTAACAATAAAACTCCGCCCCGAAACCAATGTTTTACTTGTGTGCGTGTTCACGCGTTGTTAACGAAAGTGTTTGCCAAGCGATTTTAGTCTTATGCCTGGTTAACCGCCAGCTTTGGCGATTGTACGTTGGCACACGATTAAAGTTAGGACTATATTAGGCACAAGTCGGTATATGCCGTTTTGGGCACGTCAGAGCCCATCCATTATGTATAGTGGCTGGTTGTTTAGACTTTAAAGCTATATTAAGCTAGGTCTCCAACAAAGAAAAATTGAAAACTTTCGTGTTGTTAACATGTGTTGGTAACAAAGTTTTCTGAAACCACCTTGTGTTGTCAACAAAAAGTGTAAACAAACGTCGGGAACCGTGTTGCCATTTTTGGCGGTAAACGTCAAAAGAGCCAACATTCATTCGCTCGGTAGAGACGATTGCAGTTGGGAGCAAAAGTTGGAACCAGGAACCGCTACCTGTCCAATATCATTGTCGTTCGAATACATGTTGCCAGCAATACTCGGAGACGTAGATAGGTCCGCAGGCTTTACCCTGGAGCACAATTTCAAGCCAAAAGCTGGTGTATGTATGTATGCTCGCGACGAAATCTGCTATCGGCTTCTTCGATTCCTTAAAGATCCCAGTTTACCTACCTACCTACTTTATGGGTTCTAGTGGACACGAGCTTGAAGAAAATTCCTTGTGTCTCAGACACAAGTGGAGATCGGAAGACGACCAGGCTCATTAAGCATCTTAGCGAGGCGACTGAAACCGACCAACGAAAGTATACTACAGCCAAATTAGCGATTCTGGGGGACTTTGATGCCCACCATCAAGAGTGGCTATTCCCATAGAGGTCACCGATCGGTCATGATATGCGGAAATATGCGATAGCGTCAACTCTCACCCAGCTGGTCCAACCCTTACGTGGAAGTTCATACTGGCAATGGCTTGGATTTTTTGCTAGCCACGATCCAGAAAGATACTCCTCGGTCTCAATTTTTTCGCTGTTAGGCACTTTTGACCACTATCTAATACAAGCTGTATCGGTATATACACCACCGGAACCCAGCTGTAATAGCTTGCGTCGAATATGGCATTACTAGGTGGCAAATTGGGACGAGATGTGATCATTCTATGGATCTTATCCTTGGCAGTCTATCTGTTTTTCTTCTCACGACTCTTCAGCTCGCGTGGACAGGATATGGAACATTATATTCCATTCTCTGACTTTAGTATGTCAATCAAAGCTCAATCCTGGTTAAGTACTGAATGCAAAAGTGTAGTGTTTTTTGTGATCCCGAAATGCCGGTTAAGTTTAAAGGACAGGTCTATAAATCTATCATTAGACCTGTCCTTTTCTATGGTAGTGAAGCGTGGCCTGTACTTGAGCGATACAAGCAAAAGCTGAGCGTCACGGAGATGACTATGTTGTGATGGATGTGTGGATTCACGCGGAAAGACATCGTCAGGAACTCCCGCAGCCACGGTAGTATTCATGTCCGTGACAGATAAACAGTAAGAGATTCGCTTACATAGGTACGGCCACGTTTTACGGAGACCGGCTAATTATATGGGGAAGAGATGTCTAGCCATGCCGCCTTCATCAGGTCCCGGTCGGAGGGGAAGGCGCAAGAAATGCTGGCTTGACGTCGTGAAGGATGATAACAATGGTTTCTAAACGTGGGATGCTGAAGACTGCGCAAGGTAGAGTCGTCAGAGTCGACCCTGGGCGTCAGAGCGAACGTTGAGAACGCAACGAAAAAGACGGTCGGTCGTATAATTTATTGCTACTCAATGGGTAGGTACCCCAACTTTTTTGATCCACCCTGCTGTTGTTCTTTGTTTGACTATTTGAAGGAATGAGACAAAAAGTTTTAGGTCCGTTTAATCCAAGAAGAAGAGTTTAGACGATCTTCTGGGCATGTTTAAAGATTTTTTTAACGATAAACTGCAAATGATATTACAAAGAAAATAATTGAAATCGAAGGATACTCAGTTGTAGTATAAGCTACTGAAGGGAGACCCGTATAGGGTGGAGGAGCGAGATGGAATGCTTCTCTTCTCCGTCTCAACTTTCAACGGAAGATCTTCCAGCGAGGTTAATGTTGTTCCTTGCAGGCTTAGGCCCGTCTTAACAGCTGTAACCAGCTGAAATTTTGTATATATTCTTTGCATGGTTCGAGAAACCTTTGTGACCTGAATTATTGCACAGCGCCATCTATTGGCTTGTAAGTGTTCCACTACACTACTATTGATTTTGCAGGCCTTAGAGGCACTTTGTACGCTCAGCACTTTCAATTGTTCTGCCTCATCTTGAAAATCCCACACCTTTGTATTATTATTATTGCAGGAGTTTAGCAGACAGGCAGACGGACCACTTGATGGAAAGCGGTTACCATCGCCTATGGACATTTGCAAGACGCATTTGCAACAAGGTGATACAAATACGCTGCTACTCTCTTAAGGGACACTGGAACCACTCGCTAATGCCGGAACACAACTCAAGGTTGTTATGGCGACATACTTTACACCAGGGGTGGTAGCCATCCAGTCGGGCAAATGCCCTACCACCTGGCATCCATACGCTCGATTGCTGCTTTGTTTTGTGATCGTAACAATAAATCCATGTTTTGTCACCTGTTACTATGTCCCACACGACGTTAGGAATTAAACATACTTTTCATTTTACGAAAAATGTTTTCGCACAAATAATACATGAACTAAGTACATCAAACAAGTTAAAATCTTCTATGTTTTTTAAACATCATCATTGGCAAAATCCTTTACCCTCTAGCCACATTAGCACCACTAATTTAGTGAGATTTTTTTTACACATAATAGTATTGTTATGAGCTACAGGACTCGAATTAAAATGCCGTTGGAATTACTATACAATTTATTAGAACTATACAAACACATATAAAACAGGTAAAAATATAACTGGATACAACCAGTACACACTGCACGATTCAATAACATGCGGAAAGTCCGTCACTGTATCGCTTATCGAAGGTACTCGTCTTGCTTTGATCGTGGTTCTCGCCAGGCATTATTTTATACTAACTATACAATACAACACTCGACCGCGTAGACTAAGTTTTTCCAAGAAAACGTAATCTGCACACTTGTGGCCATAAACGAGTACAATAACAATAGGCTTTTGTCTAATTGCAAAACACAATGTAAACAAAAGAAGTCCAACTGCGGGAAAGGTAATAAACTGCGCTTTGTGACAGTATGGTCCTTCTTACTTTTACCCTATATATATATATATATATATATATATATATATATATATATATATATATATATATATATATATTACTGTTAAAGCTGTGATTGTTGTAATGATTAAGAACCTTATATTTACCTTAGCTATTTGTAGGAGTACTATGGAATGTTTTATATTATCCAACATTGCCTGAAAAATAAATAACTGTTTTAATACAAAATAGCCCTCACTATGTCCAAAAGTTACCGGTCAATATTTTGCACTTCTTAGTTTCAAATTTAGGGGCCGGGGGGGGGGGGGAGGGGTCAATTTTTACGAATTTGGGAGCTACCATCTCATCACCTATTGACTTCATTAATTACTTATGTCTATACTTTCTATAGACTTGGCTTTTATTTTCAAAATTTAACTACCGGGGCCACAAACGACTAAGTATACTGTATTTTTTATTTCAACCTTTAGTTAAAGTACAGCCACACCACACCTATACTATATCCCGTGGGTCCAGTGAATCCAATGGGTCCAGCGGATCCAATGGGTCCAATGTACTCATTGCACCCACTGTCCAATAATTATCCCGTGTAAGCGTAACAAACAGACAAACAGAAAGACAGAGTTACTTTCGCATTAATAATAGTAGTATCGCAAAAAATCCACAGATTGCGTACAGAGGCATAGGTACACTAAACAGCGGTCAGCATTTTTCTTTCGCTTAACACTTTTTCCAACTAGCTCCTATCCGAGTAACGTGCGATAGGGAACTTCGTTCCAAAAATAATAACAAATGACAATAATGGTGAACATTTATCACCTCTATGGAAATCTTCGCTGTGGACTGATAAGCACTTGTTCAATTATTAAGAAGAGCAATTCAAATCGGTCGTATGTTAAACACTTACGTTGGAATGGTCTAAAATAACTTGCCCTTTGCTTTTCTCTTCTGGATCTGCTAACTCTGATACTCTTGTATTCATTTTCTGTAAAAAAAGAAACACCTAAATGTATACATTGTTTTTGCTTACTTGATTATTTTGGAATCACACACACACACACACACACACACACACGCACGCACGCACACGCACACACACACACACACACACACACACACACACGCACGCACACGCACACACACACACACAAACACACACACACACACACACACACACACACACACACACACACACACACACACACACACACACGCACGCACACACACACGCATGTTCATGTGTACACACGCAGACATACGGTTTTTGCAGGTGATTACACTGTTTCCAACAGGGCTTGAAAACGTTATCAATTACTTTTAGAGATATAGATAAGTAGCTGCTCGCGCACTTTCACCCGCGTGGTAATGGGAAATCGTTATATTTTGGAAAATTCACAAAATATAGTATGAATCATAAATTATAGCCTATGTGTTATTCTGATGTGTAAGCTATATTACTTACTGTAAAGTTTCATCAAAAGCCATTCAGTAGTTTTTGCGTGAAAGAGTAACAAACATACATCCATACATACATTCTTACAAACTTTCTATATAATATAAGGTCAAAATTCGTATTTATAACGTAAATATTACGCATCGGTAATATTTACGTTATTTCAAGCGACGTTGCCATTTTTGAGAATTGGCCTTTATCACGATTGCATGTTACCGAAACAATCGACAAGTGTAAATATTAGGCGCGCTCTTAGTTGTAAGTGCCGCCTATGTGGGTTCCGGTAGTGGTAGAGAAGGCAATTAACAAACTTATTGTGTACACCAATGGGCACTGCGGAGTGCCGGCGCGGACCGACTCGATATAATAATTGGACGGGAAATGGGAAAGATGCACCCCACTCGATACAGTTATGTAAGTGTTTTACTTACATAACCATATGGCAGTGTTTTTCAAAATGTGGGTCGCGACCCCCAGTGGTCGTAGTGCCTTGCTCGGGGGTCGCCGGCAAAAGGGAAAATGCAATTTAAATGTATACCACGTACTTGGGTACTTTCTACGCTCAGTAGCTTTTTGTAGAGTTATAGGTTCTAATAATGAATATAGGTGACAATATAGAGAAATACATAAAAGTGTCTTTTGAATTACTAACTTTTTATCTGTCTATATCCCAAGGGGGTTGCCAAAATTTTGCAGCCTGAAAAGGGGTCGCGTATTGAAAAGATTGAAAAGCACTGCCATATGGGTAACGCACAGTGCTGTTTGACAATCTTTGCGAGTGAAATAGAGCGAAGATGAAAACCAAACATAGTTATAACGGTAAAATTACCGATAAAATAGTATTAACATTATATTTTTTTACCGATAAAAGACTAAAAATATCGGTAAGTTTTATAACGATATTTATTTTTTACCGTTATCTGAAATTAGCATAAAGAATTATAATAACATATTTTTATTAGTATTTCAATGCCCTGATTTACATACTAACTTATTATCACGCCTGTTTCCCGTAGGGGTAGGCAGGGACGATAGATTCCCACTTGCTACGATCTGGTCATACATCTGTTGCTTCTAGGCTGTTATTAATGTCTTCACACATACACGTTTTCATTCATAAATGTTTTACACTTGTTATGATAATATTTTGTTAAGTTTTCGCGCTTGTTTACATAATAAACTACTACTTTATAACGGTTTTAAGCGCGGTAATTTATTTGATTTATGTTATTCCGACGTTTTGGCCACTTGTCAGTGGCCGTGATCATGGAAGAGAAAGCTGTCAAGTGTCAACGAGTATTGTTAAAGTTTTATATAGCCTAACACCAACTTGTTCATTTTAATCATTTAGCTTTAATTTTGTTTATGGTTATTATTTACTCTATGGGAGCCTAATCTAATTTACTTGTTATGATGTTTAAGTGACATAGTCAACTTAGGGAACATTTAAAGTTTGTAGTTTCATTGCAATAAAATTAAAACCCCACTCTACGATATCTTACCACGAGATTTCCCCCGCCCTGTCAGTCTAAACTCTATGTTGACTCTAAATGATAATGTTTATGTTATATATATATTTTTAGTGCTTAATAACATTCATTTATAGTGTAAATAGTCTAACATAATATATTTTTGTTTTGTCCACAGGATGACAGAGGGTCTTCGCAATCGAATACCGATTAAAGCCTTTTTTTTAATTTTCTTTCACCTGTCACTTTACTCTCTATGTGTCATTGGCAAAATAAATGCCTACGCGTTGGCGCCACTTGGATAAATATACAATAGAATATAGAAAGTTTGTACTTATATATGACTTCATGTATAGGTGACACTTCAAAATAAAAAGGTGGCGGCAAGCGCTAGAGGGCGTTGGAGTGAAAATATGCGATTATCATATAAGGGTACTCACCGAGACTAGTTCAATCATGACCTGGAGATAGGCGTCGGCCTCCGATATCCGCCTCTCGAGGTCCCCGTGCCTGTGACTCGGCGCCGGTACGCTCCTCGACCACCTCTCCCTGCGCCCGTGGCGGGCTATCGTGTCTTCTAGGGCGCGAACCCATTGTTCGCGCTCGCCGCCGTCTCGCGCCTGAAACGGTCGCTTATTACATCGTCTATTTCAAATATGACAGAATGGGAGAAAATATGTAAATAGAGAAACATCGTGCAGTTTAAGATTATTGTTACGAGCTACAGGACTCGAATTAAAATGCCGTTGGAATTACTATAGAGTTTATTAGAACTATACAAACACGTATAACACAGGTACAAATATAACTGGCCACAACCAGTACAAACTGCACGATCCAATAACACGCGCAAGAACGTCACTATATAACTTATCAATGTACACGTATTGCTTGTATCGTAATCGTCGCTTGACTGCCCCACCCTTCGGTTCGGGCATTGTTTTATAGTAAACTGTACAATACAACAATCGACCGCGTGGACTGAGTTTTTCCAAGAAAAACGTAATCTGCACACTTGTTTAATTATTCTTGCGAACGACCATAAACGAATACAATAACAAGAGGCTTTTGTCTAATTGCTAATTTTAAACATAAAGTGAACAAAAGAAGTCCAAATGCGGGAAAGGTACAGATGTGCATTCACTTTATCGGCGTGTAACATTATTATTAAACTAGGATATATCATCGACTTCATCCACGCTTGACTTGAAATTCCCGCGGGATTCCGGGCACACAAAATACTGCAGCATTTGAAAAAGAATGTAAGCTATATAGTTTTAGTGAAAATTGTGTGGGAATAATCTAATTTTTACGCATCTGAACAAACTAGAAACACGTTGCCTACAACGCATCGGCTCAATTAGTGTTGCAGATGTCCATGGGCGACGGTAGCCACCTATCACCAGGTGGTCCGTTTACCAGTTTGCCTACAAGCAAACATAAAAACAGGTGATTACCTGAAAATGAAATGTCTTGTGATCAACAGTGATAGTGAATGTGGAGTCGTCTTCATCATCGATGCCGATCACCGCCGCCCTGAGCCGCACACATCCTCGCCTCACCCCTCTTGTCATCTTCTCTTTTGACTGAAAATAGGAGAGCAGTTTCATCAATCCCTTCTTTTAGGAAAAATAGAGTGATTTTTTTAATGCATTAGTTCAGCAGACAGGTAGACGGCCTACCTGATGGAAAGCGATTACATCGCCTATGGACATCGGTAACACCAAATGTGCTACCAATGTGCTGCCGCTCTCTAAAGGTAGACTAGAACCTGGCCACTAATGCTGATAACATAGCCTAGACCAGGAGTGGTAGCCATTCAGATAAATACCCTACAACTGGCTGTGGCTTGTTTTGTCGCCTATTACGACAGGCCGCCCGGCAGCAGAAAATGTGCCTGCACGGGTAATTTTTTTAGCATGACCTTGAAAAGTGTCACGCTCTGTAATGTTATAGTGCAAGCGTTAGTTCGCCAAGTACACAAGAACGCAAAGCTCCCGAGTTTGATTCCCGGCAAGTTAAATTTCGTAAAAGAACTTTCCAACACTTGCCGATTTTTCTTTGTTTACTCTAGTCTGAGTTTAATTGGAGTCCATTTTCAAACTTGTGCGTTGCACGTCTCACTTTCAGGATCGCACTGCTCGCCATCGGCAAGATGTGCACTCTTAGTTCGTTGAGCTACCAACTACGCAACGCATACCTACCCTTAACTATTCTCTAGAGCCTGTGCTTGGTACAATAACGACTTAGAGAGAATTTCCCATACAGACTTCCCCTTTGCTTTACAATCTTGGGCCATTTAAGAAAGGCGTTGTAAAATTTGAGTGGAGACCGCGTTTCAGTAAACGTAGTGTCGGATGCCCTCCAGTCTGATGTACTGACGACCTGCGCATGGTCGCCTGTAGGCGCTGGATTTCGAAGGCAGAGGACCGTGATGAGTGGCGACGATTTGGGGAGGCTACGTTCAGCAGTGGGCGGTTATTTGCTGACAACGTTGTAAGATTCATTCAATGCAAGATGCTTTGACAACTCCTCTGGTATTACAAACGTGGAAACGCGATCAACTTGCATCAGGTGGCCTTTGCCATTCACAATATAACAAAATTATATTCCAGGCATATTATGTAATGAGTTTAACGAAATATGTGATGAATAAGTACGTCGAATATAGTAAACAATCTTGACAATTAATTATTCGTTTCCATTTAAAACAAATATTAAAGCCCAGCCAAAGCAAACAGATCAAACTTTGAATAAAACATCTACATAATCCTTATTGTTCCCAATAATCGATCGAGGGTCGAAATTCCGGGTACCAAGAACTGCCAGACGCCATTCGTTGGCCGACCATATACAATAATAGAACACCATTGTGCGAATTTATAATACAGTATTTTATGAAAGGGCTGATAGATATATTAATTTTATAGTAGCCTAGTTCAAATTAGGAAATCGAGATGACAACGAATAATATTCTTTATTAGGGTTCCGTGGCTCCAGTATCAAGTAAAAGTAGCCAAATTTACATACAACTCACCAAATATCAGTAAAAGCCACCAAATATAAGTGTAATCTATCAAATATAAGTAGGTACAATCATTACAGAAAAGTTTGATAAAAGTTAAAGATAAAAGTTTCACAATAACACAACCCAATATTAAAATTATAAATGTAACTAGGGACCAAAATGCACAAAATGACTATAATGACCAAAGCGACCATAAAGACTAGTAACCAAAATGACGAAAATAACATCACAAATAAAAACCAAAACCTATCCTACTTTCTGGGATAACATTATCCGGGATGAAAAGCACCCTTGTCCACCCTCAGTATTAAAATTACATATATATCGAATTTCAGCCAAATCAGTCCGATAGCTTTTTTCGTACAAGCACAACAAACAAAGAAACAAATATATTTTTATCCCGGAAATATATTTGTTTCTCTGTAAGAGACAGACAGACAAGAGTTCTTTTCGCATTTATGATATTAATAGGGATGATACACATTATTAATTAATTTGTAAATTTCCAATGCCATATTGTAATTGAAATTAAATAAATTATCACAGTCGAATCAAAAAGGTCATCTAATTAAATCAAAATAATTGCTTCACGCGCAGTATAAGTCTTTTGAAACATCTGAATTATTTATTTGATATGAATGTTAATAATTTACAAAGCTTTAAAGAAAATGTTAATTATTTTCATTAAGGCAGTAAAGAGCAATGTTGTAATTCATAATTTCATATTAATATATAATTATGTAAATTGTACGTTTGGATGACTCTGCATTCTCCACGACGTTGGGACTTATCGATTCTTAAGATTTGATGTAAAAGTTACTTTTACATGCGACTTCGACCGCATTTATTTTCTCGGGTTCCAACACCTAAAGGTAAAAAAGAAACTATATAATCTCACTCCAGTGCCAGTCTGTTTGTCACGATTGATAATTACAGGAATCACTAAACCTAGAGATGCGAAACTTGGCAGACGCGTAGTCTCGCGAGGAACCTACGCATTCTATTGTAAGGTATTAGGTAGCAATGCGCGATAATAAGATGACTAAATCATTGTTTCTATTTGATAGTTTCAAGTACCGCTTGGTCGCGCCAATAAGATCTGACTCTTCGCTTCCGGTCGTGGTTCGTTCCTTGGTCGGGAGCGATACCGTGTGGCACGCCGTGTCCTCCTTTCGCGAGCGTGTCATGCTCGCCAAGAAGGCAAAGCGACAGCGGGAGCGTGTCAGCGCGCTCCGCTCCCGCTAAAGAAGGACGCGTCGGTGCCGAAGGCGTCATTAGCTCTCTCTTAGAAAACTGGAACCTGGTCACTACTGCTGGAACACAACTCAAGGTTGTTTTGGCGGCATACCAGGGGTGGTAGCCATCCAGTCGGGCAAATACCCTACCACCTAGCTGTAGTTGTTTTGACGCCTCTTGCGAAAGGGCACCCGGCCGCAGAAAATTGTATTCTTTCTCCGTTCTTGCACGGCCTTACCATGAATTGGCATATTGGAGGGATAGTATTTTCAACGTTGACCTTATTTTCGAGTATCTACTAACGACCAAATTGTATACGAGACTTTTAATGTACTGACGCAAGTATTGCATGAAATTCACAATTAATCGCGAATGACCGTACGACACCTGACATTTATCGACGCCGAACAGTTCCCATTATTTTGTAATAGGTACCCGAATATAACAGTTATAAAATAAGCTAACTGTTGACCGATGCAGATCTAACTGGTCCTTTCACTTCCATATTGCAACAGGTTAAGTGAAGTAAACAGTTTAAATCGCTTTGCATTCAATGCATCGAATGTGTTCACACCATTATTGCCGGGATAAAAAATCGGCAGACAAACACACCGTATATCCCCAAATTAAGCAAGTTACGCTTGTGTTATTGATAATATACAACGGACCACTCTGGGGCCGATCCCAGATACCCAGACCATGGTAAATAACGGAGAAAATGCGTTTCCGAAATTTACCATACCAGGAATCTAACCCGGAGCCTTTGCGTTGCAGTGAGGTAAGCCAGCAAAGGCTTAGCCCGCTCAACCACAGAGGCCACCAAAAAAAAATCCGCCCAGTGCACTTTAATCCACGCGCAATGAAGGATTCTTCGAAGACAAACATCTACTGTTCTTGTTGTTTCACTACGGAACCCTGTATAAATCATTTAAAACGTGTCAGAATCGTGCTAGGATCATTATCTTGATTACAGCTTTTAGGGACTTGTAGATTTTGTGTGAATCTCGTTTCCCAGGGACAAAAAGCACTGCTGTGATCACATAATAAAATAAAGATGTAATAAAAAAAAATATTAAAAAAAGTTTGAGTTAATCAATTTTTAGCTAGACGTGCTGGGACGTTTCTTGTCGCTTCCTCTCCTTAACAGCAACAATATGTTGCGAAGCGGTGTACATAGAATAGGATGTAAAATTAAATTTTAACTTATATGTATCACTTTCAAAAGGTGTTCTTCAGTGGAACTTATTTTGAACAAAAACTTGAATTTGAATTACTTATCGAGTATGAGAAATCTATCTACAAATTCGACTTCGTGACAAATTATATAAAAGATTTTCGTTGTATATTTTTCAAGTCTACGACATTTTCAAATTTACCACTTCATAGTTTAAAAGGTAGGCTTCATCTGCTAGTCTATTTATTTCCATATTTGCAAATAAGTTACCCAACCCTAAACTGGGATAAGCCAGCGTTAATTGCTAGATAACAAAAATTGTGTGTGTGTTCAGTTCACACGCAGGACGCAGTAGAAGTAAAACTATAGAGTATACTTTTATACTCACTGATAATTCTTCTCTTAACTTTTATTGATATAAATATAGTTCCTTTAGCTTACACCCGTCAACATATTATAGTTCAAAACATTCAATCCAAATTACACTTTAAGTCACTAGCATAAAGTTCAAAATTAAGGTCATTTTCCTTTGATTTACGTATGAAAGAATATCTACCTTAATTATGTAACGATACAGCTAAAATTAATTTGAAATCTTTTAAGTTTTATTTGAATTGAAAATTAACACTAACGGGAAAAGAGTAATGTATTTTATTTCTAATTAAATAAGGTCGAATTTTGTGTGTCTTTTTGTGTCACTTTTTCGTTACATCGATTTTCAAAACACAACAATTCTAAAGAAGTTTTACATCAATAAATCGCACTGCGGTATTAACATTTTCTGACAAATAACACCCATTACAACACTATCGTAGATTACCGGGTCAGGAACTCCCGCATCCGCGGCAGTCTTCGTCTGTCCGTGATATAGCAGACAAACTGCAAGAGTGTCGCTTACGCTGGTACGGCCACGTTTTACTGAGACCGGCTAATTATATGGGGAACAAATGTCTAGCAATGTCACCTCCACCAGGTCCCGGTCGAAGGGGAAGTCCCAAGAAATGTTGGCTTAACGTCGTGAAGGTTGACATGTGTGCCAATAGTCTCAAAACGGGGGATGCTGAAGACCGCGCGAAGTGGAGTAGAAAAAGTAGGAAAGCGGATCCTGGGCGTCGGAGTGAACGCTCCGAACGCAACCGGGATTTAACACTGGGATGATAATGATGACAACACTATCGAAGTGTAGCGAATAGTTTTGTATCATAATGCTTTTGAAGCCGATGCAACGATAAAAGCAATGGAAGATTAATTTATGCTGATACGATTATGAGCTCGAGCCTGCGGTGTCTTTGGTGTTAATACATTTATCGGGGGTACCGTATTATATCTTAAAAAACATCTGATATTCCTTTTGCTAATACCTTGAGGTTTTGAAGTGATAACTTCTTATGTGAGGGAAAACCGCTTCGTGACGTAACGCGTTACGGCGCCATTCTGTCTGGATTCCCTGTCTCTCGAGCATATGGGAGCGGTAGGCAGGCTCCTCGTTTCTCACTTTAACCCACAGCGCTAGCCGTATTTCCGTAATTAGATTAAATAATGATACTAAT
The DNA here is from genome assembly GCA_949752895.1 of Dendrolimus pini. Classification (NCBI taxonomy): domain Eukaryota; kingdom Metazoa; phylum Arthropoda; class Insecta; order Lepidoptera; family Lasiocampidae; genus Dendrolimus; species Dendrolimus pini. The sequence continues at coordinate 17,225,346 of OX457141.1, read as the reverse complement.
AATGTACATACACGAAATTCTAATGGACATATTCAAGAATTGTAACTAAAAATAAAATATATTTTATAAGCAATAAATGATTTTATTAATAAACAACTTTTCCTTACATTATCAAATATATATAAAATTTTAGTAATAACCTAAGCTTTTCTCAAGTGAAACAATTTTAATATTAAATAGTTCAACTTAGATTAGTTTACTTTTACCGCGTTCGTAATACCGAAGTAAGAAAGAGAGTTGGTCTGAAAGAGAGTGTCGGGGTGAAGGTAAGGAAAGGAATGCTCCGGTGGTTCGGGCATGTGGAAAGAATGTATGATGAAAGAATGATTAAATAGATATACAATACAAAAGTGGATGGATGCAGAAGTCGCGGAAGGCCACGACACACCTTCCATGATCAAATTGATCTTGTACTAGCAGAAGGTGATGTCAGGAGCCTTAAGAACAGACGAGCGTGCATGACAAGAGCTATGAATGTCAAAGAAGCAAGTGAGGTGTGTAAGAATAAGCCTGTATGGCGCTCTGTTGTTCGTGCCTACCCCGCAAGGGACCTGGCGTGAAGTTATGTATGTATGTATTAGATTAGTTTAAGGTATCTTAAACTAAGGTTAACGTAATATACTGTCGGGCGTCCCGAGACGCACACGTTTTATATATAAAGCCTCGGATACACTAGGGGACAAATTGTGCAACATGCCCCGAACATGTCGCTCGTCAACAACGTGAAAGAGCCTCGGGGACAAAATTGTCGCGAAACATGCTGTACACACTAGCCAGTAACGGGACGGATGTCGCCCGAAGAGGTTGTGTTGATTAGTGCTGCGTACATTCTTATATCAGGAAAAAAGATGAAACGTAAGAAAAGGAGTCAATATTTTAAGTTATCTTCGGCTATCTGATGGATCATTTACAAATTTTACGCGAACGTCATCATCCAATTTTGAAATTTTATTGGAAATAAAGAAATAATCGGTCTATAAATATGCAAACAGGATACAAAACTACGCAATGCTGTTGCCTCTCATATAAGACTTGCAATCACATTGAGATATTTGTCGACTGGAGATTCATATGCTTCCTTATCGTACACAAATGTAGTACCGTTTCGTTTCTTCACACTATCGACATGTTGCGCATGCGTCCACACTCAGCGACAACCTGCGCGGCACTGACGCGCAACACATGTGCCCGCTTCAGTACGGGAGCTGGCAACATGTCCCGCGTCACGTAAATGCCCCTCAAAATGTTGAGGGACATGTCGCGGGCCTCGATGCAAAGTCGCAGCGTCACGTAGATATAGTGTTGCGCGTCATGTTGTGGGACAATTTGTCTCCTAGTGTATCCGAGGCTTAAGTGACTGTTACTCGCGACTCAGTACGCCTCATTTGAACTATGTCTTTTCTCAGTTTACAATCTATTTCTTTAAAACCTGATTGACATTTACATTAGTTAAGCAATTAACTTGCGAAGCTGACGAGTGCTCTTCAACAAAATCCCAAATCATGTTTATGAGTTTAAGTAAATAAATTTAAAAACTTAGTAAAGCAAAGTTTATGCGTAAAAGCTTATATTATACGACTAAAGATTTTGTAGATGACCGCAAAGGGAATAATGCCATCGTTACAAAGCTCTTTCAGTAATCTATTACTAATATATAAAGCTGAAGAGTTTTTTGTTTGCTTGAAAGCGCTAATCTCACGAACTACTGATCTGATTTGAAAAAATCTTTCAGTGTTAGACAGCCCATTTATCGAGAAAAGCTAAAGGCTATAATATCATTACGCTAAGACCAAGAGGAGCGGAGCACCAATGAAAAATGTTTAAAAATTGGGGGATTTTTTAACTTACTTTTTTTTAAATATCCCACGCGGACAAGTCATGGGCAGAAGCTAGTTAAATTATACGTATGGATATGATGTTTTTTGCCTGTCCATTTTGGCAAAAATATCTTTTGTACTTGTCGTAGGTCTATGATGAAATTAGGTTCTTGATCAAAAACTTAGGTTTTCTCTTATTATGGATCTCCTTCTTATTAAAATCGGTGAACAACTTATTGTTATAGAGAAAGAAAACCGAGCAATAATGGGTTCCACTTAAACCGGAGCCAGGAGCAGTGCCGCGACTGCGGCAGGCGAGTATCAGAACCGAATCAGTTAATAAATGGATACAGTCGGCAGCAGATGAAAGATGAGGATCGCGACATAGCGCAACATTGAAACGTTTTATATTCAATAATTCGAATAAATTCATATGTAAGTATATTTAAAAAAAATACGATACGGAACTCCCTTCATCGCGAATCGAAAATGCAACTTGACGAGACCGTTATTGCATTATGGGTTGCTAAATCTGGGTCGCCATTACCGCGGTAGTCATCTCGTTCAATTTTTCATAATGCAATTGTTCATAATAGCCTTCACGTGTTCAAACGAAGGTTATTTCATTCAAATATTCGCTACTACCTATTACTGCTAATTGCTTTATCATTTAGCAAAAACTAGGACATTCAAAAGCTTTTATGCGATTAGTTATACTAATGGTCGGTTCCTATATCTTACTATTTTCATTCACTTGCCCTACTATGGGTTTTTGACTTTACATTATTTTGACATTACACGTATAAAGCTCTATACGTGTAATGTCAAAATAATGTCAAATTATTTATACACATATATAACAGTGCAACATCCGTCTATCCTAGAGTGTACTTGAAAACCAGCTGGTTGGATAGTAACCGCTTTCCATCAAGTGGGCCGTCTGCCTGTCGGTTGAGTCTGTCGGGTTCTAGAATCCTCCTAATCCCGGGAGCGATTTAGGTTTTTATTTTTGTGTCATGGAACAGTCTTTTAGGAATTTGGGAATTCAGAAAATAGGCGGGTCAGGTAGTAAATATATATGTGTGTTTGTGTGTGTGTATGTTTATGCTTGTGTATATATGTATATATATTTTATATGGTTATATATTATCATTAGTATAATCTTAAGCTGCACGCCAACAAATTACTGTGAATAAGATCCTTGTCCATCCAAAGGTTGCCAGGAAGAGATTGCTTTAAGCAATAAGGCTGCCCATTGTACTACTACCGTCTAATTTGAAGATATGACAATGTGTTTCTGTCTTTATGTTGGTGTACAATAAAGTGTATTGTTATTGTTACTCTGAATGTGTTTCACTTGTATGCATAGCTGCAATAATTTTTAAACTAGTAGACGTAAAACAAACGATTACAGTGTTCTGTTTTTCGTGAAGCATCGAAATAACATCACATTTGCAAGTCTAGCGCAATTTGTGAGCGTTGTTTCAGATGGCAACTAGCACAGAATCGTTTTTGAACATACAGGAAATGCACATTCAGTTTAAATTAATTTTTATTGCCTGAAAACGGCAAACAGGTAACGTCTTCTTAGTTTCGTCTAACTTAACTTTTTTTTACTTTTGTTAACTTTTTAGTTTCCTCTATCAATCTCATTCCCGTAATTTGCGATCAAATGAAAATCTTCTACTAACAATACCTAAACACACTTCGTCCCTTGTAGGAAACTCTTTTGCCGTACAGCTGCATCCATTTGTACATTCAAACACTTGATCACTGACCATTATTTGTCCATGCAATAAAATTTGTTGCAGTATATGGTATTCTATTAATGTTTCGCATGTAGGTATATGTAATTTATAATATTATAATTTATTTAATTATGTATATTTATATTAGTTTATTATTGTTTTTTATTTTTATTACGATTGAATTAGTTTAATTAAACCACCAAATATTATTTTAAAAAAAAAACTTCGTTTAAAAAAACCGACTTCAAAAACTAACAAAACTAAAACTTCGTTTAAAAAAACCGACTTCAAAAACTAAAAAACTAAAATGTATAAAATAACTTATTTCTAAAGCTATTATTATTAATATATATTATCTAAAACATCTTAAAGTCGGTGCTTAGTAATTTTCAAAATATAGTAATGTTTATGTTTTACTCTGCACCGACTTCAAGATGGTTTAGAATAGTTTAGATAATATATATTAATAATAATAGCTTTAGAAATTAGTTATTATATACATTTTAGTTTTTTTTAACCGACTTCGAAAAAAGGAGGGGGTTCTCAATTCGTCGGAATCTTTTTTTTTGTTGCTTTTTTTATGTATGTTCGCCGATTACTCAGCTTCCAATTGGTCCCCTAAAAATTTTACATAGTTTGGCCGAGTAGTTTTCATTTTATGAACATTTTTCATGGAAATAATTTTCACTCCGTTCCATATGTACACCGATTACTCTGAGATTTATGATTCGATTTACGTGATTATATAGTTTTTGAAGTCGGTTTTTTTAAACGAAGTTTTAGTTTTTATTTGTTACTTTTTAGTGTCTAGCTATGTATGGGTGGACCTACGAAAGGTGCCGCGCTTCTTAAAAAATATAGGTCCCAAAAAACGGGAACAAAAAAATGTTCGTAAAATGAAAACTATTGGGCCAAACTATGTCAAATTTGTAGGCATGGCAGCTATTCCGCGTCGAACAAAAAAGAATCACGTAAATCGAATCATAAATCTCAGAGTAATCGGCGAACTTACATAAAAAAAGCAAAAAAAAAGATCTCGACGAATTGAGAACCTCCTCATTTTTCGAAGTCGGTTAAAAAAATTGTAATGTCTCCTTAGACACCGGGTTGCCTGGAAGAGATCGCTATAAGCGATAAGGCCACCCATTCTGGTGGAAATGTATTTAAGTATATTAAATGTCTAGGTTTAAGTTATGATGAACAATAAAGAGATTTCATTCATTCATTCAGTCTTCACCTTATGGAAAGTACATCGTCGTCATCAGCTATTCGCAGTCCAGTGCTGGACGTAGGCCTGCCCAACTCGGCGCAACTCATCCTTGTCCTCTGACTTCCTCATTAAGCGCCTACCTGCGACCATTCACAGGTCGTCGGTCCATCGGGCATCTGTCCTGCAGCATACGTGACCGGCCCAGTGCCACTTCAACTTGCTGATTTTGCGAGCTATGTCGGTTACCTTGGTTCTCTTACGGGTATCCTCATTTCTAATTTTATCCATAACAGAAACACCCAACATAGCTCGCTCCATAGCCCGTTGGGCGACTTGGAACTTGTGAACCAATCCTGCCGTCAGTGTCTATGACTCAGCGCCGTAGGTCCTAAAAGGGGGTCGTACTGCTCGAAGACTTTTTTTGTCTTCAAGCATTGCGGTGAAAATACGCAATTACAGATAAATTAGCTTGGAGACGTGTTTCCGTTTGACGTGTAAATGTATTTTTTCAGCAAATATGTTTAAAAATAAATGTTAAAAACATTCGGCGTCGGTGCAGTAATCTGTTATTACAATTTTTTTTGTGATCACTGTCACCGACAGTATATTATTGTGGCGACCTAGGGCAGAACTTTCTGGAAGCTTAAGCCGCCCTCAAGACCTTTAGAAAAAAGTAGAAGATTCTAGAAGGAACAGACAAGGACGGATATATTTTACAAAGGGATAGACGATGAATGAATGTTCTAGAATAGAAAATTCGGGAAGGAAAAGATACAGATAGATATATGTTAGAAAGGGATAGATGATAAACGAAAGAATAACGAAATTATGGGTTCTAGAAGATTCTTCCGGGTATATAAGCAGCGTAAAGCGCGCCTACCGGGCAGTTTAGAGTTCAGTTCAAGACAGCGAAGCGACAAGTGCGATACGGAGGAGTTGGAAGAGAAGTTTAATAGAAGACAGTGACGAGTTAAGTGGACAGTTAAGTGAAGGAGGAGTGTAGCGTAGTTCGAGAGACGAATCACAAGCGAGCTACACGCGGTAATATCGGAGGCGAGCACTGCAGTAGCAGGAGGTGATCTACGCAATCTCGGCGACGGTATTGAGTGAGACACCTTATCGTCGAGACAGTGCATCGTTAGTCGTGCGTATAGGACCAACCCTGCGGAGAGGTATTACGTGCGGCTGTGTAAGTCAATAAAAGCGTTTAGTTAAAAACTGGTGTTTTCTTCCAATCCTAAGTGCGTACCCCCGCTCGCACGTAACAATATTTGTATATTGAGCTATGTATATAAAAAGCTTTATAGTATATCTATATATGATTATATGAATACTGGAGAGATAGAGATGTAATCTATATAGAGGAGTCACCGAAACGTTCCGTTTTAAAAACGTATGTGCTAAGAGAAAATACAGACATATCGACTGTAAAACAGAGTATTACGAAAATATAGTAACAGATTTCATCGAGGTTCCTGATTCACATGTATGGGATTAACCCACTCATGACTCAGGTGAACTAGAATGCGTTGACGTTGGGCAATTCAAGCAACTCCGGTTTGCCAGACGCGGCGTCTGATCGAAAGTGGCGGGCGGGGCAGTCTTTCACCGATTATGGAATTCGCTTTTATTTCCTTCCACAGTGCAGTTCTATAGAACTTATAATTCCGATTTCTAACATGTACAGAATCTATATTTGAACTTTATTCGCAAGCAGAAAAGACAGTGTTGCTTGTTGCGCATTCTTTCTTAGCTCTGTTGCACTTACACGATTCGTACACTGTTGCACGCTACTAAAGTTGTTCTACTGCGCAGGTACATCACGCACACACATGTAGTAACGCACTCCCATCTCAAACTCGAGAGATTTTCTGATCAAAGATGCAAGTGTAAAAAGTAATGACGTCATCATTTTTAATAAAATTTAATCGGACATTATTTTTTGTGTAATTAAAATAATTTATATGATAATATTTTAAAAAGTAAGGTGATAAGATGGTATTCTAATATGTGTTAGAATTTCTGTAACATGTATCATAATCTAGCCATCTAGCAAGACGATAAACAAAAACAATGTCAAGAAATTATTAAATTTTACTAATAAAGAATGTGTTCTTTTAATATTTTCTTAAGTTTTCGCGACTTGTATACATAATAAAACTACGTTTTAACGGTTTTAAGCGCGGTAATTTATTTGATTTTGGTTATTCCGACGTTTCGGCCGCTTTACAGTGGCCGTGGTCACGGGCGACAAAGATGACATTTGTCCAACGAGTATTGTTAAAGTTTCATTTAACCTACCGCCAACCTGTTCATTTTAATTATTTAGTTTTAATTTTGCTTATGGTTATTATTTACTCTATGGGAGCTTAATCTAATTTACCACCGCTTCACAACATGTTGTGGCTTGAAGAGAAGATTAAAACTAAATAATTAAAATGAACAAGTTGGCGGTAGGCTAAATAAAAATTTAACAATACTCGTTGGACAAATGTGTTGTTTGTAAATAAAATTCCGAAAAAATATTAATTGAAAATCTAAGGAAAATGACTTTCAGTTACTAACGAAGCGTGCAGATACAGCAGCCGTCTAGTGTCAATGATGATTCGTAGCCGTTACAATAATCATTTTATTTTAAAAAAAGTGTGTGTGTGTTCAGTTCACATGCAGTCGAAATGAAACAAAGTGTGACAAGGATTTTAAATTTCGTGACGTCACATTTTATTTATTATATCCTTATAATTTATTTAAGCTTTAAAATACGAAATGTGAAGTATTAACGAAAAACTTCAAAACATTTCCATCATGAGCATAGTGTTTAAATGATTAAATATAATGTATTCCATCGCAGGCTCAATCCTATAGATTTATGTGTTTATCTCCTTTGAGTGTCGCTTTTTCGTGTCATTCAGTTTCAAATCGCAACGATTCTAAAGAAGTCTCACTACAAAAACCCAATTTATTTTTACGGATTCAATGAGCCTTTTAATACCGGTATTATTTCAAATAGGAACCTGCTATTTGCTAATATTATTCACACATGGCCACACAACGACGATAGAAAAAAAAAATCACTAGAAAAAATGTAATGAAACACCAGAATGTTGCCATAGACTAAAATATATTTTTACACACAGAACATATTATGTACTTATTGATTGATGTCCACAGATGACAAGAAATACCGACGTCAGAACTAACATTATTTACATGTGATTAAAAAAAACATGTTTTTTTTTAAATTGCGCACAGCACTTTCAGCAAACAAGGTTTGCACTCAGCTGATAACCATGCCCGTTAATTTTACAAGTTTCTATTTAACTTGCAATGGATGTACCTATGTATGTAAGTTCGGGTCGAATCTTGCAAGTTAAATTTGACCAACTTCCCGGTTTCTCATTTAGCTGAAATTTTGCACGCATATGTATATCGTCGCGTGACAATGCAATAATATGGTACCATGGAGCTGATTTGATGATGGAGTCGGAAGGTGGCCGTAGGAACTCCTGTACTAAACAAGATAGACCTGTCGTGTTTGGGCTCATCTTACTTGTCTTCGCTTGCACTCTGCTGCTACTGGATATTCTGGATATCAAAAGCTTGTATTTAAAAACCTTTTTAAAAAACAAATTATTTCTGTTAAATACTTACTCTGTTTAATTATATTTCTCGTGTCCATCCAAACTATTCAGTAGAACACGTGTAAAACCAAAAATCCCCGATCGATTATACTGATAAAGCAAATCTGTAAGGAAAATCAACATCCTAACAATGTAGAGCCTTGCTCTGATTAAGTTTCATTGTTTCATCAATTCCTATCTTAAAGATAACATCGTTAAACAAATACCGAGTGGTTTACACACTCGGGTGATTTAGTAATTGCTCAGAGACGCGTGAGATCCGCACTTTAAATTTAATTTGGCTTTCAGTAATGCAAGCGTTGCTTAATTTTGAAATAAACGAATGGAGCGCTTACTAGTAGTATTGTTACGAGTGCGGGGGCTCGAATTAAAATGCCGTTGGACTTACTATAGAATTAGAACTACACAGACGCGTAAAACACGGGTACAAATATAACTGGACACAACCAGTAAGAATTGCACGATTCAATAACACGCGCAAAGTCCGTCACTATATAGCTTATCGAATGTACTTCTTGCTCGTATCGTAATCCCCGCTTGACTGCCTCATCCCCCCGTTCGGGCATCGTTTTATACTAAACTGTACAATACAACAAAGGACCGCGTGGACTGAAGTTTTCGAGAAACCATAATCTGCACATCTGCGGCCATGGACAAGTACAATAACAATAGGCTATTGTCTAATTGCAAATTTTAAACACAAAGTAAACAAAAGAAGTCCAAATGCGGGAAATGTAATAACCAGGTGTGCATTCACTTTGTCGGAATGTAACAGTAAGTATTATGTACAACATCAGCATACATTATTGTCTAGAAGTAAATATATGTTCTACATTAAATATCTTTATTAATATACTAGTTATATTGCAAAACTAACATGTTTCACAAAATTTCTGATCCATCCTAAGATTGTATGGAAGAAATTGCTTTTAGTGAAAAGATCGCGTTTTGTGTTCTGTACCTAAACTTTATTAACCGGAGATTATGTTATGCAAATAAACTATATAGGTACTATATTGTATTCTAAATATTATACATATATCTACATAGGTGATTTTTCAAGTGGGCTGTCAGGGCCAAATCTTAAACTATGCGAAAAACATAAGACAACTAAAGCTATCATTTCATTAAAAAAATAATTACACTAGTAGAGGAGACGGTGAAGATCGATCTTCACCCATCTAATAACCAGAATTTTTATCAAATTATATTGATTTACTAGCTGACCCAGCAAACTTCGTACCGCCTCAGAAACAATAACTAAAAAACGTTGATTTCTGAATGACTTTTAAATTTAATTGATTTCTAAACGACGGGACCAACATCAAATGTTTGACAGGTAGGAATAGTTTCTAAGTGAAAGCGAAATTGTTGTTTTTACTATATTCCAAGCACTTTTTTCATATTTACTCACCTTTTAAACCTTCCCTGGACTTCCACAAATAATTCAAAACCATAATTAGCCAAATCAGTCCAGCCGCTCTCGAGTTAACGAACAGCAGTTGATTTTTAACCGACGTCAAAAAGGAGGAGGTTCTCAATTTGATGGGAATATTTTTTTTAAAAGTATGTACACCGATTACTCCGAGATTTATGATCCGATTTACGTGATTCTTTTTTTGTTCGACGCAGAATACTTGCCATTTGGTCCCCTATAAAGAACATACTTTGGCCCAGTAGTTTTCATTTTACGAACATTTTTTTGTTCGTAAAATAGCGCGGCACCTTTCGTAGGTCCACCCATACATACCTAGATACTAAAAAGAAACAAATAAAAAAAAGCTTCATTTAAAAAAACCGACTTCAAAAACTAAAACATTAAAAAACTAAAAAGTATAAAATAACTATTTCTAAAGCTATTATTATCAAAATATATTATCAAAAACATCTTGAAGTCGGTGTAAAGTAAAACATAAAAATTACTAGGTATATTTTGAAATATACTAAGCACCGACTTTAAGATGTTTTAGATAATATATATTAATAATAATAGCTTTAGAAATAAGTTATTTTATACTTTTTAGTTTTTTAGTGTTTTAGTTTTATAAGTCGGTTTTTATAAACGAAGTTTTTTTTATTATAATATAGATAAACACGCCTATGATAGCTTGCCAATCGAAAACAGTTCATAGCTATTTTTAATTAAATTAACATTAATCAATATTTTTTCATAACCTTCAACTCTTTTGATAACTGAAGTAATTTAGTTTCTGCTGAAAGTTTTTCAACATGGAGAATATGCCTTGATAGGCTTGCCTATATTTCTGTTCACGGATACCTGCCAAGCAAGTTTTGGGAACAGGTAAGTCAATACATCGTTCTAATAACCAATAAAAATTGGTATCATAAGAAAGATAATTTTATTACAAAAATAACAAGGGTGGGTCCTAAATTTCGTGACGTCACATTCCAAACTCTAATATATTCAAGCTTTTAAACACGAAATTTGAATTATTAACTAAAAACCTACAAAATACTCTCTAAACTCTATCTGTATGAGCATTGTATTTAAATGATTAAAAACAATATAAATGGTAATAAAGCTAATTACCGGGCTGCTGTTTTAATTTAATAATTTCTTCATGTAAAATTACAAAATATGTGATGTCACACTGGGGAGCGAGGAGTAGCACGAATGTAACCAGCTGTGACAAGGACGGGGGGGGGGGGGGAGGTCAAAGAATCATGACATTCGTGTGTCGTAATTTTTGGATAGCCCCTAGGACCGCCTGTTGTTTTCTGTAGTGATAATTCTTGAACTGTCTCTTAATGTTACGCAATAAAGTATACTATAATAGTAGTCGCTCGTGGTCGAAATTCGACCATAATAATTAGTGTCAAAGAATCGTCATCATCATCCAAACGTTAAATCCGTTCGGAGCGTTCACTCCGACGCCCCGGGGTCCGCTTTCTTACTTATTCTACTTACACTTCGCGCGGTCTTCAGCATCCCCCGTTTTGACACTATTGGCATAATTAATGGCAAAGACTATACGTCTATAATCACAGAATTCACTAAGGCTACACTGTTAATTTGACTTGAACAATAAACAAAAGACTATATATGCCTGTGTGTGTCAAATACATGGTAGTGTGTGTAATGTTTTTTTTATTGTTTTAATGTATTTTTTATGCATAATTAAAGAAAATATTGCGGAGTGACACTCGCGGACCGCGTTCGTAATACCGAAGTAAGAAAGAGAGTTGGTCTGAAAGAGTGTCGGGGTGAAGGTAAGGAAAGGAATGCTCCGGTGGTTCGGGCATGTGGAAATAATGTATGATGAAAGAATGACTAAACAGATATACAATGCAAAAGTGGATGGATGCAGAAGTCGCGAAAGGCCACGACACACCGTCCATGATCAAATTGATCGTGTACTAACAGAAGGTGATGTCAGGAGCCTTAAGAACAGACGAACGTGCATGAATGTAGAGCTATGAATGTCAAAGAAGCAAGTGAGGTGTGTAAGAATAAGCCTGAATGGCGCTCTGTTGTTCGTGCCTACCCCGCAAGGGACCTGGCGTGAAGTTATGTATGTATGTAAAGAAAATATAAGCATTCGTAGCTTCTTCTATATATAAACTATAAGTGTGCGAAATTTCATACACCTCCGTCCGCGCAATTTTCGTAAAAAGGGTACACAGTTTTTGCTTCACGAATAAATATAGAGAATATATCCTTTTATAGTTCTAACAGCAAAATTAATGTTATATCAAAGGACAATATAACTTGAAGGACAAACTACCAAGGATATTATCATAATGCAATGAGCAACTCTGTCTATTTGTTTCTCCTTAATTACTCAATATACATCCTCAATTTCTTTATCATCGCATCGCGTGCTAACCAGACTTTGCAAATAGTCCGCAATTTACTGTAGACCTATTTTCACAAATTCACATGTACAGTCTTGCATGCAGTACGAAATATTTTAGATCGTTTATGTATAATAATTTTGGGTTCACTAACTGTAACGTGAGAAATTTTTGAACATTTTGTGAAACATGTGATTTATCATACCGGTCATTAAAGAACATGAAGATAAATAGCGTATAGAATATTTATAAAGTAGAAATATTGAACTAATGCTGGGGCTTCATCTGAGTTAATGTTAAAGATTTAGGTTATGGCCTAATGCTTCTTATATAACGCTTTAAAAAATAACCCCTTTTTTATTGCATGAGTTAAGCAAACAGGCAGACAGCCCACCTGAAGGAAAGCAGGTACTATCGCCTATAAACATTTATGACACCAAAGGTGTAACCGATGTACTGCTGCCTTCTAAAGGGAGCCTGAAACATAACCACTAATGGTGGAACACAACTCAAGGTTGTTACGGCGGCATACTCTATATAGCGATCTCTTCCAAGGAACCCGGTGTCCAAGGAGACATTACAAGAAAAAATAAATAATATTTGGTCGTTTAACTAAATTAAAACGAATTCAATCGTAATTAAATATAATTAAAGAAAAGCAAAATTATAATAATAATCAACTAATATAGATATAAATAATTAAACAGATCATAATAATATAAATTATATATACCTACATGCGAACATTAATACAATTTCATTTAATATTAGATAGATAGATAGATAACACATTATTGTACACCAGTACAGAAAACTTACGAACTAGTAATATTCTAATTTTGTGCTTATTGCTAAAAGCGATCTCTTCCAGACAATCCGTGGCAAGAATATTGCTAGTACGGAATGGCGATGGCGGTATACATAACTATTAGTTTTATTTAGTTATAACTAAATAAAACTAATAGTAATAGCATTAGTAATAACTTTGAAATTGCACAAACATTTAATGAATACTTTAGGGATATACCAACTTTAATAACTAGCTCTTTGTCATCATCACCACTGGAAGCTGAGCTGCTGATGACACAGTGGGTTGATCGATGTAATATCACATTCAAATTTAATCATATAGATACAGATGATATTGTAAAAACGTTTAAATCGTTAAATATTAAAAACACAGCTGACTTTTGGGGTATATCCTTAAAAGTATTAAGTGACTTAATATGCACTATTGCGCTACCACTAGTACAAATATTTAATCGATGTGTAGATAAAGGAGTATTTCCTGACTTAATGAAAGTTAGCAAAGTTATTCCTATATTTAAAAGTGGAAACAAAAACGACCCCTCCAACTTTAGGCCAATTTCTATTTTACCAACCTTAAGCAAGGTTTTCGAAAAAATAATTTTAAATCAACTGCTCTCACATGTTAATATTAATAAATTAATTCATACTAAACAGTTCGGGTTCACCAAAGGTCGTTCCACTACCGATGCAGGTGTTGAGCTTCTAAAACACATTTATGGTGCTTGGGAAGGGTCACAGAATGCCATTGGTGTATTCTGTGACCTGTCCAAGGCATTCGATTGCGTTGAACACGTGACCCTCCTGAAAAAGCTCAATTATTACGGTATTTATGGCGATTCTCTCAATCTTCTGTCGTCTTACTTAAACAATAGATCCCAAAGCGTTGAAATTAACAATATCAAATCTCGTCAGACTGGCATATCTATGGGTGTGCCCCAGGGCTCTATTCTAGGTCCCTTCTTGTTTTTGATATATATTAATGATTTGCCATATTTTATTAATGATATGTGTGAGGTAGTGTTGTTTGCTGATGACACGTCACTTATATTTAAAGTAGACAGAAATAAATAGAACTTTGACGACGTAAACAACGCCTTAACCCAAATATCTAAGTGGTTTACCGTAAATAACTTATCACTCAATCCGAATAAAACTAAATGTGTTAAGTTTGTTATGCCCAATGTAAAAGAATACGAGGTTAATATTTCCCTTAACGACACTAGACTTAACCTAGTAGATTCAACTGTATTCTTAGGCATTAACCTAGATCAGAAACTCCAGTGGGGCGCTCATATATCTAGTCTCTCAGGAAAGCTTAGTTCTGCTGCATATGCGGTCAGAAGAGTTAGGCAGTTCACTGACGAAGAGACTGCTAGACTAGTTTATTTTAGTTATTTTCATAGTGTCATGTCCTATGGTATTTTACTTTGGGGCAACGCTGCTGACTTGGAGACTATATTTGTTTTACAAAAAAGAGCCGTAAGGTCAATTTACAACCTCTGCCCTCGGGTGTCTCTTAGGGAACGCTTTAAGGAAATCGGTATTATGACGGTCGCCTGCCAATATATTTTCAATAATATAATTTATATTCGTAATAATTTGAGTGCCTACAAGCGGTATAAGGATGTTCACGATTTCAACACCAGGCATTGTAATAAACTGATATTGCCATCTTTTAGATTACAAAAAGTATTGTCTTCTTTCTTGGGGGTTGGTATACGCTTCTTCAATAAGATTCCGAGTGAAATGTTAGATCTGCCCTTCACTAAATTCAAATTTAAAATAAAAAGTATCTTGCTTAAAAAGGGATACTACACTATTGAAGAATATTTAAATGACAAAACTTCATTTACATAACAGCTCGCTCCAACCTCTTATACTGTGTTTTGTACGAGTATAACGTTTTTATCTTGCCGTACTTGTAAGGAATATATGGAGATATGTTGCAAAAAAAATATAATACGTTACGTCTTTATATTTATAACTATAATTATTTTCTATCCTTTTATTGCGCTATTGTCTTATTGAATATGCACTGTTTGCTACAACTCCATTAATTCTTCAAAAGTTATTCTGTAACACAATTCTGTATAAAATCTTTTTAAAAAAAAGTACTTAAATATAAAAAATAGAACAACAAATATAAAGAAAACATTTTTTAGCTAGACGTGTTGCTGGGGAGTTTCTTGCCGCTTCTTCTCCTTAACAGCAATAACACGTTGCGAAGCGGTGTACATAGACTAGGAAGTAGAATTAAATTTTAACCTATATGTATGACCTTCAAAAAGTGTTCTCCAGTGGAACTTATTTTGAATAAAAACTTTTGAATTTGAATTTGAATATTGTACGATTATTGTATTTATCCGTGCAGGAGCGGAGAAAGAATACAATCTCCTGCGGCCGGGCGGCGTGTCGTAAGAGGCGACAAAACCATCCACAGCCAGGTGGTAGGGTATTTGCCTAACTGGATGGCTACCACCCCTGGTAGAGTATGCCACCATAACAACGTTGATTTGTGTTCCGGCAATAGTGACCAGGTTCCAGACTCCCTTAAGAGAGCAGCAGAGCATTTGTAGCAAGGACCTTTGGTGTTACAAATGTCTAGAGGCGATGGTAACCTCTTCCCATCAAGTGGGCCGTCTGCCTACCTGCTGACCTCAAGCAATAAAAAAAAACTTACATTTACTTTATTATTTATTAATATAATCTTCTTACTTCTTAATTCTACAACATTGTAAACGTATTACAAAAATCTTTATGTACCTACTAATAAAACTTCCTCTCAAAACAGCTGTAATCGGTTTAAACACGGTAATAAGTTTGTAACAATTTTGAAATTATTGCTCAATATAGCATCTTTATACAATCACGAATTAACCATTAAAATATAACGACGTTATGAGCAGTCCCAACTAGGCTAATGAGATTTTGGTTGATTTTAACGAATATAATTGCAAAATGACAAACGATTGGTAAATGGTTTTACCGAATAGTTTTTGATATGTCAGAGTTAATCAATTTTTTTTAATAATTTCGCGTTCAAAGTTTAGTAGCAATACGAGTAATTTGTATGGCTATATATTTAATATACGATGTGACTAGTTAGTTATGGATATGGATGTATAAGTTTTTTTTATTATTTTTGCCTGAAATTGCGGGGGTATATTGCATCACACGCAAACCTCATAGGTTTAAGTGGTGCCTTATTTCTATTTATGATGTAATTTTTTATTATAGATAAATAAATAAAAAGATGAAATATTACTACTGAATAATCCGTGGCTTCACACGCGTGCTGATGGAAAATCGTTATATTTAGGATAATTCACACTATATCTTTACAAATTATATTCTTTGTGTTTTTCTGATGTGTAAGCTATATTTATGTAATGTTTAATCAAAATCCAAGCAAAAGATTTTACGTGAAAGAGTAACAATCGTACATCCATACATCTATACATACATGTATCCATAAATACATTGTTACATACTTTCGCGTTTATAATATTTATAGGATCAGAAGAAATTTTGAAAATGTAAGAAGCTCTGAGGTAAACGATGTACAGTAACTCTTTAAGTACTCTTCAAGTCGAACTTGAAGGAAGACGCCAAAAATTCGAGTTACAGAGTTTTCGACTAATGGACGATTTCGACTTGAGATTTATTCAAATAATCGAGTTGTAAAGGTTGTAAAATCAAGTATTGCTATGTTCGAGATACGAAGTCCAATTATTTTTTTCGAGTTACAGAGGGAAAATATGTACTGAATTTGCTTCTAGAGAGTCATTTATTATTTCGACTTATACAAGATGCAGATTTCGAGCAACAGATGTTTTGGGGAGGGAGGAAGGGAACACAATTATTTATCGAGTTTGGGAGGTTTACGACTTATCAAGGTTTGACCTAAAGAAGTTCTACTGTAGTAATATTTGATTTTCTTCAAAATCGGGCCCGGGACTACCTTTAGCGTGTTTTTCACTATTTCGTATAGTGTTTTTGGCTTTGACAAATTCAGCCGGTATATCTTCTGTGCAAGTGTACTGTTCCATCCAAAAGTTGCCTGGAAGAAATCATTCATAGCGATAACACCGCCAATTGTACACTTTTTGTTACGTTGTCAATATATTGAACGTTTATTTCTATGTTTCGTGCAATAAAGTATATAATAGATAAATAGTAGACTACGACCTCACCAATTCTTCTTTATCTTTTTAATATTTAAAGCCTAATTTACATTTGTAATTAATTAATTGTGTGGATAGAAGTTTTCCATTTACACAATAAGTTGTCGATTATATAGTTGTCAGAGTAAACCCTTTAAAAACTGATAAGGACTTAATGAGCCAACACCATCAGGCCATAGGATCGTCTTTGGTTCACGAGGTCCTAACATCAACATGGAACACCAAGGTGATTTAGTTGGTAGGTCCGTGCATGCCGATGTGAGTCCAACACTAACCAATGTTATCCCCGAGCGGTAGGGCATATACAACGGATTAAACTGCGATAAATCAATAAGCCAATACAAATGTCTTAGTAGAAAATTATAGGGTCTTTAAATTCATATTTAGCCCTCTCCTTTTTCGACTGCGTATCACGGAGACGAATATACTGAGGAGAACGTGTGGAGTCACGCAGAAAGACCGCATTAGGAACTCCCGCATCGTAGTCTTCATCTCCGTGACATAGCAAACAAATTGCAAAAGACTTCCCTACGCTGGTACGGCCACGTTTTACGGAGACCAACTAGTTATGTGGGGAGCAAATGTTTAGCAATGCCTCCTCCGCCAGATCCCGGTTAGAAAGATAGGGCTAAGAGCTGCTGGCTTGATGTCATGAATGATGATATAAGTACCAAAGTACTCAAAACACGCAATTGATTGAATTGAATTTGAAGATCGCGCAAATTGGATAAGAAAAAGTAGGACAGCGGACCCCGGGCTTCGAACCGACCTCACCGAATGTGCCAAGTCACATTTAACACCGGATGATGACGACGATGAAAAAATTAAGCCAATTTAAGTGTCTTAGAACAAATAAAAGTACACATAAAAATAACTTGTATTTTCTAGTATATCCGAATTTATTGACCGCTCTATCGTTTCTAATAAAACAGTGCGTCGTATTATAAAAGAAAATGATATTATAAAGACACATCTCAATAACCAAATTGTATACAATAAAATTCCCTTTCTATAATCCCTTCACAACAAAGAACCGAATAGTATCGCACAATTTTATAGATCAAAAGATTTGTATACACTTCAATGTAAACAGTTTTGACAGCCCATGATCAAAGCCTGATATGAAGTTCAATCGGAGTTTGTAATTGAAGTGTTCTTGTTAGAACTTTTTGAAGTGAAACTTCTATATAGAGGGGGTCTTACGATTTTTCGCTCACGAAAAGGTGTCACGGTCACGTGGTCACCGTCACTAATTCTTACATTCTTAAACTCGTGATATCTTTTTTTTATTGCATGAGCTCGACAGACAGCCCACTTGATGGTGGGTCACCATCGCCTATAGACATTTGTAACTAAAGGTGCTACCAATGAGCTATCGCTCTCTAAAGGGGGAATCTGGCCACTAATGCCGGAACATAACTAAAGTTTGTTATGGTGTCATATTCTAGACAAGTGGTGGTACTCTACCACCTCGCTGTGGGTTGCTTTGTCGCCTCTTACGACAGGCCGCCCGGCCGCAGGAAATTGTATTCTTTGTCCGTTCCTGCATGGATAATACTGGATAGTTTCGAAACTAGTATAATAGATTAAAAAGGTCAAAGTTCAGAAGAAACGTAGGACGCAGGTAGACGCCTAGTAAGTACAGTTTTACACATTAATTCCTGCCGATGTATCTGCGGAGTAGACCAATTTTAGTAACGCGGGACAGTATACCAATCTTGTCGAATCGTGTAAGCGGAACAGATTTAAGAATGCATAGCAAGCAACACTCTACCGTTTTGGCTTGGTAATAAAGTTGAATATAGATCATTTACACGTCGGAAACCGGTCTGTACTTCTGCACAAACGAAAACACCCGAACGGAATTATAAGTTGTAGTACAATCCCGTTTTCGGGAGTTTTGAAAATAGGTAACTATATAGATTTCGATGTGTTACAACGAAATTTGAACAATAAAACGGTTTAAGATGTCTTACTCGAAGGCCGGCCATAAACAGAAAGGGATGAGCGGTTGCCAATCTACAGGTAACATTTCAATAATTAGAAAATCAGCGTAAACTACTAACAGTGAACAATTAAGAAAACCATTCAAAGAATTACAGATAATTTTAATAACAAAGGTAATAAATCACCTGGTCGGTAACGGATTACAGGGAGCTTAGCTTCTCAGAATAAGTCAGTTGTAGCAACATTTTAAAACTATTTAAACCAAGTTACCTAGATCATTTTATTAAAGAAATTCAGCAAGCAAGTTCACCTTGATCAGGAATTGGGACGAAGTGGACGTATAAATAAATGTACTATCATTTATTCAGATACCTCACCAGGTTGATCGTTTCCAGCGGCCTTCGGCTGAATTAATAATAAGATACAAATAGTCCATCTGTATCAATAAAAGAAAGTTGAAGCGGCATTATTAATTTCGCCGCTCTTTTGATCTAAAATTAATATTGGACCGAACAACTATTTAATTATGTTCATTATAAATTTGTAGCCTACTTCGGAAATTACTTTTCAAATATTATTCTGCTCATCATTCGTTATGGTCTTACGCCAAAAGGAAGGTATGCACTCAAAATCAGCGTTATGTCGGGTATAGTTCCGGCCGGCGTGAACCTTGTTTCTTGAAAATGCGGCGTACAAATTCTCAAAATATGCTACGTGTGTAAAGAATGTAATTACGTCGCTATTTCTTCAAATAAAGTCTTTCTTTCTTTTATCAGTAATCTAGGTTTAGATTAGTGTCGCGTTATGGGATTGACATGTTCAATGTCAATGTGGAGAAAGACCCGAAAAAAAATATAAGAAAATAAATTTATACCGGTTGCTCGTACGATGAGTGAGAGTGCCGATGGCCCACTTCCCCTATGCCCTTTTATTGATGACACAGGGGAATGTCTTTTCTTGGGGCACCATCCTCGGGCACACCAAGGGACGTCTGGGACTCTTGATCGGCACTATGCCATGGTCTCCGAGCGGAGGACAGGATGGTCGGCATCTCCTCCTGTCCCAGCATTCCTATCCTATCCCTCTAATTGGGTATTTTACAGTCAATTCAACAGCGATGCTTTTTATAATCATACAAAATATGGCCTCCTGTATGAGAATACTGGCTTATGACGTCACAGTTTTGATGATTTTGATGGTGACGAGTCAAATAGTGTAATAGTTATTGTTTAAAGCAGTTCATGCCAATAGCCCGGTTCCTTTTAGTTGTCATCTATACTAGTGTTACACGCCGATAAAAGTGAATGCACACCTGCCTGCCAAAAGCACACTTTATTACCATTTCCGCATTTGGACTTTTTTTCTTTACTCTGTATTTAAAATTTGTAATTAGAAAAACAGGCCATTGTGTATTGTAATGTTTATGATAGCCATTATCCAGGTGTGATTCTTGGAAATAATTGTTACGCGGTCGAGTACTATGTCGAGACATATTGTATTGGCGCAATATAAAACAATGCCCCAACTGAGAGATGAGGGCGATGAGGCAGTCAAGCGATAATCGATAGCAAGGCAAGACGTGTGTTCATTGGATAAGCTATATAGTGACGGACTTTGCGCGTGTTATTGAATCGTGCAGTTTGTACTGATTGTGTCCAGTTATAATTTTAGCTGTGTTATACGTGTTCATATAGTTCTAATAAGTTCTATAGTAATTCCAAGGGCATTTTAATTGAGTCCCGTAACTCGTAACACTATAATAAATTCGTGAGTGGTTCTAGTTTGTTCACATTTTTAAACCCATTTAAAAGATTTCTAACAAAACTTGCATAGAATGTATTGACGTCATTAGTCGCAGTTTTGCTGATGATCTTAAGAGCCTTGTACTACTTTCTTGTGAGAACTCAAAGCGTTCCTTCAAATAATAAGGCATTTTTGGGCTAAAGAGTACTTTATACAAAAGGGATAAGATCTGAAATTTAGAAATGGGGTCAAGAGCAAGACTATTCCCACGATAAACCGCGCAAGAAGCTTTGGTCACCCCGGGAAGCAGGTTAACCAACTTCATCAATAGGGGTGTGGTCCGCCACATCCCCAAGCTGCGAGCGGACCCCAATAGTTTATTAGTCAGTTCAAGGGTTTAGGGTTAAACTCAAGAAGTTTCTTGTTGACCATCAAAAATCACAGGCGGGCCAAAGACACGACACCAGCATTATATAATTCTGGTATTGTTTTAAGGCTGTTTTTTATGTTATTTATTTACCTTGTTTACCATATAATATGTTGTGTATAATATCGTTAAATTTATTATATGTATATGTGTTGTATATGAATTTTATGCTATAAATATTTGTAATTTTATTGAACTCAGTACTAATATTCTCTTTATTACAACAATGATATGATTATTTAATAATAATATAATGTGTAGTTTGCCGTGACGTCGCTCTAGGGTCAAGCGGAAGATCAGCGTTGGTCTGAAAGATCAACATTTTTGCTGAGCTTGATCCAATTTTTAGGACTTAATTTATGTATATCCTCAGTTACTTTGTGGTTGTATTGTCTTTTTTTTATTGTGCTTTATTTATTAATTTTAATGTTTCACTTGTATATGTCCTAAAAATAAACCTGTTTCTTTCTTTCTTTCTATTACCCTATCCCATCCTCTATGTACCTAACTGAAGACTGGCACCGCATTGGTGATGTTTTTTTTAACAACGGACTCGAGTTCCGTACCCTTTCATACAACTTAATTTTTAGAATTTAAATACGCTTAATAATTATTTTGGTTCTTGTGTGTGACAATAATTTAGTGATTTTCGTGTTGAGGTGTATGTACCTTATAAATAACTTATTATATTAATTTATTCTAATTTTAATACTAAACTTACACTAATGTAGAGTGTATATGTTAAATGCTGGTGTTGTGAGGAAGTGCATGTGCAGTGTGTGCCTTATGTCTCTGCCTATATATATTATCGTATATAGTGCCATGTGTATTGTTATTTCCCTTCTGTGCCTGGGGTATTAATTTTTAGGCTCTTTGTGTGTCTTGGTTTGTTTGTGAAGTGCGTGTAATGCAATGCGGTGGTAGTGCGCGTTGGTTTGAGTATGTGTATAAGTTTTGTTGTTAGTTGTGTGTTTGTGACTGTTGTGGTGTTATAAATTTCTATAAGCGACGGTAATCACTTTTCATCAGGTGGCCCGACTACTCGTTTGCTCGCTTCCGGCAATAAACAAGAAATTGTCCCAGATATGAAACCTGCAAGCGTCATTAACAGATTTAACTTTGCAAGCACAACTCTTGCCGTAGTATTGTGAAAGTGGATCCAGCTATCAAATATCCAACTATCGCATAGTTCATAGAATACAATCAGGCTGGCTTAAATATCAAAGTTACGTAATAGGGCCACGTCATAACGAAGAGCGATCTAGAAACGATAAAATTAAATGTTTTATGAGCAATAACTTGGAGCTCTTGAATTATATTTCTCGAATACAGATTGCGCGTATTTTCGCATTAATGTAGCGCCGTTCGCTTCCCCTAATAAATAAGGAGGCTCGAATAAAGCAGTGGTACGTTATGGGCGTATCTATAATATTGTTACAACCTCGGTCCAGACAAATACAAATTCCACGTACAGATATGTAAAAGCCCATTTTATTACCTGGCGGCATTTTAACTAATTCTAATCCTTTTATAATCGTCTCCTTTTGTTCACTTATTTATTGGTATACGTGTCTAGTCATTGTAGAGAACAGCCTATTGTTCTATTGAACTCGTTTACGGCCGCATGGGGCTATATCATTAGCCAGGTTTTGGGGATTACGATTACAAGCTGATTGTGTCGACGACATCTGTATTTCTGAAGTATAAAACGACGGCCTTATGGAGAGAGGGGGCAGTTGAGCTACGACAACGATAAGGGCGTGATGTGTGTATATGAATCTAATAGTGACGCACTTTGCGCGTTTCATTGAATTACGACCTTCTGCATTACGTTTAGACTTGTTGTGTTCGGTTACATTTGTACATGTGTTATACTTATTTGTATACATACATACATACATAACTTCACGCCAGGTCCCTTGCGGGGTAGGCACGAACAACAGAGCGCCATACAGGCTTATTTTTACACACCTCACTTGCTTCTTTGACATTCATAGCTCTTGTCATGCACGCTCGTCTGTTCTTAAGGCTCCTGACATCACCTTCTGCTAATACACGATCAATTTGATCATGGAAGGTGTGTCGTGGCCTTCCGCGACTTCTGCATCCATCCACTTTTGCATTGTATATCTGTTTAATCATTCTTTCATCATACACACACATTATTTGTATAGTTCTAATAAACTCTATAATAATTCTAACGGCATTTTAATTCGAGTCTCGCGACTCGTAACAGTATTTTTAATATTTCCAACTCATAAAAAAATATACTCGTAAATAAGAAATTTTGTAAAAAATAATTTAGGGGTTTGGTCACCTTTATCATTTAGGGGTATGAACAATAGATGTCGGCCGATTCTCAGACCTACCCGATATGCACACAAAATTTCATACCGATCGGTTCAGCCGTGTCGGAGGAGTTTGGTAACAAATACCGCGACACGAGCGTTTTATATATTAGATAGAAGATAGGTTTAAAATGACTATAGAAAAATTACGAAACATCCACGTTACGTCTCATAATTATTTTGGTAAATTACTGATCAGTATTTACCTGTAGTAGCTATTTCGTTTGCGCCCCATTTCCGACCACATCTCCCTTAACTAACGCAATGTACGTAAAATTAGGCTTTAGATGGGAAGCGCTCACTCCATTCACTCCTTGAAACGGTCTCTAAACAAAGCTACTAAGTAAATAATAGTATCAGATAACTTGAGGGTCTTTTATTTATTTCCTTCGCTCAATGGCTAAACATAAACTCGTAATTAAGTATTTCTTTTGTTACTACGTCTAGGGATTATCTCGTTCCTCCCCTTTCTGTAGGATAAACAAGTTATAGTTCGTAATGAACTTAAGACAGTCGTGCCTCCGGAAACAAGTGTAGGTATATGACTAAGCCAAAAATATTTACGTTAGTTTAATACGTAAATATTAGTGGTGGTAGTAAATCAGGTAACTTGGTCAAGAACAACTATGGCCAGAAATACTAATATTAAACGAGGACGGAAAAGCTTAAATGTTTAGTAATAATACAAAAACATGCGACTGTCTGTTTGTAATTGAAAAGCTTAAAACGAAACATTTGATAGCAGTAAAGACTAATTGCCATGACATAACGCGCTACAAAATGAGGCCATTATAACAAGTTAAAAGCAAGTTTTACATACATTTTTGTTTTATTTCCTTCAGCAAGCAAAGAGGCAGACGGCCCATTTGATGGAAGTTGGTTACCGTCGTCTATGGACATTTGCAACACCAGGGATATTAAGGAATTTTATAACACCCTTCTTAAACAACCCCATATCGTAGCGCAGAGGGAAAACCTCGGCGGTAAGTTCCCTCAAAATCACTGTCGTACGCGGAATAAACGCAATTATTACGTAACACATTTAATTTTCTAATAAATCGGCAAGTGCGTGTCAAGTCGAGGAAATGAAAGTTCCCTCCCTTAAAGGTCAAGAATATCCACTGTTTAAATCATTTGTACATGAACCCAATAAAAAGAAGATACATAATACCTGAAGAACTACACGAAACATATTCAAGCCGGATTAGATTAGGCTCCCATAGAGTAAATAATAAACATAAACAAAATTAAAACTAAATAATTAGAACGATCAAGTTGGCGGTAGGCTAAATAAAACTTTAACAATACTCATTGACGTTTGACATATTTGTCTTCTGCGATCACGGCTACTGAAAAGTGGCCGAAACGGCGGAATAATAAAAATCAAGTAATTATCGCGCTTAAACCCATTAAAATGTAGTTTTATTATGTATAGTAGTCGCGAAAAAATACGTTTTTTTTTGTTATATTCAAGCCAATTTTATCGTTGAAAGTGTTCTTAGGCATTGCCATTTTTCTTTGGCATTCCTGAATGAATCTTCAGGGCGCATTATTACCCGCAATCACGTGTTTTGTAGAGTCCTATACGTATTAAGAATTTCTCCGAGTCAGGTGCCTTCTTGATTTTTTATTTACAGTCTTCAAAACTGAGCAGATTCAATAACATAGTCCCCAGTAACTTAAGGAACGTTTTAAATTCCTTCGCCTATCCACTGCTCACAATTTGCGCCATGATACGTAGAGAAAACTTATGACGCCTCCACACACCTCATCCTATTATGATAATTCTTTAACAATGCAGGCTGTCAAACTTTGGAATATGCTGCCTCTTACTGTCGGGTACATTTACAAATTTGCTAAGAAAAAACTATTTGTCCACAAATAGCTATGTCTGATTAACACAATATAATCATGCTAATACATTTATTATAATAACTTATGTATTTTGAAATGTATTATTATATATATATGACTATGTATATATATATGTATTTGTATATATATTTCTTAAATTAGTTTGAATATTTATGTATCTATTGCCATTCTACTGCACCACCTATATCGCCTGATTCAAATTTTTCATTTAGGTTGCCTGGAAGAGATCGCTTTGAGCGATAAGGCCGCCTATTGTATTGCCTAGAAAATATTGTAAATATGGTCTGTTCTTTGTAATTGTATATTTTGGTGTGCAATAAAGTGTTCTTCTCTCTCTATTATTATTATTTATTATCCATAGATCCTATAAGCGATTCAAACCTAATCCTGGAAATGATTTAACAAGTCTTAAGCGGTCAGTCTAGTGAAAGTTATTGTATATGTCACTGCATAAACAGCAGGACAAACTGCACTCTATGCTGAGGACCCAAGGACGTTATTAGAACAATTTGCCGAAGTTAAGTGATATAATATTTTGAATATTGTATAACTGGGCGTAATACGTATGTCACGAATATGATGTCACTTTTAGCTTAGTTCAATGTCTGCGAGGGCTAAAAGCAGGTTTTAAAAATTTATAACAGACTTTAAATTAAAAACCAAAAAATATATATTTTCTATAACATCTTGAAATTCAATGCTAATTAAAAAAAAAAACAACAAGAAAATTTTAATATTAGAAATGGAAAAATCTGCAACTTCTTTATTCTAAACGACTTCTTCATTTTCTCACATGTTCAACAACTCAGTAAATGTGATTACGTACAGTTCACCAAGGAAGCCCTGCAGTGAAGGCTGTTTTGATTATGCATAAGAAAAATTGTACCGCTTAAGGTGACTTACTTACATTTCATATCAGTATATACTATCAGGGAATACAAACCTCCGGTATCATTTTTAACTCAATTAAAAAATTTAAGGCCTTAAATTGAACTCTGCATATGTTACATTTTTCTTTTGAGCAATCTAATACTCAAGGTAGGGCTGAGCCACACTTTTGTGCAATATGTCCAAGTACTCTGGTATGCAGAGAAGCATCCCTGTCTGATAGATTTACATTTTGGTAATACTATTGACGGTTTTACATGTAATATAAAGATAGCTTATAGATATACAACAAATATATGAGTTTTATTTATAACATTCTTTCTAAGTGTTATCAAAGTGTTTCAATTATTTACAAAATCCAAGAGGTGTTTCATTGGTTTTACACACACGCAACGAACATGGTCAGTTAAATAGTTGATTAAGTTGATCCATTCAGCAGGGTCATGCCGATTGGCTGATAGGCAGCATGGTCTACGGCCTCAATTAGTTTTGTTGCCATACTACGATGTTAGTAATATCATTGCATGGCTAGAAAATATAGAATATTTAGATTTAAAGAAAGAAAGAAAATAATTTTATTTAAGACAGTTATACTAAAATAAAACTAAGTACTAACAAAAATAGACATCAAAACAAAAGGGGCATCAGTTTCAGCATAATCCTAGTCTATCGACCAGCACTGAGCCCATAAGCTATTGATACGGCGGACATGCACCATTACATAGCATATAATAACAATATATTCTCTTTTTTCTTAACATTTTTTAGAAATAAGCTAGCTGTCGCGACATTGTCCTGCCCTGAAGAAATAAAAATTTAAAACCCAATTGCAGCTCCATCTGCCGGGCTTATTTGTGAATCTAAACCATCCTCGAATCCACTTGAACACACACAAAAAATTCATTCAAATCGGTCCAGCCGTTTAGGAGGAGTTCACTGTCAACGCACATACAGAAGAATTATTATATAAAGATAAATAAATAGTCTGCCAATCAATTAGGTTAATTGACGAAATATAATAATAATAAAATGAAAATACAATCAAAAACTTGATAAGATTTTAATTGGAAGTTTTGTTTCAAATTCTTACGTAGAAAATGCCTATTCACATGAGACAAAGACACTAAGATTGTATATTTCAGAAAATTCATATTAATCAATTGTTCAACAACTCTTTTACATAAAGTGCAAGTAGAATGTTTTCTGCATAATTATAATAATTCCACTATGACACAGACTGTAAACACTCTCATCTCATAATTTTTTTAAAATATCTTCGTTGGGTGCAACAGAAAGGGGAAAAATTCAACTCTATAACTGTTAATGTCACATCTTACAACTTTGGCTTCTTCAATACAACTTTGGCTTCTTTTCAGACTATGTCAAATTATTGCTTTATAAATACCTTTAGAACTAGTTTAATCAACAACAAAAAAGAGAAAAGAATATTTGGCAGATTATCTCAGCATTACAAACTTGAACAATGTCTGCTCAAAAACAGTAAATAGGTAACCTTGTTTGGGCTAATATGGACTAGATTTTTGTATGTATTTCACATAACTGACATTATTAAATAAAGCTGTTTATTAAAAATAGGTTTTTAATAAATAACTTCATTATTAATATATTAATGTTATAATAATGATTTCGCAGGATTTTCTTAGAGCAAAATTAGTTTGATTAAGTTATTAATAATCCCTCTGAAAAATACTTTAAAACAATATTTTTGAAAGAGAATAATAAAATTTTCCAAATGTTATATATAAGATGTGACCCAACCTAAGCAAATGAAGACAAGTAAATGAACAAGATATGTAAATAAGGGTTCTAAAGATTTAGTGAAATCACTGTTTAGCATCAATAAAGATAAAAACGTACGTACGTAGTATGAAACGTCACTTACGGTATAGTAAGACAGTAAGCCTGCATTCTCGTCCAGCACGAACCACCTGTACTGCCAGCCCTTCATGACATTCGTCCATTTACTCAAGGAGCCCTCCATCATTATTTAAATTTAATTTTTGTTACCAAATAAACCCATGAAAAATAAACACTATGAAATTTAACCCTGCAGCATGAACTTTCCACCATAAATAATCCATATGACACTAATGACAGTAATCAAGAAAATTGGAATATGACAGCTTTGTTTTTAAATACTAATGCTTGGATACCCAGTTTTTTTGTCCAATATATTTCAAAATGTAGCTTGTAAAGATTTGAAATATCGATAATCGAAAATATGAAACGCTTAAAGTTATTTTACTAGACTGTTTTTGAGCATAATGGAATGGAATCCATTTATGGAAAAAAATAATTTATAATCATTATTTTCTTACGTGTATAAGATATCATACAAATTAACAAATGACTTTGGGTTATTTATCCTTTCTTTATGGGGTTTACGGCTTAAGAGCCTGTCCGCACAGCGATATTTCACAGCACGATTTTTTTCCCGTAATTCTGTAACACATTGAATATTATAGGAGTAGCCGCACTGGCGATAAAAAAAATCGCGCGAGAAAAAAATCTGTGACTTGATGCAAATTGATCGCGAAACGGTGCGATTTATTTTCGCGCGAATATTTTGTACCATATAGAGTAAGTATGGCTATGTTCGCACTGTGGAATAAAATTCGCGCGATTCGCTCAGTCGTGCAACGTCGCTATTGAAAGTTGTAGTAAATTATCGAATGATTTTTTTGTCATTCTGTAATAGCCAAAAAACTTTTTGCTGTATTTTCGTAACTCTTGATATTTTATGTAGAAAAATCCTTTCATGGGTCTCAATGCCGTAAGTGGGTGAATCCAATGTTCATAACATCTTTTGATAAGTCTGTTTCGCCGCCTTTAGCATTAGATAAATTAAAATTTTAGTTCGGATGTCCATTTTACACGTGCATCTCAGCCAAGAACTGAATTAAACTGAAAAAAATAGTACGAAATTTTATTCGCAGTGCGTACTAGGTGTAATTCCGGTCGCGGAATTTAATACGCGCGAATAAAAATCGTGCTGTGAAATATCGCTGTGCGAACAGGCCCTTAGGAATAAATTGATTAATAAGTATGACGAACTTTGACTAAAATACAATATTTCTATCCCAAAAAGTATATAAATAAATAAATAATAGGCAGTCAAACACACACATTGCTTATAAGTTAAGCAAGCTTGTGTTATAAAATATGTATTGAGGGTAGAAGTAAGGAGAATCATCTCATATAGGAAAATAGTTGAAGAAGACTGTCCTGTTGTGAGCTGTAAATAACAGTCCAAAAACCGTCCACAATGGCGCTGATGTAGACAAAGGGTATGGTATGAATGTAGCTGTTGTAGACGAAACGAAGTGTGTCGAATTAAAAAAATAATATCTTGGGCGTCTAGGGTAGTATATATTATAGGTGACAGTACACTTAGTACACTATTTTATAACGTTAACGCAGTACAAAGTAATTTACTAAATATAACCTCAAAGAATTGTATTGTGAATAGTGGTTTTATTTCGTGAATTTTGAATAATATGCTTAGTGATTTTGTAATTTCAATTAAACTAAACACTATAAACGATTCTAATCATTTTTGGCGCTTTTTTTAAAATTCAACCTGATGCCAAAGTGGCATCACCCTAATTTAATGTATTTCGATGGACACATTTTCTAAAACAGAGATGGTTCTCCTTGCCTCTACCCTCCATAGTTATAGGTAATATACAATAGGCTAATCTGGGGCCGGTCACAGACACCCACACCATAGTAAATAACGGAAAGTTCATTTATGAAATTTACTATGCCAATAATCGAACCCAGAGCCTCTGTGTTGTAGCAAGGTCGCCTAGCAAAGGCTCAAGAGGCCATCTTATATAGTTTCCATGGGATGTATACGAAGTTTACGCTAACGAATTTAAATGAATAGTTTGATATAAAATGTGATAATATACACGACATGTTACTTTTAACAAACGACAAGCAACGTGAAATTCTGTTCATCTTAAAACTGAAATAGTTTAATTGTTGTACATTAATCTAAAGTCTGGTAAGCACACGTAGGCATAATTATTTTAAATTCGACACTTTTAATTTAAAAGATTTCTATTTTGTAACAATAACAAATATAAATATTGGGGTAAAATAAAAGGTTGAAGTAAAGGCAAATACTTTAATATTGTACAACCATTATCACTTTTGTATAAAATTTACGACTACACTTCCGCACAATAATTAATTTAGTAATACTAATACTAGACTATTTACAAGGGTCGAATGCCATTATGGCAATTTATTATCAATGTCGTCTTAACGATCTGCCGTGTTTCGTTTTACTATATCCTGATGATATTGATACTTGACTATTCGGATCTTGGTCTAAACTTAAACCTGACAAGTCTACTAATAATGGCACATTTTCTGACCCATCAGCAACCACGTCGTCTGACGTATCCTTGTTGAAGTTTTCGGGCGTACCTTCACCTTCAATTGCAAGAGACTCGATGTCTTTACTTAGGGAATTGTTTTCAGCAGCCTCGACAAAAGCATTTGATAACTCTCCACTTAATTTGTTCACATTACCCGTTGAAACGTCGTACATGAAGATTTCTTTTTCATCCGCAGGAGCATCGTTTCTGAAAATATAAATGCATTTAATTATGAATATTAATGTTAATTTAATTATTGTCCATTCAATAACAGTATCTGTTTGTTTTGCCTAACTTACCCAGTCACAAGCAAAACAATCGATTGCATATCTGAAGATGTTCTCTTTTCCACGTCTAACCATTTCTCAAAATTATCCTTTGTAGGCTTTTTGAGTAAATCTTGTAAACTCTCTCCAGCAACAAATTTTATGCCTTTTAAGTTATTATTCCGTTTAACTCTTTTATGTTCTTCGCTAATAATTTCAGTCTCAACAGGTGCTAGTACAACTACTGAAGTTATTTTTCTTCCTTTTAGAATATCTGGTAGAGGGAACTGGTTGCCACTAACTTTTAAAGGTAGATATCTATTATATTTCTTATCATTTAAAGATACAGGATCAATTTGAGTTGCGTTTTCCTGGACATATTTATTGGCAATATTTTGTCCTTCAGGCGTTGTTGGATCAAAGTGTACAACTTTCATTTCAACAGCTTGCTCTTGCGATGGTGGAGCAACATAAGTAGCAATGTTTTCTGATGCGGCTTCTTCTTGATCATCATCGTCATCTACATTGTCGTCTATTCTAGATTGAATTCGCTGTCCATAAGGTGTCACGATTATGGGTCTATTTTCACTAGAAGCTATTTGTTGGGCACCACCTGCACTGAAGAAGTTAGCTAACTGATCGGGAGGCAGTGAATCCAAGGGTGTTTCTCCGACTTTGTCATAATCTAATACACTGATATCAGCATTATCCAGGATACCAGAAGATAAGAGCTGTTGACGAAGATCATCAGGGACTTCATCTGGAAGTTCAATAACGGGTTTCTTTTTATCCTCTTGTTTCTTTGTTTCAGGTGTAGTGCTTATTGAATTTGCAGTAGAAGAAGAATACTTGGGTGTTGAACTTTTAATTTCTACGCTTTTAGGACTTGATTGATAATAATGAGGTGCCGCTGTGCTCGAGGGATGTGGTCGTGATCTTTCTTGAATATACTGTGATCTAGGAGAAGTAGCTTGGACTTGTTGATTATAATTACTTGATTGTTGGTTGTAACTATTTTTCTGCTGATTATAATTATTTTGCTGTTGCTGCTGCTGCTGCTGTTGCTGCTGCTGTTGCTGCTGCTGTTGTTGCTGCTGTTGCTGCTGCTGTTGCTGATGCTGCTGCTGCTTATAACGTTGTTCTTGTTGTTTAGACTGTTGTTGTTGTTTAATCTGATCATGTTGATGTTGTTGATGCTGTTGTTGTGTGTATAATATTTGCGCCTGCAGACGTTGGATTTCTTCTTGTTGTTTTTGCACATTTGCTGCTAATTGTAACCTTAGTTGTTCTTGTTCTGCATCATATTGATGTTGCAATGGGTCTGTATATGGTGCTGAAGATGGTGAAGGAGATGGTGAGGGGGAAGGTGAAGGAGACGGCGATGGGTGACCATTTTCACTTATACCTCTGAAACCAGGTTGAGCTGTAGCTCCATTTACAGTGATGTGTTGTTCATATTTAGAAACAGCCGGGACAAGTTCACCACCATTTTGGACAAATTTTCCTACATTAATAGGATGTTGATGGTTATCACGGAAGGGCTGGTTGAACGGTCTCTCTGAGGGATTATGATGTTGGAACTGAGATTGATCTGATGGTGCAATTGGTTGGAATTGAGGCCTTGAAGAGGGAGAAACCTGATGAAAGTGATCGGGAGTCGGCGAAGGTTGTTGGAAGTTATATAATGTAGGCGAGGATGGCTGAGGTAGGAATTGATTTGAAGGCAATGGTGAAGGCGAAGCTGTTATTGGACTTGCGAAAGTGTTATGAATACCTTGTTGAGCGGATATTGGGGCTGGCGGTCTAGCAGATGGTTGAGGTCCTTGATGAAAGCTGAACTGCTGGTGTTGTTGTGGTTGATGAAATATAGGACGATTGTCTTCGACGCGTGGTGGTGAAGGTCTAAGGTTAAAGAATGTAGATCCACTTGCACTAGATGTAAGGGCTTGTTTATTGTTCGGGTCTGCGAATAGCTGTGGTGGCCTCTGCTGAGGTAATTGTTGCCCTATTGGAATTACTTGTCTGTGATCTTGAAATTGATTAGTACCAGTACTTGGACTACCTTGTACATGAGAATTAAACGTTTGTGATTGCTTGTTGGGCAATAATTGTTCTTTAGGAGGTTCTACTTGTTCTGTAGTAATAGTGTGATAATTTTCTTGCAAGTATTTGGCTTCGTCAAAGAATGGCTTTGTTTGAGGCGTATGAAGAGGTCTTTGAGGACCTGAGTGGAAACTAATTTTTGGTGGAGAATTAAAATGAGTTCTTGAAGGGAATGATGGTTGAACAGCAGGACGAGAGTGGAATGTCGGCGTAGGGCCATTATTTGTCCTTGGGAAACCTGTTGGAAACACAGGACCGGCAGCACTAGAAGCAGTAGGATTTGCGTTAATAGGGCCGTTTGAGAAAGCAGCGTTAAAGGTAGCAGTTGGTCCGAATGGGTGATGAGAAGCATGAGATTGAAGTGCAGACTGAGCTCTGAATGGTATTGTGGTTGGCCCTTGTCTCGGCAGTTGTTGTTCGTTAGATATAAATTGAGATTGAGGCTGAGGCTGAGGCTGGTATTGAATTCTGCTTTGAGCTTGTTGTAGAGCAGCAGTTTGAAAGTGCTGTATAGAGGGATTATAGATAGTAGGTCTTGTAGCAGATTCGTGGAATTGAGGTTGAGGAGAGGCAGAGCGCTCTATTGGGATATTGGGCTGTGGCGGTCGATTTGGATAAGCAATAGCTGGTCTTGGAGCAGTTTCTTCATGATCTTCGATTTGGCGATCAGATTCGTATCTTCCACTGTAATGACGGCCTTCATTTCCAAATGTAATTTTGACACGGCTATCACTATGGTAAGTTTCTGACTCAGGTTTGATAATAGCTCTAATTGTTGTTGTTTTCAATGCTGAATATGATGGTTCCGGAGTCACAGTCACATAATGGTCATGTTCATGTCCATGTTCATCTTCATCATTTGTTGGTGGAGTAATTGCAGGTATAGGTTTTTCATAGACGACCTTATCTTTAGAGTGAGGGTCTTTGCTATATTTTACGTAAAATACATGTACTGGTTCCTTCTTCTTTTTTTGTGGTGGAGGAGGTGGTGGGGCAGGGAGCGTTTCATTAGATTCTTTAATTATAATCTCAATTATAGGTTCAGGAGCTTCATAATATTGAGGAGCGTGTTCATTGCTGTACAAAGGAGCTGTTTGCAGTGATCCATATGGGGGCCCAAAGCTATCTTCTAAAGAAGAGTCCTGAACATGTAAAATTTTCTTCTGAGCTTGCACTTCGTTTTTGTTATCGACTGTGTTATCAACATTATCGTGGTTACGATCATAAAGTGGATCTTTTTGTGAATATTGTACTACCGGCTCCATTTGAACGGCATATGGGGGCAATTTTCCGTCTTGTGATGCATGAGATATTCTTCTATTGCTATCCCCTAATGATCTGAAGTGTGCCACTCGTGAATGTGGTAGTACAAGTGAATATTGCAAATTATGGGGAGATCGTATGTCTTCAAGCTGGCGCTTCGGTTTTGCTTTTGTAGTTGCATTTTTGGCCCATGTTAAGCTGAGCACAGCCACCGCTGCGACCTGGAACGAAAAGTTATATTTTAAACCAATTTTGTTATAATCGATAGTTATAGTTAATTTTTTTATCTGGCAATTTTCATATTAGAAAAATGTGACTCTTAAAGGCGGGAGTTTTTAACAAAGATAACACTTATGTATTTTACTATTTCTCATAATCCCTATTAATATTATAAATGCGAAAGTAACTCTGTCTGTCTGTCTGTCTGTCTGTTCCGTTTTCACGTAAAAACTACTGGACCGATTTGGCTTAAACTCAGTATATATATATGTTTTCGATGCCGAGAATGAACATAGGATACTTTTTATCCCGAAAAATGGGATAGTTTCCGGGATAAAAATATATTTGTCTTTCTGTTTGTTATGCTTTTACGGAAGAACTAATGGGCCGATTTGGCTGAAATTCGGTACGTATGTAAATTAAATACCGAGAGTGGACAAGGAATACTTTAATTTTGGCCTTTTTGGTAATTTTGGCTATTTTAGCCTTTTTACTCATTTTGGTCATGTCCGTCACTTTGGCCTTTTCGGTCATTTTGGCCATGTCGGTCACTGTGGCCTTTTTGGTCATTTTGGCCACGTCGGTCACTGTGGCCTTTTGATGGTTTTGGCCATTTTGGCCTTTTTGGTCAAGTTTTATAATTTATGTTGTTGACAGATAGCCGGGGGATGGTATAATTAGCGATATAAAATGAAGTGAATGTTCCGTGGGCAAATACATAAAAATGTAATATAATATAACCTGTAGCGCTTGCTCTATAAACAAGAGACACGCACTAGAGGGTAAACTCTAGTAGTAACTATAATTTTGTTAAAGTAAATTATCAAGTGGATTTTGGTTACGCATAATAAAATTTTATATTGTAACTCTACATACAATCAAATCATAAAGTTATTTAAGGTTACAGTCAAACATTTGTTTACTTCGAGCATGGAAGATATTACTAAGAATGGCCCAATTACATACACCATTATACAACACCTAACATTGGAATATTAAATGTTCGATAACTGGATGACGTCACAGGGCTACTTTTTGCGTTTTAATATCAAACCAAAAGCATTTGTTTACATGGAGATACCAGATTATTTTGAAGAGGAAATCAATAAAAAAAAGACTTAATAGAAGTTTCTTTTTGTTTACTGATTGATTTGGTCTAAAAATCTTGTACCGCGAATAAAAATAAGTACTCTATTTTCTATGCAGAAAAAGCATGTAATATCCGACCACATTGTTGAGCTACATGTGCCAAGATAACAAAGAGTCAAGTCGTTTTCTGTCAAAGCGTAATGGGCAAATAATGCAAATAATTTTGCGTTTATAATTTAAGTATGTATTGTAGAACCTGTTAGAAATTGGACGTACAATAACCAATGACTATCTTTTGCCATATTTAAAAATTTACTAAGGAATCATTATGTTAGTCTTACGCAAGAAGACTGTACTGTAGTGCTAGTTTATAATACTTTTGACTGTAATCTGCTGTCCATGTATATAATTTTTACTTATTTTTTCCTTTATTGCATTATAATAATAATTATAGATAATTTAAGAATTTCATTTACGCCAGGTTGCCTGGAAGAGATCGCTTTTAGCGATAAGGCCGCCTTTTGTTTTATCAAGTAACTATTGTCTTGTTGTGCATTTCTTTTTTATTTTTGTTTTGGTGAACAAACAAAAATGTCTATATCTATGTCTACTATATTATGATTAACATCGCTATATTCAACCTGCGGCGCAGCCTGTTGACCTTATGTGAGTAGGCCGCCTGTCATACTAGATAATAATAATTGTGTATTTGGCCCGCAGGGGGCTTTGTGACCAATCCTTGGTTAAGTAGCAACACCTCGTCCTCGACTCCGGGGGCCAAGTCAACGGCTCCACCTCCGTGCTTGCTTTAGCTAGCCGGCACGGGGTGGAGATCGCTGTAGTTAAGACTCAAGCTGCAGCGGTGGAAGTGATAAATGACCTAACCTCAAAGTAGCTTCGGTGAACCTGCAGCCCAATTCTCGGCGGCCTTTTACCACTCTCACCCATGATACCCCTCGCCAATCTTGTATGGCATTTTTTTGAGGCCCATGCAGGGTGTGGCGGGTTACTGTCTGCCCATTTTATCCATGTTCTCCGAACATTGTGACGGGCAGACGCCGTAGTACCCATAGACCCAGATTCCTAGTTCCACTAATAGTTCATCCCAATAGCTCGGTAACTTTTGTTCTCATTTCCTACAATAGTCCTATACTAACTGGGGCTTGTCCTTGGGTGCATTTCTATATAATATACACAGGGATAATCGCCGGTCAATGTCACGCCACATTTACATCAAATTTGTCAAGGGGCCTCTACGTGTTGGCCTTCCCATGGCCCCATTCAAACCCACCAAAAGTCCGGGGCATTTCTATGGCCCGTGCTCTTCAAGGACATACATGTATGTACTTGTATTATTATACAAGTACGTAATTATTGTTATGTAGTATGCCAGGATAATATAACGGATTTACATTGGCAAAACCTTTGGTGTTGCAAACGTCCAGGGCCGTTTTTATCGGGGTGTAAGGGGTACGAGGCCCCCGCGCGCACGTACCTTGGGGGCCCAAGCTGATTATACCTACACATACAGACGGATAGACAGGCGGTTGTACATGAGTATTGATAAGGTTTCAGTTTAACGAAAATGTATTATAAAATTTTATTTTTTATTCTCGGTAAGGGGGCGCAAGCTGATTTTAGTACCACGGCACCCAATATGGTCAAGACGATCTTGCAAACGATCATTGGCGACGTAACCACTTTTGTCAAGTCGGCTGTCAGCCTTTATGTTGTGTATTGAAGTAGCATACAAAACTTAAATAAAACAAGTCACAGACTGATCCATCATTCGAGAACTTAATTCAATGTCATGAATGCACCCAGGTACGCTACTTTAAAGGTCAAAGAGGCTTGAGAGTTCATATTGGCAAAGCACATAAAAACCGAAATGAAGTTTCAACCTCTTTGCTAAACCCTCCATCGATTCCGGATCCATTATCCCATAATTCGACACAAATTCCTTTTTGGCAAAAAATGTCAAAATTTAAACAATTGGCACCAACAGTAAAAATAATTCCTCGAGGGGCTAGAATTAGTGTTTGCCAAATTTTTTCACACAAAATAAGAAAAGTTATAAACGAGAATTCCTTACGTACCTGGGAGCATTTATTGCTACTCCCCTATCATATTCTTAATATTAGCAAGAACGAGCATGGCAATGTTACATCCAAAATTAAAAACAATTGCAAACATATTGAAAATATTGAAGATAAATTTGACTTTAGTGAAACCAAAACATACAAATATCCGGATAAACGTTTAGGTCATATGATTGAAAAAAAGCTTTCAGATGGGGATATCAAGGGAGCAGCAAGAATTCTTTTCTCGAATGATGATATAGCACCTTATGATGAGACAACTCTGGATGCTTTAGAAGACAAACATCCACCTTCCAGAAGCACACGGTTGCAAGATATGCCTGAGGATCCCAACGCGAGTAATTTAGATGTAACCCCAGAGAGCATTCTTGATGCCGTTATATCCTTCAGAAGTGGCTCGGCCGGTGGGCTGGATGGCCTCACTCCACAACATCTTAAAGATTTGTTGAGTGGGGACACCGGCAATGCCGGTGAGCTGCTCCTCAAGGATATAACGGACTTGATTAATCTAATGCTCTCTGGTTGTGTTAATAAAGACATCCTCCCAATAATATACGGTGCCAACTTATGTGCTCTAAAGAAAAAAGATGGCGGCATTCGACCTATTGCAGTTGGCACCACGTACCGACGCCTCGCAGCCAAAGTATGCTGTCGAGCTATAAGAAACCGTTGCTCCAGCTATTTTGCGCCGATTCAATTAGGTTTTGGCATCAAAGGTGGCTGCGAGGTAGCGGTACATTCTCTGAGATCATTTGCCTCCACTGATTCCTGTGAGGCTATCCTGAAAGTGGATGTCAAAAACGCATTCAATTCGGTCGATAGGTGTGCCCTGCTGTCCGAGGTTGAAAACATTTTCCCAAAATCTACAAGTATGTTCATCAGTGTTACAATAAATATTCCTATCTGGTATACCAAAATAACCTAATACATTCGGCAACGGGATGTCAGCAGGGCGACCCTCTCGGGCCAGCCATTTTTTCACTTGCCATCCACCCCATCATTAAACAACTAAATTCTAAATTCAATGTGTGGTATCTCGACGATGGGACCTTAGGAGGTGATATAGATACAATGAAAAAGGATCAAAATTTTTTAATACAAGAGTTTGGAAAAATTTGTTTATCTTTAAATTTTTCTAAATGCGAACTTTTTCTTGCTTGCCCGACGAAGAACAACATCAACACTATTTCCGCTTTTACAGATTTGGCCCCCAATGTAAAAATTGTTAATAAAAGTAATTTAAGCCTCCTTGGGTCTCCCATCTTCGATGAGTCTTTCCCATCTTTCGTAGAAGACAAAATTGACAATTTTCAATCAAAATTATTAATTTTAAAACAATTAAACACACATAGTGCTTATTTTATTATTAGACACTGCGTTTTCACTCCCAACTTTACGTATGTATTGCGCTGTTCCCCCCTTTGGAGACATTCCAGTATTTTAAAAAATGTAGACAATATTATTCGGAAAACATTAGCTTCCATCCTAAATAATTCTTTAGATGACCGATCGTGGACCCAGGCTTCCTTACCGATACGGCTAGGTGGCTTGGGGATACGCAAAATTTCTGACGTAGCACTACCTGCCTTTCTGTCCTCAGTCTATAGTACTGTGGACCTCATCGGTAATATAATAAATCCATCACTCAGTGATTTTGACGTCCCATATTTGACTGAGGCCAGAAACGCCTGGTCTTTGGCTTGCCCGAATGAAAATTTTCCTTTAGATCCAAAGATGCAGAGGCTGTGGGATGGGCCGCTCAGTAAGTCGGTGTATGACAATCTCATGTCATCTTGCACCGGCGAAACTGACCGTGCTCGCCTCCTAGCTGTTTCAAAATGGGAGTCTGGTCTGTGACTTCAGTGTCTGCCCTCGGCGAATCTAGGTACACTCCTGGATGATACTACATTCAGGATTGCTGCCTGCATTCGCCTGGGGGCAGACATCGTGGTCCCACATCGTTGTCGGTGTGGAGATAAAGTTGATAGACTTGGTCACCATGGCTTATCTTGTTTGAGGAGTGCTGGTAGAACTTCACGACATGCGGCTATCAACGATATCATCCGCCGGTCTCTTGTCACCGTTGGGGTTCCAGCTGTTCTTGAACCGAACGGACTGTGCCGCGACGATGGCAAGCGACCGGATGAAATGTCGTTGGTACCTTGGAAGATGGGACGCCCCTTAGTATGGGACGCAACGTGTGTCGATACGTTGGCGGCTTCCCATCTTCCAAATACAGCCGTCACTGCCGGGGGAGCTGCCGCACTACAAGAGACCCTGAAACGCCGCAAATATGCATCTATCGGTGACGGATACATATTTGTAGCTTTCGGGGTTGAGACTGAGGCCATGGGGACGTGAGGCTTATCAACTTTATCGAGACCTTTCAAGACGATTGAAAGAATTCTCGCGTGACCAAAGGGCTGGCCTATATTTAGGGCAACGAATAAGCGTTGCCATACAACGAGGGAATGCGGCCTGCATTTTGGGAACGCTCCCCACCGAGAGCGATTTGGACTACATTTTTTACTTGTAAATATGTTTATAGTAGTATTTAATTTTATAGTTTAGTTTATTTTTAGTTTAATTTATTTAATATTTAGTTTATTCTTAATTAGGTGTTTGATATGTAATTGAGTTTAATAAAACAATGTTGTGGCCCAACCAGCACCTCATTTAATACAAAAGGTTGATGATGAATGATTTGAGGTAGAATTCGACACAAAGGCAGACAAAGGAACCTTAGTTAAAATAGCCATTTCTGATTGTCGGTTACAACTGACGCAATTCAACGGAGTTCTTCTGAAAACTGGAAGGCCATTTTGACAATACAGTTGATATTTCTCACAAACACTATCAATATCCTACAATTATTTTTCATTCATATTAATGTAAAAATTTTTTTTTTAATAATTTTCACAGGCGTCATGCTGTGCAAATTATTTAAAAAAAAATTCCCTTTCAGTTCCCGCCAGAAACTGCTTGGCTGATTTAAGTTTTGTCTATGTGATTTTAAAGGCGCGTACAAACAGATCCCACGAAGGCTAGCGCATAACAAATAGGCTTCTTTGGACCTGTGTGTACAGTGTACGCGACCTAATAACAAGGCTCACTTCTCACATGCGTAAATTTATTAACATAATACTTGTCAGGCAACATTTCATAACAGTACGACATGAGAATTTAATAATAAACGTAACACCGTTGTGGTGAAAGTGTTTGACGTGAAATATTAAGTATGAGTCAAATGTTTACACACTTTTGGACGTCCAGTAACGCTGTTTGGTTTAAAGTATAAGCAATAGCGGAATTCAAAGGGGTGTGTATGTACTATGGTTTACACGCAATTATAAAACAGTTTTGTAGTCATCGTGCGCAGTTCATCGCACATATAATGTCTATTTTACGCTGATGGTGTGGGCAATACCCTGGTCTTTGTAGGTATAGAAGTTAAACACTGTTAGTGGTGGAAACTTATAATAAATAACTTTTACAAAATAAATACGTGTGCACTCAAACAACAACAACTGGCTTTGGCTACAACCAAAATGGAAGAAGAAACAAAAGCAACGACAATGTTGCAATTTAAAAATATTATATGTTATGTTGGTGCTAAACATCGAATATATCCCATTCACGATAACCTGACACTCAGGTTAACCAAAAACTAAAATCATTATCCCTTAACGGTAAAGTTAAAGACACCTAAAATTGCCATATTTACTTTAAACCTAAAGAACAAATAACAATTTGCGTTCGTATTAAATTTTAAAAGATTATAACACTACATATCATGTTATCATGGACGAGGAGTATATTTCTTCTGACCTGATACCACAGACAATTATTTATACTAATATTATAAAGAAGATAGATTTGTATTTTTGTATGTTTGTAAAGTACCTAATAATTAAAAAATTGCTGGACCGACGTCAAAAATTCTTTCAGCATTAGAATGCTACATTATCCCTGAATTATATAGGCAATATTTATTATTAGAAAAAAATTTGTGATCCCTATTAAAACTTCAATAATGTAACCCATCAGTCTAAATAAAATACTTGGCGCTAGAATCGGGTTATACGATTTTGCTGAAATTTTATGTGTTTGAATGGTTCCCGGGTTGGTTTAGGTTCACAATTAGACCCGGTAGGTGGCGCTGGAACCGGGCTCTAGAGTTTTATTTTTTTCAAACCAGGACAACGACTGTTGAGTCCGCTAGTAAAACATACGGTAGTATCCCGCTAGCAGCTTATCCTATGTGGTTAGAACCCTATCAAAATTTCGTTTTACCGAAACCTGTATATCTGCATTCCATTAAAAATAAAAGTGGTCAGTTGTGTGTCCGTGTTGGTTTTGATACCCCATCGATGAATAGTCATGCTATAGTAAAGTCGAGGAAGAAAGAAGGGACTCGAAAGGGCAATTTATAGTGT
This sequence comes from Dendrolimus pini, assembly GCA_949752895.1. Classification (NCBI taxonomy): domain Eukaryota; kingdom Metazoa; phylum Arthropoda; class Insecta; order Lepidoptera; family Lasiocampidae; genus Dendrolimus; species Dendrolimus pini. The sequence continues at coordinate 17,183,008 of OX457141.1, read as the reverse complement.
AAACAATCATTGCAGGTTGTAGGTTGTTGTTGTTCGAGGGTACAAAGACTTGAACGCTCGAACTCATTATCTTGCACAAAAAAACGCTTATCGACTTGTTGAGTTTTTAAAAGTGCAACAATGATACTTCCTGCTAAAATATTAGTCATATCAAGTTGGCATATGTAACACAACTTAGTATCTTGAAAAAAAGAACTTGTATTAATTAATAGGGGTCGATTTTTAGACCTCGTCTTACCCCAATATCAGTATCGCAATACTGCAGTGTATTTGTATACTAGGATATTTCCACAACTTCGTCCTCACTCGACTTAAAATTCGCGGGATTTTCGGGACACAAAGTAACGCAGACTTTAAGTCTAAGTATTTTCTGTCGATCAGCGAAAACCGCATTGAAATTGGCCCAGTAGTTTTTACGTGAATCCCGAATAAACATACAAACCGATTTTGCCCGGGAGTGATATCAAGTTGTTAGGACACGATATAAATTAGCTCATTCCGTCCAACGTGGACGAAGTACTAGTACTAGAATAAACTTTCATGAACTTTAAAATAATTGTACAGAAACCTATGTAGTTATGATGCTGGAATATGCGATAACTTCTGCGCGGTATAAGCAAGCAGATAAAGTCCTAATTAATTAACTTAAAATGCGCTTCATTTTGCAACACGAGTGCGCTTAACATTGCAAAATGGTCAACGATTTAAATTCGCATTTTTAAAGGTCCGAAATGTAGGTCACATACGTTCGCAGTGCAGTACAGTGATAGCATGGACTTCTTTCATAATTATAGTTTTAATCGAAAACGCAAATTTATTACCATACTGCTTCATCTAGGAAATTGATATACTTAATGATCGTTTCATGTATGTGTCGCAGATTGCGATATAATTGTAAAAAAATCGTAAAGTAATATCTGACATGAGAGGTCGGTAGAAACATGTTAGGTAATATGAAGGTATTTAATAAATGGAAGCTGTGTATTTGCCGTGCTAAAAACTTGTCAACCTTAAATTGAGGGTATTTATGGTTTTCTTAAAATACCTGCACTTGAATTTTGCTAAAAGGTAAACACTGTTGTTGGTTCGACAATATAAAAGGAGGTAAAATCTCCTAGACAGACAGTCTACGTTCATTGGTTGAACAGGGCGATAGCTCTGTTGGACAAGAGGCGCATAGTATATTGTGGTCGATAATCGCAGTTGTAGAGGGGCATTTTGGTGTGCAAGAAATGAAAACCAGATAATAAACTGTAAACAATATACTTCGTCATAATTCAAGTACATGGAAAATAGAGCAGTGCGCACAGGCATTGCTTACCGACATACTTAAACGACTAAACGACGGGGCGGCCGGCGATTCCTAAGAGGACGAGAGGGGCGGGAGGCCGTACCATCGGTACCATCTCGGCCAGGTGGCTGGCAGGGCCTGCGAGGAGGAAGGGCGCGGGAGGCCGTACCATCGGTATCAGGCGACCGAGCAGGTGGCCGTAACACGTGAGGCTCGACTGGGATAACGTCGCGCGCTATAACCTCCCCCTCCAAGTCACAAGTACGACCCGTTTGTGACTTGGGATTAGGCGGTCGTCCACGACGACGTGGGTGAATGACGGCATCGGATGAACCGGTATAACGCGTTAAATCACTAGAATGATACTTCCCCTTAGGAACACCGGCACTATCAACAATCATATAAGAAGTTGGACTGATGACTTGCGAGACACGATACGGGCCTTCCCGTCTAGGAGCAAATTTACTTGTAAAACCCTTAGATGCGCTGCTCGCCATATGAGTCTTAACGAGCACTAAATCTCCTTCAGTAAAAGGTAAAGATTCACGTCGGTGCTTATCACCTTCGGACTTGCGCTTATCCTGTTGCTCCTCCATACGTTGCTGTACATCTTGCAAGGCACGAACAAAGTCCTTCAGATAGGGTGTGATCTGCGGCACGAAGTTCTGCTTCGAAACGATTGCACGTAGATCAGTGCTCACTGAGAGCGGAGAACGCATCTCTCGCGCGTAGGTCAGGTAGGCAGCTGAATGTCCGGTTCCCTGATTGTACGCACTGTTAAGTGAAAAACGCACCATCGGTAGAACAGCTGGCCATTTACGGTGTTCAGGACCTACGAGTATAGCAAGTCGCGTTTTTAATTCACGATTTTTACGCTCAGCTGGATTAGCTTCGGGGTGGTAGACTGGAATCAGAGATTGCTGCACCCCTAATACAAACAAAGCTTTTTGCATAACAGCCGAAACAAACTGCGTTCCATTGTCGGAAATAATCCGACGAGGAAAACCATAACGCAGAAAAACCTCCTCCAAAAGAACTCTCGCACACGATTCAGCAGTCGCGTCACACAAAGCGAATAGCTCTACCCAGCGACTGGCGACATCTTCTATAAGAAGGATCCACTTCTCGCCACCATCGCCTTCAGGCAAGGGCCCAAAAAGGTCCATAGCTAAAACCTCAAATCTCTGCTGGGGCACTGGAGTTTGAAGCAACCCCGCAGGCTTCAAATTTGACGATTTGTATTTTTGACAAGGGTCACATGACTTTAAATACTGAGCTACATAAGAACGCATATTCTTGAAATAATAATTTTGTTTGATCTTCTGCAAGGTACGCTCTAAACCCCAGTGTCCAGCAGTAGGCGAATCATGGAGCTCCTTCATTAGCTCCGCCCTTAATGACTCTGGTACCACTAATTGAGGCTCTTCGGATTCTCCATCCGGATCGCAGCGATACAATATACCTTGTGAAAGATAATATCCTCTGTCCGTCCAGCGTAAAGATGCATCTGGATTATCAAATTGTGCTTCAAAATCTGCAATAATTTTACTAACGTCAGGATCCTTCAACTGAGCCTCTCTAAGATCCTCAGGCTTCTGACGTGGCAGATCTACAATTACAGGACAAATATCACACGAACTGGAACTCAATACTTCTGATTCGTGGCTTACCGGGCGGCTAAGCGTATCCGCAACCACGTTAACCTTTCCAGGAGTATAATCAATATCCAAATCACCTTGCATGAGCACTGCTCCAATGGCGTACGCACTGGCATCTGTCCGTAGAACAAAAGGCAGGTCAAAATCTGGCTGACGAAGAATGGGACTGGTGGTGAGCCGGTACTTAAGCTCCTCAAATGCTCGTTGCTCACTCTCCCCCCATTGCCAGCGTCTGTCCTTCTTGGTCAGATCCGTCAAACTACGCGCTACGTCGGAAAACTGCGGAATGAATTTCCGGAACCAGGAACAGGTCTGCAGAAACGTCTTTAACTGCTTCAAATTCGTCGGAGGTTTCATGCTGGTTACAGCTTCGACTTTCGTGGGATCTGGCTCGATTCCACGCGAAGACACAACATGTCCTAGGTAATTAATCCTATCCCTAGCAAAAATAGTTGGTTCTCCTCCTGGGAAAAAAATGTCCTCATGGGCATTCAGGAGTGTACCGAGCTGCTCACGTTCGTCCGACCCAAGATGGGAACCTTCATCCTCACGAAGACCCACAGACGAACAGCTGATCAGCGGCAAAGAACATGACTCAAATTCAATGGGTTGCGGCGTCCGATCGTGTCTCACAAACCATTTATTACAAGAAAAGTCCAATACCATACCTATTTCGTTAATGAAATTCATACCCAATAAACTATCCGTAGCGTTGGGTAACATAATGAAATCTACCACACATGTTACCCCTCGCACGGTAACATTGACACTAGCTATTTCTACATTTTGCGCACAAACGCGGCCATCGGCAAATTTTAACTCTGTAAAAACATAGTGAAACTTATGACTATTCTTAACTAAAAGTGTTCTTAAACTAACACTACCGATACTATGTTTCGCGCCAGTGTCCACTAACACTTTACCACTTGCGCCATAAATTTGAATTTTGAGCACCGGGCGCATACGCGAATTAATATTAACGGAACTCACAGACACTGATTTGAATGAACTTTCAGATACTACTGTAGATTTTTTTTGTTTACATGTCGGACAATTTGTACGAATATACCCCGGTGTCCCACAACCGAAACACGTTATCGTACTCGCTCGCGGTTCAGCCTCCAAAATATCATCTTTTACTCTCTTCTGTTTGGTAAGTCTCTGACAGGCATCCCTCACGTGACCATACTGCTTGCAGTAATTACACTGTGGCCGTGAGCGGGTTTTCAAAACTGTATTAGACTCTAAGCGCTCCGTCCCTGACTGCGCTAGCACGGTAGAAGAGGTGGAAGGCTTGGTTTCCAAAACCACTTGCGGCTGACATTCTTCTAGAATATCCTCGACACGGCGCGCCTGCGCCAACAATTCTCCAAACGTAACAAAAGAGGAACGCGGCACCTTTTCCCGGATACGACGGTGCAATAACCCGTAGGTCATATCCAATTGCACCACTTCGGTGAGTGTAAAAGGTGGAAGCTGCGCGATTAATGCACGAATATGGCATATAAATAAATCCGTTGCTTCGTTATTCTTTTGCTCTCTCTCAAATATAGCACGATAGATTTTGTGCGGCGGTAACCTGGGTCCAAATGTTTGTATCAAAGAGTCGACCGCTGCTTGCCATGTTAATGTGGTATCCTTAACTCCCTGCCACCACGTAGCAGCAAGTCCCGTCAGTAACATAGGCAATCCACGCAGCGCAACATTGTCGTCTATACCTACGCAGGCTTTATACGTCTCAACTGCGTCGACAAAGGCTCTAACATCGTTCGATTTACTGCCGTCGAATCGTGCCGTACATTTAGCAAAATGGCCTGTATTCTGCTGATTAGTAAAGTAAGATTGCGTACCTGAGCTGTTGTTATGCATACTACTTATCAGAAGCATCAGCTGATCATTCGTCAGAACAAACTGTGGCGTGGCAACACCGACGGGAGGGGCAGGCGGCGTGACAGGTCGCGTCACGTCCGCGGCCGCAGCGGCAGCGCCCTGCGTGGAAGACTCCCGCATAGGCACCGTAACAGACGCTGTGGCAAGTACCGAATCAAACCCCGAAGCAAGTGCCATACCGGGCACCGGGGGCGGTACCATAATCCCCTCATCAACGATGACACCGGCTTCCGCCGGACTCGCAGCACGAGATCTCGTCATCCGTCGCGACATAATGAAAGCCACCCGAATGTTCCAGAATACGAATCACTATTACGTACACAACATTTACAGTTTATAACAAACAAAACAAAACTGTCATTGCACACCAAACTTTTAAATATTATTTACGAAAAACGTTCATTATTTTTATAAAACACAACAGTTTATTCACGGGTATTGGCCCCACGTTGGGCGCCACTTTGTAGAGGGGCATTTTGGTGTGCAAGAAATGAAAACCAGATAATAAACTGTAAACAATATACTTCGTCATAATTCAAGTACATGGAAAATAGAGCAGTGCGCACAGGCATTGCTTACCGACATACTTAAACGACTAAACGACGGGGCGGCCGGCGATTCCTAAGAGGACGAGAGGGGCGGGAGGCCGTACCATCGGTACCATCTCGGCCAGGTGGCTGGCAGGGCCTGCGAGGAGGAAGGGCGCGGGAGGCCGTACCATCGGTATCAGGCGACCGAGCAGGTGGCCGTAACACGTGAGGCTCGACTGGGATAACGTCGCGCGCTATACAGTATTCTTTAAGGGCAGATTGCTGCTCGACACCTGACAAGCGTGGACACAACTCTTGTCTGTTGTCGTAATATTTCTGTGTATTATTGTGCTGTGTTTAATATTGTGATTGTAATAATTTTAGTGTAATAAACTTTTATTATAATATTTCACATTATATCGTTATTCTGTTAACACATGCATTGTTTGTGATACATTATTGTTATTACTACTGGTCCAATAGTTTATTTAAACCATTCCGGAACAAACTTCAACACATACAACAGCAAAAAGAACACCTAAATTCTGGTACCCGATTGCAGCACCATCTACCTGGTTCAAATTAAAATCTTAATCATCCCAGTAGAAAATCATAAAAATACTAATATCGCTATTAAAAAATAAGGGTTGATCGTAGAGGCTTGAAAATTTAGGGTTGTATGTATTTTTTAATGCTGTATCATAAACAAATAAATAAAAAATATAAAAAAAAATTAGGTTTGGACTACGCTTAACATTTTGGGGGATGAAAAATAGATGTTGTCCTATTCTCAGACCTACCCAATATGCACACAAAGTTTCATGAGAATCGGTCTAGCCGTTTCGGAGGAGCATGGTAACTAACACTGTGACACGAGAATTTTATATATAAGATATACGCCGATGCGTTGTCCTAAGTTCAGGCCAGCCTTTAGTCTCGTAGGCAGCAATGTCTGAACGAGAAAGGGAGAGTGCGCATGTGTGTGAGTGCCGAAATCAATCGGGGCCCCGGAGACGCTGGTATGTGCAAGATCTCCTCCTGTAATACCTCCAGCATCTAGGGAGCTGAGCATTCATCATCCTGTTGACGAAGTGAGTACCTGCTTCCCGGGGGAGGGGGGGGGGGCGTAACTTCGTTCTAAGTCTCACGCTCTTCCTACAATAAGTATTGGCCCATGGGTTACCTCTCCACATAGAGGGAGGTACCTTGCTGAGTCTCCACATATGCCGGCGATTGACTCTGGTGGCTGCGCTATTTTCAGTGGCTAACTTTCATCGCTTTGGTGGAAACCCTAGGCAAAGGACCCGGTAGTTTGCGATATGCATTTCCCCCGCCTCAATTAAAAAGATATTTAAACACATGAAACTGCTATCAAACGCGATGATAGATCAGATGATATAACACCGATAGGCTTCGGGGCACCATGGCCCTAGATGTGAGTTGTTGAGTTATCTATATTCAAAAGCCTCTGGACAATATACGAGTAATTGCACTACAAAACATCGTTATTGAACTTCTCTACTAACAAAAACGTGCGACAAAGAAATGCCACACGCGTACCATGACGAAATGCGTACAAATGCGCGACACATTTGTATATTGTGATTACAATGATTACATTAGCAGTTGATTGACTCATGATATCATGTAGGACACGTCATGTGAACAAATAATCAATTTGTCACAGTTTAGTCGCAGTGGAAATTGCACATAATTTGCTGCCTTTGCTGTTACGGTCGAGCCGTCGAGTTGCTGTCCATATCGTCTACTAGCTGTAGCTTGCGGCTTCGCCCGCGTAGTTTAAGAATATTAAATTATGACTTAAGGAAACTTTTAACCCCGTTATCACTCCATTAGGGGTTGAACTTTCAATAACGCCGATACACGTGTACTTACATTTATTTCCAAATAGCTGACCCGACGAACTTCGTACCGCCTATTTTCTGAATTCCTAAAAGACTTTGTTCCATGACACAAAAACATAATCGCTCCCGGTGATTAGGAGGATTAGAGAACCCGATCTCAGCGCCACCTACCGGTTCTAATTGTGAATCTAAACCGTCCGGGAACCCACTCAAACAAACAAAAACAAAATCATCAAATTCAGTCTAGATGATTAGGAGGATTCTAGAACCCGATCTCAGCGCCACCTACCGGTTCCAATTGTGGCTGTAAACCATCTTGGGACCCACTCAAACACACACACAAATTTCATCAAAATCGGATGTATAGTTTACGATTCTATACAGGACATACATACAAACATTCATTTTTATATATCAAGAAGACTAAAATCAGGTGTATGAACTTCTGAATGAACTGAGTTCAACAGACAGGCAGACGGCCCACTTGATGGAAAGCGGTTTACCATCGCCTATGGACATTTGCAATACCAAAGGTGCTACAAATGCGCTGCTGCTTTCTTAAGGAACACTGCCGGAACACAACTCAAGGTTGTTATGGTGACATGCTTTAGACCAAATGACTGACTGACCTATTTAATGAATGACCAAATTACTTTGCAAATGACAGATTTTCATACAAACTTTCTTTCCTTTTTTCACCCCCTTAGGGATTGATTTTTGAAAATTCCTTTCTTAGCACCAACAGTATAAAAGGACACGCATATAAATTTATACGGTTCTAGCATCAGTAGTTTGGGCTATGCGTTATATGTCAGTCAATCAATCAGCCGGTCAGGGAATCAGCGAGGTCAAGTAATTAAATGTGTATAGATTACCTTGGTTACATGGTGATATACCAATTATGGTAGATCAGAAAAGAGATGGACGTATTGTATGAAGAATTATATGATGTTTTTTGATGTGACAAAGGACGTATGTCAGAATAGAGGAGTATGGAAAGAACAGACATATTGTGCCGACCCCAAACAATTGGGACAAGGTGAAAAAAAAGACAGAGAGATTACCATAATCTATCATTTGCATTTTGCTGTAATTTTAAGCGTTGGATACATTACTATCCGTGCGCAGAAGGTTTGCCGATAGTGTCATGATGTCACGTGTCGATGGTCAGTAGGGTTGACCAAAAGGTTAGATAAATAGTTGTTGCAATAATTTTATTATTTTATATACTTTACATAAGTATCCTAACTAATATTATAAATGTGAATGTAAGTTTGTTTGTTACGCTTTCACGCGAAAACTACTCAACCGATGATCATGAAACTTTGTACACATATTCTTGGAGGTATTAGAAGTAACATTGGATACTTTTTATGAAAAAAAAATTCCACGCGGACGAAGTCGCGGGCAGAAGCTAGTATACAATAATAGCAAGTAGTCATCGGCAAACCTGCGCGAGGCTTATATGCTGCAATATTAACACCAACAAGCAATTGTTATAGCCCGTTTACGTTTAAGAATATTCTAGAACAAAGGACAAAGTAAGAATATTAAAGTGTTTTAGAATGTCATAATACGACATTTTAATCCGCGACCCCATTTTCCAAATTGGAAACAAAACGAATCTATAATAAAATTGATGTAACAAGGCAATTAGCTCTCTTACATACTGAACATTACAAAAGAGGCTTGCCAAACATATTTCGTGATGTTTCTAAATACTTATGAAGACCATTCACTTCCTTAACAGTCGATTTTAAAATAAGTAGCTGCTTCTCTCTGCCTTCATTCGATGAACCGTTTTGCAAATATCATACGTGTTAAGCAACGTCAAGAAAGGTCAATGCTGGATGGGTGATACGAGTATATACGAGTCATTAATTAATTACGTAAGGGTCCCGAGGTGCAGGGGCTTAGAAAAATCTATACATTCCCATATCTTGGGGTTAAATCCCATTCTTACGTAAAATTTTAGAAGGCCTCTGTGGTTGAGCGGGCTAAGCCTTGGCCAGCCTACCTCACTGCAACGCAGAGGCTCCGGGTTCGATTCCTGGTATAGTAAATTTCGGAAACGTATTTACTATGTTCTGGGTGTCTGGGATCGGCCGCAGTGTAGTGCCTTGTAAAATCGTTAAAATCATCCTTACGTAATTAATGAATTACGTAATTACATAGGAGCTTTAATTCAAACAGCATTTAATTTGTCGGTATGTACAATATGAAGATTACGTAAATCTCCTGTAAATTCAAAAGTTTTTATTCAAACTAAGTTCCGTTTGAAAACATTTTTTGTAAGACCATACGTGTTCTCTTTTATCTTTTCCCAATGGGTTCGGCATAATGTATTTTCTTTCCATACTCATCTATTTTGATATAGGTCCTCTGTCATACCACAAATCATCGTATCATCCTTCACACAATATCCATCTCTCCTCAAATTCAAATTCAAAAGTTTTTATTCTAAATAAGTTCCAGTGGAGAACACTTTTTAAAGGTCATACATATAAGTTAAAATTTAATTTTACTTCCTATTTCTTCTATGTACACGTTTGTAAAATGATTTTAAAAAAGAAATATGAATAAGGCCCGTGGGGCCTTGCTCCTAAACGTCTTTCATTTTCTGTTTAAGAAGCTTTTTTTTCTTATATTTAAGTGCATTTTCCATTGTCTGTTCAAATTATCTTTGTGTTATTGACTATATTATTATAGATTTAAAGATATCTTTATTCTTTCTTTCTTTTATCTAAAATTTCATTGACTCTTACGGGCTGATTGGACGAAAACGAACGTCGAAAGGTGTTCGATAGTAAGGCCCCAGGGGCCTGATTCGAATTAGTATATCCTGGAAATATCATTGTTAGATACTTTTTATCCTGGGAATTCGCATTTTTACTTCATTCCGAAAATAAAAATAAAATAAACACGGACGAAGTCTCGCGTAATGGTTAGTAGTTTTTTTTAATTGTATCCCGGCCGTGAGAAATTATTTATAACGGCTCATTTACCGTGGGATTGGGGTTCTTTTTAATAACCGACCTTATTTACACGATATTGTCGTGTGTATATTGGGTGGGTATAGGACGACGGAGTTCAAAATGTGCATAATAGATCATACATCGATAGATATTACCACGCTCGTTATTCATAGAGATAGGTAGAGACTAGTATTCTTATTCCATGGTAGAAGCGATGGCTCTCCATTTGCATCTTCTAGTCATAAGGAAAATAGCTGGCACAGATGCTGCACAAGAGGAGGACCTAAAATGCCGAAAATATTTAGCCATCGAAAATGATTACAAATTTGCGCACTTTAGAAACAAGACCTTGGGACTGGAGAACACAAGCTTTATCAAGACCAAAAGGCTGGTCTATCTCGGATAAAGGATTAGAATAGCTATTTAAAGCTCCAATCGTTTCCGAACTGATTTTTTCACATTTTTATTTGGACATTACAAACACATTTTAATTTTATTTATCTATATAAACGTATGTTTTTTTAGGACTTAATTTATTTTACAGTCTTGGGTATATATATAAAATGTAATAAAAAAACCCACTAAACAACAGTAAAGTTGTAGAGGAAATAATAAGAATCATTAGTGGTTATTCTGGAGAAACAACCGGCGAGCAGTGCCGTAAATAGCCTTTTGTGCGCCCTAATATGCGAGCTTCTATAACTGCGCCCTTGTTTTTTTTTAGATACTATAGGTTACCCTAGCTAGAGCAATACTATGTATAGGCCTACTTTATTTCATTCAGGGTGATAAAATAACGCACAAGGACCTTGGTGATAGTGGACCAATTATCTAATATTTTGGAAGAAAAATTTATTTTTCTAAAGAACTGGAATACAAATCCGCTCGTGCGCTGCCAAAAAAAATCGCCAGGTTTTGTAGAATTTAACAAACGTTTTTGATGATACTGGTATGTAGGTACGTGTGTATTGAAATCGAGCACTAGGGGCGCAACGGGAGCTTATCAAGAGCAAACCGAAAAGATAATAATCCTGCTTGGTCTGGTCATTCTTGCGCCCCCCAGAGTCTACGCCCTGTGCCTGGGCACCGGTGGTACGGCCCTATTTACGGAACTGGCGGCGAGGCCCTCACCATCGTCATTTCCTCGAGCAGTGGTGTGTCCAAAAAGGGATTCACCTCGAAAAAAAGCTATAATATAAGGTCTGAAAAACTTCCTAATCGCCTAAATAGTACATATCTATTCTCGGGTCAAGGTTTGAACCAATCACTAAATTTTAATTATTTTTTTTACTTTCTTCTCACATTAAATCTAAAAATATATGCATAAAATTTCTCACCATTATCAAATGTTCATGTGTACGAGACAAGAAAAAACCGTATTAGCATAGAGACAGTGAAATGTGTTTTGTATATTCATACTCACTATTCATCAAGAACACTGCGCTATTCAATTTTGAGTCTTATAATGTCTCACACATAGAGAATTAAATTGTATTATGTCTTATTGAAAATCAAACTTTATACATAGGGTTGAAAATCCTCATAAAAATAATGCAATATTAAACATGAGTCGTGGTAGCGTAATGGCTAGCACACGCGCCCCTTAATCGAAGGGCCCGGGTTCGATCCTGACCAGAACGCATGCACCTCTTAGTCAGTTTTCTGATCGAATGTGCATATTGTACAATTACCTCGTGCTAATAACGGTGAAGGAAAACATCGTGATGCAACCTGCACATCGAGATAACCGATGTGTCAAACCTGCCAAGCCGCCTTGGAAAAGCGTGGCGGGTATACTGTCCGTTTCCCCTATAATGGGAGGCCCGAGCCCAGCAGTGGGATATTTATGGGCTGATATTATTATATTATATATAACATGAGAAATCTAGAGAGGTGACTTATTATGTCGTGATTAAATTTGATAAAATCATACACTATATTTGTAGTGTATTATTTTACTTAAATTGGGCAATTCTATTACAGTAATTAACACTATGTTTAATTGTCATCTATCTATTTATTACTATAACATATCTGTAAATGATTGTCATAAACAACATGTCATTCGTTACATTACTTCAAATCAGGCTGGCTTCGACTTGCCTCTATGTTTTGCTGGGCAGTTGTCAAGACTATGTAGATATGGATTTAGTTTATTTTTTATTATAGTGAATGTAACGCGAAACAGTAAATTAAGTTTTTATGTAAGTAACATAGAGCTACTAACTAGGGTTTTTAACGCGGCGTAACCGCAGCGAAAACTCCTCTAGTGAAAAATGAAATTAAAATAACGGTTTAACACTGTTATATAAAGGACAGGTTAATATTATCATATAAGTATTATAGTTTAAATAAAGAGGTTGCACATATTATACATTTGTGCGCTCCGATGGGGTAAAACATGTACTGGTACATTATCCAAATTTCCATCATGTTATGTGCAAATAATGAAATTGTTTATTGTTTCAAATAAAAAATAAAAGCGTGTTAAATATCGTTAGTAGTCTTGAAAACTTAGAACATATTTTCAAGGTGAGGTTTCATCTGTGATAACATTATAGATGTGGGCCGTTTTACATGAACAGTTAAATATTAACAGATAACATTTATATATACTAATACTAAGCTATGCGTTAACAACGTTATTGAAGTGAAATTTCTTTAGAATCGTTGTGATTTGAAATTCGATGAAACGAAAAAGCGACTCTAAAAAGAGATAAACACAAATCTATAGGATTAGTCCTATAGATTTGTGTTTATCTCTTTTTCTAATGAGAAGAATAACATTATATTGAAACATTTAAACTCTATGCTCATACAGATAGAGTTGAAAATGTTTTGAAGTATTTCTGTAATACTTCAAACGTGTTTTAAAGCTTTAATATATCGATGTGAAATGTGACCTTGTCAAGTTTGTTTCACTTCTACTGCGTGCGAACTGAACAGACGCACAATGTTTTAATTTTTAAAGCTTTGAATAAGACGCATTCAATCATTATCACAGCCTAAATCTTTAAGACTAACGCAGAGGAAGCTACAGAATCAGAATATTTCTCCTACGGCAATGTTGCTACATTAAAAAATATAGAATTTGCACTAGCAATGTCAAGGGTGATTTTGCTGTGAAATTTTATTTTAAAAATGTGTAACATTATATACGTTGCCGGCAAGAAACCATGAAAAAACATAACAACCTACTTTTTGGGTTTGATTTCTTCTATGCTCTCTCTTTTATCGCCAATTAAAAAATACGTTAATATATTTATTTAATCAGGTTGGCAGCCCTAACAAAATCGCGAAATAGTGATGTAATACAACATTCATCTCTCTTTGTTTTTTTTTCTTTCTCACGATATAAAGCTAGTGATCACTGTCGGAATAATTAATATTATTCAAAATAATCATAGGGAAAACATCTTGATAAAGAGCAGATGGCATTATAGTGAATTTAACAAGAAACAAGTAAATTAGGTCTTTATGTAAGTAAGAGCTACTATCTAGGGTTTTTCACGCGGCTAAAACACAGGAAAACCTAGTGAAAAGTAAGCATGAAAAGAATTTAGCTCTTGTTTTGAATGAAAATTACAAAAATGTATATGTTTTCGCAACTATTATGCATCAAACTACATTTTAACGGAATTAAGCGCGGTAATTTATAATAATCATTTGGTAATTAATAATTTAATTTTTATTATTCCAAGGTTTCGGCCACTTTTCAGCAGCCGTGATCACAGAACACAAAGATGTCAAGTGTCAATGAAACGTCGGAATAATAAAAATCAAATAAATTACCGTGCTTAAAACCATTAAAACGTAGTTTTGTTCAATACACGTATTGTTTAAAATCATGCTGTCTTAAGGCCGCAAGCTTGTCCTGTGTAAAGAGCATTTGAAACGCCCATCGTCTCTGAGGTTGATCAGAGGGCTGATGCCTAGCTTGAATACTAGATCAGTATGACGATGCTGTGAGGGTGGTAGTAATAGTAGAATTCACCACAAAGGCAGACAGAGCAATCTTTAGTCCATACAGCCAATTCTGATGTATAAGTCATCGTATACTAAGTAGTAGCGCATCCAAAATAGGCTACAACTGACGCCATTCAACGAAGTCCTTGTGAAAACTCGAAGGCCACATTTGACTACAAAGTTCACATTTCTTATAAAAACACATATTTACTACTCAAAAACTATCAATATCCTATAATTGTTCATTTTAGGGAGATTTGACACATTCTTCAGTTCCCGCCAAAAACTCTCCGATCCAGAGAGGCAACTTAGCCAACCAGCTTTTTGGGCAACATACCCATACACGATAGTGAAGTGGGCTCAGTATTCTATTTAGTTTTGAAGGATTATAGGCATAATACAATATAACTTATATTAAATAATTAGGTTTAATTACTTTTCTGGTTATATGTGTTTATGATTTATTAAAGTTTAAAAATCAAAACAAATTGCTAAAAAAAAAGTATCTTTGTGCGTTATAATTTGAAGAACTACGGACGGAGAGTAGGTAATAACGACCGATACTTTATCGATATTAGGTATAGAATACTTATTTACATATGGCTTTGCACGGTTAATGTATTTAGTCAAGTGTTAGATATTCACGAATATTCAAGTTACTTCGCCAAACAGTATTTTTATTTCAGTAAATGCAACATTTCCTGCGATATTTGGGAATAAATTTACATAAAAAAGACTTAGAGTTTGAATGCTTTAAAATAAAACCAACAAATCTAATTATTTCCACTTTAATAATTACACGATTTATTTTTTATCTTACAAAACTACTTTCTTTATAAAAGAAGAATTATTTCACGTCACGTAACAAAAGTAATTGATTACATTTTATTGATGTAATAACAATACATACCACAATGTAATTGGTCACGCTTAAAGACAGTGTAAACTTAATCGATTGTTTACGATTGTGTAAGTAAAATATTAAAGATAGCTATGACTTGTGAGGGTAATTTTATACGAAACTAGCTGGCCCAGCAGTCGTCATTCTGCTCGGAAAAGCTTCAATCGATATGCCGACAGCAGCGCCACCTACCGGGTCCAATTGTGAACCAACTCAGAAACGTTCTTTGGCTCGTGCACAACAACTTTGCTAAAGATCATCACATGATCAAATGTATAGTTTACGATTCTATAAAGGACATACAGACAAACATTCATGTTTATATAGAAGATGAAGACAGAGATAACTGCTTTGATAATATATAAAATAATATGTACCGGAAACAAAGTTGCTAAACGGCACAGTAACCTTAATTAGCAATTGAAATTACTCTTTTTGGGGAAACTAACAAGTTATTTGGGAAAGATGATGCTTTTAAGAGCAAGAAAATTTTTATTAACAAAAAAATATAAATATTATTAATATATAGGTATAAATGCAATTGTTGGAATTTTTTGTATATTTGTTTGTTTAACTAATTTTTATCAATCAAACTTCATGTATGTAAAGGTTCTGGTTACCGAAGATGAATGAATGAGTCTATTTGATAGGCTTTGTAATGGTTTTAAGCGCGGTAATTTATTTGATTTGGGTTAATCCGACGTTTCGGCCCCTTTTTCAGTCACATTTGTCCAACGAGTATTGTTAAAGTTTTATTTAGCCTACCGCCAACTTGTCCATTTTAATTATTTAGTTATAATTTTGTTTATGGGTATTATTTACTCTCATAAAATCAAATAAATTACCGCGCTTAAAACCGTTAAAACCTAGTTTTATTATGTATACTAGTCGCGAAAACTTAAGAAAATATTAGGCTTTGTAATGTTCGATGCTAGCTCGCGGTAATTCACTAAAACGTCTTCGGTTCAATACTTGGCGGTATGAATTTCATGAACGAACTTTATATTCTAGTCGATCAGCTTTCAACTTGTCCGTTAATATATTACCAATTTCACTTGCCTTAACTACTTACATTTGGAATATACAATGAGGGTGTATATTTCACGATTTATAATTATTATTTGGAATATAAATAAATGATTTTGATTTGATTTCTAGTAGAAAAAGGGTTTTGAGTAACTAGGGAGTAATCCCTGTAAAACTCTACTTTGCACGACTGAAACTGTATGATAAGATCGATTGCAGGCAATTTATTAATATATATTCGTTACTTTCAGATCATTAGCATTTAGCTTATTTATGAATATGAGCTATGTTTTTTTGTGCCTTTGACTTCAAGGGCTATAACACTGCCGCTTGTGATAAAATCTCATGCAAGCGTAATCGGTCTAATATAAAACTACGTCGTACTAATGGATTTATGCTAAGAGTATTGTCCTTCGGCATGCTTTTAAAATTTATATAATATGTACTCGAGTAAGAGATTAATAACGATTTCATAATGGGCACGCACAAGAATAGTATAATACGCATTGAGTCAAATGCAGTTTGCTTTGAAGATATTGTAAGATTATTGAAATAAGATAATAACACTTAAGTGTTAGTATTCTTTAACAATTAAAGCTATCAATATTTTTTTCACTACGCTTCGACACAAGCAATTATAATTAATTATTGTTCCGTGAAGGCTTTTATTGCGTTTTATTGACAGGCTTATAATTTGGAATTTAATTTTTATGAATGAATGATGATCAGTCATTATTTTCTTGTAATTACGAATATTATAAAAGACTTAAATTAACATACATCCACACATCATACACTTTTTAAATTACATATACTTATATTTATTTAGAATTTAAATAGTTTTCTATGTGCAGATAAATGTGCAATTTCTTTAATAGGTTTGTTAATCTACTAGTGTCTATCTAAATGTATCTAGATATTTTTATATAATATATAGTACTATGTAAATTGATTACAAACATTAGCAGTTCCTTATTAGGTACATGTTACGTTAAAGTAACTTTCATAATAAAATTGGCCTACTGCGTAACCGCGTGCGTGCTAACCGTTTTTATTTTCCACCCCATTAGTCAAAAGTTTATAGGGGAAGGGGTTTATATTTAAAAACTTAAAGCTTTTCCTAGCCCTCCAAATTAAACATAAAATAATTATCAAAAAACATTTGAGTGGAGTCTCCTGATCACAGGGACGAAAACGTCACTTTTTGTCCCTGGGAAATGATTTTCCCTGCTTTCAAAGAATTTAAAAACTATTCAAACCATAGATAATACATGCGAATTATGTACATACATTTTTTACAGCGACTGTTAAATCGCGGCATAAATTGTACCAAAAAAATACCAATAATTTTTTTACATTATTTTATACATACATACATACATACATAACTTCACGCCAGGTCCCTTGCGGGGTAGGCACGAACAACAGAGCGCCATACAGGCTTATTCTTACACACCTCACTTGCTTCTTTGACATTCATAGCTCTTGTCATGCACGCTCGTCTGTTCTTAAGGCTCCTGACATCACCTTCTGCTAATACACGATCAATTTGATCATGGAAGGTGTGTTATTATTTTATGATTATAAATTACCTACTTTTTACTAAATTATTATTATTCAATTTACATAAATTTGAACTAAATACTTACTATCATCAGTGGCAAAAAATACTGGCTGGTAGAATGTTACAGACAAAAAAAAATACTTGACGTTTCATATGTGACGTATTAAATGAGTTCATCAGATTTACATATGGATTTAACGCCTGATTTCATT
This sequence comes from Dendrolimus pini, assembly GCA_949752895.1. Lineage (NCBI taxonomy): Eukaryota > Metazoa > Arthropoda > Insecta > Lepidoptera > Lasiocampidae > Dendrolimus > Dendrolimus pini. The sequence continues at coordinate 17,165,130 of OX457141.1, read as the reverse complement.
ACAGAAGTAATTGTTTTTTTAACTAATCAGTTTTAAGAAAGTAAATCTTTTCTCATATTCGAAATAAATAGCAGACTGTTAACCTCGAGTGAAAGGCCTATTTAGGCACTCGAACTATTAGCATCCTCGCTACGCTAGTGCACCAAACCATCTCAAGCCTAAATAGGTCGCTTCCACCTCTCGTGTTACAAAATGTAAAAAGCACTTTTTACATTTTTTGACGAATAAAATAGGTTTAAGCTTATATTAAGTAATTTATTCATGTCTTTCGATTTGCATGATATTACCAAAGTGATCCATATAAACATAATGTTTATTATTTGATGCTGAACAATGGTTTTTGAGTCATGGTAAAACTGTCTCTTGTTCATACTTCAGTCTAGATTCTTGATGCAGCATATTTCCTTCTCTTTTTGTATACTGGTACGTATGTAGGTATTCTATATCTATCTCTGTTCCCCAAATTATGACTTACTTCACTAAGATGTCACCGTGGTGTCGTCGGATTTCGTTTGCGGTGTTAAATAGACAGACAAGTAAGAAATAATATGTTTTTTTGCAAGTGCAGTGAGTTTTTGATACAAACTAAATGGCGGCCGCCCTCAACAGTATTTCTTTATTGATTGAATGATTGATTGATTGAGCTGGTTTCAAGATATGTGCAAGATAAGTTCTTAATCGAAGGGGTTTTGGGTGAGTCTATATAATAGTCTATTGTATTTATTTATAATACAATAGACATTTATACAAAAACTAAAACCTGTTCAGCGGTTTCGTGTGTACAGAATATCCGGGGTTTTTTACTTCGGATCCGCGCACACACATAAGTCATTCATATTTTAATTTCGGTCATTTTTAAAAATACTGATTATAATAAATTCTAATTAATATGTTATTAAAACGGAAATGCCAATTATACTCGGAGATTAAGCGATCAAGTTCAGTGGCATGCAGCTTTCTCTTCGACAGTGCCTGTTTGGCCGATGTTTGCATTTGGCCGGATAATGCAGTGTTTACTATTCAGAACGTGTCACCGTGACCGTCGTTTGTTGAAGTGAAATTGATTTTAAATGTGTATCTTTACATTTTATCGTGTTTAAGAAAGAAAATCGAATAAAATATCTATAAAGTCTGTCATGAAACCGCATATTTACTATTTGTTACAGCGCCGTGAACTCTGTAAGGTCATTGAACTAGTTGAGATATCCTATTGAATCCAACATTACACGATTTCACTTCCTTCTTATAATTTTAGTAGAAGTGGTACAAAAATCCGAGAAATTTAAAATTTTATTGTTATAATATTTAATAAATATACGTTTAAAGCGTTTTAAGCGAGGTATTTTATTTCATTATAATCCGATGTTTTGGCCACTCAAAGACACGGGATAATAAAAATCGAATAAAATACCGCGCTTGAAACTGTTAAAACGTAGTTTTATTATGTGTATTCTTTGATAATGAAAGTGTGTACTGGTTGCGAAAACTTAAGAAAAAGTTACAATATTTTTCGTAAGAGATATTTTTCACTGCTTCTTTGCAATTATAACAGCGATTCTCTTTTCTTTCTCCATATCCCAATTAATTGGAGTCGGCACAATATGTCTTTTCCATCCACACTCCTCTATTTATATATATATATATATAAGCTAGATAAGTCCAAATGTACTTGTTAATATCGACTACCAACACCGTCATCGACCGGCCCACATTTCAATCACGTTTCCTATTCAAATACTTGCAAATAGGCTGATTTTACGTGCAGAATAGTCATGTCTCATTAAGCCGATGACCCTTAAATTCTTCGATACATCGATTAGACGAGTTTTTAGGTCGATAGCCCTAGTATTAAATCTGTCACGACATTGCTTTCTTTAGACATTTGACATTCTTAATTTTAACTTTCTTTACATGAATCGATACATTGTATAACTCTTACCTTATGTGTCACGAGACTGTACCATATTGACGTCTCAAATCAGTTTAGTAAAGCAGCTAATCCTTTGGGAAAGTATTATAAGCAACACACTGCACAGGCACTCTACACCACATCATTGTAACAGCAACTAGTACTAATTCTGTACTTTTGCTCTTGTAACAACAAAAGTAACTAGTTCTTATTCTAAAGTGGAGTACTTTAGAATTGACCTAACAACAATACATTACATGTAATTTAAGGTACACTTTAATACAACAAAATACCAGAAAAAATGCCACACACATCAACAGAATATTATCATAAGCGTATAGGAACCAATATTAAAAAAAAAAATAATGTACAAAAGGCACGTAACTAGAGTCCGTAGAGTTGTAAAAAAAAAACTTTGGAAATGTTGCCGACAAAGTTTAAGTTAAGAAAAGGTACGATGGGGCTGACATAACCAAAACGGTTCAAAGCCCCTTTAAAAAAAATATTAATTTATTCTAAATCTGGTAAGTTCAAGGGCTAGGAAGGGTTCCATAGATGTGATAAAGCTTTATTCGTTATTTGATTACAGATCCATAAAAAATACTCCAAGACGGAAAGGTCAATGAACTGTATTGACAAGGCAAGTGGAATGGATCATAGATTTTCAACAAATAATTTACTTATAGTCTAGCTGTCGCGGCAGACTTTGACCTGCCCTGAAGAAATAAAATTAGAACCCGATTACAGCGCCACCTACCGGGTCAAATTGTGAAACTAAACCATTCTCGAATCCACCACCATACACAAAAATTTCATCGAAATGAAAGAAAGCACTTATTTGCAAGGAAAGCGACAATACAGAGATGTAGAAATCATATATACATACATTTCTATGGTTCAATTCGATATGTTGTATACCGAATTTCCTACAAATGAGGTCTGCAACTCAGCATAAAGCTATGTTGGAGTTTCCTCCAGCACAGCGCCGATTTTCAGTGCCGACCCCGCTCATTGATTAATATCTGACCCACCACCCATAGTGTAACACAGTATGTGAAACATAAAACAGATATGACAAACGCGCATAGAAAATAAAAATAATCATTATCCTATATGATAAAAGAAGAAAAAATATAGAAGTAAACAGAACTATAATAACTATAATACCAGTACGGTAATTAATGATCTTATTACTTCTAATTGAATCAAATAAATAAAATAAAAATAAACAATCAATTCAATGGAAAAGCTTTCAAATCGATTAAGATATAGACACTTGGCTTATATGAGAACGGAAGAGAGTAATGACATGTGGTGCTCTCTAGAAATGTGGGATTGACAACTTTATATTTCAGTTATTCCCAGTAGATATTTCTTCCATACTATTTTAATAAGCTCAATGGATTTTTCTTTGACGTTTTCCGTGGGAAATCATTAAGCCAGGATGTAAGAATAGTCCAGCTATAATAAACATCAACCGCTGATTATTATAGCTTTAATTGGGTCAGAGGAAAATTATTACTCATTCAAGTTTCACTTAATGCAAGACCAGACACAATCTTACATAAAGACTGACAATAGATTATATTTACACACCACTTAAAATCGTAGACATAAAATAATATATTTTATATATTTATTATTGCTGATTTTAAAGATCAAATTGAGTTTTTGGCGGGAACTGAATGGAGATGTTGTGCTATGCACTTTTTATTCTAAACATGTCTAACATTACTCTAACATGACAGTAGTTGTAGGATATTGATAGTTTTTGAGTAGTAATTATGTGTTTTTGTGAGAAATCTGAACTGTATAGTCAAATGTGGCCTTTCGATTTGTCACAAGAACTTCGTTGAATGGCGGCAGTTGATAACCTACAGTTTAGCTGAGCTATACATAGACTTAAGAAATTGAAGAAACTATATTGTAATCTAAGATCTGGCTTAAAGGCCTAGCTGCCAAGCCATAAACCGCAATAAATAATAATAACAAATAATAAAGACCAAATGCTTTTTTAAAGAATTATTATATATAATATTTTTTATTAAGTAGGTAACTAATATTTAAAAAATATTTCGAAATTGTGAAGTAACGAACACAATCTGGCATTCATGAAATTCTAATTTAGGTAGTTCAAGCAATGATTAAGCAATTTTAATTTAAAATTTAAACATCATTTTATCAAAATTAAAGGTACATTTTGGTCTGACTTGCTTCAGATACTATCAGATAAATTAAATCTCAATTGTAAATAAAATATATATATAGAAAACTATAAAATAGTGGTGATCAAAAAAATTGTTTTCATTCAGCAAACTTATTCGTCTAACGAGAGGGGATAACAAGGCAGGGTTATGTACACTACAAATTAATGATTTAAATATATATATAATGTATATTATATTGAAAAGATGCATACATTGTATGAAGGATGTAATGGTAATGACTAAGAATATATGCTAGACTAGACAAGTATAGAAGAAAAATGTATATTGCACTGATACCAAGTAATTGGGATGAAGGGATAGAAACTATATCTTATACTAATATAAAAAGCTGAAGAGTTTGTTTGTTTGCTTGAACGCGCTAATCTCAGGAACTACTGGTCTGATTTAAAAAATTCTTTCAGTGTTAGATGGCCCCTTTATCGAGGAAGGCTATAGTAGACTATACATCATCACGCTAAGACCAATAGGAGCGGAGCACCAATTAAGAATGTTTTAAAATCGGAGGGTTTTGAAAACAAATTTGACGCGGACGACGTCGCGGCCACAGCTAGTATCATATATAGACGATAGACTATATCAGTCTAGGCAGACCACCCAATGATTAACACCCTGTCTATTTATTCGAAATATTAAGAAATCTTAGTATTTCTTATTTTACAGACAGAACATTATTACAACAAAAATAAAAAAGATATTACGATTCCGTAATATTTTGAACACATTCATCATCAATCTTTTTGGGATAAGTGTTTATAATGGCATAGTTGCCCCTGTAAAATAAATTTTATTTTGTTTTTACTAACTGTCCACCAGAGTATCAAAACTTATGACAGCAGCAATTCGCAAAGTACCAAAACGTAATGACGCGATGAGGCGAGTCGCGTTCAGCTTTCTACGACATTCCGGCCGGACCAGTCTGCTTCGCGAAATCTGATGATAAAAATACACTCGCACTCACTCCATGCTTTTAGGGCATCGAGTGATAGTTGATTTTTCATTCACTTTTTTTACCAAAATAATAGCACGTAATTACGGTGCTGTGCATATAGTTGCAGTACAACAAATATATTTACTTATTTATTTGGACAGCACAACAAAGTAATTATATAATATTTATATTATATAATTTATTACAGTAGTAAATTATTACATCTAGATTGAAATCAAAGTGTGCTGACTGACACATCAGTGTTAAAATTATATTTTCGCAAACAAAATCATGTAAATAATGTCAGTAATAATTAATGATTTAATAAATACTTAAACCTAGGACATTAGTTTTAGTGATATTTATATAAGGATAATAGATGAAGAAAAAGAAAGCATTAAATAAATTACTAAACAAGTGAAGAAGTGTGATCTTTCAGCATCGAAATTGTCAATTTTTTAAAAGATATCCGTTTTTAATCTGTGCAGGAACGGAGAAAGAACACCCTCAAGTGGTAGGGTATTTGCCCATATGGAGGGATGCCACTCCTGGTCTTGATTATGCCGCTATAACCTTCAGTTGTGTTCCGGTATTAGTGGGCAGGTTCCAACCTCCCTTCAGAAAGCCGCAGCACGCTAGTTACAAGGGTCCATGGGCGATGGTAACCGCTTTCCATCAGATATGCCATCTGCCTGGCTGCTAAGTCATGCAATAAAAAAATTACCTTGAATAAACGAACGATGCGATCGATGACATATCTAAATTAACTCGCAAAATTTAAAACACATTAGAGAGATGTGTTGAAACCATAAATTATTCCACAACACAAAACAAACTGACATGAAATCACACACAAGAATTACAACTCGCTCTGCGGTTTTGCTTACCAAAACCAATTTTAAACGTATTATCTACGAGATAGACACGCCTAAATGATTACTTGTGTTACGCATCTTCGCAAACATGGCAATTTTGTATTATACAATTGTTTTATGTAATGAAACATCTGCGGTAAAGTGACTAGAGACTTACGGTCTTATTCGTATTGAGTTATGTTATTAGTAATATGAACGAGACCGTTATAATATTGTTGCAAGCCGATACTAATCCTTTGCAGGTGTCTTATTACCCCTTTGAATTTGAGTGATCTATTGTTCTCACTAATCTCTTTGTTCACGCCGCCGTAATATGTCATAAAAACTTCTTTCCTCTGTTGGCATTTCATGCGAATTCTTGAAAGCTATTAAGCTGACCATTTAATTATTTCAAGAACCAGTGGGCGGGATGTTGCTAGGAGGCCATGTCTAATTTACAAATGGATGACGGTCAGTCAGTTGGGAAATGCACCAGTCGTGTTTTGACTGCGAATGAGCAATTACTTAGTGCACTTTCGGAGCAAGTATCTTATAACGACGAACTTTGCGCGATGTGATAACGATTTTCTGCCCTACAGTTTGGTTTTGTTGTATTCGGGTATATTTGTAAGAACTGTGAATTGCTTGTGTGTGTGATGATAACTCCAACGGCATTACCGAATTTACATCACAAAAATCCCCTACAAATTCGTAACAATATACATAGTTTGCCTTATAGTCGGTTGAACTTTGTATGGAGCTTATGTCAAACTTTAACCAATAGTAAGGCAGATGAACGGTTGGTAAGAATACATAGAAACGGGCCATTAGAAAATAGATGTAAGGTATGTTAATGGATAAAAGCTACCAAACTAGTTTTTACTTCACTTACTTGGTAGTAGATAAGCAAGATGTGCCCGCATGAAAAAGGAGCCTAGATAATTATTTGCTCAGTTCGAGATCCAGATTCACCAGCAGGCTGAGTAGGCTGGTACCAGAGTGGCAGATTTTGTTTTTTTTTTTTATAATTTATAAACAAAAATTAAAGAATTATTTTTATAGAGATACCTAATAATTATTAGATCCAGACAAACAATTCAATATGTTAAGATTTCCAACTTGATAACTTTTTCATTGTAAAGAGCAGATTTCATTGCACAAAGTAATCCGCCATAACAACTGTTGAATTCTGGCCTTGCTGGCTAGGCTCTAGGCCTTAACTCGAGTAGCACCTTTGGTGTTACAAATACCCATAGACAGCGGTGTCTGCTGTGCTATATATAATATAATAAAATAAAAAACCCATAGATGCCCCACTTCTGAGTTCGGGCCTCCCACTATAGAGGAATGGACAATATACCCGCCACACTTGTCCAAAGCGGGTTGGCAGGTTTGGCACATCGATTACCTCGATGTGCAGGTGTCATCACGATGTTTTCCTTCACAGTTCTTAGCACGTGCTAATTGTAACAATATGCACAATAAGCCAGGATTGATACGCGTGCATTAGCCATTACGCTACCACGATTACTAACAAGCGATAAAAACATATCGTCCCAATTGGTGTACCATTCAACCATTAGGTATAGAAATGATTAGGGACATCAGTATTTAAAACAACCATAACAAACTATAAAAACCAAACACAGATGGCAGCTTTCTAATCAACTGTAATTTACTAAAAAGAAAAGACATTTCTCAGCTATAAGACGTTGTAGGGTCGTTAATTACCATAAATTCAATGCTGTCGAATTGCATTTATTTCCCTGCACTAATCCACTGTATAGTTAAGATAAATGCAGCTTACGTAAGAATTAAGAGATGCTTATTAAGGTTCCGTAGTCATTACATTTTTTGATGGTCATACATAAAACTATGACGATTGTCAAACAGCGTGGTATATAATACAGACACCTGCATGGTTATTCACAAACATCAGAAACGTAGAACGGAGAGTTTCCGAACGAATCAATTTGCTATCCTATGGAACGTGAGAGGAACACATTCGAGAATGTGTTTCTGACAGGATTTTTTTAATAGCGTTGCACGTTCCGTCTGTTCCTTCCACATTTCTCTAGAATAAAGTGCACAAAATCGAGTCTATTACTTCATATTCATAAATCGCTTCGCAACGCTGTTTAAGGAGAAATGACATTCCCCAGCATACTTCACTTTTATATATCTCAGGCTCATAAGGTTCAGCAAAACTCTTGTGGGTATTCGTCCTGTCCGTCCGTCAGTCTTTGTATGTCACATATTATTTTCAGAAAGTTAAAAGCCTACTTCGTCCTCACATTATGACAATATCCTTTAATGACATTTTACGTAATCTAATAGGTGGGGAGGTCTTAGCTCTAAAAACTGTCTAGAAGACATCTTGACTTCTAACTTTTGAATTATTCTGAAGTGGAAAAAAAATACTGAAAAGGATTACAAAGGAAAGTCTAAATAAACAATATCCATTGGTTATTATTGGTTAAGTGTGTTTAAGATCAAATACAATATTTTCGGTGTAGTAGCCAATTTACAAAATTTTACATCTCTACGGAATCCTTCGTTGTTCGTGTAGTGTCATGCTGATTTTTTAAACACATTTTAAGGTTGCCTCTAAAGCTTGATACATCTCAGTATTTAATGGCTGTTCATTGGAGATGGAATTTCTTTATCACACGTAACGATATCATTTGTAGCTGGATTTAAAATAAATGAGAATGCATATAATATTCCGGATTGTAATCAAGATACTGAGTATGTATTTAACGAGACATTGATCTTGGATAACGCCCTAGTGTTATCTTTTCGGATTATTACGGCCTGGCCACGACCTTTTCGCTGTGAATGATTAATATGCGCGACACGACGAGCGGCAAAAACAAAAGTATTATGTATGAAGATGGTATGAAGTAAGATGTATGAGGCAATAAAATAACCCGAGCCGTATGTATGTACATTCAAATTATGTATAATTTCGTATGCAGGAGTTACACAATGAAATATCTTAACAATTTCGATACGATTAGATTTTAAAAGATTAAAATATACATTAAACATTTTATCACCACTCAACCAAAAATCTTTATTAATTTATTTTTACACGTTACCCATATTAGAACATTAATTATTTAGTCTCGATGCCAATAAGTTCACTACCTATCCTGGCTTCTATCCGGACCACAGCGAAACTGTTAGCCGAGAGAAATAAGCAGGGCGGTGATAACTATTTTTGTTTCGAAGTGAATTCGTTTGCTCCTTACCTCACTGCTCGGGGACATGACAGTGGGGTAGAGTTGGACTCGACAGCTGCTTTTACCGGAATAACCACTACAGAATAACACACTCCGGTCTTCATATGTATGGACCCTGGGAACGTGCGGTCGACCGCTAATTTATCTCTAGGGATATGCTTATGGCGGCCAAAGGTCGTTCGACGCTCTTTCCAACTAAGCCGTAGTTGAAGCCAACGCAAAGCTGGCGAAGTCCATTGGACGCTGCAGATTGGCCGACAAGAGCCGTTGAGCGAACACCGTTATACGGGAAGCTCCAGCGGCCCCAAACCTTGCCATCAATTTTTAGTCGCTCGCCGAGTAGAAACTGGGGTAAATAGGTTATCCTTGAGGCCCTAACCTCCTGCCGCCTCTAATGGCCAAAAGCTTTGTATCCAGTAGAGGCTGCTCGAACTGAGGCTACCTATAGTGAATACAAAGCTAAAGAGGAAAAGACCACCGTGAGACGCTCTTCGGTATCACCGTGTGCATCGTGCGCGAGAGCTGCTGCGCTGCTCATAAGGACCTGCCACCAGTTAGATATGTTTATGCCGCAGTAACCACTTACAGCTCAACTTGTAAGTCACGTAATATTACATATTATTATGTTACATGCATGTACAAAAAACCATAAAAACTCTTCATATCATTATGTGAACAGCTAAAGGCATTTATCTGCCAAAGAACCACTCCTAAGCAATAAAACCTAACTTTAAGTGCCTCAAACGAAAGTGAATACAAGATATTTGCGTATTTATTAACATGTGATGTAAAGAAAGTAAAAGTTGACATGTTTTGTTGTAACTTATTGTTATGGTAATAAGGTTTATTATCAAACTGGTTTTTACAGATGTTAGTTATTATCTAAGTTTAAAGTGGAATGCGCATTTGCTATCTACATACATTGTTTATCCTTGTAAGATTTTGGTACAATAGACATGCGATTTTCCAAATAATTATAGTATTAAATTATGTTTAAACGCTTTAGTCAATAAAACTACGTTTTAACGGTTTTAAGCGCGGTAATTTATTTGATTGGCCATATTGGCTATGGTCACGGACGACAAAGATGACAATTGTCATATTTGTCGTCCGTGACCACGGTCACTGAAAAGCGGCCGAAACGTCGGAATAACCAAAATAAAATAAATTACCGCGCTTAAAACCGTTATAACGTAGTTTTATTACGCATACAAATTGCGAAATCTTAAGAATATATTATGCTTTAGTCAATTTAAGGAACATTTAAAGTTGATATTAAAGTAGAAATTATTCGTTTGTTGAACAAACCTATGTATAAAAAACATTTATACATAGGTATGTTGTACCTTAGCGCCTAAACTACTCATCCGATTTTGATATAATATGTAGTGTTAATCGATTTGTTATTATATTTATGATCCGGGTGATAAAGGAAACCCTTCGTTTTGGATTTTCCAATGTCAAGTAAAAATTGTAATCTAAATTTTTACTTGACTTTGGAAAAGCCAAAATGAAGGGTTCCCTTTTAGTTATTTTTCTCATTAGGTTATTAATTGTTATTCTATACGACGCAAGAAATATTCAACACATAAATAGAATAATAAAATATATCCTACAACAACATACTACAACATATCCTAAAACAACTACAAATCGCTAGATTTTGTTGGTGGAGTGTGCGGAGGAACATTCAATTTCATCCACGCAGACGAGTTTTTCTTCTGCACACGGACAGTTTCCGCAACCCGAAGTCAAAGCGCCTAATTTGCGTGCGAGGGTGGATGTGGGGTTACTCCATCCACTCCAACTCCTCCAGGAAGTCCACCAGTTTCTTGACGTCGCTGAAGACTTCACGGAGGCTACCTGGAGCGTCCAGATACTTCACCCTGTATTGGGCCACCTCTCTGCATTCAAGCAGGACATGGGCGGCTGTTTCTTGTGTCTCCAGGCAGACCCAGACGAGTCATTAAATATCTACATATTCTAAAGTTGATTAAAATGTATAAACAGATATTTCTAAGTTAAATTGGGCTTGTAATAATTATTGTTCATTTTGCCTTGTATACGTATATCTGTATGTCTGTAACAGATATTAAATATTGTTACTCAATTGTAATAATCCCACTAGTTTTTTTGTACTCAATCTCCAATGATAGTATCGTTTAAACTAGTTTTGGAACAAAGTATAATTTGAATTATTATAATCTTAGTTATTATATTAACTTATAAAGAATAATTAACTAATATATTGTTACAATTTGGGCCACCTGCATATCTGTGAACAAAGCACATTTATTACTCGTCGGTGTTTGAGCTAATAACATTGAAACGCTTTTCTGACCGCCTTCTTTTGTTTACTTTGGAATGTGTGATTGGAAGAACAGCTCATTGTGTATTGTAATCTTTATGGTAGTCAGGTCAAGAATCACTTCTTGGAAATTCAGTTTACTCGATCGAGGAGACATATTGTATTTGTACAGTATAAAGCAATGCCCCAAGGGAGGGGTGAGGCAGTCCAGCGATAACCACTAGCGAAGCAAGACGTGTGTACTACATTCGGTAATCTATTTGGTGACGGACTTTGCTCGTGTCATTATATTTGTACCTGTGTTATACGTGTTTGTATAGTTCTATTAAATTCTATAATGATTCCAACGGCATTTTAATTCGAGTCCTGCAACTCGTAACAATATAAAATTTGATGCTAAAATAAAGGTTAATTATATATAAAAAATAAACTTAATTAGGACAAATTCAATTGTACATGACGCATGGCACAATAAACTCTCAAATTATTTTCTATAAAAGAGTGGGCGTTAAAATACCATACAAATTACTTTTAGAATATGTTGCGTCACGTTTCATCTATCAATTTATTTATGTTTAATTTAGCACAGTCAACGACTATGGTTAATACATGAAAGTGATGCTTAAGGTGCTTAAATTAAAACATTTTCTATTTCAATATACGAGTATAACTTTAGATATTGCTTAGGTCGACTAGTAGGCGGTTCCTATGTCATACTATTTATTCACTCACCTAATGTGGAATGTTGACTTTATGCACTATCAGGGCGTTCCATTGGTAACTCACAACGCTCATAACGACCCATGTCAAGAGGTGGGTCGAAAAGCCGTTCCACTTGGGTTTACGATTGTGACGCCGGCAAGCAAGTGGAACAGGTAATACCTAATGGAACGTAGCCTATGCAGAAAAAGCAAAAAATCAGCTTACGTCCAATTTTAAACGATATGAAAGCAAATGAAGGGTCGGTAAGACAAAGGAACTATAAGACTGTTAGACATCATTAAAATATTTAATTTATTGCAAAACTCGTGTGTACGATGTACATAAATGATTTACTAAGAAAAAGAAGAAGAAACAAATTGTATACAGAATGATGCATGGAAAAGTGACCGTTTGAAGGCCATTGCTCTTCCCATTAAAAATGAAATTGATAATCCAAGATCAAACGACTACGATCTAAAAGCAACATTATTCCTCTACTATCAGGGTTGAATTTCCAACGCGTGACTGTGCGTGAGACGATCGCTTATCTTTACACATGTTATGTGCAAAATGGCTTTTCCTATACGTAATACCGTGAACTTTCACTGAAGGTCGTTTACCATGAACACGGCGGAGATGTTCACGCTTCGGATAACAACAGTTATACTAGTGATTGTAATAAATTCTTAAATTTGTTACCTACTAACTAAGCAGGAATGTTTATTAGTGGTCTCGGCAGATGTTGTCCTGCCTTGAAAAAATAAAAATCTAAAACCCGATTCCAGCGCCACCTACCGGATCTAATTGTGAATCTAATCCATACCGGGACCTAGTCAACCACACATAAAATTTCATCAAAATCGTAGAATCCAATTCAAGCGCTAAATATCTTATATAGGTTGATGGGTTACATTATTGAAGTTTTTCTAGGGGTCTCTTATTTATATATAGCCTATATTAATCAGAGATAATGCAGCACTTGGTGCAAGAATTTTTGAAATCGGTCCACTCGTTTTTGAGTTTATTCGATACAAATATATGAAAATACAAATTTTTCCTCTTTAAATATTTGTATGGATTAAGCTCAAACTGATCCTGCGAGAATCTGACACGCTCATCTCTCTCTCTCTTCTATAAAAATAATTATAACCTTTTTTGACTAAAGTTATTTTTTGAACTTTTATTCAAAATGTTTTTACAATTAGGCGATTAATTTAAACAATTTTAAACTAAAATTTATCTTAAGATGTTCTTTAAAGTAATATCTTATACTAATATAATATATAAAGCTGAAGAGTTTATTTGTTTGATTGAACGCGCTAATCTCAGGAACTACTGGTCTTATTTGAAATATTCTTTCAGTGTTAGATAGCCCATTTATCGATGAAGGCTATTGGCTATATATCATCACGCTAAGACCAATACGAGCGGAGCAACAGTGAAGAATGTTTCAACATCTAGTTATATATAATATTCATTCACTAGCTCTACCATCCTTGAATTTGACATTACTTGTATGGGATATTATGTCTAATTTTAAACGATAGTAAGGCAAATAAACGGTCTGTAAATATGTAGTTTCGACAGAGCTGAGGCTTTTAATTTTGAAAACCAAAAAAAATATCAACCCGAAGAGATCTTCCTAACATTATAAAATCAAGTCACGCGCCGCCGCGTAGTGACAAACAATCAAACAATAGCAAGTGTAAAAACCGTCATTATCCACTTAATACCATATAGTTTTAACCGATTATCGTATATTAATACTGTTATTTGAAAATGGTTGCTTTTTATGGTTTAAGGTTTATTATTTTTGAAAATATAACTTTTATATTGAAAGAAAGAAATAATATATGTATTTAGAACTACATGAAAATTAAAACATACTCATAAAAAATGGTACTACTAAAAAAATATAGTTTAATATTGGAAACTTAATACTCTGAAGAAAAAAATAAGTTTTCTTAATTATATATTAATTGGAATATTATAGTAAAAATGTAACTAAAACACGGCTACGCGAGTGTCAGGTAATTTATATATATATATATATATATATATATATATATATATTAATTTTCAGTACTAGCCTCCATCAAATAATAAGTGACCCAAATATTGAAGTACTCATTGCTATTTGTCTATAAAGCTTAACTCACTCAACCATAGCGGCCGTCAAGTGGAGATCAAGCTTGGTTCTTTGATTGACAATAGTCGTTTGGTTCCACTCCACTTGTCTCTCTCAGTCAAGGCCGGGCGTTGCCTTGCGGCGGTCAATAGGTCTGTTTAACAATGCTTATTGTACTTAATGAAGCGAAGCGTTGTGTGGTGTGCATATATTGTAGCATAAGGGAAAAAATGTTGCGGCTCAAGGGCTTTTGATGTGTTTATTATTAAACTAGTTTAAGTGCCGTTATTGAATTTAACTATTGTAACAGTATATTGTGACTAATCTATATATTAATACGTGAAGCAAAAACTTTGTACCCTTTTTTACGAAAATTACGCGGAAATTTCGCACACTTATAGTTTATATTGAGAAGAAGCGACGAATGCTAATATTGAAAAAAAATTATGCTTAAAAATAGATTAAACCGATAAAAAAAAAACATTACACACACTACCATGTATTTGACACACACACGCATATATACTGCTTTGTTAATTGTTCAACTCAAATTAACAGTGAAGATTATAGAAGTAGTCTTTGACATTAATTATTATGGTCGAATTTCGACCACGGGCGTCCACTAGTTAAATCTTTATTTGTTCAAAGGATGGTACCTAAAATGACTTCAAACTCAGAGTTAAGAGTTATATATACCTTGTTTTTTTACAAGAGAACTTTTGGATAAAATTGTATTTAATTTGTGTCTTTAGATGATTAATATACATTTTCTACTGGAATTTGAACATCATTAAATAGTGTAAATCTTTTCAAAAGTACTGTTTGTAATGTATGACAATTATCTTCCAAGGAAAAACATTCTAAAAATATCATTAGTTATGCAAATATAAAAATATATGTCTTTTGCAGATTTAATAATTGAATAAATTTTAATAGAGCCATACGGATCTGCAGTTATGACTTATGTGGTAGGGTAACGCCAGTATATATATGATAGTCACTGGTCATTGATAACACTGCACTGTAACCGACAGTTTGTACCATGTATTGCGGTGCTCCAGTTTCCTGGTCCAGCCCTTGCCGGGGGGGGACCTTTTCTTTAGTCTACTAGATCCGAGAGCGTCCTTCTTTCTCTGAAACGCAATCGTAATTCTTTTCCCTAGAACTTGTCGACTGGATTAGTTATCGGTCCTTTTATTTTTGCTAATTATAATGGCACCTTGGTTTTATTACAGAATCTCCGTATATAATATTGTCTCTCTTACAGCTTATATTTCAAGAATAAGTTTTATTTCGGAAATCATTGTCATGCCCATGCCAGAAAATCATAAAAAAATATTGCAAGAGTTTAGCAGGCAAACGACTCACCTGGTGGAAAGCGGTGACCATCGCCTATAAACATTTGCAACACCAAAGGTGCTACGAATGTGCTGCCGTTCTCTAAACGGAGAATGTAATCTGGCCATTAATGCCGGATCACAATTAGACCAAGGATGGTAACCATCCAGACGGGTAAATTCCCTACCACCTGGCTATGGGTTGCCTTATTGCCTCCTACAATAGACCGTCTGGCCACAGTTAATTGTATTCTTTATCCGTTTCTGCACTGACAATCTATTATAGATGTCTTGAGTTCTCATGTCATACTTATGGAACATAACATAGCTTATCATTCAATCATAATAATTATCTATCAATAAGTTTATGGACTGATAATGATACACATAGATTTATCACTGGTATAATACAAACTAATATGATAATTGCGAATGTAATTCTCCCTCTTACATTACGAAACTTCAGAAGCTATCGTATAAAGTCGTGAGAATAGTTCAATAAAAAATATTACACATTATCTCTTCTTCAAACAATGCTGCTTATCTTGATTGTAACAAAGTATTTTTAATTAAAAAACAAGCTATTAGACAACATTTTAAACAATAACACTTTATAGCAGTTGTATAACACTGCTGTTCATAAAATTAAGTAAATAAGAGAAAATTGTTTGGCAGTCCGTCCGCTTATTGTTTGGAGACGCGTTGATGTCTTTCGCTTACTGTAGGGATGGGACTGCTCATTTCGCACTGCCCGAGTTTGTAAGTAATTCGAGTCACCGACTATCAAGTATATAATTAAATATAATCCATATTTTCAGTTGAAGCTGCCTTTTGTATACTTAAAAGTACATTTATGGGTTTTAAGACCGATTTTTCCTTCATTTTATAATGTAGTGAGACGATTTGGTCATATTTCAGTGGTCGCTATGACAAAATTACTCAATCATTAAGTCTACGTATAACATATAGTATATAAGTGGATGAGTAATGTTAAATAATTATATTTTTGTCTCAGATCAACTTGCCCTACTTCAATAACTTACTTTTAATTTTTACTTTAGATAAGTTAATATATACCTTTTAAATATTGCATTTAAATTTAGTTTAAAATTTGTCTAATAGCCGCGAAAACCTAATAAAATTTGGTCAAGACCATAGTCATAAGAATTAATCAAATTAATAACAAAATAGAATCATTTAGATGCCAAATCCCTAATATTAAAAAAAGGGGAAGACGCGCCCGCTCTCAGAGTGAAATATGCTTCAGCATTAAAAGAGTTCAGTTATTCTGTCACTGAACTTCGTAACGTTTTATATATGTTAATGGCTACTATTGTCTATTCTTAAGAATAAAAAAAAGTGTGGAGAAATATATTTTTTCTTTCAAAATTACTATCCTCAATTAAAAACCTACTGATAAATAAAAACAAGATTATATTAAATTAAGCGAATTGACTCGAAATACTGTACGTTGTCCGTTGTTGTTGTGTACGGTTGTCTCGAGACAATTATCACTTGAGTCGCATCACTAGCTTAGACTCACTGACACACTTGTTGCAGAACATTTTTAAATTTACGTAACAAGAAAGAGGATGTATTGAGTAATTGTGGTTTTGAGACGCCGCCGTGTTTTTGTGTTATTTTTTTGTTCTTACTTCTCTTATAATTTGTGATTGTGAGTTGTGTACCAAGAAGAAAAAAGTTCGATTATATTTTAGGGTTCCGTGGCAATTTTAGTATAAACGAAACCGCTATGTCTGTCTCCATTTTTAGAAACAACTATGTATGTACTATGAATTAAGTAAAAAAATCACCATGTTACAAACAAAAATTAAATAAGAAGCTGAGGTAACTAATGTATTTACAGCTTTACGATGATGTAGTGAATATCCAAAAACACAAAATAAATCTGGGATGGCCACCATACACGAAACTGACAGTTGAGTAATTTCTTTCAATGTACGTAGTCGTGTGAGGTATTTTAAGTCAGATCTTGAAAAATTACGATAATGTTCTTTAATGACTTTATTTATGTTGCATTTAAATAAGGAGGGAAATATTAAATTACAAAACTCATTGACTCTTCAGGTGATCAGAAGGCTGGTGCTTACCTCGGCCAACGGATCAGTATGGCGATCCAGCGAGGAAACGTAGCCAGCCATCTGGGCACCGTACCCATAGAAGACGGTGATATAGGCTCAGTATACTACTTATAGTCTTGAGGGACTATGGGTAGAATACAAATAAGTTAAGTTTTCTTGCATTGCATATAATTTTATGATTCTTCTGTGAGTATAATATATGTTATAACTTACAAATAATACCTTTCCTATCATACAAATTGAGTCCTCTTTAACTTTTCAACTGATGAAGTGAAAAATTATGAATTAAATTTAGGTTGTAGCGCTTTTGAGTTTAGCTTTAGCTTTTGAGTTGCGAGTACTATAGTTGCTAAGCTATTGCGGTTCAACAAACTAACTAAAAAGGTTCCAGCCATATACGACCCCCCCCACAAAGGTTTTATGCAACACAGACGCCGAGAATGTAAATTTCTCATACCACAATTTGCATTAATATAATGATTAATATAATATTTTAATAACGTTCACTGTTGCAACTCGTAAAATTCGAATTTGTGTAATATCTTAGAATTTTCTAATGCTTTTATTAAACTATGTATAAGTTACGAAACGGTCAAGGTTGTATAATAACCGAACGTATCTTTTTGTCGAAATTTGTTTACTCTCGTGTGGGTCATCATTTAGATATTTATATTAACTAGTCTTCGCCCGTGGTCGAATGTCGACCATAATAATTAATGTCAAAGACTATACTTCTACAATCACAGATTTCGCCAAGGCTATATATTATACTCTTAATTTGACTTGAACGATAAACAAAAGAGTATATATACTCTTTTGTTTATACGTGCGTGTGTCAAATACACGCTAGTGTGTGTACTGATTTTTTTATTTATTGATTAAGAGCATATCGTTCTTTAAATTTATTTAAGAAATATTAAACGCATTTAACACCCTTAAATACGATAAGCGTCTTGCGCGACGCACAATTTGTCGCTAAATATTTTTAAAGAACTGTCAATACATTTTGCGTAAATCGTCAGTTTAATATAATTAACTAATTTGATTTAAAGGCGATCGTTATGCAAGCGACCCTTAATGTACTTTTTATGTATATTGAAAAAAATCTGCACTCCTCTATATAAACTATAAGTGTGCGATTTTTCATACTCCTCCGTCTGCACAATTTTCGTAAAAACTGTTAGAAAGTGACTGTTTCACGTATTAATATAATGATGTAGATGCCTATTTAAGTTTTTCTTTTTTAATTTTCTCTACAATGCTTTTACAGCCTTATTATCTGCTCATTGAGTTTTTCTCTGTTATATAGCTACCCAGTCATTACTTTCACCAACAAAGCGTCCGCGTTGAGGACATTTGCCTACTTAAGCACAGGATGTACAAGTTATACCTGACAAACGACAGGTGCGTGACCCGACTTAAAAAACCGTCACAGTTTACTTTCCAAATTATTCGATTTCGTCGGACTACTTGAGGTTTTGTGGTTTAGATTATGGTTTATTGTAAGTGGCTGTGGGAAGATGTTTTATGGCAATAAAGTAAGAGGTTATAGTTATAGTCAAACTTGTATTGAGGTTGGCACTAGTAATTAGCGCTATGTCGCGATTTTTTTTTAATTTCGATGCAGCACAATGTCGACTTGCCAACCTCGTTGACTAAAAATCTCTACGTCAAAACCCTATTTATTTGTTACATATGTTTTGTGAGTCCGTTTTTTTTGTTTTTGTGTAAAATTTATTGTGAAATTATTTCTTTATGTACAGCGTCGTCTTTTTTAAGTCAATAAGTCTTTTTCTTTCTTTCTTCTATCTTTCTTATAGTTCATAATAATAACACGTTAGTTATCTCGATGTGCAGGTTTCGTCACGATGTTTTCCGTTGTTAGCACGTGGTAGTTGTAACAATATGCGTATTATAGGTCAGAAACCTGCCTTAGTGGTGCATGCGTTCCGGCCAGGATTCGAACCCGCGTCCTTAGAGTTCGGGACGCGTGCGCTAGCCATTACGCTACCTCGACACACGAATTGAGCAATAGTTCATAAATTAATTCTTAATTCGTATGAAAATAGTTATTATATGAGAAGTATAGGTACTCATGCTGATCTCTATATTTTATGCCTTTACACTTTAGTTAACATTATAAAAGCTTAAGTAGGGATCCCTAATTATTTCTAGTAATAAATATAGCCTATGTTACTCAGGTATAATATAGTATTCTAATGGTGAAAGAATTTTTGCAATCAGTCCAGTAGTTCTTGAGTTTATTTGTTACAACATACAAAAATATAAATTATAGTGTGGTATACAATGACATTGTATGACATAAGTTTATATTTGAATTATTTGGGCTGGAATCATCCAAATGAAAGATAGGAATGAACCCTCTAATATCGGATTTACTAACCGTTCACTCGCGTTACTACTGGTTTTTTTTAACACAAGCTCCACACAAGTAATATCTGCTACCAATGGTGGGTAAATTAATGAATAGTGAGATTTATATTAACCGGCCTTTAGACGAAGTTACTAAGATTGATCAAAACTGACGATTTTAGATATTAAGGGCTTGCATTACGATCGCCTTTAAATACAATTAGTTACTCATGTTAAACTGCCTAAATAAGTTTTACACAAAATGTATTCACAGTTGACAGTTCGTCAAACATATTTAGCGACAAACTTGCGTTGTGCAAGACGCTGATCGTATTTAAGGGTGTTAAATGCGTTTAGTGTTTCTTAAATAAATTTAAGGAACGTTATGCAAGTGGCCCTTAGTTTCTGTGATCATTATGGCAAACATGAAGCCATTATGAACGTCATTCCACAACTCTGTTGCAAGTTTCTTTGAATAAATTTTTTGTTATAAATTTACAAAGTTTTGTTTCTCGCACAACGAATTAGCAGGTGCTCTTTAATACAAAGTTTATATTTTGTAAAAGAGCATTTATGATTACGAATAATTGCGTTACATTATACATAATAATTATAATGCAACAGCATATATTCTGAAATCACAAACAAAGATTGCCGTTTTTTTGGTTCGTATTAAATTTGTTTATGTAAATTATAATGCGCGTGAAATTATTATCTACTTGCTCGAGCGTTCATTCGAGTATGAGGATTGTGGTGAAACAAGGATCTTATTAGACCTAGATATGCACAAGAACTGTACACCAGATAAAGCTTATTCTAAAGATGAAGCACCATAGATAAACATCAACAAATTAATGCCTCTACTGCCGCAATAGGTCGAAAGTGGGGTGCAAACGAAACAACTTTTCATTGATCTATACTGATCAATACTTTACCAATATTATATATATTATAAAAATAAATAATCGGCAGACAAACACATATATTGTATATTATAAATTAAGCAAGTTACGCTTGTGTTATGGGTAATATACAACGGACTACTCTGGGGCCGATCCCAGACACCCAGACCATGGAAAATAACAAAGAAAATTAATTTCCGAAAATTACCATACAAGAAATTGAACCCGGAGCCTTGTATTGCAGCGAGGTAAGTCGAGGCTTAGCCCGCTCAACCACAAAGGTCGTCATAACAATTATATTGCATGTGTGTATATAAGTATTATCAATCATAATATATCTACACGATATGGGACGTAACGTGGTTTTTTTCGCAATTTTTCTATAGTTCTTCTAAGATAACAAAAGAAAATCACCATATCGCTTCCCAATTACTGACATTAAACCGTTTTACTCCTTAAGTTTTTATCAAAACTGTATAAAGAAATATTTGGGTACATCTTTATAATACTCTCATAATAATAAAGTGTAGTGCTATGACCTAACAATTAACAAAGAACACATGACCAAAGTGTCTTAAAATAAATAGTAAATAATAATAGAATATAATAATTAATAAAGACAATAGGAAACATGTTATTGGACACATTCTTAGTTTAAGTTATATCTAGTTATTTTAGGACAGATTGAAATTACTCATTAGTCTTATTTCCTAGATTAGATTGTAATTTTAATGTTGTATTACAAAGATACATCATTTATGGAAAAAATCTTTATAAAAGAGTCATAAATGAATTGGTTGTATTATTTTTTTGAATACTACTGCATTTTACTCACAATAAAATTATTATGCATCTGAAAAACGTCCACGTCGTTGGAAGCCCCGCTATAGCCCAAATAATGAGAACAGATATATTCTCAAGGACGTTGGCATTGCTATAAGTCTTAATGAAAAAATAATTGAGTAATAATTTAAATTATATGCAACTTTCTTAATTTCACTTAATTTAACTTGATAAATCGCAAATTCATTGTGTTTATTACTTAATTTATTAATAGATACAATTATAATAATACGTAACAGTTAAGCTAAAAAACTTTCACGTTACTTATGTCTGAATTTTAATTTGAAATTAGTTTTGACATTGACTGAATGTGCATAATAAAACAAATGGTTGTTGCATTGTTTTTTACTTTAAATTTAAATATTGCGGAATATTTAATACCCTATTAACGCATTTATTTTAAATATTATTAATATTTAAGGTCCGAGTCGCAATTTAATTTAAGTACAAGAATGAAATATTTATTTTAACCCTAAAATATACAACATGTGTTAAACAACAAAATTCAATTATCAGAATTGCCTAATATATTCTATTATATTTTTCAAGTTCTAACTACAATTATTTTATGAATTAAAAGCTTGTGTTAATATTATATATAATTATTAATAATAATTAAAAAATACACATTCAAAAACGTTCTTATTTTTGAAGAAAGTTGTTTCACGTCAATTTCATTTGAATTAATTAAAAAAATGGTTATTAGAGATTGAAATATAATTTTTTTTAAAACTCTCACATCACATGTATGAAGTAATAACCAATTCCATACACTGTCGTTTATTATCGAAAATTATAAAGTTACAATTTTCTTCACTTTTAAATTACGATATTTAAATATAAATCGCACTTTAACACGAAATATAGCCCTCGACCGATCATCCGTACCGAACTTTCACTATAAGAAAGTAAACATCCGTAAATAAGATCCGGAGTTCCGGAAAAAAATCACAAAATATTTTTGGTAATTTTTCCATCACTTACCCAAAATAAAAGTCTCAT
Source organism: Dendrolimus pini (assembly GCA_949752895.1). NCBI lineage: Eukaryota > Metazoa > Arthropoda > Insecta > Lepidoptera > Lasiocampidae > Dendrolimus > Dendrolimus pini. The sequence continues at coordinate 17,142,269 of OX457141.1, read as the reverse complement.
TGTATCCAAGATCTGGGCACTTTTTTTTAGGAAAAGTTCTGTTATTTTTTTATAAGGCACACACGCATGCGCGTCTGTGCGCGCTCAAGACGAGACTGCTTTAAGTCTTAAACACAGCCTCTTCGCTAAAGAAAGTAAGTGTACGTTCACATTCAAAGTTACGTTCGGACTATAATATTGTACTGTATTACATCACTGCAGGTTCTGGCTGTTTCTTCTGGAGGTCTACAGTAAAAGACTTTTGAAACAGTCCCGGATATAGAATAGAAAACACTTTATTGTTCACCACATACACATAGTATAAACAATTTACATTAGTAACATTAAACAGTAAAAGTAGGAGCAATGGGCGGCCTTATCGCTTTAGAGCGATCTCTTCCAGACAACCCGGGCTCTGGATTTTATGAACAGGAAATTCGCAAGTGTTTGACGGTGGTGTGCTAATTAAATACACATATAATATGATATATAAATATCACACAATACATATACCTAAAATGAATTTAAAAAAGAGAATAAACAATAATACATATTAATATTATATTATACTAATATATACATCATTAATATGTGTAGGTATACTGTATAACAACGACAATAGCTATACAATATTAATAATAGTATTAATACATAATATATTAATATTATATATACCTACTAATATACGTAATATTAATAGACAAATACACTAATAAATAAACGTACATGTAATATGATATTAAATATTTATTATAAAGTGGGATAATGTTCCCGTACCAGTTTTTTAAAAATGGCGAGTGACTTTGCCTGTCTCATGTATTCGGGCAATGAATATATGTAAGTTAGAGCATTAAAAGTATGTTTTAACAATTTTAAACGCGCTAATTTATTTGATTTTTACTATCCCGACGTTTATGCCACTTTTCAATAGTCTTTATCACGGAAGACAAAGATATCAGGTGTTTTTTAATTTCCTTCCACCCATTTTAATAGTACATCAAATATTAGAGTTTCTTGCGCCGCTTCTTCTCTTCAAGTCACAACATGTTGCGAAGCGTTGGTAAATTAGATTAGGCTCCCATAGAATAAATAATAACCATTAACAAAATTTAAATTAAATGACTAAAATGAACAAGTTGGCGGTAGGCTACATAAAACTTTAACAATACTCATTGACACTTGACATCTTTGTCCGTGATCACGGCTACTGAAAAGTAACCAAAACAACGGAATAATAAAAATAAAATAAATCGCCGCGCTTAAAACCGTTAAAACGTATTTTGTTATATATCCTAGTCGCGAAATCTTAAAAATATTAAGTTGGACCAAGTTATGACAATGACCTATTTGCGGATAGTCTAGTATCTGTAAATGCAAAATTAATCAAACTCAATACTGATAATAATTAGTTTCCCGCTCGACAATCTATACTAATATTATAAAGAGGAAAGGTTTGTATTTTGTAAAGAATAAACTCCAAATTACTGGAGCGGTTTCAAAAATTCTTTAACCATTCGAACGCTACGTTATCCTTGATAAGTCTCTCTTTATTTTTTCTTTCACCATATTCCAATTAATTGGGGTTGGCACAATATCTCTTTTCCTTCCACACTCCTCTATTCTCACATACATCTTCTGTCACACCACAAATCATCATATCATCCTTCACGCAGTCCATCCATCTTTTTTTGGTCTACTTTTACATCTCTACCCATCCATCTTGTAGTTTAACATTCTTTTTGTCACGTGACTTTCATCCCTCCTCATTATATGCCCACCAACTTAATCTTCTTCCTCTCAAATTTACAGTCACGGGTGCAACTTTCAAAGATCCCCTTATGTACAAATTTCTCACTTTATCTTTGATAAATATAGACTATAGTAAAATTTAGGTATCCCTACTAAAACTTCAATAATGTAATACATCAATCTAAACAAAAATTTTGGCGCTGGAACCGGGTATCTTGAACTATTATGCAATAACTTATATTCCATTCTGTTTAATTCTGTACCATTCTGTTCTATTCTGTTTCATTCTATTCTTCCATTACATTCCATTCTATTATATTTTAAAATAAGAAAACACACCATGAAAAGCAATGAATACCCTGACTAATAGGTGCGTTAAGTGAGGAAAAAATAAAAAAACCTCCACAACACGTCGCCCGTTGCTTCGCCGACGGTCGTGGCCGGCTTTTTGTGGGCTGTTGTGCACCGTTTAAAAGTTATATAAAACTTAAAACAAAAAGGAGCACCACTATGTCTGTAATAACGTTGAATATTTTGTAATATTACGTATTTAAGTCAAATAATTACAAGGTTAGTCATAATAAAGTACTTTTTGCACGTAATTAAAACAATTTTTATGCATGAAATTTGGTTGTAAAAGTGAAAATGTTTTAATCATATCTGTTAATGACTTTGGAAAGGTTTGAAGGTTTTATGGTGTATGAACTTGATCTGTGTTTATTTTAAGCATTGCTAGTATTATATAAGAAAGAAAGAATGAATGAAAAAATTAGATTTGCAAAGGCGATACACAGAAAAGAACAGAACAGATTATTATAATAAAACTGTAAGCAGTAATTTTATATATGAGGTCGGTACTCAGAATTTTGCTGTGAGGAAACATGGTCCTACACAGCACTGATCCAATGTCCACCTTCTAAAGCACGTAAACTAAATTACGTGAATCATTATTTTGTTTACAGCTCTCAAGCCTAGTCGCACTACGCTGTAATTTAGTCGAGTACCGAGTACTTTAGTAACTAAAATAGTCGCAACTGCACAAAAATCGTTCGCACTTCGGTTGAGTACAGAACACTAGTGAATGTTATTTTGCAAGATGAACGTTCAACGCAATAAAGTAAATAAGCAAATAAAACTACTGGCAATCACTATTTTAGAATCTTACATTCCACAAACATTCATGTTGTAAATACGCAGAAACAAGCTTTAAAGTAGTTTCTTTGCTCCAGCGAAACTATATAATGGACTAACTAAGATATATAATGAAATCGACCAAAACGATGAGATCGTACTAGTTGAAAACAAACGAATGAGTAAGCAGTGATGCGTATAAGAACGAAATGGATCGACTCGACTTAATGATTTGCTAATCTACTCGACGAAATTTTTGTTGTTTAGACACGTTTAGTTACTTAATTACTCGGTATTCGACTTAATTACTAGCGTAGTGCGAACTAGGCTTTAACGCTTGAGCTAATCGTGTTACGTCCGATAAGTGAGAGTTCCAATGGCTACCTTCTCTCACCCCCATCTCATTCGCCTATTTCAATCCCATATCCAATTCCCCACTACCACATACCTCCTGTTACACCTCTCTATCTCATCCTCCTATGCCATCCTAAAGGCTGGCAACGTGTTGGCTTCGCTCCTGGTGTTGCAAACGTCTAGAGGGGACGGCAACCACTTTCCATGAGTTGGGCCGGCTGTCTGTTTGCCAGCTTCATTAAAAAAAATGTTTGAGTCCAGTTCAAACGCAGCAGAAACGAAACTGCAGAGAAAGAAAGAGAGAATATGCAGCCGAACATAATTTTATATCTACAACGCTTAGTAGACAAGAATAAGTAGCTTACGAAAACTACTGTACTTTTAAAATTAATTAAATCTGCCAAAATTTTCAAAAATACCAACTTTACCAAAGCTACTAAGATAACAACCCACAAAAAAATATAGGATTTTAGTGTCGCTTTTTCATTTCGCATTTACGTTTCATCAAGTATCAAATCATAACGAATCTACAGAAGTTTCACCAAGCATCTATCTGTGCAGGAGTGGACAAAGAATACAATTTCCTGCGTTGGAGCGGCCTGTCGTAGGAGGCAAAAAAAACAACCCACAGCCTGGTAGGGTGTTTTCTCGTCTGGATGGCTACCACCTCTAGAGTATTCTGCCATAACAACAATAAATCTCAGTTTTGTTACTGGCCAGTTTCCAGTCTCACTTTAAAGAAGTGCAGCATCGTAGCACCTTTGGTGTTACAATGTCCATAGGCGATGGTAACCGCTTTCCATCAGGTGAGCCTGCCTGTCTGCTGAACTCATGCAATAAAAAAATACCGCCTAAGTATTTAAAAAAAAAAACTAGCTGATGCTCGCGACTTCGCCCGTCGTCGTGCGTCGTGCGGTATTTTAACTATCCCACGGGAACTCTTTAATTTTTCGGGATCAAAAGTATCCTATATGTTGACCAGGGATATAAGCTACCACCATACAAAATTTCACTTAAATCGGTCCAGTCGTTTCGGAAATTAGCCGGTACAAACAGACAGACAAACAGAGAAAAATAAAATTAAAAAAAAACGAAATTACTTCTATTTCACTTCTTACAACCTTCTGACTCGGTTTTTGGCAAAAAAAATCATTGGACAGAAATTTGACCTGTACAGTTTTATTATATTTATATTTATACGTTAACAAAAGCCTCACTATTTCTCCTTCACATGATCAGAATAAAATTAAAATTCCATCTGCATACAACTGAGTAAATATTTAGACGAGTACATATATGTCTAAATATGTGCGTAATACTTTCTTTTTACGTAAATCTCAAACATACACATAATATAACTTTTCCTTGCAAGAGTTAAAAGGGTTATGCCATAATGGAAATCGGCATGCGGATCAAAAATCCTAATCAGAATACTTTTTTAGAAAATTTAAAATATATTTTAAATTTTCTTCTTCTTTCTTATATTGCTGGTTTCAATTTATTCAGCGGTGGTTTACGACACAACATTCTGTATAGTTTTAAAAATATATTGCTTACATTAAAACGTATTTTAAAATGTAATAAATCTTCTTGTAGCGATTTATTACATAGTCTATATTACTTTCTTTATAATTCAGTCTTTTTTTTAGTATATAGTTTTTAAAAAGTTACTTTATCAAATATATAAGAGCTAATTATTCTCAATTTAAATAAAAAATAATAATCATCTAAATATACTATACTAATATTATGAAGTGGTAAAGTTTGTGAGTTTGGATGTTCGAGATAATCTCCGGTATTAGTTATCTGAATTTGAAAATTCTTTCACCAGTAGAAAGCTTTTTTATTGCTTGAGTTCAGCAGACAGGCAGATGGCCCACTTGATGGAAAGCGGTTTACCGTCGCCCATGGACATTTGCAACAGCAAAAGTGCTACAAATGCGTTGTTGCTCTCTTAAGGGAGACTGAAACCTGGTCACTAATGCCGGAACACAACTCAAGGTTATTATAACGACATATTTTAGACCAAGAGTGGTAGCCATCCAGTCGGGCAAATGCCCTACCACCTGGCTGTGGGTTGTTTTGTCACCTCTTACGGCCGCCCGGCCGCAGGAAATAGTATTCTTTCTCCGTTCCTGCACGGATGAAACCGAGTGACATGGGCTATAATTAATTATGATTAATAAACGAAATCTATCACAGTACTAACGTTCTACGCAAGTATTGCGCATATCCTCGTACGAGACACTGCGAGTGCTTTCTGCATTTATGAATTAATGAAATAATTACTAACAAAAGCAAGTTTTTGAAGCAAGTGGGGTTGTCTGTATGGCGCTCTATTGTTCGTGCCTACCCGGCAAGGGACCTGGCGTGAAGTTATGTATGTATGTATGTATTACTAACAAAACTTAATTAAAACTTGATATGCATGCCTGCGTGCGTGCTTGTGTATTTTTAATGACGCCCTGCGAAGTGGGCACGGATCAGCTAGTCTATAATATAATAAATAAGCAAAATCCCTAATAATATTTAAGAACTTGGTCAGGAAATTCTATCTGCAATATGATATGTAATTAGTAGATATTATGTTGCATATAGTTATATGTTTATTATGTTTAAATATTTGCATATTATCACCGTATCTTGTATATAAATTATGTGTCTATTTGTATATATAGTATAGTTGTATATTTATTATTAAAATGTAAATAATCGTACAATAATTATGTATACCACTATCGCCACACCTAATCAGAATATTCTTGCCACGGGTTGTCTGGAAGAGATCGCTTTTTAGCGATAAGACCACCCTGTGTACCCAACTAGAATAATAGTAGTTCATAAGTTTTTTTCTGTAATGGTGTACAATAAAGTGTTTATAATATGGTTCGAGTTTGTACAATGAATGAAAAAATGAAAAAAAATCAGGGGAGCTAATTCGGACCAGCAGATTCCTAAAATGCAACTTTTAAATTCTTTGTCTATCTGTCTGTTGTGCAGTCTGCATGACGTGAAAATAATGAACTGATTTAAATGAAACACTCCACAGAACTAGCTTATATCCCAGGTCAACACTTAGGATAATTTTTATCCTGAAAAAGGACGTCGTTTCTACGGGATACACGAATATAATATACAAATTTTAAATGATGACACGGTTGAAATAGCCTAGTAATTAGGTTTCATAATATAATTTTTTATTGTATTATGGAAATATGTTTCTGAAATAAAGAAATTATGCAGTCTCCTTTTTCAAATTCAAATTAATTTATTCGCAGATAACATGGAGGTACATGTTTCGCCTAATAAAGGAATACAAATTATTATATTTTGATTATGTCTAAAAGTATTTCCTTTATGAAAATGACTATATTTTAAAGGTACTCCGTAAATAAATATAACTCATAAAATATATTTACCAAGTTTTTATATGTCATAAAATAATTTCAATTGTCACTAAATAATTTCTAATGTCATAAAATAATTTCGAATTCATAAAATCGATTTTAGGTGCTGATTTTATTCTTAATTCTCAACTCTTTTAGAACATCAGATCCGAAACTTTAGGTTACGCAATCGCCTGTAGATATCGTACATAGTAAGATGTCGCAACATCATTATTTACAGTAGTAATTACTTGATCCGTAGATCGTGTACACATCGAATGAAGATGATTTGCATTTAAATATATACGATCATCTGTAAATTATCGTTTCGACCTTGTTTTAAGCGCTGCGATAGTTTGTTATAATACAAATATTATATTACTAGCTGTTGCCCGTAGCTTCGCTGGAGCAGATTAAAAATATTAATATTTTAACTAGCCAAAAAATCTCTACTTTATTTTAATATTATAAAGAGGTAAAGTTTGTGAGTTTGTGACGTTGTAGGGAGTAATCTCTGGATCTACTAAACCGATTTTGAAAATTCTTTCACCAGTGGAAAGCTACATTATTCCTGAGTGACATAGGGTATATTTGATTGTGATTAATAATAAGTATTTTTAAATTTTTTTCTGATGCCCAGCGAAGTAGACACGGGTCATCTAGTGTTAAATAGGTTCCTTTTTCACTACTGGAGGGGTAGAATTTCAAAAATACGCCGATAATACGTGTGCACTGAATTCTAACCAGAGTCAGGGTTACAGAATTTCGAAACATACATTGTAATGTGGTGACCTGTAAAATCCTCTCCGCCTTCGAGAATTAGAAGGACTATACGGTTATTAGATATTAAGAAGATGGCGCCGCGGTCATTTTTTTGATGCCACTGTGGTAATTCACGAATCAATACGTAGTCATGGCAACACTAACGAAGTTTCACAGTTGCTACTAATAATATAATCAATCAGCCTATAAACATTACAACTATTGGGCTTGGTCTCCCCATTCTTTAAGCATGGAAATAAATAGAAAATTACACGTTTCCTTGCTAATTCATCGTAATAACTTCTTTATCAATAAATAAATACTTTATGAACTCGTTTTTTATTTATTATTTATTGATTTATATTTATTCAATGACAAAAATATGTTGTGTCTGTAATATAAATGCAGAAGTCGCGGAAGACCACGACACACCTTCCATGATCAAATTGATCATGTACTAGCAGAAGGTGATGTCAGGAGCCTTCAGAACAGACGAGCGTGCATGACAAGAGCTATGAATGTCAAAGAAGCAAGTGAGGTGTGTAAGAATAAGCCTAAATGGCGCTCTGTTGTTCGTGCTTACCCCGCAAGGGACCTGGCGTGAAGTTATGTATGTATGAATGTATGTAATATAAATACGTAGTACATAAAAATAATTATGTTGAAAAGTCCATAATTACCTTTATAAGAAATGGCAAATTTTATCAAATTACAATAAATACTATTCGTTTTGTTGACGTTTGGATTTCCATCATAAATATTTATCAGTCCATTGGGTCTACAGGCTTGTTGTTTTAATAATATATTTCAAATGACACAATCAAATTATTGCGAGAATATTATATCATAAGCGTTTCTTAATAAATGCGTAATTTTCCACCACATAAGAAGTGAATATATTAATTATTTGAATTTCTTTTTTTATATTGTTACACGCCGACAAAGTGAATGCACACCTACAGTTTATTAACTGTCCCGCATTTTGACTTCTTTTGTTTACTTTGTGTTTAAAATTTGTAATTAAGAAAACATCCTATTATTACTCTACTCGTTTATTTAGTTAGTTTAGAATAAAACAATGCCCGAACGGAGGGGAGAGTCAGTCAAGCGACGATTACGATACGAGCAAGACGTGTACATTCGATAAGCTATATAGTAACAGACTTTGCGCGTGTTATTGAATCGTGCAGTTTGTACTGGTTGTGTCCAGTTATATTTGCACCTGTGTTATACGTGTTTGTATAGTTCTAACAAATTCTATAGTACTTTCAACGGCATTTTAGTTCGAGTCCCGCAAAACAACCTACAGCCAGGTGGTACGGCATTTTCCCAACTGGATGGCTACCACCTCTGGTCTAAAGTATGTCGCCATAACAACCTTGAGCTGGTTCCGGCATTAGTGACCAGGTTTCAGTGTCCCTTAAGAGAGCAGCAACGCATTTGTAGCACCTTTGGTGTTGCAAATATCTTTAGGCGATGGTAACCGCTTTCCATCAAGTAGGCCGTCTGCCTGTCTGCTGAACTCCTGGAACAAAAAAAATGGTGGTGAGATATTTGCTTCCTAAGTCATAAATACTTTTGATTGTGAAATGAAAATTCTGAAAAATGTTAAGGTCAATAAAGTCGATTAAGTTACTTTACAACGATCATCATGAGGCCTTCAGCTGTGCTGGAGTTGATTAGGGTGTCGAGTTAAAAATCTCTTTGCCCCCGGCTTCAACGCGGACGGCAACGACTCTTCAGTAACACGCTAGTTTGGAGCCGCTGGAGGCTTTCTAACTGGTGCCAGGTCTGTACAACGAAAACAACTTCAAGCTCCTGAGGCACTCAAAACTATATACTATATAAAGCATAGCTTTCTATATAAAGTTCTCAATACATGCATTTTTTAATATTTTATTTAGGTTTATGGCTTGGCATCTAGGCCTTTAAGCCAGATCTTAGTTTACAATATAGTTTCTTCATTTTCTTAAGCCTATGTGTAGCACAGCTGAACTGTAGGTAATCAGCTAGTGCCAGTTAAAAGAATTCTTGTGAAAACTCAAAAGGCCACATTTGCCTATACAGTTCACATTTCTCACAAAACACATAACTACTACTCAAAAGCTATCAATATCCTAAAACTGTTGTTCGTTTTAGAGTAATTTTACACATTTTTAGAAAATAAAACTGCACAGCAAAACATCTTTCAGTTCCCGCCAAAAACTTTCAATACATGCAATATTTGAAACAACACAGAGGGTAAAAAACTATTTTTTCCGTATATTTATCTTACGATTATAAAGAAAATCAGAGATTTTAAAAGAAATGCAATAAGAATCGAAGAGGTAAAATCAACGTTTACTTTCTATAGAAAAATCTGAAACCGCAAACCAATGTTGTCAAAGCCGCAAATTGTGTTTAATTGACTTTCATTATGCGGATTTTACATCCGCTCATTAGATATATACTAAAATACATGCAAAAGTAAGGTTGTTTGTATATATATAATAATAATTTTTTTTTGTGCAATTTGGGAAAATTTCCTAAATTCAGTCTGGAAACCCTGGCAGAAAACATAATCACCAAGTTCGTGAGTAGCTTAAAAGCTCCTAAATCCTATTTGGACTGAATTGCGACACAGGTAATGCTTTAATAGTATTTTTTATTCTTTTTCTTTACTAAAAAAAAGTGATTTAACGCATTCGGTTAAGTAAACAATGTCTTGGTAAGTTTTAGAAATTGTACTGCGGAGGGGATTATGAGTAACGCCGACAAATCTAGGCACAATCTTAAGCAGTGCCTTTCATAATTTAAAACTGTGTCAAGGTTAAGTTAAAATAAGTATCGAAATTAAGTTATTTGTTTAATAAAAGTATACTTCAAGAGTAACGGCCTCAGAACGGTAAGAGGGTCCGCAAGGTCCATTTGGTATTATTAACAAAAGTAAATTGTTTTAGTATACTTATTATTTAAACCTACACGCATTGACAGCCGTTAAATACGAGAATATGTGAGACTAGCTGTGCATGCGACGTCGTCCACGTTGAATAGTTAAAAACATCTCCCGATTTTGAAACATTTTTATTGCTGCTCCGCTCCTATTGGTCTTAGCGTGATGATATATAGCCTTCCTCGATAAATGTACTATTCAACACTGAAAGAATTTTTCAAATCGGACCAGCGGTTCCTGAGATTAACGCGTTTAAACAAACAAACAAACAAACTCTTCAGCTTTATAATATTAGTATAGATTTTAGTATAGATCTGATGGCAAAAAGAAACCTAGACGACTTCATAAGATACTGTACAAACATTCTTTAATATAATGATAAACAGAAACAGCAATGTATAAGATACTAATTAAATATGTAGATAGATAGAAGATATACAATTCTTTATTGTTCACCACATTATGCTAAAAATTTGACATAGTTTGGCCCAGTAGTTTTCATTCTATGAACATTTTTTATGAAAAAAAATCCATTCCGTTCCATATGTACACCGATTACTCCGAGATTTATGATCCGATTTACGTGATTCTTTTTTGTTTGACGCAGAATAGCTGAATAGCTTACAAATTTGACATAGTCTGGCCAGTAGTTTTCATTTTAAGAACATTTTTTATGAAAAAAATTTCGGAATATAATTAAGTAGTGTCCGGGGGTGAAGTGTCTATGAATCTAACATAACCTGGGTAAATGCTTGCTCTGCAAACATACTAGAGTCAAAGCCAGGAATACCTCAGTTGCATATATATCGCGATTTTGGTTAATAAGTTATGTCACCTACCCAGCGTTACCTGGCCAAGGGTATGAGAAAGTAGTTCTGCAACAATATGCAGTGACCGTTTCCGCACACGCAATACTTAACGCGTATGAATTGATATTATATCCATACCAATATAAATGGTAAAGTCATTGACTTTTTGTTAACTATCACTTTGACTGAAGGACTAAGGAAGCGGCTAGATTATATCTTAGGGATAATTTAAACTACATTTTGTTTCAAAAATAATCTCAAAGGGGGAAATAGTGAAAAACCCATAATTATTCAAATTACGAATATCATAATCATATATTTTCTTAAGTTTTCGCGACTTGTATACATAATAAAACTACGTTTGAACTTCCACCCATTTTAATATTGTGTACAATTTTAGAGCTAGGCATGTTTGCTGAAGAGTTTCTTGCGCCGCTTCTTCTCTTCAAGCCATAACATGTTGTGAAGCGTTGGTAAATTAGATTAGGCTCACATAGAGTAAATAATGACCATAAAAAAATTAAAACTAAATAATTAAAATGAACAAGTTGGCGGTAGGCTAAATAAAACTTTAACAATACTCGTTGACAATTGTCATCTTTGTCTTCCGTGATCACGACAACTGAAAAGCGGCCGAAACGTCGGAATATCCAAAATCAAATAAATTACCGCGCTTAAAACCGTTCAAACGTACTTTTATTATATTATAATTATATTTAGGATTCTTGTAGGCTATAAAGAAATAACTGTTATATTCTTATATACTACGTGCGCAGGTTTGCCGATAGCCTCATTTACTGCAACAACTATTTATGTAACTTTTTTGTCAACTCTTCCGATCATTGACGCGTGACATCATGAGGCTATCTGCAAACCTTCTGTTTGCAAAAAGGCAAAAAAGGAAGTTGCTATAGCAAATTTATTATTGAAAAGTAAACACGAACACTGTTTCATGTCTTGTAAGAGATAAGTACTTCAAAATTTTATTTATCAAAAAGGTTCCAGCTTAAATGCATGACCATGAAAGACGGAAGGAAAGGAATCGTTACTCCATTGGAACGTTTTTACTCCATTGGAAATATTGTTGGATTTTCGACTTAAATGGATTCAACATGTGTTTTTGCGAAGTTAGGTTTTTATGGTTTCATAGCCATGTGACAAGAATAGAACATGTTTCAAGTTTATTTAGCTGTCCATATATAAGTTTTATGTACGACCCATGGATTAAATTTGAATATTATTAGTACTATATAATATATATTATTAATAACCTGCAACCGACCAGTCCACATCCTCTCCAATTAGCCTCTCACACCTATGTTGGCCGACGGCATCTTGTATGGCATTTTTTGCGGCCTATGCAAGGAGTGACGAGTCACCGTCTGCCCATTTTTTCCATATTTTCTGAACATTGCGACGGCCAGACGCCATAGTCCTCGTAATCCCAGATCCCTAGTTCCACTGGCAGTTCATCTCAATAGCCTAGTACTTTTTATTTTCATTTCCTACAACAGTCCTACACTGACCGGATCTTATTCTTGGATGCATTTTTATATAGTGTAGAAAGGTACAAGTATAATCGACGGTCAGTGTCAGGTCACATTTAGATTAAATTTGTCAAGGGGCCTCTACTTGTTGACCTTCCCATGGCCCCGCCACGCAAGCCCTCCAAAAGTCCGGACCATTTTCATGGCTTGTGGTTTATATAGACATAAAAAACTAATAAAAATAATCGGCAGACAAATACAAACAATGTATATTGCCGAACTTAGCAAGTTTATTTCTGTTATGGGTAATATACAACTGACCATTCTGGAGCCGATCTCAGACATACAGACCATAGTAAATAACGTAAATTTCGTTACAAAAATTTACGAAGCCAGTAATTGAACTCAATAATGAAATTTGAAAGTAATATTATGATGAAGTCAAATTGAAAAGAAACTATCCACTTCATAATAATTACTAGAGAATGATAATAATTTACAGTGCACACATGCGTATTGTAATTCACAGTTCCAAGTTTAATGGGTTCGCAATAGAAAAACAACTATATAATATTTACGAACATAGTTAACTATTTCCTTTACCATAATACGTAACATTTAGTTAGCATGGCTTTTACTTACATTTTAATAAGCGGTTCACAATGTAATTACCACAACTTAGTCATGGACTCATCTATTTTCTATTTTAATTCCTTTTTATCCAATTTGATTGCTATGTAATTTTTTAGGATACTTATGTCTACTTCAGCGTTCCGAACAGAATAATTGCTCTTTTGAGATTTTCAACTAGAAGGACTAATGAATACGACGGTATCAGTTGAATTATATTTGTTGCTACCCTCTATACAAATAAAAATAGGGTTCCCAATCGTTAAACCCAGGCTATTATTTACTGATGAAAGAAAATGTAGACTGTTGATGGATGCAAGCTAACAGTATTTAATAACGTTTTTATCGTTTAAAATTATTTAATATCAGAGTACACAAGTATATCAGGTATGAAACGCAAATTAGGTCCAACATAAGAACAGCTTAGCGATATATCTTTAAAAAATAAATTTTATTGTTTAAGAAGATGTTTTATATTATAAAATTATAAATTTACATTTGGATTGATCTCTGGTTTTTGATTTATTGATCGGATTTTTGAAAGTTGCACCTGTGACTGAAAAATTGAGAGGGAAAAGGGTATGAGCATATAATGAGGAGGGATGAAAGTCAAGTGACAAAAAGTATGTTAAACTACAAGATGGATGAGTACAAATAAAATAGAACAAAAAAGATGGATGGATTGTGTGCAGGATGATAGGATGATATGTGGTGTGGCAGAAAATGTATGTCAGAATAGAAGAGTGTGGAAGGAAAAGACATATTGTGCCGACCCCAATTAATTGGGATATGGTGAAAGAAAAGAAACTTACATCTACACCAATTTTAGTAGTAAATGCCTAATACTGATTTAGTTTTCCGAACTGGCCAAACCAATAACACAGTAAGGGCCGTTTGCATAAAGTTGCTTACATTTATTCAAGAACACAAAACGTATTTTACACCCTTAAATAGCCAATTAACGTCTTGCACAACGCAAAATTTGCCGCTAAATATGTCCAGAGAACTGTCAATATTATGTTTAATATAAAACGTATTTAGTCAGTTTAATATGATTAAATAATTTTATTTAAACGCGATCGTTATGTAACCCTAAGTCACATTTATCGGTTATCCACTTTAAGGTGCTTTAAGTGTTCTTGCTGTAATGTATCTACTTATGATTATTGTTATGTTATGATTGATGTTAATATTACAAAGCACGCTATTTAGTAATAATTTCGTCGATCTCTTACTTATTTAACATCACTTGCTTTTATTTAGTTTCGTTATTATTGGCTAAGATCTTAGCATCCTTTCACCGGAGCGGTGGCGATTGCACGCTTCGTACGTTGTAACATCCATGTGGAAAGGCGATATGGTTTGCCTTCTATGACAGCTTGTCTGCATATTTCTAAAGTCACGTATATAATTAGGTTGGTGGGTAACATTATTAGGCTTTGCTTTCGTCGTCTATAGAAAACAGTTTCATATTTATATTTGGTTTTGTTTTACATCCGGTCGCCAACCTGACAGGGCAGTAGTCCAACTGACTAGGGCCAGGAGCGTCAGCACAATGTGCTGCCACCCCGAATGTGGTACCATATCCTTGGCCCCACTGCGCCTTCTTAAAGGCCTCTCTCTCGACTCTATCTACAGTTCCATTGCGTGAAGCATGATATGATGATTTGTGGTGTGGTATGTCAGAATAGAGGAGTGTGGATGAAAAAGACATATTATGCCGACCCCAATTAATTGGTATATTGTGAAAGAAAAGAGAGAGAGAGAGAAAACAGTTCCATAGATTCATTGCTCCATCGTCTTCGAACAGTGCAAATGAAATTTTACATTCATAGTAGTTATGTAGTAGAGTAAACTTGTAAATTTAGTAAGTTAAATCTAAGTAGGGTAGAGAAGAATAGAATAGAATAGAAAACACTTTATTGTTCACCAAATAAAAAAATACAGAATTAATCTTCACTATAACTAGTGGTTACCCGTGGTCAAAATTGGACCATAATAATTAATGTCAAAGACTATACTTCTATGATCATAGGTTTCGCCAAGGCTACACTGTTAATTTGACTTGAACAATAAACAAAACAGTATATATGCGTGTGTGCGTGAAATACATGGCAGTGTATGTAATGTTTTTCTTTGTTGAATTAATGTTTTTTTTATGCATAATTTTTTTTAAATATTAGTATTCGTCGCTTCTTCTCTATATAAAATATTAAGTGTGCGAAATTTTATACGCCTCTGTCCGCACAATTTACGTAAAAAGGGGTAAAAAATGTATGCTTCACGTACTAATATATAGATTTAACGGCAAAACAAAAGGCGGCCTTATCGTAGTCGGGATTCGAACCCACTCTATTAAGATAACGTAGTGTCTTAATCAAATCTATCACACCTTTCCTCAATAGATGTCTTCGCATCACTAGTATACACATCCTCACGTAACTTGTCAGACACAATGTATGACACGCACTTTATAATAATTGACATTTCGCACTGACAGATGTGTCGATAACTCGTCGATTGGTCTCAGATTACGAGCTGTCAAATTGACATTACATCATTCAATAGTGGAACGATGAGACCCATGCGGAACAGTTCTCAAGCACATGACCATCAAATTAAAGCCAGACAGAGAAATATTATTATATCTCCTACCCGAGTCACTAGTTTTTTAAAAGACCTAAAAATAAATAAAATTTACGACACAGAATAATAAGACAATTGAAAAATACATCGATCTATTATAAGGTCGGAACAATCATTTATAATTACATACCTGTACACATTATGGTCTTAGAAAGGGTCCTATTTCATCATGACCGAATGGATCTCATCGTTCCTCTATTAACTTATGTAATCTCAATTTGACAGCTCGTAATCTGTGGTTTATAAGCTCCTAGACCTCAGATTACGAGCTGTCAAATTGACATTACATAATTCAAAAAATAAAAACTTCGTTTAAAAAAACCGACTTCATAAACTAAAATGTATAAAATAACTTCTTTCTAAAGCAATTATCTAAAACATCCTAAAGTCGGTGCTTAGTAATTTTCAAAATATAGTAATTTTTATGTTTTACTTTGCATCGACTTCAAGATGTTTTAGATAATATATATTAATAATAATAGCTTTAGAAATAAGTTATTTTATACATTTTAGTTTTTGAAGTCGGTTTTTTTAGACGAAGTTTATATTTTTTATTTGTTACTTTTTAGTGTCTAGCTACGTATGGACCTACAAATGGTGCCGCGCTTCTTAAAAAATATAGGTCCCAAGAAACGGGAACAAAAAAATTATCGTGACATGAAAACTACTGGGCCAAACTATGTCAAATTTTTCGGGGACCAATTGGAAACTATTCCGCGTCGAACAAAAAAAGAATCACGTAAATCGGATCATAAATCACGGAGTAATCGGTGAACATACATAAAAAAAAAGATCCCGACGAATTGAGAACCTTCTCCTTTTTTCGAATTCGGTTAAAAAAGATCCCGACGAATTGAGAACCTCCTCCTTTTTTCGAAGTCGGTTAAAAAGAGGAACGATGTGATCCATGCGGTCATAATGAAATAGGACCCTTTCTAAGACCATACTGTGTTCAGGTATGTAATTATAAATGATTGTTCCGTATAACAGATCGAATTACCTTAGAACACCCAACTAACATTTCAGCACAATCTGATCAATTGTTTAGGAGCACATTGCGGACAAACATACAATCATTGATTTTTATTAGATTCATACGTGCACTGTTATTAGCGGTGCTTTTTACTTAACTTCCTTTTAAACATCTGCAATTTATTTATTATTATTAATAATAATAAATAAATAATATATTTATTATTATATTTATTATATATCTATTTCCTCCATTCATTCTACATGCCGAAACTTCCTTAATATCCATTTCTTAAGTCTTGTTATGATCACCTTTAAATACACAACATACCCTTATTATACTGTTCTTAATACATAGTATAAAAATATACAATGTACATCGGTGTATTATTAAAAGCGATCCATCCATGTATGCTAGAGTAAATATTTCCTATACTTTTATAGCAATAAAATTATACAAATGTGGTTTTCTCTGTTTTCTAGTGATAAACTGACGGTTGGACGTTCAGTAGTGACTAGGAAGCCTTGTAAATTTATTACAAGGACGCACGCGCGCTTTCACTATGCCAACGGCCGGTATCAACCTTTCTATTCGCGACGCGTCCAACAGATTCGTTTGAACGGTGACACACTGCCTAATAGTGCGGCGAATATGTATTCTTCTATTGCTGGCATGCATATAATCACTTAGTGTCTTTGACATGTGTCCAGATATAGATACTGGTAGATGTAAGATGTAAGACATAGCATAAAGTTTTACTTTATTTTGATACTTGTCATATTCGTACTACGAATCTGCAAAAGTGGCCGCATTGGAACCTTAGCAGCCAGGCTGACGGTTCACCTGATCAAAAGTTGTTACAATCATCTATAAACATTTGAACATATATGGATTGCTGTGTCGCCTCTTATGACAGGTTGTTCCTGTCCAGATAGAAGTGTTAAACTGGCAGTTAAAGAATGTCTTATAAATTTATCGTAAATTTAATCATTAGAAGAACAATTTTCGTAATCTTTTTATTTCGAATAAACATTTAAAAAATAAATGTCAACTAATCTAGAGCGTTAATATAAGAATTCATAATATAGCATTGCATTGAGCGTGACAACGCAGCCAGCCTTCTGCCCATTCTTTCTTCTGGACATGATGTAGTACAAATGGTCTTTAATTATTTTGTAGTATTATTTTTAGTATAGTTTAACTTATAATATCTTGTATCTATTTATAATAAAAAAATAATATGATTAAAAGATAAATAGATGTGGATGTGAAATTAGTAATATTGTTTCAATTATTCTTTAGCACCTTAGTAACATCTTATTTAAATCTTCAAAAACTCATCTTCTAATTATAATACAATGGTACTCTGTCCAGCACCAGCTCTTAACCCACGCTTCCATTCGATCGTCTCTTATCTATTTCCATCATCGTCTATTGCTTGTCTGTCCTTTCATTCATCATCTATCTTTCTCACTAATTATCAAAAATTAAATACCAAATGATAATATAATTATTATAATTTCGTATTGATTTTCTGATAATTAAAGTCTTTGTATCAAATATGGTTAACGTTTTAATCGAGGCCCTGAGCTTGTTTTTCTAAAATGTCATTTTTTTTTATTTAAATATAAAATATAGTCCTTAATCAATGTGAAAGTGTCACGGTCATAGATACGTACCTACATATCTATACTAATATTATAAAGCTGAAGAGTTTGTTTGTTTGAACTCGCTAATATCAGGAACCGCTGGTCCGATTTGAAAAATTGTTTCAGTGTTGGATAGCACCAATGAAGGTTTCAAAATCGGGTGTTTTGAAAACAAATTCCACGCGGACGACGTCGCGGGCACAGCTAGTTTTTATAAAATTTAGTATAGAGATACTTTACCAGCCAGAGACATAGGCACTTTAGCAACACTACTAAAACATTACTTGTATATTTGTATACCTACACAGACCAATCAATTAATTATATACCTAATATGGGTTTAACATGTCTCGTCTTACAGGATTTCGGCTATTTATGTAGTTTGTTACGGGATTTCTCCGTTAATTCTGGACTGATTTTTTTTTTACTCTAAGGAGTGAAATACTCCTGTGTTAGTTTCATTGTCACCAAGTTAGGATATCATAAGTGGGTCCCAGGTAAATTGAGAGCAACCCCTGTTAAACAGCGTCGAGCGCCTAGGACGCGTTCCCTTAGTATCTCACAACGCCCAAAATGCTCCGAATGCCGCTTCACAAGGCGGCCGCGATCTTTATAGTCGTGGCAAAACGTGAATAATGACGTCATCATTTTCGATCATAGCACTCACAACGACACATGCCAAGAGGTGGGTCGAAGTGGGTGTTGACCACAGAGCATTAATTCACTCTATCTCTTGACATTGAAAAAGGCGCGATTTTCAAATCTACCAATGACATTTGTGTATTTCGTCGTTTATGACATCAACACCCCATAATCCGTTCCACTAGAGTTTATGATTGTAACGTCCGCAAGCAAGTGGAATGGGAACAATCTCAATCGTGAACGTGGTCGTTCTGAGTCCCTTCTGGAACGTAATCCAAGTAAAACATAAAAAACAACATTTTTTCCTTTAATTTAAAGTTATATTTGTGTTTTGTTATTATTTTTTATCAGAGTTACGTTTGTATTGTTCAATTTCATTCATGGTATTCTTTTTCCAAGGTTCTAATAGTCGATTAATATTAACTTTACATACACAAACAGACTGACGCACTAATAAGGCTACGTCCGATTAGGGACTCACAGCGACCACGCTCACGTTCGCGATTTATCCCGTTCAACTTGTTTGCAGGCATTACAATCGTAAACGCAAGTGGAACGGTTATTCGACCCACCTCTTGACATGGGTCGTTGTGAGCGTTGTGTGACCGAAAATAATGGCGTTTTCACCACGACCACAATGACCGCGGTCGCCTTGTGGAACGGCTAACGGTGCATTTTGGGCGTTGTGAGAACTACTACTGGAACGCTCTGTATGTATATTATTTCAATCATTTGACTGCGGAAATGTTAAAAACGTGTGTAGTATGAATATATTTATATTTTTAACCGTATTAGTAATATCATTGCACAATCAACAAAGTACAAGAACTAAAGACATCTTGTTTAATAAATGTAAGGCGAGACTTGATCTCATTATATTGTTATATAAGAAGTTATGACATTATTATTCAATTACGTTCAATCAATGTCGTGTATTAATCTTATTAAATAACAATGTTTCCTTCCGTTTAAGATTAGTCCAAGATTTTATCTGTGCTTTGTTACAATTTAATATTTAAGTCTCTAATTTCGGTTTAAGTAAATGTGTTTAAAGACCACTGGCCATAAAAATTCCCCGGACTTTTGGAGAGCTTGCGTGGGGCCATGGGGAGGCCAACACATAGAGGCATTTTTATAATTTTTTTCATTGTACAGAAATTCGACCTCTGCTGTTTTAGTATATGTATAGATGCGGCGTGACACTGACCGGCGACTATCCCTGTCTACACCATACAATAATGCACCCAAGGACAAGCCCCTGCCAGTGTAGGACTATTGTGGGAATGAGAACAAAAATACCGGGCTATTGGGATGAACTACTAAAGGAACTAGGGGTCTGGGACTATGGGGACTATGGCGTCTGCCCGCCGCAATGTTCGGGAAACATGGAAAAAAGGGCAGACGGTGACTCGCCACTCCCTGCATGGCCACTAAAAAATGTCATAGAAGTCAGGGGCGACATGGGGACAAAGAAATGCGCACCTGGTTTATTACCCTTCCCGCATGCGGAGTTCTTTTGTTTACTTTGTGTTTAAAATATGAAATTAGACAATAGCCTATTGTTATTTATGGCCGTTCGCAGGAATAATTAGCCAGGTGTGCAGATTACGTTTTCTTAGAAAAACTCAGTCCACGACGTCGATTGTTGTATTATATAGTTTACTATAAAACAATGCCTGAATGGAGGGGTGAGGCATTCCTTGCTTGAGGATTACGATACGAGCAAGACGTAGATTCTATGAGAGATATAGTGACGGACTTTGCGCGTGTTATTGAATCGTGCAGTTTGTACTAGTAGTGTCTAGTTATATTTGTACTTATGTTATACGTGTTTGTATAGTTCTAATAAATTCTGTAGTAATTTCAACGGCATTTTAATTCGAGTCCTGCGTAACTCGTAACACTATTGTTGAAATAATGTTGGAAGAGGCTTGACGTACCATCTTGGAGCGTTACACAATATTTTCTCCATTTAGAGTAACGTGATGCTATTTAAACTTACACAAATATCTCAACATATCCGTATAAGCTTATTACGTGAGCGCTCCCATTCTAGGGAGCCGAGTATGGGCAGATCAAAGATTCCGAGGTCACGATGGCTTTAGTTACTGTGCTACTAAACTTAAGTAATCTATACTATTTCATCATTTACAATCGTTCGTAACTAGTATATTACAATCGTTAACTCAGAATATGAAGTTTTAGATTTTAAGATAATAGGCAAATGCTTGGCTATCTATGACTTTATCAAGGATTCAGCAGAGATGACCGTTCCAAGTTGTCCTTCTTCGACTGTGTGTGAGAAGTCGCGCGGAATAAGGGATTATTTTGTAGTTGTGCGAATAAGCGAGTTAAAAGTATTGTTACGAGTTGCAGGAATCTAATTAAAATGCCGTTAGAATTACTATAGACTTTTATTAGAACTATACAAACACCTATAACACGGGTACAAATATAACTGAACACAACCAGTCCAAACGTAATGCACGATTCAATAACACACGCAAAGTCCGTCGCTAAATAAATTACGGTTTGTACACCCGTCTTGCATCGCTTGGGGTTATCGCTTGACTGCCCATCTCTCCATTGGGCATTCTTTATACTGCATAATTACAAATGTCTCCGACGACCGACTCTGACCGCGTTGACTGAATTTCTTGGAATCACACCTGACTAATGACTACCATAAAAGATTACAATACACAAATGGCCGTTTTTCTAATTACAAATTTTAAACACAAAGTAAACAAAAGAAGTCCAAATGACGAAAAGGTAATAAAATGTCCACAGATGTGAAATTGCTTAAAACTGTTAAAACGTAGTTTTATTGTGTTAGTTAACTTTTTGCCACGAATCCAACGAGCAAATCTTACCAGTGTAAGTGTAGTGTCCAATCTTCGGGCCAGCGTACGGCGCGACATTCATACTATTCATAATTTCCACACAACACACCTACTCAAAATACTATAGACTGACAATTTTAACTTACAATAATTAAAACAATCATTAATTTAACTTAATGATGTTCTTTTTACGGCAGACATAGTTAATCAAAGAAACAATAGATAGGTGTTTCGTAATGCGTCTTAGGCTAGTGTGCATTTATACAATAATATTATTACACAGGACTCGAACTAAAATGCCATTGGAATTACTATAGAGTTTATTTGAATTTTACAAACACGTATAAAATGGGTATAAATATCTCGATACAACCAGTAACACTGCACGATTCAATAACGAGCGCAAAGTCCATCCCTATATCGCTAATCGAAAGTACTACACACGTCTTACTAGTATCGGAATCGTCGCTTGAGTGCCCCACCTCTCCGTTCGGGCATTGTTTTATACTTAACTGTATAATACCGACAAAGGGGCCGCGTTCACTGAGTTAATCCGCACATCTGGCAAGCTTCGACGTAATGCAATAAAAACAAGGATTAGTTCGACACTAATGACGGCCATAAATTAAGTAGGATAACAATAGGATGTTTTTAAAATTTAAACACGAAGTAAACAAAAGAACTCCGAATGCAGGAAAGGCAATAAACTGCGTTTTACAACAGCCAGGTGTGCGTTCTTAGTCGGTATGTAATAATATAATCACTGTTTGACTATTTACAGTAGAACCTCTTTTAGTCGCACTTGAAGGGATACGCCAAAGAAATTAAGTTACAGAGTTTTCGACTTAAGCTTATTTTGTAAGGAACCATTCGACTTGTAGAGTTAAGATTTATGCAAATGATCGAGTTGTAAGGTTGTAAAATCAAAAATTATTTTTTTCGAGTTATAGAGGGAAAATAAGTACTGAATTTGTATATAGGGAGAATGTTTAAAATTTTTGGATAGCTTCTCAATATTCATTTCGGCTTACGCCATTTCTGTTAATGGTAATACCAACCAATATTGCTACTATTTCTACGCCGCGATAATATTGAGAAGACATTATGCCTTTAGTAGAATATGAATTTTTGACACCATCGCAATAGAATGGAAATATCTTCGGAACGCCAACATATTGTAATAGCCAGTAGCCCAGGTGTGCTGTGGAAACGTGCTGTTAACAAATTGAAACGGTTACGAAATGAAAACCGAGGGATTATACTGTTCACACAAAACGTGCGAATTTGTGCAACGCTGTATTTAACGGACATCTTGGTTCGTTGCGCAAGATTCAGTTCCCAATCCATACTAATATTATAGTGTAAGTAATTCTGTCTGTTACACTGTTACGGAAAAAAAATATAGTAGGTACCAATTTTGCTGAATGGTATACATGGTTGTCGGTAAGAGGTCGCTTCAAGCGATAAGGTCGCCCTTTTTGGCGATGGGCCTCCGCGAGGGGCTGAAGGTGGTGCGGACCGTCAGGGACGCGCGCCTTCTCGAGTTCCAGCCGGGACCCGAGAGCGCGGCCAAGGCGGACCGCGTCGCCGAGGCTCTGCGCGGAGCCCTTGTAGGAATGGCTGAGGTCATCCGCCCCGTAAAGCGTGGGGAGCTTTACGTCTCTGGGCTGGACGAATCAGTCACGGTCGATGGGCTGCGTGACGCGATAGCGCGCGCCGGCTACTACCGGCGCGACGACGTGGCAAATTCGTCCATCCGAGGACGAAACAACGTACGGGTGCATCGGGAGTACGCGCAATGGACACCTCCAATGCCTAGTACGCCCGTAACAGCACTATTTCAGGCGAACGTAAACCACTCCCCACCACTCAGGACTTGTGCCTGCAGGCGATGGCGGAGTGGCAAGCGAACTTGGGCGTAATAAGTGAACTTTATTACGTGCCGCCTTGCGGCAATTGCTGGCTGGGCGACCTCGACGACGTGGTAGCGGTGGTGGCCAGAGCCGGGTCTGGCACACCGCTTACATGTCTCGAAAGAGGAAAGGGCTATGCGGTGGTGGAGAGCGGGAGTATCGTCATTATTGGCGTTTACTTCTCGCGAAACCCTGGCGGAGTTCGAGCTTCGCTTGGACGCCGTCAGAGCTGCCGTAGGCAGATTGTCGCCTAAGACGATTTTCGTCATGGGCGACTTTAACTCAAAGCACTGATCCTGGGGAAACGCGTTTACCGAAGTTAAGGGACGGGCGGTTGAGGACTGGGCTTTTCAATCCGGCCTGACCACTTTGAACCAGGGATCGGACCAGACCTGCGTGCGCGCGCGGGGTGGATCGGTCATCGACCTGTCATTCGTCACTCATGCGGCCGCCCGCAGAGTCGTCGGATGGAGGGTGCTGGAGGAGGTGGAGTCGCTCTCTGATCATCGGTATATCAGATTTGAGCTCACCCCCCCCCCTCCGGTCCGAGCCCTGTTCATCGCCCCCCTCTCTTCCCGCGTTGGGCTCTTACCAAGCTCGACGCGACGCAGGCTGAGGAATGGGCGCTCACGGAAAGCTGGGCCTACCCTGCCGAATTCGCGAACTTGGAGGTGCAGGCAGAGCACATGCGCAAGACCCTGACGAGGGTTTGCGACGCGGCGATGCCTCGCGTCACCAAACGGCAGCCTCCGTGCAAGCAGGTCCACTGATGGACCGAGGAGCTGGGCGAGATGTGAAAGGCAGTTCGCATCATCAACCACAGGTTCAAACGCTGCAGGGCGCCCTGTCCTCCGGACTACGTCGCGGAAAATGGACTCGTGGGCGAGTTTAGGGAGGCCAGAAAGGCCCTTTCGATTGCAATGTTGCAAGCGAAAGCCCGGGCTCGGGCTGAGCTCCTCGAAACGCTCGATCGGGACCCTTGGGGGCGTCCGTACCGTGGGGCCCGCAACACGTTGCGGCCTTGCACATCCACGGTCACGGAAACGCTCGAACTCGAGGTGCTCCGGTCGGTTATCGACGGGCTCTTCCCGGATCCGGGGAACTTCTCTCCCCCCAGTATGGGTCCACCCGTTCCCGACACCCCCACGGACGAGGAGCCTCACTCCATCTACGAGGGGGTACTAGACGTTGCCCTGGACCGGTTCCGGGGCAGGAAGACGGCACCGGGACCCGACGGGGTTCGAGGTCGATTCCTCTTCCTGGCCGCTAAACATCTACGCGGCCAGCTGCGGGAACTGTTCGAAGCCTGTATTCGCGCAAGTCGGTTCCCGTCACAATGGAAGGAGGGGCGTGCCTGATTCCCAAGGGAGGTCGGCCTCCCAACGATCCGTCCGCCTTCAGGTCCATAGTGCTGCTGAACGAGATCTTCAATTTTATCCATCCTAATGTATAAAATTGCGCATTGAGATGTCCTATTATGACGTATGCGCAATTTTAAAACACTTTTCTTTTTTTAACGCCTGAGGAAGGATTTGTCCGGCTTTGTTTATCTTTATTCTTTTTCAAAAATATTATATACACCAGCTGCTCCCGCGGTTTGATGGAAACTCGTTATATTTTGGATAATTCACACTATCTCTATAAATGTTATAAGCGCGAAGTTTGTAAGAATGTATGGATATATATTTGTTACTCTTTCACGCAAAACCTACTGAATAGATTTTGATGAAACTTTACAATAATATAGCTTACACATTAGTATAACACATAGCTATAATTTATAAAGATATAGTGTATAATTGTGTATATAACGATTTTCTATCACCACGCGAGTGACACTGCGGGCGCAGCTAGTATCTTTATAAATTATAGCCTATGTGTTATTCTGATGTGTAAGTTATATTATTGTTAAGTTTCATCAAAATCCATTCAGTAGTTTTTGTGTGAAAGAGTAACAAATGTACATCAATACATTCTTACAAACTTTCGCGTTTATGATATTTATATTATATACATAGATCCTTCGCAACCCTTCATTGTACCTAATTTTAATAATGTAATTTAAATTCATAATAAAAAAATCATTAATACATTCGTGACCAAAAAAATAGTTAGATTTCATGCTTAGCGAGTTTGTTTCTAGCTCTGAAGTATTAAAGGCTGTAAAAACATCTCAAAATCAATACATTCAAATTTAGGATAAGATCAAATTGCTAAAAGTAAGTACGATAAAGCCAGTAGATGTGAACTGGTCAGTTACGAAACAGTTCCCTTTCACGAATACACTCGGATTAGACGGCAAGTTGAGGTCACTCTAAGCTTTTCATTTAGTGTTTGTATGAATCATATTTTAAGATTAAAGACGTCTATTTGTCAAAAGAATTTACAATTCACTTACAGAGAAATAGTTAATTACATTCAATACACATTTGACCCTTTGCATTTAGGTTGTTTTGGTTGCGTCCATTTATTATTGTAATATTTAATGTTTTATTCGTTTTGGAATAGTCTTTAGTTTACTGTATAATCACCTTCCTCGACCTCAACCTTTATCACCTCATTTTACTAGCAGTCGTACTATGGATATGTCATGTTGTCTCTGTTTGTCATATGAATATCCGTAGAGGCGTTCCTGTATTGTTGTAGCATAAACCTCGTTCCGTCCTTCTTTACGTTTGAAGAGTGAGTAGTAGTGCCACAAAAAAATTGAAGTCTTACATTTAAATTTTTTAAGCCGTATCAGTACAAATGTACTATGTACGAGACAAATGTTTTAGCTCATACACTTACTACTCAACCCTAATACACACATATTTTGTATCCCCAAGCTAAGCAAGTTACGCTTGTGTTATGGGTAATATATAATGGGCTATTTTGGGGCCGATCCCAGACACACAGACCATAGCAAATATCGGAAAGTTCTTTTACGAAATTTACCGTGCCAGGAATCAAATCCGGGGCCTCTGCGTTCCAGTGAGCTCAGTCAGCAAAGGCTTAGCCCGCTCAACCACAGACACCGTTTATTATTTATTTACGTTTTTAGTTTTTTTCATAAGTTTTTTTATTATTAGGAAATTGCCTATCACCGACAGTAGGTTATTTACTCACAAGAAAATTTTGATACCAATCTCTAATCTAGAGTGTTATTTCGGCTTACAAAGATATTGTATTTTTACGTAACCAACCATTAAGTTCAATTAACTGCTTCGATACAATCCCGTGTGATAGATACTCTGTGAAAATATTCTTCCACCTTTTGCAATCCATTGTGAATGCCAGGGGCGGAACTACTGCCGTATCAGCCGTATTAATGATACGGGGCCCCCAGGCTACAGGGGCCCCGAAAGTGTGTAAGCAAAAATTCTTATCCTTCTTTTTTCGGCAAAGAATTTGTTTGAAGACATATGTAAGAAACTCTTTGACACTACCTGTGATATGATAAGCTGGCTCATATATTGCACAACAAATAAGTCTTAGTGTTGCCATACAGCGTGGTAATGCAGCCAGTCTTCTGGGCACGCTCACCGTTGGCAGTGATCTGCTACATAATATATTTTAGTTTAAATGTCTTTGTTTTTTTTTAATTCTTAAAATGTTATCCACAATCTTTTATAGATTAACTAGCTGACCCGTGCCTGCTTCGCTGGGCATCAGAAAAAATTAAAAATGCTTATTATTAATCACAATCAAATATACCCTATTGTTACGAGCTACAGGGCTCGAATTCAAATAAATGCCGTTGGAATTTCTAGAGTTTATTAGTACTGTACAAACACGTATAAAACAAATACAAATAAAACTGGATGCAACCAGTTCAGACTACACGATTCAATGCGTCCGTCACTATATCGCTAATCGAACTACAAACGTCTTACTAGTATCGTAGTCGTCGCTTAAATGCCCCCCCCCCCTGTTCGGGCATTGTTTTATACTAAACTGTATAATACCGACAAAGATTGATGTGCATTAACGGGGCCCGTTAATGCACATCTGGCAAGCTTCGACGCAATGCAATAAAAACGAGGATTAATTCGTTCGACACTAATTACAGCCATAAAATAAGTACGATAACAATAGATGTTTTAAAAGTTTAAACACGAAGTAAATAATAGAATTCGTTTTACAACATGCAGGTGTGCGGTCTTTGTCGGTATGTAACACTTACTCAGTTACTCAGGAATAATGCAGCTTTCCACTGGTGAAAGAATTTTCAAAATCGGTTTAGTAGATCCAGAGATTACCTCCTACAACGTCACAAACTCGCAAACTTTACCTCTAATATTAGTATAGATAACATTTTTGAGAATAACTGCTGAGCCAACAGAAACAGCTATCAGACTTGTCATTAATGTCTATAGAGACAGCAAATCTAGAAAAACTGATGATGATGACTGGGTGATTTCATAAATAAGCTGGCCGAAAAAAAGGCGAGATAAGTGTATCTTTGATTTAAATTGTTTATCTAAGTTAGCTCCTAGGAGCATTAAGTATCATAAGTAATAACTTATAATCAATATATTGTTACCAGCTACACACGACTCGAATTTAAATGCCGTTGGAATTACTATAGAGTTTATTAGAACTGTACAAACACGTATAAAACAGGTACAAATATAACTGGGCACAGCCAGTACAAAACTGCACGGTTCTATAACACGCGCAAAGTCCGTCACTATATCGCTCATCGAATGTACGTCTTACTCGTATAGTAATCCTCGCTTGACTGGGCAGTATAAAACAATGCCTGAACGAAGGGGGCCCTCCGTTCGGGCATTGTTTTATAGTAAACTGTACATTACACAATCGATTGCGTGGGCTGGGTTCTTCAAAGAAAATGTAATTTGCACACCTGCGAACGGCCAACAAAGTCGAAAACAATAACAATAAAGATTAGTTCGACACTAATAACGGTCATAAAACAAGTAGAAAAACAATAGCATGTTTTTCTTAATTACAATTTCTAAACACAAAGTAAACAAAAGAATTCCTAAATCCGGGAAGGCAATAAACTGCGTTTTACGATAGACAGCTGTGCGTTTATCTTTGACGGCATGTAACAATATAATTATTTTAATTCAATTCGAGCATTTTTTGTTTCATTTATAAAAAACTTTATCTTTCCTTTGGGCCCCCCAACACATTTTAATACAGGGCCCATCTAAGGCAAGCTACGCCAGTGGTGTATGTTTGATGTTATACATAGTGTGAGATATAGTTTTTAATAGCCCGTAGCCATTTTAGTGAAAAGGCAAGCCTTTTAATTAAATTAGAATCAAAAGTACCCCACGATTAGATTCGGCATAGAGTAAATAATAACCATAAACAAAAAATAAAACTAATTAAAATGAACAAGTTCGGTGTAGGCTATTCTATTCTATTTTTAGCGATTTGGCTTCAACTCTACTGGCGCTGATTCGCCAATGTCACAGTAACAGATAATGTCAGGTGTGGGTTATTGGCAATATCAGCTCGAAAAAAAGAAAAGTTGGTCGGTTTTCTCTCCAATCGTAACTTCTGTGAACTTAGAGACAACACAACATAAACAGAGTTAATCTAACTAACCTTATAAATAAATGTTATTTAATATTATAAACTTACCATAATATAATAACAGATTTTATTGGCCAGTGCTAAAAGTTGATTTATGTTGACAGGTCGAGGGAAATTTCCTGGTAAAATATCATAAAGTGGAGTGATAATTTTTGGGCAGTGAATAAAGACGTGCTCCAAAGTGCCCTTGTCTAAGCACATACAAAGGGAATGGTCACGGATGAGTGTAGGCTAAACTTTAATAATGTTAGAAAGGGATAGATGTATAAACGAAAGTTCTCGAATAGAAGGTTTAGGAAGGAAAAGACAGAGATAGATACATGTTTAGAAAGAGACAGATAGTAAATAAAAGAATAACGAAATTATGGGTTCCAGAAAAAAATTCCGGGTATATAAACAGCGTAGGCGCGCCTACCGGGCAGTTTAGAGTTGAGTTCAGTCCAAGACACCGAAGCGACAAGTGCGATACGGAAGAGTTGGAAGAGAGGTTTAACAGAAGACAGTGACGAGTAAAGTGGTGAATTTAGTGACAAGTTTAGTGGATAGATACCTGAAGGAGGTGTGTAGCATAGTTCGAGAGGAGAACCAGAAGCGAGCTACACGCGATAATATCGGAGGTGTGGTCTACACAATATCAGCGACGGTATTGTGAGTCAGACACCTTATCGTCGGGACTGTGCAACGTTAGTCGTGCGTATAGGGGCAACCCTGTGGAGAGGCATAGGTTGCGGCTGTGTAAGTCAATAAAAGCGTTTAGTTAAAAACTGGTGTTTTCTTCCAATCCATAAGTGCGTACCCCCGCTCGCACGTAACAGTAATACTCATTGACATGGGACATCTTTGTCTTCTGTGATCACGGCTAATGGCCGAAACTTTGAAATAAAAAAAAACATAAAACAGTTAAAACGTAGTTTTATTATAGAAAACAATACAAGTTAAATTTCCTTAATTGTATAAGTTTATAATTCAATGTAATCTATCTGTCTGTGATATAATAATTCAATTTTTATCTTTTTTTGTATTAATGTTATGGCTGGTGCTTTCACAAACACTAATTCCTTTGCTAATGAGAAACAAAGATATGTATATGGAGATAAGATCAAAAAAATAGTAAAACGACTCCAATGTTTTTTTTTTACAAATAATTAATGCATTTGTTTATTGCCTACTTGACCTGAGATGTATCCACGAGTCACATTTATATTCATTAGTTATTTAACGCCGCGTCCACATTTGTATATTTTCGGTCGATCCGATTATTTCGTTCTTCTCCTACTTTTTTTGAAAGTAGCGGCTCAACGGTTTGTTTAGCCATTGTCAATGATATTCTTGTTATATTGGGTTCTATTCTGGCCAAAACGGGTACAGAGTTCTAAAAATCAAAATATTCAAGTTTTACTACAATATTCAAGTAAATACGAAGCGATAACAGGACCCATTTAGTCAAGTTACGGGACTTTTACTGCTGTCAAAAGACGCACTTCTTGTGGAGGCTCGAAAACTCACATTTCACTAAACAATTGTGACTTCCAACACAAATGCACAATTGTTCGTTAGGATTATTGTCATTTAAATTCTTATAATTATTGTTCACTTTTAACCATAATCAAACATTTTTTTGAAAATACAACTGCACAGGAAAGTATATTACTCATCAAGTTCTCACCAATAGATCGGGTAATTTTTTTACATAAATTAGTTATCAAGTCAACCAAATATTGTAAGTGTGGACGCACCATAACAATATTACAACTGGGTTAAGTCTCAAACTTGTTTCTATGAATATCTAATTAAAAACATGAGACCGGAAGTCCGGGCTTGACAATGGCGAATGGCGGACAATTCCGTGCTTATGCAATTGATGCATTTTATTTTACAGCCATTATAACGCTTCCTAGACTACTTACTACGAATGCCTTCAAACGAAAGGATGAGTGTTATAGATAGTTTGTTACGATAGCAAATAATAACCCAGTTATGGCGTGGGCCCATTTACTATACTGCATGGCAGTCCGCCTAGCCGTCTGCAGCGTAATGCAGGATTATGAATGTTGTTGCGTTTGTCCTCCAGCATCTGGGGAGTGGAGGATTAAACCCCTGTCGACGAAGTGAGTTTGCCTCTCCCGGGGCATTCTCAAGTACCGATGCGCAGGATCACCGTGAACGTAACTACGTTCTAAGTCTCACGCTTTTCCTACCACGAGCAGGAGACACATGGGAGGAAGGGGGTTTCAGTGGAGTATTAGCCTATGGGTTACCTCTTTAATAGGGGTACCTTGCTGAGCCTCCAAACAAGGGGGCAATTGCCTCTGTTATATGCGCCATCTCCAGTGGACAACTCTCATTGCTTGGGTCTAATCCCAGTAAAGGACCCGGTAGTGTATGAAATGTATTTCCCCCTGCCTCAAAAAAAATCAGCATTGAGTCCGGTAACACTAACTAGGATATCGCTTAAACCCTGAAAGCTCTCTCCACCTCAAGACTGCACTGCAGGATAGTGAATAGGCCTCTTTAGTTATCGGTACGCAGCGGAAGCAAAACAACGACCGTCAATTCGCAAATAAACAAATAGCGATGTCAAGAATTTGTCGTGCAATACCCCAAGCATTTATGTTAATTTTGACGTTTACACGCCCGTAAAATAGCAAATTTTTGACGGTAAATGTCATAGGTCACTATTGTCATATTTCATTGTTCCAAACTATAGAGGGTAGAGGACTCTCCATATTCCAAACGACGTAGTAGTACCGTTTAGGAAGTTATCTAATACGTAGACTATAAACTATCGTCACCATTGTCATGTAGTAGCAACATTATTAAAAAAAAATATACCTTGTCTATTGCCTTTGTCCCGTAGACAGAGAAACTTACTGTCTACGCTTTGTATAAATAATTTGTATAATTATACAATATACGAGACTGCTGCCGAGACGTGTTTTTTATTTAAAAGTATCTATATCAAGAAACCTCCAAAACCACGCAAACCACGTCGACAAAAATATTTAAATTTAATGGTAATTCTATTGCAATGAGAATGTTTTAAATTTAAAAAAAATACGGCATTTTTTCGATTTAAGAAAGTGGTAATTTTGCTTTTATTTCACTTTTAAGTGTTACTGTTAATCTTAGACCATTCAACGGTTTCATGGTCTAAGCTGTTAATATGTGGTTTCATGATTTTTATGGCTTATTTATTACGAAATATATACTTAATGTATTTTTAGCAAACGATATGGGTAGGTACACTAAATTAATAACAAAAAATCGCAAGGTTTTTTGTATAAAATAGAATTGGTAACACTTGGCACTAGTAATTGATCATTAATCGAGCTGTCAAATAAAATAATGGACGTAGTACACTAGCTAGTATGAGATTTTGTAAATGTAAATATACGTAACAAACAAATTAGTATTGCATCGCAATAAAACCTTGAATTACAATAAAAATTATTGTAAAATACGTGAACAAAGTAAACATTACTCAATATTCTAGATCCGAGATATTTCGTTTTGGTCAAATCTACATTAGTTGCGAAACCGCTTCTGTGGGTGTATATGAGATTACATTATATAAAGCTAGTGTGAAATCAAATGTTTTTTTTCTGTGTGTATCGTCGTCGTGTAGTGTATTTTTTTATTTAGGTTTATGGCTTGGCAGCTAGGCCTTTAAGCCAGATCTTAGTTTATAATATAATTTCTTCATTTTCTTAAGCCTATGTGTAGCACAGCTGAACTGTAGGTAATCAGCTAGTGCCATTCAACGGAGTTCTTGTGACAACTCAAAAGGCCACATTTGACTATACAGTACAC
Organism: Dendrolimus pini; assembly: GCA_949752895.1. NCBI lineage: Eukaryota > Metazoa > Arthropoda > Insecta > Lepidoptera > Lasiocampidae > Dendrolimus > Dendrolimus pini. The sequence continues at coordinate 17,109,024 of OX457141.1, read as the reverse complement.
ATTTCTCACAAAACACATAATTACTACTCAAAAACTATCAATATCCTACAACTACTGTTCATTTTAGAGTAATTTTACACATTTTTAGACAATAAAACTGCACAGCACAACATTTCCTTTCAGTTCCCGCCAAAAACTCCTCGTGTAGTGTACTATGATTTACAGTGTTTACGTTCCATTAGGGACTCAAAACGACCGAGATTTTTCGCGTTCTACTTGCTTGCCGGCGTTACAATTGTAAACCCAAGTGGAACGGTTATTCGACCCACCTTTTGACATGGGCTGTTTTGAGCGTTGTGATCGAAAATGATGACGTAATTAGTGACGTTTTCGCCACGACTACGACGACCGTGGTCGACTTGTGGAACGGCTAACGGAGCGTTTTGAACTACTAATCATTTTAATGGAACGCGCTGAGTATGATTTCTTATAATTAAATCGAAAAGGATAGTTGAAAACAATCCTTTCACTGGAAAATAAAATCAAAAATTACTTAGCCAATTGGTAGAAGTTTAACTTGCATCCTTACATGAAATAAAATTATAAACAAAAGCAACAAATGAAGTGAAGATTTTTTTTAACTTGTGTGCTTAAACTTATACAGGTAGTACCTATATTTACATGATATAGGTACGTGATTTTCGTCTATGTGGTTAATAGTAATGTTTTCACTTTTATCCGTACTAATTCGAGTATTTAATACTAATTATAAGTTCGGCATCCTGTATTATTATTATGTAGTGAAAAGAACAAAGTTAATACTATTAATGAAAGCCGTGGGTGCTTAATGGTTAACGCACTCGCCTCCCAATATTAAATGATATGGGGTCGAATTCAAGGCAGGACAATTTGCACTTCTCGGCAGTTTTCTGATGTAAATGTGAATATTGTTACATGTATCACCTCCAAAAAATTAAATGGAGGATTCAAATATATTTATATCTATGAATAGAAATAACACTCGGCTAAGGGTTGCCTAAGCATGCGGGTGAACACTAAGACCAAGGGCGGTGAAAAAAGATGCGTTGCGGTAATTTTCTTAGATAGGAAACACGAATGCGAGAAGGCGGTATATGATATGCTTATGGTAGGACTTCTTCTTCTCCGTCGTCACACTCTTGGCAGAGTGGTCGTGGTCCTCATGACAGGGGTGGTGGCAAGCTTCACAATTCGTCGCCATTCCTCTCGGACTGTAGCTTGCCTCGTGCATTCGTGCAATGGACCATTTAGTGCGGTATTGACTTGGTCGGTCCAGCGCATTGGTGATCTACCGCGCGCCCTCGTGCCCTGCATTTTGCCCTGGACTACGAGTCGCTCCACTGACGTGTCCTCTCGTCGTGTGATATGTCCGAAGAAAGTGAGAATACGACCTTAAACGATGGAAGAGAGACGATGGTAGGACAAATATAGAAAATCCGGCTCAATTACGCCAAAATTAAGTGTAACGAGTATCCGGCTCGAAGGACCATTTGTTGCGGAGGCGCTGGGTTTACGATAACAATGGACTATGTCAAAATTGTAGAAAAAGAAGTGTGGGACACTTTACATGGAAATGTGAGATTAAGGTGGGGGTGATCCATGCGTTACAATTACCATTGTAAATGGTGAGGAAAACATCTTGACGAAACTTTCGCATATACTATGACTGATGTGTAAAACCCGCCTTAGACAAGCATGGCGGGTATACTGTTCCTCTAAAAATTGAGAGGCTCGAACCCAACAGTGTACGTCTATGGGCTATTATGCATAGAATATACTGAGTTTTTCTCTTTTTATAATCGGCAGATAAGTATACTTTGTATATCCCCATGCTATGCAATTAACTTGTCTTATAGGTAATATAGCAAATAACATTTACCATGTTAGGAATCGAACCATGAGCCTGTGCATTCCAATAATATAGACCGGCAAGGCAAAGGCTCAGCCCGGTCTACAGAGAAGTCGTCAAACGTATTATGTCTAATACGTGCTACTCCGCAACTTCCAATTTCCTGCGGCCGTGCGGATTCTCATAAGAGGCGACAAAACATCCCACAGCCGCACACAAGTCGTAGGATATTTGGCCGTCTGAATTGCTACCCCTATGCTAAAGTATGCTGCCATACAACCTTGAGTTGTGTTCCAGCATTAGTGGCCGGTTCCAGTCTCCCTTTAGACAGCGGCAGCACACATCAAATTTTACCTCCAACAATTGTACAGTTTAGAAAATCTAAATAAATTGTCATTTCTGATAGCGGATAGCAGTCATTGATAAACTTTTTAATTAAAAAGTTTATAAACGACAGGAATTTGTTACAATATGGTAAATTATGGAAAAATACAAAACAGGCGCCACCCACCAAATAAGCTTAAAATACTGCACGAGTTAATAGATGAAAAAAGCTAAATCAGGACATTCTATTCTTAAAACTATTATTATTAAACCTGACTTAAAGTAGATAAAGTAACACGTTTTCAAAATCAAGCTCATAGCCGAAATTGTTATACCAAAATTATTCGATTAAGTAAATGACCGATATATTTAGAAAACCTTAAAAATAAACATTACTATGCAAGTAATGAAGCAGCAGAATTTAGCACTTTGGCGAGCGCCGCGGAATTAGGGGAATGAATTCCTGCATGAAGTTTTTGCCACCGGACAAGTAGATGTACGAGCTCACGCCACCGATATATGGAAGCGGTCGAACTATATGTATCCCTTTTTATAAAACGTACTGTCGAGGAGTGGACTCTTTATCATCGTATGTTTCTTCTGAAAAGGTTAACAGTCTTCAAGTCTCGCGTGAAGAAAGTATCTTCTAGATACGGGTGGCCCATCTTATTTATTTCTACCTGTGCAATGTCGGTCAAAGGGGAACCTATACAATATTTAAGTTTATTTGTGTCGCATTTGAAAAAAATCGTGTGCGTCTTGGGACGCCAGACAGAAGTTATAGCTTAGCCTGCCTACCCCTGCCGTAAGCGCGAGAGAAAGGGAAGCAAGACAGACTGGCGCCGTAACGCGCTACGTAACGAAGCGGTTCACCCTCCCATAAGAAGTTATCACTTCAATAAATATATTTATCTTTCTTTCTAAGTACAAAATTCAACAAGGTATCAAAATAAAACACCAATATTATCACAATAAAAAAATTTATTATCTATATAACATAACATCGGACCGTAACCTTAGAATGAAACGTCTGTATATTAGATCGTGTATATAATAGGTATAGCTATACATAGCGTGGGTTATCAATCGCTCCCTTATTCCTATAGAGTGAGCAAAACGAGCGATTTAAACCATTACCCCATACGGTACTTGGTGTAAAGACTAGCAAGTGTTATAACAAGTTGTGTTGGATACATGCCACAGGTTCCTAAAGTGACGTAACTTGCCCACACTAGGATTGCAAACCCCCCAATGGACGTCGGCAGACTAAACGAATCAGACAATATAATCCAGTGAACCGTGACAAAACGAAACACGAAAATTCCTCAGCTGGCAACAAAGTATCCAAAAAAAAAACTGATTAAATTTTCTTTATTTATAAAAGTAAAAATATGAGTAGAGCGAGATTTAGGATTATGACAACTCATAAGAACTAATACTTCTTTAACGGTTTTATGTGCGGCATTTTATTCCTTTTTTTTAAGTGAAACTTTATCGGCGTTGGAAAAAAATATACCGTCACATCTTTCGGTTACGCGTCACATTTTTCCACTATCCATTATATCCATATTCGTAGTTCTAATGATGTGCACTAGTCGCGAAACTTAATAAAATACTAATAAGAAGATATCAACTGTAGTTTTTGCTATTCATCAACGCGGGCTGGCTTTATTCGTAGTACATGCACATTGCGATAGTGTGCGTGTCTGACCAAACGATCAGTTGGGAGCGCGCCGTCCAGTCATATCCGCTTTTGGTCTCACACACATACATTCATACACACACAACTCAAGACTATTCGCACTAACACAAACAATTCTTTACCTGTGTCCATGCGCTTACATTGTGGACATTATAATTATGAGTGTAGTGATATGAAGAATCTGATTAAGTAGTCTGTGACAAGACTCCCTAGACAGATTAAGGAGGGGAATTATCACAGAAGGGAACTCATAAAACTTATAAATATACCAGTTTTAAAGATCGATCATAACCATGAATGATTAGCAACAAAACGAACGACACAATAACAACTGTAACGAATAAGGCGCGAATTAATTTTTATATTAATATCATCTTACATAATAATTGAAAGTTTAAAATAACATGAGAAATGAAACACGCGATTGCAGTTATATATTACTTAGAGAAAATGGGCATTCATACAAAAAATCTAAGTAGGTTTAAGTAATATTTATACTATTATAAATTAAAAAATAAGTATTAATTTTTACTTGAAAAGGGGACACTACCCAAAGTTTGGGAACCTGTAGTATATACCGCTTGATTAATAACGTACAACTATATTACACGCAATTATAGTGCATAGTTATATACTTAAGACTAATTAATTCATGTATCTGCTGAAAATTATAATTTGACACAATTTGTTAAAAAAGAAACTTGTAAAATAAAGCAAATAAATAATTTAAACAATAAAAGAACGCTCCATGTTTACAATAAAATAAACCATTTACATTTACGATTACACACGATTCAAAGATTGGTTTATTGGCCAATTCCTATAAATTACCGACCGTTCATTTGCCTTAAATTACTCATTACCTTATTACCATACAAGTAATGAAAAATTCTACCAATGGTAGGGCAAGGGCATGAATAGATATAGGAACTGGCCATAAATAATATTTTGTTTACTTATTAGCAAGGAACTGTAATGAAAATGAATTCACTAAAAAAACCTATTATATTTTGTAAATAAGAGGATTTTGTGACACACGGTCCCAAATATTTCTAGCTTGATAAAATTAATATTAAGAATAGAGCCTACCACATTTAAGTTGCTTTTTACATGAGCGACTTAAATTGCTCAAGCCCGGTCAATTCTCATCAACTATGACATCATTGGGCTGGATGGAGTAAGCCCTCATCCCCCCTCGCACGCAAAATAGGCGCTATGTCGTCGAGTTGCGGAAACCGTCGTAAAAGAAAAAGACATCACTACTACATCAAGCAGTTTAGGGCGATGGCAATATATATCAAACTGTTGCTGAGATACGGCCACACAATACCACGCAATATGGAGCAACATAAAAAATTAGGCGACCCCGTTCCACTCCCGAAAATGAGTGAAAGAAAATTGTCTAAAATTTCTAAACCATTGAATATTCGGCAACGTTGATTAATGTGGAATATATGGAGCAGTTAGAAGCAATATTCCTGAAACAATTACCGCACTTTATTGCAAATGCTCCAGAATGCTCCATTACTGTTGCCAAGCAATAATTGCTCAAAAACTTGCCCCCGTGTAAGAGCACCTTTAGGATAATGTAAGTCGACTGTGTCACACAGATGCAGAAGATTTAATGCTTTATTTGACATGTGACATTGCTAATGACATTAAGCATTGACAGAATAACGTCATGTACACACACTGATGTTACTTTTCATTAGATGTTCTTTTTCTACCGTCAAAAATAGCATTTGTGCACAGGCATAGACACTAACGCAGGTAGAATAGGGACTTAAACCATATTCTGTATTCAAACATTTAATACAAAATTTGAATTTCGAAGTGCGAGTTTTTTTAGCTGCACTGGCATTCACATTTATATCACCAGCCCCTATTGAAGTGCGCATAGTCAAAAACACATGGGGCCTTACTTATACTCGTTTCTTAAATTTAAAAAAACTGCCCGGCAACTGCTTAGTGATGATCTTACACATAAACTCCTCGAATATTTTGGGTACAATCTACATTAATCATTGAAATTTCGTTTATCTGTGCTCCTCTTAGGTAAAAAACAGGTTATACACGTGTATAAGTGAAAAAAATATATATTCATTGATTAGGGTCTGATTCTGATTCTCTTACTTAAGAGATGCCTAATCATATCTTAAAGAGAATATTATAAGTAAGACCAGAAATGTATGTATAATAGCGGCCGCTTCTTTTCCCATGTCACTTTTCTGCTTCCTTCTGTGAAAATGGGAATACTGTAAACGAGACACTAAATCTTTTAATAGCGAAATGTACAAAAAAGCTATAAACCGCGTTAAAACAGTGGTTTAACAAACAACCTTTACTTTCTCATTTTGAAATGGAATATACTCGTAGAAAACTTAAAAACTAAAAACCACAGAGTATATTTAAACTACTTTTTAACATATTAAGCAATGACGAGAATTTTAGTTTCAAATTAATTTGTTAAATAGTAGTTTTAACATTTGCAACAACTGAAACAAATACCATAGACTATAATTGTTAAAAACTAAATATAAAATGGAATTGGAAATTCGAATGTGTTTAGAAAAGTTTTCTGAATGGAACCATAGTTATTTTTAAATATGAGTTTTTTTATCTGTTGATGTTTATTAATATGAATCCAAACACCAAGTACCGTCGTATCAAGAGAGATGTGATGGTGGATTTTACATGAAATCGTCGTAATCGGCATCGAAATTGCCGTATGCGTCGTATTGGTTGAGATGTGCCTGGAAATATATAAAAAAGTACATTAATTTTCTTTAAAATACACTGTTGCTGGCAAAATGTGGTAGAGCAAGACACCTAATATCATGATTACAACTTTTAGGGCCAACCCGATCAGTGTAGTACCATCTTTCACAGAAAATTAGTGTGATGCCACTTCTCACGGATTATTGGTGTGATGCCACCACTCACAGATTATTGGTGTGATGCTACCACTCACAGAATATTGGTGTGATGCCACAACTCACCAATTATTGGTGTGATGCTACCACTCACAGAATATTGACGTAATGTCACTTCTCACAGAATATTGGCGTGATACCATCTCTCACAGAATATAAGTGTGATGCCACCTCTCACAGAAAATTGGCGTGATGCTACCACTCACAGAATATTGACGTAATGTCACTTCTCACAGAATATTGGCGTGATACCATCTCTCACAGAATATAAGTGTGATGCCACCTCTCACAGAAAATTGGCATGATGCCACCCCTCATAGAATATTGGTGTGATACCAGCCCTCACAGAATATTGGCGTGATACCTCTCACAGAAAATAGATGTGATGCCACCTCATTTAAAAAAGAATAACTATCGTTTTATTGAAAACTGTGTCGGAATAAGCTAATTTTATGCAATCCAACTACAAACCGCTCCCGGGAAAATACCCGTGGGTTTCCCGGGATAAAAAAATTACACATTAAAATGTAATAAATTACATAAAATTTGCCACCAATCAGTGAATAAAATCACATTGAAATTCGTTTTTTTTTAAATCTGACCATTTTAAATAATTCTCAGATAAATTCCCCCAGGAGTACCAGGATAAAAAGGGGATTTTAAGACTAAGAATTTGTTGTCGATCAGCGAAAACCGCATCGAAATCGGCCCATTCGGACAAATAAGAAATCTAAAAAAAAATGCAAGGCAAGTGTTCTACATCGTTTATAGTCTATTCCAGTTGTTTCTTTTAATAGCATCAAATTACAAACGCGGCGTGTTTACAATTTTATACATATATAATTATTTCAATGACTAGTCTATAAATACACACATTCAATAATTATCGATGATTATCTTGACGAACTCGACCTATCGCTATTATGCAATCTATCGGACGCAAAGTGAATTAAATTATATTATCAGTACAATACTATGAAGATAAGAGGCATTTTCATGATAACCACAAATAACAACACCCGTTATTGTGAAATATTAGTTTATTGAGTCAACAGCTGTCATTTTAGTCCATGTAATTAAAAATCAGAGTATAGTTGGGGCGTCTGCCTGTTTGCCAACTTTGCAATTGAACAAAAAAACCATATTTTATAATAATATAACATATACTCACATTGTCACCCTCGACTTTTAATTTGGCCTTTCCTTTGCCCTTTGTTGGTTTTTTACTCTTGTCATTCTTCTCTGCTTTTTGTTTCTCAATGTAGAGGTTATCCACTGTCATCTTTATCCTTTTTATGTCTGCAGAAGACACTGAAAAAAGAAAAGTCATGGTATCTAAGGTCTCATATCAATAATGGAAGAAGACTAACTGATGACATAAGTGATATTTCTAACATTATTTTATTTATACATTATAATGGGACAGGCATTGCAATCTATTATTTTATATTATATATTTTATTTTATAATTGCCAGACAAATACACGCATTGTATGTCCCCAAGCAAGCAAACATATTTAAACATATTTTTAAAGCAAAAAAGGCAAATGATTAATTGAAAAGAAACTACGATTTCAATTAAACATTAGTTAACAGTTTAGTGGTGTTTTTTTGTTGTTAAATCAAAATGAAAGATAAGATATTGTTTTTATTTATCAATAAACTAAAATGTGTGAAGAATCATAATATGAATAGCCGTGTCAAGCTTTATGACAATATATCTAAGTTAGTTTTTATTTATTGCATGAGTTCAACAGACAAGCAGACGGCCCACTTGATGGAAAGGGGTTACCATCGCCTATGGACATTAATTAGTAAAGAATATGTGTAATAGATAGCCCAATAATCCAAGGGTTATCAAAAGGAGTAGGGGAGCAAGCACTGTGAGGACAAGATCAGGCTTACTGCTGGACCCTACTCAGATTTCAAGCTATATTATTGTGCGTAATATATGCTTTTGCATTCAAAGTATTGCACAATATTCTGTAGGTAATATGGATAGACTATAGTTTCTCAGTGTATGAATCAATATTTCTCGGAGACTAATAAGTGTTACATGTAATGTAAAAAACTAAAACTTCGTTTAAAAAAACCGACTTCAAAATCTAAAATAACTTATTTCTAAAGCTATTATTATTAATATATATTATCTAAAACATCTTAAATTCGGTGCTTAGTAATTTTCAAAATATAGTAATGTTTATGTTTTACTCTGCACCGACTTCAGGATGTTTTAGATAATATATATGAAGTTTTAGTTTTTATTTGTTACTTTTTAGTGTCTAGCTATATATGGGTGGACCTACGAAAGGTGCCGCGCTTCTTAAAAAATATAGGTCCCAAGAAACGGGAACAAAAAAATGTTCGTAAGATAAAAACTACTGGGCCAAACTATGTCAAATTTTTAGGGGACCACATGGCAGCTATTCCGCGTCGAACAAAAAAAGAATCACGTAAATCAAATCATAAATCTCAGAGTAATCGGTGTACATATGGAACGGAGTGAAAATTATTTTCATGAAAAATGTTCATAAAATGAAAACTACTGGACCAAACTATGTCAAATTTTTAGGGGACCACATGGCAGCTATTCCGCGTCGAACAAAAAAAGAATCACGTAAATCGGATCATAAATGACGGAGTAATCGGCGAACATACATAAAAAAAAAGCAAAAAAAAAGATCCCAACGAATTGAGAACTTCCTCCTTTTTTCGAAGTCGGTTAAAAAAACAATATACTAAGACAGATGTATTAGCATCACCATCAAGTGTGGCACTGCAAACTATTCATCTCAGGTCATCCTACGACCTTAATAAATAACATACTACATCTCAATGCGGTTTCCCTTGGCAACTTACCCTTCAAATGGGGTCCATCGTTAACAACGACTAAGCTCAGAAACTTTGGAAGTGTATGAACCATACACATAGAATATTATAGTATTTACCTTAAAAGAGCATACTCACTTTGAACAATAACATTTCTAACAAGATCATCCACAAAACCGGGGAACTCTTCCCTTGCTTTGAAAAAGTTTATCTTCTTTGAGAGTAGATCAGCGAACTCTGTGAACTCCTCTTTTGTTGTTGGCTGGAAACTATCCAATTTGCCAACGCTGGCCTCTGCGACACCTTTAAATTAAACATAACATATTATTGGATCACTGTGGTGGTTTAGTTCAGCATAAACTTATGATTCAAATCAAATCATTTATTTGCTTAAAAACATGGTTGGGAAAAAAATATCATTATATGTTTCACATGTTGTTGCCCTTCAGGCATGCAAATAGTAATTAATATTTTCTTAAGTTTTCGCGACTTGTATGCATAATAAAACTACGTTTTAACGGTTTTAAGCGCGGTACTTTATTTGATTTTGGTTTATCCGACGTTTCGGCCGCTTTTCAGTGGCTGTGGTCACGGACGACAAAGATGAAATTTGTCCAAAGAGTATTGTTAACGTCGGATAATCCAAAATCAAATAAATTACCGCGCTTAAAACCGGTAAAACGTAGTTTTATTAAATAGTTAATTATTATAATATTAAATTAAATTATTCACCTTATTTATCTAAATAAATTTAAATTTATATAAATTCTGAAATTCTAATTTAGTAGTGACAAACTGTAGATAAAGCTGTGTACGCCTGTTATTGGCATGTATGCATTTATTTAATTGTTATATTTATTATTATGTTATAGTTTTATTAATGTGTACCATGCTGTTGGTGTACCTATGAAATAAATAAATAAATAAATAGTAATTAAGTTGAAAATCAACTAATTAATAAAAACAGACTGTGATCCACTCAATCCACAGACATTAATTTTCCTTTTTTTCTAGAATTATACAGTAATTATAGAGAATATTTCAAGTGCAGAGTTATATAAAATACAATGCCAAAAACGCAAAAAAATAATTAAACATTAGAATAGCAAAGTTTGTCAAAGTATATATTATAAATTGTCAAATTTAATATTGATTTTTGAAATGAAAAATGATCTGGGTTCAAAATCCTACCTCCGGAACCATGCACTTAGGTAATTTCATAATTTTTTAAAGTAACTGTCAAATGCTGGCAATGATCGAAAACATCGCGACGCAACATGCACATCAAGAGATGTAACATGTGAAACCCGCTAATCGGCCTTGTACTAATGTGGCATTTATACTGCCCATAAAATAAAGGTGAAAGGCTGGGATCTGAATGCTTCAAGAAATTAAATAAACATGAACATGCTGCAGTATATGCAGTGTAGTGCAGGCAAGCGCACGCGTCTCAAACTCAAAGGGCGCGGGTTCGACCTTGGCCGGAACGCATGCACCACTTAGGGCTTAGGCTAACGCTGTAGGAAAACATCGTGATAACCGATGTGTTCAACCTGCCAAGCTGCCTTGGACAAGCGTGGCGGGTATGCTGTCCATTCCCCTATAATGGGAGGCCCGAGCCCAGCAGTGGGACATTTATGGGCTGCTATTATATGCTACAGTATTAGACGTGTGCGCCGCGATGAAATGGCGGAGGCGTGACAATTTCGGACTGTATTTAAATCTACTCCATCTATGTTTGCTTCGAAAAATAGTCACTCGGGCACCTAATGGTGTGACCTACAAACTGAGAATAAATAGGCAAAATTTAAAGATACAAATGCTACATCGGAGAGCCTAAAGAGTTTACTAATATGTTTTCGCATATTCATAGTAACAAATAACAACATACAATGGAACATTACGCTATGTCTTACAACTACAAGTATATCTCGACACGTGTCAATTTCACTGAGCAATTCTTCCAAAGTAGACCCCTTTTTTTAAATTGGCAGACAAACACATATTGTATGTTTACAAATTAAGCAAGTTAGCTTGTTTTATGGTATAACGGACTACTCTCGGGCCGATCCCAGACATCCAGACCATAGTAAATAACGGAGAAAATACGTTTCCGAAATTTACTATACCAGGAATCGAACCCGGAGCTGTAACATTTTTTAGAAATGTCAGTCATTTTTAAATGATTACATTACCTATAATTATAAAAATGTTATGGAAATTATTTACAACTAAATCAAGGTCTAAGTACCATACGCGCCATGTTGCGGCGCGCTGGACACATGTCTATTTAATATATAAAGTCGTGGTGCCTTGGTGGTTAAAACGTTCACATCCCAGACTAAAAGGACTTGGAATTGAATCCTAGCTGGAAAAGCACAGTTTTACACAACTAATAGTTCCTGCACGGTAGAACACTTTTCGGTACCGTGCGACAATGTACGAATCGTGTAAGCGGGACAAAGCTAAAAATTCATAGCAAGCAACACCGCCATTTACACGTACAAATAAAGTTTAAAATACAATATTTATTTGCACTTTTCTGCGCAAATGAAACCTACCGATCAGAATTATAAGATGTGTAAAACTGTATTCACCTGCTCTTAAGCAGTTTCGAACCTAATGTGCATATTGTTAGAATTAACATGGGTAAAAGTAAAAGTTGAACATTCCTGTTCTAATGCCTAAAATGTTCACTCAAAGCTTATTCAAGACAAGTCTTGATTGGAAGTTTACCTTGAACATGAAGTGAAGACGGAAAATACTATTAACTAATTATAATTAGGCATTCTACGAATAGGAGTTTATCCTTCAGTTTCGGCAATTATTTTTAATAACAAATGTTATTAAATGATGCAATGTTAAAAAAGCTACATATCTATATATTAATACGTGAAGCAAAAACTTTGTACCACTTTTTACGATAATTGCGCAGACGGGGGAGTATGAAATTTCGCACACTTATAGTTTATATCGAGAAGAAGCCACGAATGCGAAAATTTCAAAAATATTCATAAAAACACATTAAGGGCCGCTTGCAAACGATCGCCTTTAAACAAAATTAGCTAATCATATTAAACTGCCTAAATAAGTTTTACACAAAACGTATTGACAGTTCTTTAAACACATTTAGCGGCAAATTTTGCATTGTGCAAGACGCTTATAATATTTAAGGGTGTTAAATGAGTTAAGTGTTTCTTAAATAAATTTAAGGAACGTTATGCAAGCGGTCCTAAATCAATAAAAAAAACATTACACAGACTACTATGTATTTGAAAAAAAAAGGCATATATACGCGTTTGTTTATTGTTCAAGTCAATTTAACAGTGGAGCCTTGGCGAAGTCTGTGAGTATAGAAGTATAGTCTTTGACATTAATTATTATGGTCGAATTTCGACCACGGGCGACCACTAGTACATAAAAGAAGTCGATAAAGGCTACAACTAGAAAATTATCATTTTGTTAATTGAAAACTTTATTTATTGAAATGTTCATCACATTATTATTATAGTAACATTTTTATATGCATAGTGAATATTTTATAATAATTTTCGAGATATTGTTGCTATTTTACAGATAGCTTCTTTTACTTTGCTTCCATTGAAAAGATTTTCTTACCAAACGTTTCCATAGCGAGTCTCAAGTCAGATTCCTCTTGTAGTTTCTGCTGGCGAAGTTTCTCAGCTAGCTTCTGTTCTGGAGTCATTTCTTCGAGTACTTTCTCTGCAGCCAGGCGTTCTGCCTTTTCGCGCTCAAGACGCTGGGAAATAAAAAACATAAAATTGAATTACACAGTTGCTAAATGAAGTTATAGAAAGTTGTTATATTGAAGTTTTCATTCAAACAAGTTCCACTGAAGTACATTTCTTGTCAGTCATATTCATGTCTTTTTTTATAGCTGGATTAAAGCAGACAGGCAGATGGACCACCTGGGGGCTCAATTCTGCTACTCAATATCTTGGTGTTGCAAAAATATTCAAAGTACGATTCCATTGCGATAAACTTTAAAGAATTCATATTCAAATCAAATAAAAATCCACAATATCATCGCGTCAGAGTAACAGTAGAGTAGCAGAAACAGCATTAGCCGAAAGGAATATTGAAACACTATGGAAAACTTAAACATTTCACTTGTAAATATTTATAAAGATAGAGTGCCAAACCATTGGAGTTAACGAAATATCAAAGCCTAGCAAAATTAATTTAATTAATTTTATTTCATTTAAACACCCCCAAGAATATATTCAGCTTAGTTTTATTCTATTATTACAATCTAGGCGCCGATAAAATCAAATTAGCACCTGCATATCTGTAAAAACTCATTTCATTACCTGTCGGCAATTTGAACCAATTGTAATTCTTTTATGATCGTCTTCTTTTGTTTACTTATTTATTGGCATGTGTTTACTAATTATTCTAGAAAACAGTCCGTTGTTTTATTGTACCCGTTTATGGCCGTGGCGGTCGAATCATTAGCCAGGTGTTACGGATTAGGACGACTACAATACAGGCACATTTGTATTTGTGAGGTACAAAACCAGGGCCTGATGGAGGGAGCAGGCTGTCGAGCGAGAACCACGATCAAGGCGAGATGTGTGTACAATGGGGACAATAGTGACGGACTTTGCGTGTTTTATTGAATTACGACCTTCTGCATTACGTTTGGACTTGTTGTTTTCGGTTATATTTGTACCTGTGTTATACGTGTTTGTATAGTTATAATAAACTATAATAATTCTAACGGCATTTTAATTCCAGTCTCACACTCATAACACTATTCTATCATTATGTTAATAAACTCTAGAGAACACCTTCATTGTGCATAAACAATATTTCACAGACCATGTAGGTGTTATCTTTGTACACTAATTCAATTACATACCATACATACAATAAAACCTACACATAGCTAGCATATAAATTCTATATAACCTCAGAGGAGAAATGGTAAAAATGAAAGTTAAGGTCAATGACTGTCTCAGTCATAAATAGCTGCCAATCCAAAAATAGTGACTACATTAGAAGAACATAAATGCATTTTACATAAGGATGCCAGAATTAAAAAACAATTTAAACATGCAAATTATCATCCACACCTGTTTCCCATGGAACTTCACTTGCAAAAAATCCTGACAAACAAGTTTCATTTCATCTACTTTTATTAATCTCTTCATACATAATTATGCATGTTTATTCTTCTCCTTAACAGCAATAACACATTGCGAAGCGGTGTACATAGACTAGGAAGTAAAATTAAATTTTAACATATAGGATGTATGACCTTCAAAAAGTGTTCTCCAGTGGAACTTATTTTGAATCAAAACTTTTGAATTTGAATTATCTGAAGTAATTTATACCTGACCTTAAGAATTTTTTATATATTATTATAAATTGACAGACAAACAACCAAGTTATGCAAGTTGCGTTTGTTATCATAAGAAGACAAACTAAACCCTTCTTGGAAAATAATAAAAAGTAAGGCCTGCAAGTAGTAAATATAAAGGAGACTAGTTGTCAGCAAATCTTTTATATAATTAATAATTAATTACACTTAAATTGGTATACACAACTAATGTTTGTTTCCTACCTACTAATATAATAAACAAACATATGGATTCATAAAGTACTGTATATACCAACTGTTGAAAAGTTATAGTGATACAATAGATGAATTAAAAGAATTTATTCGAAACCATTAACATTTTGTATGGAAACAATTTGGTATCGCAAACAACTGCTGTAGTATAATATTGTTTGCAGTTGTTAGCACCCACTTCCAGGCAACTAGTTTGTTATACAATAAAAAATAAATATTTCAAAGTTTATACATTTGGAAATTTTCGTATTAATATTTGTAATGTATGTAGAAATATATACATTTCTATGTATTCTATATTCTATGTGCGAATGTGTGTGTATATGTATGTATATAGTGTATCTGTGTGTGCGTGTGTGATATGTATACAAGTGAACTTGAGTACTTGAGATATGAAAAGACCCAGTTTCTCTAGTTATTTAAATATTAGAATGACTTCTAATAGAATGTTTATTGAAACAAGTTTTATCAATAATTTATTACAAGGCCCTGCTCCACCTGCATTAGTGTTAGTTTACTGAATCTGTTACTGTTAAAAGTAATGTTTAAGTTCTTATTCATAGAGAGTTAGAGTAAGTTTTAATGCATCTTTAAGAACCATAAAAAAGGTGTTCAAACTTACTCTGATTCTCTATGAACAAGACTGTTAATGATTAGCTACATTAGTTATCTGTCAATGTTTAACATCATTAAAAATGTAGAATCTCAAACAGTCACTAACATTAGCACAAGTATAGCAAAGGCAATATAAATACTTTCTTATTTAAAGCATTCAGAACCAGTTCACTAACATGGTTAGGGTCCACATTAAAAGGGAAATCTTGTTATTTCTACAACCTGATATAAAACAAAGTTATAATATACCTTTATATATATATATATATATATATATATAAGCCTAAATGGCACTCTGTTGTTCGTGCCTACCCCGCAAGGGACCTGGCGTGAAGTTATGTATGTATGTATAATATACCTACCACTCACATATACGGTACATCAATTTTAAGTAGTGGCTGGGTGGAGTGTGTATGGGGGAAGGCATACTTACCCTTTCTGCAACCCATATGGTTCGGAGTTCTGTCAATACTAATTATTGGCAAATGTAACCTCACCTATTTTTTCACTAATATTATTGTAATGGATGGTGCAAGTGACCATGACCAGTGACTAGAATAGTGTTTTAGGTGACATTCGCTTCAGACCAAAGCGCAAGAGTAGAGTGTGCCATGGCAGAGACCGGCAAGTGCCAAAACTGACTGCCCATTTACTATTTATTTTGTATTCACAATTTATAATTGTGTGTTCATTGGTCACCATTTTGAAAATTGTCATGGTTACTCTTATACTATGTATATATGTGAATAAGCTCTGCTGCTTTTGCTTCAATTTTTGAAGACTTGTTTTTTTGGTTGTTAATTATTGGCTATCTTTTGGACTTTGAAAGGATTGTTCAACCTTGGACCTATGGTATAAGTGCAATATTAGTGAAAAAATAAGTGCAATTATGTCTATAAAAAAAAAATCATGATCTAGAGATCATAGGGGTTGTAGTATGGGTAAGAAGGCTGCCCCCCCCCTTCCAACTTCACTACTTAAAATTTGTGTATCAAACCTCTATAGGTTTACCTAATTAACTGCCATACTTCGATTTATCATGAATTCAGGTTTTCAGGCGATCAGCTGTCACTGTTGGTTCACAGTACACTCAAATTTAAAATGAAACAATTTCTTATTGTTGTCTCACTCTGTTTACATAAGATTTGAATGAAAGAAAATATTCTCTGCATCAAGCTTGGGGAATTTGATGGGTTGAATTAATAATTAAATGCTACATATTACATTACTTCTGTGCTTATGTAATGAAGCAAGTTGCTCTCTAAAAGTAGACAAAAACTTTTATGTGAATCTACCCAAAACCTGTCTTGTTCATTTAATATATCTACCTTAACTTTACATACATGTAAATATGATTTGAGAACCATACTATTTATTCCTATTACAATTACCAACGTTTTGAGGAGTAATTACTCGGAACTATGTCTTTAAACAGCTGTTCTTGTATGATTCATGGCCACATATGGTAAAAATCTGTACGAACCTCTTTTTCAGCTATCTTATCATGAATTTTCTTTTTAGGTTTTGGTGGAGCCGGAGCCGACTCGATCTTCTCCTCATCCTTCTTCTCTTCTTCTTCGTCCTCCCAACTTTCCTAAGAAAAGAAAGTGACGTCAACACTTGTCGCGTTGAGGTTAAGTACTCAAGTTGGCACAATACCACATACTAAAAAGTATAAAGACATTCCTATACTCAAAATAAACCATTTGGCACTTGAAACGTTACCTTGACTACTTCCTCCTCGTCTTCGCCCTCCCATTTATTAGAAGTTGTCAACGTGGTCGGCAGTTTAGGCTCAAAATTATCCGCGTCTGGAAAATACCATTCAATGACATCACTATCACCACATACTTTACGAAATCAATATTATTATCATATTAACAGGCACGTACCCCACGACACCTCCATGATTGGGGCCACCTAAATAGCACCAATCCAATTTTCTGTTAACGTTTCACGTGAAGACAAAATCAGGCAACGTCTAAGTTGCCGCAATAATAGCTTTTTATCACAAGATGTCTCCAGGGTCGCCGGAGAATGTACAAACAATATTCTTTTCAGACGAATTTTGTCAAACGAACGAAGCTTTTCTGCAATGACCACGACCGGATTGAGAAAAAGTTAACAAATGACATATTTTTCGCGAATCTACAGCAAAAATGTAATCAAAACTCGATAAGCAAAAATGTGACTCCATTGCAGACGATAATTTCCGAATCACTAAACTTTTCAATATGGCTGCCCAACTATGTTGCCATATGACAAAACAAAAAATTACTGTAAACTTCCGTTTATTTACTTTATAATTTACACAAAACTTGATTTTTAATTAATGTTTGTAAATTTGCTAAATAAGTTACAAATTATTACAATATTGTAACCATAATATTCATATTTAATCTGTTTTAAATAGACTGCTTAGTGATAGCTTTTAAATGACCGGCAATATGGCTTCCGCCATGGTCGCTCCGCTGGGGATCTTCTGGTGTACCTCACCCACAGTTGGGCTGAAGCCATTGAAAGCAAAGGGGAAGCTCTGGCTTTCAGCCTTGATATTGCTAAGGCCTTCGATCGGGTCTGGCATAGGGCTCTTCTATCGAAGCTACTATCTTACGGGATACCCGAGGGACTTTGCACCTGGCTATCCAGCTTCCTTGATGGGCGCAGCATACGAGTCGTTGTCGACGGTTGTTGCTCTAGCATCAAGCCCATCAATGCTGGTGTGCCCCAGGGTTGTGTGCTGTCGCCGACGCTGTTCATTTTGCATATCAATGATATGTTGTCCATTGACAGCATTCATTGTTATGCGGATGACAGCACTGGCGACGCGCATTACTCTGGACGTGCAAACGTCCCTCCATCATTTGTGGAGGAAAGTCGGGTTAGACTTGTGTCTAAGGTAGAGAACTCCTTAGAGAGAGTCGCTGAGTGGGGAAGACAAAACCTTGTCCAATTCAATCCCACAAAGACACAGGTCTGCGTATTCTCAGCCAAGAAAACCCCATTCATACATGCGCTTCAGTTCCAAGGAACACCCCTTACCACCTCGAAGAGTATTGGGATCCTTGGTGTCGACATTGCAAACGACGTACAGTTCAGGGGCCACCTTGAAGGCAAGGCAAAACTTGCCTCCAAGAAGCTGGGAGTGCTAAACCGGTCCAAGCAGTACTTCACTCCACGGCAACGCCTTGTGCTATACAAAGCCCAAGTGCGGCCGCATATGGAGTACTGCTCACACTTGTGGGCCGGGGCACCCGCTTACCAGCTAAATCTCCTGGACAGTATCCAACGTCGAGCCGTTCGCATTGTCGACGATCCCATACTCACAGACGGCTTAGATACGCTTGGCCTTCGGAGAGACTTCGCGTCTCTCTGCGTATTCTACCGACTATATAACGGAGAGTGTTCCGAGGAACTGTTTAGAATGGTGCCTTCGTCTTCTTTTTACCACCGCACCGCACGCCATCGGCTGGGCGTTCATCCCCACTTCCTTGAGCCGCTTCGCTCTTGTACGCAACGGTTCTCTAGAACGTTCCACTTGCGCACCGTGGGGATTTGGAATGAGCTCCCAGCCGTGGTTTTCCCACAGCGCTTCGACATGGAGTTTTTTAAAAAGGGTGTCATAAGATTTCTTCGAGGCCGGCAGCGCGTTGGTGACACCTCTGGTGTTGCAAACGTCCATAGGCGACGGTAACCGCTTTCCATCAGGTGGGCCGTCTGCCTGTCTGCTGTACTCTAGCGATAAAAAAAAAAAAAAGATATACTGACTAATTAATGATTATTTATACATATTTTTTATTAAAGGACAAGTCTTTAGTTAATTAATAATGCAATTATTTTTTACTCTATGTTTGAAATACATCCGAAACTGGAGTTATATGAAATATGCAAAAAGAATTATTCCATGATAGGAGCTGAAACAGCAAGTGTTTAGGGCTGGACGTCAATTTTTAAAACATTATGATAAGATTTATTGATCATTCGACAAATACCCTGGAAACGGAGAAAGAAAATTATTGTGAGTGGGAAAGGAACTCCCGGACATTAATTGTCCGAGGGGAATTTATAATATAATGCTTGTCTGAATTTAGTGGGGATTTTAGTGGGCACTTTGAATGTGCAATAAAATGATCTATATCTCATGTACTGAAATAACCGAAATTATTGACACATCATGGTCAGCACGTGGTGATAATAATACACGATAATTATGGACATTCAGGCAGAAAAGTTACTCAAGCAGTTTATGGTTCTCGACTAGGGCAAACCACGTCATTACAATAAGACGCGGATGCGTTAACTTCTATGTTACCACGACCTAGGAGTTTGGAAAAAGAATGCTTATTTCATAATAATAATATTAATAAGTGTTAGGTTTCTGTATCGGAAATTGTTCAGTCGGTACTATTATTAAGTAATAGATTTTAAGAAACCGTGACCACATAGTTTTTATTTGTAATTGTATGAATCGTCCATCCAAAAAAATATATTTTTCAAAAATGGCAAAACGTAAAATTGAAATATTCGCTGAGATTCATAGTGAGAAGGAGTTTGAAATTATACTGAGGGAGAATGCTGATCAGTTAATTTGTTAGTAACCTAGCCATTGTTCGGTAACGTGTAAATATGTAACTGCCCTGAAAATTTTGAATCTACATTCTACATTCTTTGGACCTAATCCTATTTAAAGATAAAAAGTTCATCAAAAGTTTACGTTCACGTTATATAGATAATATTATTAATTTATATATAAAAGTTACTTACACTTTTTTGTACTTACCTATTTTAATAAGTATGGAATGTGGGCTATAATTATAGATCATTCCTCGAATTCGCAATAGGTATACGCGGTATAAACAAAATCATTCATACATACATACATAACTTCACGCCAGGTCCCTTGCGGGGTAGGCACGAACAACAGAGCGCCATACAGGCTTATTCTTACACACCTCACTTGCTTCTTTGACATTCATAGCTCTTGTCATGCAAGTTCGTCTGTTCTTAAGGCTCCTGACATCACTTTCTGCTAATACACGATCAATTTGATCATGGAAGGTGTGCCGTGGCCTTCCGTGACTTCTGCATCCATCCACTTTTGCATTGTATATCTGTTTAGTCATTCTTTCATCATACATTCTTTCCACATGCCCGAACCACCGGAGCATTCCTTTGCTTATCTTCACCTCGACACTCTCTTTCACAACTCTCTTTCTTACTTCGGTATTACGAACGCGGTCCGCGAGCGTCACTCCTCAGATTTTGCGCAGTGCTCGCATCTCGACCGCGTTTACTCTACTTTCATGCTCTCTATTCCATACCCAACTCTCGCTTCCATACGTGAGCGTAGGTACCAGCACCGCGTTGTGTATGGCAAGCTGGGCCTTCTGGCTGAGGTTCTTAGCACCTAGAAGTTTACCTAACGCTCCATTCACACTATTCCCCAAATTTACTCTTCTTTCTATGTCAGCGGTGTACCTTCCATCCCCGCTAAAAGCACATCCGAGATATACAAACTCATTCACTTGTTCCAGCATAACATCATCGACCATTATCCTTGCATTCGTTCTGGTTTCTTCTCTTTCAAACACCATAACCTTTGTTTTCTTCGCATTCAAATGTAAGCCTCTCGCCTGACAGTCATCTTTCATCATTGTGACTAGTGTTTGCAGTTCTGATGGCGATTCGGCTAAAATCATTCACAATAACATTAAATAATAATTATAGGCGCTGAAATCTATAGCGAGTGTTTTGGTGATTGCATAGTGCTGGACAGACTTTTTACAAAAATAAAGTTAGACTGGAGTGATGGAAAAATGATTTTACTAAAGGTACAGTCGTTCGCAGTATTTTGAAAAGCCCCACGATTTATGATTGATTGCCATAATGTTTTGCTATCCATTATTTACGTGGTGGAGCCATGCTGGAGTGATTATCCTGATTACAGCTATTTGAGCAGGCTTGATGGGTGTGATACTACACTCTCATAGAGTTAACTTGAAACAAGCCTTGAGCTAAACAGTTTAGATTTTCAACATAATCCCATAATTCTTATCAAAATAATAAATACCTTGGAACTGTGTATTATTTATAACTATGTAATATTTAAGTATATAATTTACAAAGTAAAATTAAACATTATAGTATTTTTGTAGGTGCCGTGTGACAAGATGAAAGTTTTTCAAAGATTTCTTAATCAGAGTGAACCGGTCTATATTTTTTTACTGGTAACATTATTCATTTTTTTCAAATGGACTCTGTTTCAAATCTCAACTCGTCAGATATCAACTCTAAGTTGTAAAATAATTAGCATATCTTAATCTCCATCGTTTGTTTTGTAAAATATAATAGATATTTCAATAGTTGTATAGTTAGTTTTGAAACTTAAAAGCCTTCTAGTCGGAACCATATAAATCCTTTTTAAAATTTCTCTTGTGCATTATAACAATAAAAAATACTTAATTTTTTGCTGTAACTGTAAAACAAAACAGAAAATACGTGTTACGGAATATTCAATAAAAAATAGAGATAATTTAATACCTACTGCCTCCTTCTGGCAATGTCACTAGTACATTTTATTTAGTCTTTGGATGTATTGTTTGAAGAAGTTAGCTATTTAAAAACCATCCTAGAAACAGTAGAAACCTTAAAAGAGTTAGATGTAACATGTAGACTGTAGGTGGCACTGTTTTTAAAGCAGTTTCATTCGTTTGTTTATTGATCAATTTTTAATTTAATAAATTTTTTTAAAATTTGTATATTATCCAACTCGAGCTTTCTATGAGACTTCACCTACGCATAATCTTTGAGTCCGCATTTAACAATTAATTATTTAAAATATGCATTACTTAAAACAGAAAAAAATGGAAAAATTTAATGATTTTCTTTGTATTCATGACTGATTTATGCTGGTGTGCACCGACATTTAATCAACGGTTAACATAAAATAATCGCTGTTTATGCATACAATTTCATCGATTATTTTATTTTAACCACCGGTTAAATGTCGGTGCACACCAGCCTTAGTCTACAAATTGATTTAAATAATAAAATGTCTTAAAACGATTAAACAACGGTTTCTTGCTTCTTCTACTCTTGTAGGGGTTGAGAGACAAAGTACTTTAATTTATGCGAGGTTTTGAAGCTTTAAGTGAAAAGATCTTGAATATATTATTGATCTGAGTTTGAATTACATTTTTTTACTGTGTGATTGTCATTCGTATGCATAAATACATTTGAACCCATTTAATAATTCCATGTTCGTAGTAGTATTTTCCATGCTTGTATGCATTTATAAGAGAAATATAACATTTGCAGAACCATAAAGTAACGAAAGTGTTTCGTGGTGTACACAGTATAAGATTTGCAGAAATCGTTCAGAAAGAGATGCATTACTACAGGCAAGAATTAGCCGGAGTTTCCGTTGAAAGACCACTTTATGATCTGGACGAGACGACGCCGGATGAAATAGTATGTATAGCGGATTATTTATATAGTCACTAGTCAATGTTGCCATACGTTTTGAATTATTACAATTTGGGCCACCTGCATATCTGTAAACAAAGCACATTTATTACCAGTCGGGTTATAACAATGAAACTGTTTTATGACCGTTTTCTTTTGTTTACTTTGTGTTTAAAATTTGTGATTGAAAAAAAACAGCCCATTGTGTATTGTAATCTTTATGGTAGTCATTAGCCAGGTGTGATTCTTGGAAATTCAGTCCAGGCGGTCGAGTAGACATATTATATTTGTACAAGCAATGCCCCAACGGAGGGGTGGGGCAGTCAAGCGATAACCATAAGCGAGGAAAGACGTGTGTACATTCGGTAATCTATATAGTGACGGGCTTTGCGCGTGTTATTGAATCGTGCATTACGTTTGTATTGGTTGTGCTCAGTTATATTTGTACCTGTGTTATACGTCTTTGTATAGTTCTAATAGTAATGCCAACGGTATTTTAATTCGAGTCCTGCAATTCGTAACAGTATTTTGAACATAAACATCTGGTGAAACTGATGCGGGAAAGTTTAATAATTAAAATTGATTCGAAGCTAAGAATAAGAATAGAACGGCAATACATATTTTTTTAAACCGGCTAAAACAGGAAAATATGTATGTACATGGTACTCAGAGAGATGCAGTCTCTCTGAAAGGCATAGTTTCTCTGAAGTAGGCAATCTCTCTGAAAGAAACAGTTTCTCCGAAAGCCATAGTTTCTCCGAAAGACGCAGTCGCATCGAAAGTCGCAGTCTCTCCGAAAGACAAACATAGTCTCTCCGAAAGACACAGTCACTTCGTAAGACGCAGTCTCTCCGTAAGACACAATCCTTCCAAAAGATGCAGTCTCTCCCAAAGACAAGGTCGGACTGAAAGTCACATTCTCTCCGAAAGACACAATCTCTTCGTACGACACAGCCTCCCTGAAAGGCCGTCTCTTATAACTTGCACGTGCAAAATAAGTAAACTAAAAGTAAATCAATTCGCGTTTTCTAAGCCAGTATCAGCACGGTTGAATGCCACGCGTCAGTTTATTTAAAACAACCCTCTGCTGTGACACTGATAAACCTCGGATGTATTCTATTCATTCAGTACATCGACTAGTTTTTGTTTGTACTCGGTTCAATTCATCTTTTGAATAACGTTTCCATAAACACGTCAGTGTATGTAATGTTAAAATCAGTACGTGGTAGAGGCATGCTGGAATCATTATCTTGATTGATTGACAGCTCTTTGGACCGGCTCTCTCAATGTGATACGACGCTCATATAGAAAGAATATCAGTGTGAAATGGTTAGCATTGAGCTAATCCCCCCATCCTTTGTCCCTATCCCATCCCATTGTTGCAATCCCATCTCATTCTTCTTGTCTGATCCCTCTATTTCGTTACCCTACCCCCTCATCTTTATCCACGAAAAACGATTAGCTCAATTCTAACCGGTACACCCTCGTGGTATCATACAAAGGTAAGTACAAAGGGATCTGTGCGGATGGTTGTCGGTTGTTCGTTGAGCGTTGTGCGGGGAATAAAGAAATTACTTCGTATCGTACTAATCGTACAATACACACACACTCTATATGTTATTTACAAATCAGCAGGATATTTGTTTAAGTGAGGTAAGTAGCAAGCGCGAGAACTGAGTTATACACGACCAAGAATATCGTGTGCTCGCTCTAAAGGCATGTGTCGAACTGTGCCGAATTGTCGTTCGGTTTTTGATAGATGGTGTTTTCGCGCCAAGAGAATCGGCGGGAATGTGCGATGCGAGCCGGCGCTGTCATATAACGGCGCGCTGTAGGGATGTTCATACAAAAAAAATATCGATATTATTTTCGATATAATATATCGTAATGTTGTATCGATACTTTGCGATATATCGTAGAAATATATCGATATCTTCGATATATCGTAACAAAATGTAATTTTCTTACTTAGTTAGTTTTTAATATTAAGTATTTGATAGGGATCAGGTTGATATAAGTAAAAATAGCTGGGAATAGAAACAAACCAAGTTTAATTATTTATAATTCCCAATACTTTTTGTCGAGACCTTGCTTAAACAAAATTTAAATTAAAATGTAATATATAAAACAGGTAATCAATTTATTGCCACAGCTTGCTTCTTCTATACAATTGAATTGTAGCCGCTTTTATATATTGTGCTATTTATTTTTATTAGTTAGTTTTTATATAACTGTATTTACATTTCGTAAAATGTATCAAACAAAACAATCAAAACAGATAGCTTTTATTTGTAAGTTATTTTGTACTGAGACCGAAACGAGTACCCACAGACACAGATTATACCATTTTTAATACTAGTGCTGCCCTTACTAAGAGTAGGAGTAGTATGTTGTTTAGCGGGGGGCGATTATGACTAATGTCATAATCGAATTATTTTCGAATATTAATATTGAAAATCGATTATGAAATTAGTAGCTTACTTATTTTATAATCGAATCATTTCATTAGTATATCTCATAATCGACCAGCGCTGAAAATATACAAAAAAATAAAACTGAGAGTTTATTGGAGAAACTCAGAAATCACTCTTTAGCTGTTGAGACGAATATACATTGTAGGTTAGGTATGTAGTGGAGTTTAATTTGAAGTCATTTAGAGTATTTTGTTAACAACGAAACTTTCGTTATTGGGAAGGCTAGTTATTCAATAATTCCGGGTTTTACGTTTTATTTTTACTCAAGTTACCAACCATAAATCAGTTTAAAAAAGTAAAACTTTATTCTATAATTTCTACCGATATTTGATGTATCGGATAAAATGTATCGATTGTACATATCGATACTAGATTATTCGATAATATCGGGAAGAATCGATATATCGTGTACATATATCGATATTTTATTCAATATCGATATATATCGTGCACTCCTAGCGCGCTGTTTGGCATGCTACACAGATTATATTAGCTTCGCCATTGTGTGCTTGCTTCTAATGTTGGCATTAATGTCGCCACCACGCTCAATGGGTGAGCCGGCTCTAAGAGCACGATTTCAGTAAAGTTCTAGCACTACGTTTCTCATCATAAAACTGAATTCCAGGAATGGGTCAATACACGTAAAGAAGAAAATGAAGAAGAGCTTACTTCAATCTACGCGCGTCGTTTGGCTCGTCAGTCCGCTCGAAAGCGTCATAGAGCAGAGCGCATGATTCCATATTTGAAAAATTTAAATTTCGTGTTGTTCTGGCCACATTGTTTCCATGCGCATCCCGAATTGTATGAGAGATGGGATGTTAATAGTAAGATTTGTTTCAATATCTTGGCGTTGCGAACATATTCAAAGTATTGAATTGCGATAGTATCAAAAATTGTTAATTGTGGCGAGTTGTCGCTTATCGCTTATGAATATTTTTATAGATGAATGCGTGCTATTGGAATTGCCAGCATATCGAAATTAGGCAAAACTACAATTGAAAGAATAGTTATTCAGCGATTTTGATGAGATAGTAATAGCCGAATTATTGTGCCTCTGAAATGTTGGCGATACAACCGTTTGAATTGTGAACTTTTTAGTGGCCTAATTTGCTCTGTGTTGGTTAATGGCAAAACCCAACTTTTGCTACTGGTAACGTTTCCTGTGAAAATAATGAAGAATCCAGCTGAAGTGGTTTTTTTTAATTTTTTAAAATATTTTTATTTGTTTACCTCATCATTTTACGACAAAAAGTCCGGCATTTCAGGGGCAACTGCTTTATTTTACTCTTCTACTACTACAAGAAATAGAAGACCCTTGACATCTTTGTTTTCCGTGATCGCGGTTATTATATTAGTGGCTGAAAAGTCGAAATAATAATGTAAATAAATTGCCGCTTTGAGTTATCTGACGAGTTTTTTAATCAAATTGAGATATAAATATATAATAAACGTACTTTCTCTTGTTCCTCTTCTAACTTTTAAGCAATGGAGGGGAATAAGAAAAATCTTGAATCAAAAACTTCACCACCAAGTATCTATTAAAATATCTCTAAAGGCAGATTATTAAGTTTATCATTGTCATAATTATTATTCAATGTAACGTAAATATTTTTATTTAAAGACATAATAATGGTTGGTCGTGAAGAAATAAAAGTAACACAGGAAACGGCAGTAGACATATTTTACGACGGTGATGCCCCAATAAATGAAGCGTCGATGTACAAACTGCTTTCTGGACCAGTTTTAGCAATTTGCTTCCGTCTATTGGATGAAGATAAGCATTTCGTTTGTTAGTAGAAATATTATTTTATTTATAATAATTGCTTAACTATGCAGCGGTTATCTAGCCACTGTTCGTCGAGGTATTCCCTCTGCACTACGAGATGGGGTTATTAAAAAAAGGCAACTTTCGTTGAAGACAAACAAGCGTTTCTAGGCAGTAGTCATTACTTTCCATCATGTGCGCCCTTTAACTATCTACCAGCTCTTGGTATTAAAAAATACAATATCCTAGAATGCCTTTAGAATTGATTCATATACCACTAATAGGCAACGGCATAAGAGAATAACAATTCTCATTAAGGGTTGAATATTGAAATCGCTTGAGTCGTTCAGCTATCCCCTCCACTGAGCCAGCTGAGCCTTATTAGGTTCTTTTTATGATGAGTTCAGCAGACAGGCAGATGGCCCACCTTATTGAAAGCGGTTACTATCACCTATGAACATTTATAACAACAAAAGTGCTATTAATGTGTTGCCGCTCTTTGAAGAGAAGACTGGAATCTGGTCACTGATGCCGGAACACAGATTGTTATCATATCCTAGACAAGAAGTGGTAGCTATGCAGACAGGTAAATACCCTACTACCTGGCTGTGGGTTGTTTTATCGCCTCTTACGACAGGCCTCAGAAAATTGTATTCTTTCTCCGTTCTTGCACGGATAAAAGTAAGTGGGATGGGACGGATGCGGCCAACCTGTCCATGCAGGTCAGCTTGAAGAAAGTCTATTTTTAACCGACTTTGAAAAAATGAGGAGGTTCTCAATTCGTCGGGATCTTTTTTTTTTGTTGCTTTTTTTTTTTGTTTTTTTTTTATGTATGTTCGCCGATAACTCCATGATTTATGATCCAATTTACGTGATTCTTTTTTTGTTCGACGTGGAATAGCTTCCAATTGGTCCCCTAAAAATTTTACATAGTTTGGCCCAGTAGTTTTGATTTTATGAACATTTTTCATGGAAATAATTTTCACTCCGTTCCATATGTACACCGATTACTCTGAGATTTATGATTCGATTTACGTGATACTTTTTTGTTCGACGCGGAATATGCGCGCTGCCATGTGGTCCCCTAAAAATTTTTACGAACATTTTTTTGTTCCCGGTTCTTGGGACCTATATTTTTTAAGAAGCGCGGCACCATTCGTAGGGCCACCCATACATAGCTAGACACTAAAAAGTAACAAATAAAATTTAA
This sequence comes from Dendrolimus pini, assembly GCA_949752895.1. Taxonomy (NCBI): domain Eukaryota; kingdom Metazoa; phylum Arthropoda; class Insecta; order Lepidoptera; family Lasiocampidae; genus Dendrolimus; species Dendrolimus pini. Next base: position 17,080,284 of record OX457141.1, on the reverse strand, counting down.
AAACTTCGTTTAAAAAAACCGACTTCAAAAACGAAAAAACTAAAATGTATAAAATAACTTATTTCTTAAGCTATTATTATTAATATATATTATCTAAAACATCTTGAAGTCGGTGCAAAGTAAAACATAAAAATTACTATATTTTGAAAATTACTAAGCACCGACTTTAAGATGTTTTAGATAATATATATTAATAATAATAGCTTAAGAAATAAGTGATTTTATACATTTTAGTTTTTTCGTTTTTGAAGTCGGTTTTTATAAACGAAGTTTTAAAATTTATAAATACTACTGTTTTCTTTTTAAAATTTTAATATAGTAGTATATAGTGGTTGTGTTATAATAGCATTAGTTCGTAAAATCCTGTACGAAGAAGTAAAACCTTTCGATGAGGCAATACCTTTGGAAGAACAGCACCCAATAACTGCTTTTGATTATTACAAGAGTTACAGCCCTACAAGAGAAGAAGTATGGCAGCAGAGAAGAGAATTGAGAAAATTGCAAAAGGTAACGAAGTGTGTGATCTACTTAAAATCTTTTAAACTAATATACAGCATATGTACGAGTATACTATATACAGTCCTCATGCAGTGACAAAATTTTCAATTAATTAAGAATAGAAAAATCAAAATATTTTATTGGACCATTAGAAGGAAGCATGATACATACATACATACAAACATACATAACTTCACGCCAGGTCCCTTGCGGGGTAGGCAAGAACAACAGAGCGCCATACAGGCTTATTCTTACACACCTCACTTGCTTCTTTGACATTCATAGCTCTTGTCATGCACGCTCGTCTGTTCTTAAGGCTCCTGACATCACCTGCTAGTACACGATCAATTTGATCATAGAAGGTGTGTCTTGGCCTTCCGCGACTTCTGCATGCCGGCTAGGAAGCATGATGCCTAAGAAGAAATTAACGACAAGTCTGTGTACTTTCAATATTGGTGATCCAAGCATTTTTAAGCCTTTGGTAACTATCATTCGTGTTTTTTATTGCGTGAGTTCTACAGAGAGAGAAAGAGGTACTACCGATGTGCTGCCGCTTTCTAAAGAAAGACCGGAACCTGGCCACCAATGCCGGAACACAACTCTAGGTTGTTATAGCGGCATACTCTAGCCCAGGGGTAGTAGCCATCCAGACCCTACCACCTGGCAGTGGGTTGTTTTGTCGCCTCTTACGACAGGCCGCCTGGCCGCAGGACATTGTATTCTTTTTCGGTTCCTACATGAATAATTTATCCATGTATGGCCATGCCTTAAAACTTGCCTTATAATCTGTATACGAACAATAATTTGCAGCGGTAATAATACCGCTTATATTTGTAGCTTTAGGGGCCGCTTGCATAACGATCCTTTAATTAAAATTAGTTAATTATTACTTAATTACATTAAACTATTTTACACATAACGTATTTACAGTTCTTTAAACATATTCAGCGGCAAATTGTGCGTTATGCAAGATACTAATTGTATTTAAGGGTGTTAAATACGTTTTGTATTTCTTAAATAAATTTAAGCAACCTTATGCAAGCGGCCCTAAATAAAGTACTGAATTTGGCCTAATATAATGTTTAAGGTTTAAACCTATTTTTATTTAATGGATCGCCTGACCTACCTCATTTAATTTTGCTATAATATAACATTTCTCTTACATGGGCAATTGACATTCCTTGTATCCTTATTCCATAGAAATATTAACAAATTTACAGGAGGAAACAATAGAAAAGAGAGCTAGACGCCTATCAGAGATGCAAAGACTAGCTCATCAAGCAATCGAGGAGACTATTGAAGCTAAAAGAACTGCGAAAGAACAGCTCAAACTGCATCTTTTGAAAACGGGAGTAAGTATTCGTACGGTGATGAAGCGGCCCTGTGCATCTGGTGAGGTGCCATAAGATCAACGCTCTCAAAAGGAGGTGTCCCTGGGACCCGAGTACCCAACATCCAGGTCGTGACTCACAGGTCAGGCTATCGGAGCTAAACCGGTTCCACTACGTGACTGTTGGGAGGAAGTGAGCGTAGCCACGCCTCTGACCCCATCGGCCATCGATCCTTAGACATATGTGGCCAGCCCTTTGCCGCTTTAGCTTGCAAATTTTTAACCGACTTCATAACGGAGGTTCCCAATTCGTCTGTATGTTCGTTACTAGATTTCTCCGTCAATTGTGAACCGATTGTCAACATTTTTAATCGAAAGGGTCTCATATATACTCTCGAATTGGTCCCATTCAGTCATCAGAATCTCGATTCTCCTAGGATTCACGCATCAGAATGGATCCCAGGGGAATCTGAAAATGGATCCCAGGGGTAAATTTTAGTAGTCTTTAGACCACTATTACATTTACATTATTATATGCCAACACAAAATAAGTGTCATTATACTGGCAAAAAACATACATTTTTGACAGTTGATCGTTAAACCAACGTATATGAAGGCGGCTGCCAGAGTTGTGGAAAAACTTTTCTAATAAGTCTATGAAATAAGTTTTATTCTTAATTATATTTAACTCATTCTATAAAATATTGGTAATTTAATCAGTTTTAATACTTGAACATGAAAATAAACTAATATTAACTCTAAAATACTAATTTAGGCAAAGTTTGGCACGTTTTACAAACGTGCCAAACTTTGCCGAGTCTATGGTTGACTTGCCCTTGTCACTATTTTTAACCGATTTTCTAAAAGGAGGAGGTTGTCTCGCAATTCGGTTGTATGTTCTTTTGTTTATGTGTGTTACCGCAAAACTCCGTCACTTATGAACCGATTAGGATTTTTTTGTTGAAAAGGAAATTCAATATGGGTCAATATGTCGCAATGTAAAATGACTTAACGTTTCTATTTGATCAATAGCGTTGCGTTTTGCGATTTTACATATTCCGCGCATTTAATTATTTTTATTAATTAAAATCTGTAAATTAAAGGAATTAAATACAACTATAACCTTAGACATATAATTCTAGAGCTATAAAAAACATATAAAAATTTATTTATTTGAATTTCATGCATATTCCCATTATAAATTATTTTATTAATTAATTTTGTCAATTATTTTATTTTTATTGGACTGATTTTATAATTTTAATTATTATTGCTCACAGTGAATGAATGCTATAAGCATTGTGTGTGTGATATTATTTTTTCTTTTTTGTTTGATTTTTAATTTTATAGAGACAACCCTACTCATTGATTATCAATGTATGGAGGTTGTAAAAAATTAAGACCTATCATTGCCTATAGTAATATTTCGTACTAAAATACATCAAAATATGTTATTCGAAATTGATTTGTATTCTTTCGTTACTAAGCTACATTTTAGGGTGTCCTAAAATTCAAAGCCCATGTTCATTTTGGTGTATACGCATTGGGCAATATTAGGAATATGAGACGTAACTTTGCCTGATTTTTTAATTATTCAAAAATATTGTTGATTTAAGCATAATGTCTAAATTAATTGAAAAAAATAAAATTCTAGTTTCTTTTTTACCTTATGATATTCAAAGAATCTACAAATAGTCAATATATTAATTATTATTTCACGACAAAGTCAAATTTTATAAATATCTGTGAAAAGTTAGGGCACTTGACGGTACGAGCAAGACGTACATTTGATGAGCGATATTGTGACGGACTTCGCGCGTGTTATAGTATCGTGCAGTTTGTACTGGTTGCGTTCAGTTATATTTGTACCTGTGTCATACGTGCTTGTATAGTTCTAATAAATGCTATAGTAATTCCAACGGCATTTTAATTCGAGTCCTGTAACTCATAACAGTACATTACGAGTATTATTTTATAGGTGGAATTTGTTTAATAATTATTTTGCAATAACTGGTGTCACTTTTGTTTGTTTTTATTTGCCATCTCAACTACTACGAATAGCGGCGCAACTATAGAATTACGATTATGTAGACATTTTGTACTAGTGACTGTCTTTACAGATAAATTTGTCGTGAATATAGTTGCAACTACTTGCGACCAACTTCAGACTCTGTTATTCAAACTCCAAACGGCGCTAAGCTTAAGTCTTTCTAGATCTTGCTGATCGTTGTAATAACTGATTTCTATTATAGTATTGGTTAAGAATGTGACAGTTAATGAAAATTGGAGTGTTCTGTAGCGATAGTGAAACCAGAAACAACTATTTACATAGAAGATATCATAATCTTAAAAAATTGACAACAGCTTTTACTGAAACTTATTGTTGTTGAAAGTATTATTTAGCACTATGCCGAAACATAGTCCGACACAGCACTGATTTTCAGTGCCCACCTTCTTAATCACAAAAGTTTATCAGTTATCGTTTTTCAGAATATTTCACCTTATGACATAAATATCGTCATTCCCATGATTGACACAATCGCTCCAACGATTTTTAATTTACCTCTACTCTTATGTTCATCAATGTCTATTGTAAAATTATTTTTGTAATTATTTTTTCATCTCTCCTCTTTACGTACGTCGTACGTCCATACCACCTTAATCGATTTCTTCACCATATTACTTATTTTCTGTGCTGTAAGTATTATGCAGCACGAAACGCTTCATGCACGAATTCGACTCGAATGTGGCTGCTCCTCATTGAAAGGACGTTGAAGGCGAGACGTAAATATTCAAGTGTAGATATTTCCTTAACGTTTCTCTGAACTCAATCGACTCAAATAATGTTGCACTTGCATTTAAAATTAGCTTCTCACGGTTTCAAAGGTTATTAAGTATATACCTACAAACCTATATATTGCGATAAATAAGCATGTTCTTCATTATGAGGGACTTCCCCTCATTTTGCTGATGGGAGCTCTTTTCGTGGGTTTAATATTTGTAATAATAAAATACTTACCTATTTTATTTTGTATTAGATTTTTAGGTTTATTTATAGTTATTTATGTTTGCACGTCTTTTGAGATCACGGGCCATAAAAATGGCCCAGACATTTGGAAGGCTTGCGTGGGGCCATGGGAAGACCAACACGTAGAGGCCCCGTGACAAATTTAATGTAAATGTGGCGTGACACTGACCGGCTATTATCCCTGTCTACAACATATAGTGATGCACCCAAGGACAAGCTCCGGCCAGTGTAGGTCTAATGTGGGGAATGAGGACAAAAAGTACCGGGCTATTGGGGTGAACTGCTAGTGGTACGAGAGTTCTGGGAATATGGGGATTATGGCCTCTGCTCGTCGCAATGTTCGGGGAACATGGAAAAATGGGCAGACGGTGACTCGCCACTCCCTGCATGGGCTCCAAAAAATGCCATAGAAGGCAGGGGCAACATGGTGGCTAAGGGGTGTAGACAGGTGGGCTGCAGGTTCACCGAAGCTACTTCTGACGTGATGCCATTTATCACTTCCACCCCTGGAGCTTGAGTCTTAGCTCTAGCGATCCCCACTCCGTGCCGGCTGGTTAAGGCAAACACAGAGGTGGGGGCCTTGCCTTGGCCCCCGGAGTCAGGTACGAGGTGTCGCTACTCACCTATGGCTACGCCACAAAGCCCCCCTGCGGGTACTCACCTATTTTATTTTGTATTAAATTTTTAGGTTTATTTATAGTTCGAAAGGATAACCCGACATAGAAAGCTCATTTGCCCATCACACTGGACTCTTCGTTAGCATTCACGTCTATAACGTAGTGGTTAAATTCTGTGATATCAAAAAGAAGTCCATCAAAGAAGCCAAAAAACTGATTCAGGCATGGCTAAGCAGTCTAACTTACGACGCTACTGAAAATGTCCTAAAAATCACCGTATGAATAGTGTAATACGAAAATGCGTAAACACACACAAACACACACACACACACACACCAACACACACGTCTGCCCGCTGTGGCTTTTAACATCGACTTTGGTCTCCAAAATACAGGCTTCGCCTAGTTTGGGACCAGTAGATAATAAAAATTATGTAAATGACTTTCTGACAATAAAGATTATTATTATTATTATTATTAAAGACAAAGAAGATGCTTCTCAGTGTGTGGCAACATGTTAGTCAGAAGATTTTTCAAAGCTAGTAATAACATTATAACGCATCTGTTCAGGACGTTTTGCCCAGCGTTCTACACCTATCAACCTGGACAGAATGCACAAGGCGTTCTTTGGATGGCATATGTGTTCAATATAACAACATATTTCGATGTTAAGCCTAATGGGTTTTAAAATATACTGTAGTGCCTCGAGTATGTTTCATGAGGTTGGATGGAACACGTTTTGTGCTGTCCGGAGAAGTCGCATTGCAAATTTCTTGACACCATGGTCAAGACCAAGTTCAGAGAGGCGTAGAAACAGTATAATTATGCTAGCAATGGCAGGCTACACCAAACAAAAATGTATTGGGATTGGTTGCAGATTGCTGCATATAATAAATAATTTAATGTGAAATATATGTTAATGAAATGCTATTTTTAAGGTAGTTTAGAACATAATTTAAATATTCTCTTGTTTATAAATTATCACGGTTAACCAAAACTTTCAATAATTGTGTATTTCATATCCTTAACTTGAGGAATAAATAATTGTTTATCCCTTTCAAAATTGTTTTATGAGACATAAGGTAACTTAGTTCGTTTTTCCTTAGGATGCAATTTACCTTTTAGATTTTTTTTTACTGAATTTGCATTATTTAAGTACTCAGTTAACTTGACAATAAGACTTACATAAACAATAAGTTTATACAAGCCTTACTTGCAAAGGCTGGTTCCTATATCTTATTTTTTTACCGGTTAGTAAGGCAAATGAACGGTCAGAATGATATCGGAGCCGCTTACTAAAATGATAAATTTCTGTCCAAACTCTGATAGATACTTAACAAACCAGCTTTACAAGTTAACTAGCCACTTAAGTAATGTAAGTAAGCAAATGTATATCGCGCTTTAGATTTAGATAAATAAAATGAAAATGTTAATATTGTATTTCTAGAATCTATCAGCGTTGGAGAAACTTAAGCAGGAGTCTGATGATGAAGAAGTTGATATCGTGGTTCCCGAGGTGAAAATGACATACAGTAAAATCTCTTATTTTCCAGAATACCTACATCTACCCCTCTAGCGGGCCCGGCAGACATAATCCTGCCTTGAAAAAATAAACAACTATAACTCGATTGTAGCGCCACCTACCGGGTCCAATTCTGAATCTAAACCACTCCGGGACTCACTCAAACACATACAAAAAAATCATCAACTTCTGTTTTTCTTCTTTGTTTGGGATTATGGCTCATCAAAATCCTGGAAACCGATCCTGGATGCTGGAACTGAAAAATGATATTAGCTCTTACTCTGTCTTCTTTAAGAAAAGAACATAGGTCCCTAATCCAAGGAGGCGATTCCAAAACATTTTTCGATTTTTGTATGTTTTTTCTCTATTAACTGAATCGATTTTATACTATTTGTGTTGTATTTGTCCGCCATAACTCCACCTGCTGGTCCCAGGCGGAAGAACAGCGCTGGTCTTAGCGACTAGCATTACGCTGAGTCTGGATCCAATTTTACGACTTATATTAATGCCTTCATTTTATTTTTCTCAGTATTGTTAAAGTGTATCCTAAATAAAACAATTCTTTATTTCTTTCAATTTTTTTTCTTTCAACCCACCCTTTTAATATATCGAATAAAAAATAAACAAAAAAATCAAATTGGCGTTTTTGAGTTTTTACGAGATTAACGAATAGAAATAGATTTTTATATGTGTAAAGAGATAGTAAAAGATACTAGCTTCTGCCCGCGATTTTGTCCACGTGGTGCGGTTTTTTAACTATCTCACGGGAACTCTTTAATTTTTCGGGATCAAAAGTATCCTATATGTTGACCAGGGACATAAGCTACCACCATACAAAATTTTATGTAAATCGGCCCATTGTTTCGGAGATTAGCCAGTACAAACAGACAAACCGACAAACAGAGAAACAAAAATTTGAAAGAAATCTAAATTAGTTCTAATTCACTTCTTACACCCCCCTGACTCGGTTTTTAGCAATTTTTTTCATTATATTGAAATTCGACCTTAACAGTTTTATTATGATGTTCTTCTAGGAATTATCAGAAGAGGAAGAACAAAGTAGCGAAGAAGAAGACGAAAATGAATACTTTCCACCACCTGGTCTATTGATCCCTGGATTTTACGCTCCACCAAATGACGTGGCCAAGGCCAATGGCTTGGCTATATTGTTTCCGAAGGTATATACTATTATCTTACCACTTTCGTACTCAGAAAACTTAAAGAAGGATAACTTAATCGAGACCTATCAACACGTTTGATAGAAGCCTCACGTGACCAAAGGGCTGGCCAATATTTAGGGAGCGCATTAGAGCGACCATTCAACGAGGAAATGCTGCCTGCGTTTTGGGCACGTTCCCATCTAACGGCGGTTTGGACTCCTTCTTCTTCTTCTTCAGCCAATTTCAGTCCACTGCTGGACGTAGGCCTCCCCAAGTACGCGCCACATATCCCAGTCTTCCGTCTTCCTCATTCAGACCCTGCCGGCGAACTTGCGCAGGTTGTCAGTCCACCAGGCTGGCGGGCGTCCTACGACGCTACGTTTGCCGAGACGTGGTCTCCACTCCAGGACTCGTTTGCTGCATCGGCCGTTGGTCCTGCGACAGATATGACCGGCCCACTGCCACTTTAACGTGCTAATTTTGCGAGCTATGTCGGTTATCTTCGTTCTCTTACGGATGTCCTCATTTCTGATTTTATCCGTAAGAGAAACACCTTACATAGCTTGCTCCATAGCCCGTTGAGGGACTTTGAATTTATGGACCAGTCCCGCTGTCAGTGTCCATGTCTCGGCACCGTATGTCATGATGGGTAGGAGGCACTGCTCGAAGACTTTCGTCTTCAAGCACTGCGGAATGCTCGACGAGACGACCTGTCGAACCTTACCGAATGCTGCCCACACTTTGTACCCCTGAGAAGTATGAAATTCTGCACACTTATAGTTTATATAGGGAAGGATTTATGCAAATAAAAATACATTAAATCAATAAAAAACTTCAACGGACAAGTGGAAAAACGAATCGCAACGGACAAGTGGAAAAACGAATAGCAACGGATAAGTGGCAAAACGAATCGCTACGGACAAGTGGAAAAAAGAATGGCAACGGATAAGTGGAAAAACGAATCGCAACGGACAAGTGGAAAAACGAATCGCAACGTACAAGTGGAAAACGAATCGCAACGGACAAGCGGAAAATCTTCAACTGACAAGTGATAAAATGAATCGCAACAAAATTTTGACTTGAAGTTTTACGGGCAGATTGTTAATGTACTTGTCCAATTTGAAAACCTGCCCGTAAAACTTCAAGTCAAAATTTTGTTGCGATTCATTTTATCACTTGTCAGTTGAAGATTTTCCACTTGTCCGTTGCGATTCGTTTTCCACTTGTACGTTGCGATTCGTTTTTCCACTTGTCCGTTGTGATTCGTTTTTCCACTTATCCGTTGCCATTCTTTTTTCCACTTGTCCGTAGCGATTCGTTTTGCCACTTATCCGTTGCTATTCGTTTTTCCACTTGTCCGTTGCGATTCATTTTTCCACTTGTCCGTTGAAGTTTCACTTCTAATATGTGTCCCAGCACACATTTCGATTTTTCGCAGGTTTACTGCAAATTATGATTTGGTTAGGTTAAGTACATTTTAATGGTGTATGTAATACGCTACCCACGCACCGACCATTTTTTACGTCAACACTTTTGTCGTTCGTTGTCGTTCACTTTTGTTATGACTTTCGAAAAACTGAACAGTTGGCAAAGTTTTCTTGTTGTTATTTTTGTTTCCTCAACAGACTCTATTTATTTATTTATATTTTTTTTACACATACCACAAATAGAGGCAGTGATGCATTGTCACGTGGAGAGCAGAGCTATAGTTCGATGCAAACTTAAGTTTGCCTCCATTAATAGCGGCTCGGATCATCGCACTTTCCGATGCGCAGAACGCAATTTTAGGTATTAGAGGGATGAGGTAGTCTGAGGACGCGGTATATCCTCGCTCGCTCTCTCGCTAGCTTTCTCGTTTACGAGACTTACCCGGCACTCGGCTCACCAGAGCTGCCAATTTAGCGCTTTAGGAGCTAGATATAGCGCTTTTTAGGGCAATCCAGCTCCCAATTTTATTAAACAACTTCCAGCGCAAAATCTTGCGCTTTTTATAATATGCAAATATGTAATTAATTTTATAATAAATATATATGAATATCTATACTAATATTATAAAGAGAAAAGATTAAATTCTTTGTTTGCATTGAAGAGGCTCCAAAACTACTTAACCGATTTGAAAAATTCTTTCACTGTTGGCAAGCTTCACAATCCTCGGGTGACATAGACTATATTATGTTTACAAAAAAAATTAGGGATCCTTACTAAAACTCCAATAACGTAACCCAAGATGTAAAAATTACCTAAAATCGCGAGCACTGCGAAAACTATTGATGATAGAATGAAATAATGTACTACGACTTTGCAGAACACATCATTATCTACAAAAAGTGTCGCGACAGCATAAAATATGTCTAACTATTATAGTTATGATACAATAAGTGTCCTTTTATTTCAAAAAATTAATTAAAATGCCGCCGCTAGAACAGGCACTTTATTTGTATCTTGATATTCATCCTTATCAAAATAAATTACTTCATATTCAAGACTGCTTCAATACCTTTATATAACTTTTTTAATTATTCAATTCGGACATTCAATTCGAAAGATATCACGAGTTTAAAAAGTATTAGAACACGCGGCTATGATGATTTTTAGTGACAGAAAAAAGTATTTCAAAAAAATATTTCAAATATACTTACACACCGTGGAGAATACCAACAGAGCAGATGTAACTCCTATATATATGTTGTCTGTATAGTGTAATACACTACACACGCACCGACAATTTTTTTCTGTCAACACTTTTGTCGTTCACCTCGTTGTGACTTTCGAAAAACTGAACCGTTGGCAAAGTTTTCTAGTTGTTAATTTGTTTCCTTATTGGAACATCCCACTTTCCGATGCGCAGAATGCGATTTTAGGTATTAGAGGGACGAGGTCGTCGGAGAACGAGGTATATCCTCGCTCGCTCTCTCGCTCGCTTTCTCGTTTGCGGGACTTCCCCGGCGCTTGGCTCGGCTCACCAAGTCTGCCACTTTAGCGCTTTCGAAGCTAGATATAGCGCTTTTTAGGGCAACCCAGCTCCCAATTTTATTAGGCAACTTCCAGCGCAAAATCTTACGCTTTTTATAATATGCAAATATCTAATTAATTTTATAATAAATATATTTATGAATATCTAGACTAATATTATAAAGAGGAAAGATAAGATTGGTTTTTGCTTGCATGAAGAGGCTCCGAAATTACTGAACCGATTTGAAAAATTCTTTCACTGTTGGCAAGCTACGCTATCCCCGGATGACATAGGGTATATTATATTTACAAAAAAATTAGGGATCATTACTAAAACTCCAATAATGTAGTCCAAGGTATAAAAAAATACCTAAAATCGCGTGCGCTGCGAAAACTATTGATGATAAAATAACAAATAAAATAAATTACTGAACCGATTTGAAAAAATATTTCACTGTTGGCAAGCTACGCTATCCCCGGGTGACATAGGGTATATTATATTTACAAAAAAATTAGGGATCATTACTAAAACTCCAATAATTTAATCCAAGGTATAAAAAAAATACCTAAAATCGCGTGCGCTGCGAAAACTATTGATGATAAAATAAAATAATGTACTACGACTTTGTAGAACACATCATTATTTACAAAAAGTATCCCGACAATATATATCTAACTATTATAGTTATGCCACAATAAGCGTTTTTTTATTATAAAAAATTAATTAAAATGCCGCCGCTAGAAAAGGCTTTTTATTTGTATCTTGATATTAATCCTTATCAAAATAAATTACTTCATATTCAAGACTGCTTCAATACCTTTATATAACTTTTTGAATTATTCAATTTGGACATTCCATTCGAAAGATATCACGAGTTTAAAAATGTAAGAATTAGTGACGGTGATCACGTGACTGTGACATCTTTTCGTGAGCCAAAACTCCATAAGACCCCCTCTATATAGAAGTTTCACTTCAAAAAACATTACACACACTACCATGTGTTTGACACACACGCATATATATTCTTTTGTTGATTGTTAAAGTCAAATGAACAGTGTAGCCTTGGCGAAATCTGTGATTATAGAAGTATAGTCTGAGAACAGAACCTTAATAATGTTCAAACTTATTATTTAAATTCATTATGGTCGAATTTCGACCACGGGCGACCACTAGTCAATATAATTTGATAAAAAAGTATGTCTCATCTGGTTATGAGATGGATGAAGGTCGCTCTTCAGCATCTCTTAGACTATAACGGTCTTATTCATAGAGAGTTAGAGTAAGTTTTTCTCTTTTTGGTTCAAAAAGAAGCGTTCAAACTTATTCTAACTCTATGAATAAGACCGTTAGTATTCTTTTTTCACTGTTTGAAAGTAAACTAGTGTAAACATTTAGTTGGACGGGTTTTGTGGTTGAGCAATTTAAGCCTTTGTCGGCCAACCTCATTACAACGTAAAGGCTCCGGCTTCCATTCCTGGTACGGTAAATTTCGTAAACGAATTTTCCGTTGTTTACAATGGTCTGGGTTCGACTCAAGAGTAGTCCATTGTTACCCATAACAAAAACGTAACTAGCTTAGCTTAGGGATATATTTTTTTTTATCGCTAGAGTACAGTAGACAGGCAGACGGCCCACCTGATGGAAAGCGGTTACCGTCGCCTATGGACGTTTACAACACCAGAGGTGTCACTAACGCGCTGAAGAAATTTTATGATACCCTTTTTAAAAAAAACCCATAATGTAGCGCTATGGGAAAACCGAGGCTGGGAGCTCATTCAAATCCCCACGGTGCGCAAGAGAAACGTTCTAGAGAACCGTTGCGTACAAGAGCGAAGCGGCTTAAGGAAGTGGGGACACACATATACACTGTGTGTTTGTCTGCCGATATTTATTTATTTGATTTATTTCCTCTGCAGCTAGTAGCAGAACGTGTGGCACCTCTATCAGAGTTTTTACCCCCACATGTTTTGGTTCTTCTTGATATAGCGAAAAAGTATCAGGCAATAGACGCATTAGCGAAGTACAAATCTTCTATAATACACGTAAGTATGAAGTTACCGGTAAGCGCGTCTTACGCTGCGTACCGGAAGAATCTTCTGGAACTCATAAATTCGATCTTCTTTTCGTTATTATTTTATTTACTCTCTAGAACTTTCGTTCATCATCTATCCCGTTCTAAAATGTATCTGTGCTTGTCTTTTCCTTCCAGAATTTTCTACCTTTTACTAAAAGTCTTGAGACCAGCTTACGCTGCCAGAATGTTTTGCTGCCAGATTTATCGATTTTCTGCCCTATGGTTTGGTTTTGTTGTATTCGGCTATACTTGTAAAAACTGTGATTGACGTGTGTGGATTTCTAATAAGCTTTGTGATAATTCCAAAGGCATTTTTAAATTTACATCCTAAAAATCCCCCACAAAATCGTAACAGTATTTTCAACCACTTAACCAACAGAGCTTAGCCTGTATAAAGTACTTTAGTAATCATACGATACATTTACAGATGGGTATATTTAAATGTACATCGCCTAACAAAGCTGTTCACATTGCCTACAGCGTCAAGCAATATGAGAAATTTGATAATGCACATTCTTCTGAGAATAAGTTAGTCAACATTTATATTAGAAATGTTTGTATTTAAAACACTACGTAAAACATTCCATTCGACAGGAACTGTTTTAGGGTTCTGTAGCATATTATCTTAAAATGGAACGTTATTATGTAAAAGTTCAAACAACTTTATATAACATATTCTGTTAAACACTTCTCTAAATATTAATTTGTTGACGACTATAATCATTTGAGTTATGAAAGAAAACTGTATGTGCGTAATACATATAATGAAGATTTTAAAAATAATAAGGTGAAAAAACAGATAAAGAAACAAAAGAATATCTATCTTTTAAATTTAAACGTTTAGTAAATGAATAGTTTATTTTTTATTTTTTTTTATTGCATGAGTTCAGCAGGCAGGCAGACGGCCCACTTGACAGAAAGCGGTTACCATCGCCTATGGACATTTGCAACACCAAAGGTGCTACACATGCGCTGCTCTCTTAAGGGAGACTGGAACCTAGTCACTAATGCCGGAACACAACTCAAGGTTGTTATGGCGACATACTTTAGATCAGGGATGGTAGCAATCCAGACTGGCAAATACCTTACCTTGCTGGGTGGTATACGATTTACACTTGAAAGGAGCCTTCTATCTACTTGGTTATTTGCTCTTATATTACTTCCTAGGGACTTTAAGATAGCATTTATGCTGTCAATGGAAACGGATCTCCCACTCCTGGCCGTGATGGACTTGAACCCAATTCATGTAAGCCGTGATACAGACTATGGAGAAGAAGAATGTGCTGCGATTTTTCCAGTAGACTATGGTGATGATTACGATGAACTTGAAGATTTTCAATAAATTATGAGATTTACCTTTTGTTTTATTAGGGTTCTGTTACCTAAAATGAAACTTTTATGAAGTTTTCAGAGCTATTCCTCACGGCTTCGCTCGCGTACATTAGATATAGAAATTTGAATAATTTTCTGTCATTGATTACTCCAAAAAAACGCGCCTACGGACTCTACCTCATAGGTGGCGGGGAAAACGGGGGACCTTTTCTACCTGCTTAACATTCGATAAGTTAAATTTGGTAAGTTCTATGGTAAAGAAAAGTTAGGAATGAATAAAAAAAATCTCACTTTTTTGCTTATAACTTCTTTAATTTTTAATTTAGGGCAAATTATATAGACATATTTGTAGGCAAAACAATTTGCTACGAATTATGACTTTACAAATTTTTAGTAAGACGCTTAGTTTCCGAAATATCACGAAAAATGTGTTTTCACCACTTTTTCCAAGATGGCAGCCGGGGGACAAGTGTGGCGACCCCACAAACTTGAGGTTAAGCTTCTATTGACCCCCACACATGTCCCAAAAATAAAATTGCGTCGTCTTACAAATGCGCATCTTTCGTCATCAACTTCATTCGGACGTCAAATTATGTTAACAGAAAAATATTTTCGAAAAAATAACTCAATAAAATTTCGTTTGCTCAGGTTTTGATGAAGAGGCTCCGAAACTACTGAACCGATTTGTAAAATTCTTTCACTGTTGGCAAGCTACACTATTCCCGGGTGACATAGGGTACATTATATTTACTAATAAATTAGGGGTCCTTACTAAAACTCCAATAATGTAACCCAAGGTGTAAAAAAATGCCTAAAATCGCGTGCGCTGCGAAAACTATTGATGATAGAATAAAATAATGTACTACGACTTTGTAGAACATATAATTATTTACAAAAAGTGTCGCGATACTATATATCTAACTATTATAGTTATGCCACAACAAGTGTTCTTTTATTTTAAAATTTTAATTAAAATGCCGCCGCTAGAAAAGGCTCTTTATTTGTATCTTGGTATTAATCCTTATCAAAATAAATTACATCATATTCAAGACTGCTTCAATACCTTTATATAAATTTTTGAATTATTCAATTCGGACATTCCATTCGAAAGATATCACGAGTTTAAAAATGTAAGAATTAGACCACGTGACTGTGACACTTTTTCGTGAGCGAAAAATCGTAAGACCCCCCGTCTATATAGAAGTTTCACTTCAAAAATATGCAAATTACGTCAGAAAACTGTTTGCTTTAGTGGTACTGTACTTTACATACTTTTCGGGCAAGATTAGATTCCACATCCCTGGGGCTTAGGATGCCAACCACTAAGATATCACGGGTTCTTCAAAATACCCTGGAATGTTAAAAATGTCGTCCCCATATCTATATTATAACCATAAACAAAAGTGATAAAAAGTGATACTTAACGAAAACATACACCGTGTATGTTTTTGTCTTACGATTTATTTATTATAGACACAAAGTCTTCATAAGCTAGTGTGCGATTATGTTTACTTAAGGTTTTGTATATGTATACACATTACAACTTTTATTTCGCTTTGTCAGCTTTATTTAATATCTAGCGTCGAATTGTAGATACGCGACCGGCACACTTGGACTTTGTATTTCGGTTTAAAGGGACGCTTTGCTTAACAGGTAAGACATATTACATAATAATATCTAGTAGGGGTGTTCATACAAAAAACATATCGATATTTTTTTCGATATAATATATCGTAGTGTTGTATCGATACTTCGCGATATATCGTAGAAATATATCGATATCTTCGATATATCGTAAAAAAATGTAATTTTCGTATTTAGTCTATAATATTAAGTATTTGATATGGATCAGGTTGATATTAAAAATAGTTAGAGTAAAGAAACAAATCAAGTTTATTTATTGATAATTCCTAATATTTTTGTCTAGACCTTGCATAAATAAAATTTTATTTAAAATGTAATATACACAACAGTTAATAAATTTATTGCCACAGCTTGCTTTTTCTATACAATTGAATTGTAGCCGCTTTTATATATCGTGTTATATATTTTTATTAGTTAGTTTTTATATAACTGTATTTATATTTCGTAAAATGTATCAAACAAAACACTCAAAACAGATAACTTTTATTTGTAGCTTATTTTGTACTGAGACCGAAACGTGTACTCACAGACACAGATTATAAAATTTAAATACTAGTGCTGCCTTTACGAAGAGTAGGAGTAGCATATTGTTTAGCGGGAGGCGATTATTACTAATGTCATAATCGAATTAATTACGAATATTAATATTGAAAATCGATTATGAAATTAGTAGCTTACTCATTTTCATAATCGAATGATTTCATTAGTATGTCTCATAAACGGCCACCGCTGAAAAACTACTAATAAACATAACCGAGACTTTATTCCAGAAACTCGGGAGTCGCTCTTTAGCTGTTGAGACGAATATACATCGTAGGCTAGTATGCAGTTTTTTTAGTTGAGTTTGATTTTAAGTGATTTAGAGTATTTTGTTAACAATGACACTTTCGTTATTGCGAAGGGTAGTTATTCAATTATTCAGGGTTTTACGTTTTATTTTTACTCAAGTTGCCAACCATAAATCAGTTTAAAAAAATAAAAATATATTCTTTAATTACTAACGATATTTGGTGTATCGGTTAAAATGTATCGATTGTACATATCGATACTAGATTATTCGATAATATCGAATGGAAGCGATATATCGTGTGCATATATCGATATTTTATGAAATATCGATATATATCGTGCACTCCTAATATCTAGACTGTTATTAGTAATTTATTGTAAAGGCAGTATATTATTATATGTTATATATCAATATGTATATTTATTTTTATTTACTTTTAATATCTAATATATAAAATTCTCGTGTCGCGGTGTTTGTAGTTAAACTCCTTCGAAACGGCTTGACCGATTCTCATGAAATTTTGTGAGCATATTGGGTAGGTCTGCGAATCGGACAACATCGATTTTTCATTCCCCTAAATGTCATGTGCCACCCACTCTATTTATAGACATATAGGTAGGTGACATTTGTCACCTTTGTCTTCCGTGATCACTGCCATTGAAAAGTGGCCGAAAAGTAAATTACCGCGCTTAAAACGTAGTTTTATTATGTGTAAAAGTCGCGAAAGCTTAAGTAAATATTAAGCTATTTATAGGTTTGTATAAACATAAATGATATTGCGGTCACTGTAATTATACGTTTATTTATAACGTACTTTATTTTTTGTAACTATTGAATTGTTTTTTAATTAGTTTAAAATTGTATATATTTTCAGTTATAAGTCGGGTTCAGGTTTGCCGATGATAATCCTTCCCGCTTCCTACAACCGCGACCCGCGGTTGTCTAGTTTTTAGCACTCCTTAGAGAAACCCCGGTCCCAGTCGTAGGAAGCAGGAGAGGGGGGGGGGGGGGGGTTGATCATCGACATACCTTCTGCGCACGTCTTATAATTTGTAACGTTATTGCTTTGTGCTATTCGAAATTTAAATATTTTTATCATTTATTAAAAGATTTTTTTCAAGAAAATGAAAAAGAAAATAGTGTCACGTAGAACTCCTGGCAACTTTGAATGTTAGTCATTTTTTCACAAGTCAAGTACTTAACTTTGTGATCGATAACTCATTTTAAAACTGTATGTAATAACTTTTCAGATCAGTCTTGCGGATTTTATTGCTAAAGAAATTGGTTTCTTCTACAAGAAGAAAAAAGAGCGGCATGATGAGAGAAGGTAATTTTTCTTTGAATTTTTGTTATTAAACTTTGAATCGTTTTTAGCACCGCCGGATTTACCAGTACGCTAAGTAGACTAGGGTACCAGATTTTAGGGGCGGCAAAATAGGGACCAATTTTTTTATATCTTATCCATCCATCCATTCCCTCAGGGATATACATTATCATGTATGACTTTTTGTATCTTGTCCTAAATAATATTTTTTCTTTCTTTCAAACCCGTTATATAATAGTAATAAGTGTATTTGTTTCATTTCAGCCTGTCTCCTCATTTTTATATCGACCATAACTTTGGCGACGTGTTACTGTCCAGTACAGAATATTTTAAATACTGGCAAATGTGCATACAAGGTCCAATGCAAGGGCAATTTGAAAGGATTTCAGCTCCCCAACGAGTGCTTGGAAGCAGCAAACTATCTTGTCACTGTGGACTTAACACTAATCGAAGATAATGAAGGGTTTGACGATAATTTTAACCTTGAAACTCTTGGTTCTGTAACGACATTAACATTGTTCGGAGATGGGCCTCAAAGAAACCTGTCTATTCTGCATTACACTAATCGACTTCAAAATCTTAACGTGTCGAGGAATAATGTTGAATTGATTCTTGGTGAACCGTTCTATTATTTAACGAGTTTGGAAAATCTTGACTTGTCTTTCAATAAATTAGCTGATATAGACGGATTATTCCAATTCGAATATCATCCTAATAAACTAAGTAAGCTATCCTTATCACATAACGTAATTGAAGAAATTCCAGGTGATGCATTTAATGAATTGACTTCTTTAACCAGTCTTGATCTTTCGTACAACTTTATTACAAGTCTTACTGAAGAACCTTTCCAAAACCTAACTAATTTAGAAGTTTTAAGACTTAACAATAATAGAATTAAAGACCTTAATGGAGCTGTTAACAACTTGCAGAATTTGAAGCATCTCTATCTTAGGGGCAATCAAATTCAAAATATTGATGTGGAATCCCTCAAAATTATAATACATTTAGAAACATTTGACGTATCTTGGAATCAACTTGAACAAATAAAACCGATAATGTTCTCGAGACATTGGAAGCATTTAGGAAGCCATTCGGTATGCAAAATTATTCTTTCTGAAAATCATATAGCGTCCGTTCCCAATGGGACTGCAAAGGAAATATCCGCCCGGTATGCACGACATTTAACTAGAATTGGTGTAGATGTCCTAACTGAACTTGATTTATCAAATAACGAAATCACTGATGTAGAATACGACGCTTTTCAATCATTGGTGAAATTGATCTCCTTGAATATTGCTAAAAATAAAATAATAAACTTTTATGTAAACCCTGATGATCTTGCATACCTAAAACATTTGAATTTAAGTGGTAACTACATTACTCATTTGTATTTCTCGAGCTTCTCTTCGATGAACAATTTGATCAACTTAGATATCTCACACAACAAATTGGATTATATTCCTAACCATACGTTTACTAATAACAACAATTTAAAATATGTCAACATTACACATAATGATTTGAAGAAGGTCAATTCTTTAAATATAAACATGTTCCATCCAACTGGTGGCGTGTTAGATTTGTCTCATAATGGTCTAACTCAAATCAAAATACCTTATGGTGAAGGCTTACGTTTATTTGAACTAAAATTACATAGTAATAATATTTCTGATCTAGCTTTGGTTGATTTAATTCATGAAAACGAATTGAGCTTTTTGGATTTGAGTAATAACAAAATTTCGTTATTACACGGCTCGTCCTTACGTTTACCCGTAAATCTTGTTTATTTGGATCTAAGTTGCAATATTATATCGAAAATAAGTCCATCTGCGTTCTATCGTCTGGGTCATCTTAGAACTTTAAAATTATCACACAATAAACTGCATACAATTGAATATGGTGCTTTTAGAGGTCTTATAGCCCTTTACAATCTGGATATCTCGTTCAATAATATTAATTATTTAGATGCCAAGACGCTTATGGATCTGAAGTCGCTGAAGGTTCTAACCCTAAAGAATAATGGTATGAATTATTTAAAATATGAAGCTTGGTACAGTCATGGTAATGATTTGAAGGTCATTGTTGATCACAACAATTTCACTTGTGACTGGCTAGCTGAAGCATTGGCTAATTATAACAATGGTTTTTCGAAGATGAGACCTACAGTCTTAGAGCCTACTGTATTAGGGCATTCTATAGAAGGTATACCTTGCCAACCCTCTGAGGTGGGCGAGCAAAGACTGCCGGAACTAGCTGACGATAGACTTTTGATTACAGTACAAAAAATTTTGGAGGCAGTCAAAGAACAAACTACTTATTTGAGAAAGTTTCTTCGGCACACAATTGTTGAAGATAATAACTTTTAGCGATTTTGCGCAATAATTTCTTTGGCTTTGCATCCTTTTTTGTGTTTCACTTATTTTTTATGTTTTCGTAGTTGATAACTTAGTGATTAATAATTTTGTAACACGCAGTACGATATTTTACGTAGTATTTTTGCAGTTTTCTGATTTATGTCGGCAGAACATGTCATGTTTTTAAATATCGTAAATGAAACCAGTAATCTGTATCCGTTTTCAAGAAAACCTTATATTTTTTGTACTTTAAGTTTTTAAATAAATAATAATTATTACGAATTTCTTTTCTTTTTTATATTTATGTAAGTAGCTGCCTGCACCATGCTTTGCAATGCCACGTATAGTATATTTTTGTTGTATATTCTGTTTTCCGAGTCAGAAACCCTCGCAGGCGTTATAACACGCTACCAAAGTTTCATCAAAATCTGATCGATTGAAACGCATAGAGGACAAACATACAAAAAAATATTTTTAATAATATACGTGTGGATATTTGCATGATATCATTCTATCATAAAAAATAGCATGGAAGTAGAATACTAAAAAATAATTAACATTAAAAATGAAAAAATAATTAATATTTTTAATTACTTCGTAAAAGCGTTCCTTGTAAACACTATGAAATCACGTTTAGGCTCGATTCAGACTACAATGCAGTTCACTGTTCACTTTTATCGTAAGTCATTTCGACCTAAGTACATTTTTTGTTGCAAAGAATATATTGAACTATTATTTTGTTTTACGACTTCTAGTTTTGATTCATTAGGGTCTGATCTAATTACAACTGAAATTCTTAAAATTTTTGCAACAAAAATATACTAGGTCCAAATATCGCTTACAATAAAATAGGGGTAAAGGCTCGAAATATTCTTTTCGACGAACCGGTACCAGTACGATAGTCCATATCATATAGAAACCAAATCGTACGATAGTGAGAATTCCCTGATTCTTTCCTGTTTAAGATTATTTTATCGGACCGGAAACGGAGCGAGACCGGAGCGAAATTGAACCGTGAACGGCATCACAGTGTGAATCAAGCTTTATCGCCACCAGTTTATTCTTCTTTTCATAATAAACCACAATTTAAACTTTCAATCAGCTTTAATCGTCGTCAGCCATTCGCAGTCTATTGCTGGACGTAGGCCTCCCCAAGACTGCACTACTAATCCCTGTCTTCTATGGTGCTTTCTCATGGGGTATAAATGCCATAGTTACCACGCTTGGCATGCAGGTTGGTAACTGTAATTACCGGCATTGTTGGTAACGGCCTATTTGCATCGGAGACGCTGCTGCCCGTCTATTTATTTAACCCTACTAGCCCAATCTACGTAAAATAGACGTATACCGCGGCGAAATATCTCTATCTCTTTCACGTTTACCATCGGATCGCTTCGAACTCCCGAACCAACTTAGTAGCCGTCAAGACCTCGCAGGACACGGTTGCGCCATCTTGGTAAGTTCCGCCATTTTGTTGCAATGACGATGTTGCACGTCATTTCGACGTATAATTGGGCTTTGCGTAACTTTTGTAATGGTTTCCAATTTTTTATTGTAGTGATTTATTTGAGTTTATTGTTTTGTTTAGGCACATTACTCATAATATACTATTTATTTTAGGTTGAATACAAGATGGGGTCCCGCCAACATCTAAACCAGGACGAAATAGCTTCAATGTTAGAAAATGATGACGATTATTCTCCTCTGGATTCGGACTCCGAGCAAGAAGATTGTTTAGTTGAAGATGATGTCAGGAGTGATAACGAAGACGCGATGGTCGACTTCATCGAGGATACAAGCCCTACAAGCAGACAAAACGACCCTGAAAACCATGTTGCTTCTCTGGAATCGACTAATCTTGAGGTAACTTCATCTACTTCACATAGAATTATTACATTGCCTCAGCGGTCAATACGTGGCAAAAATAACCATGTATGGTCAACTACAAAGGGACGTACGACGGGAAGGACTTCTGCTATCAATATTATACGTACAAATAGAGGACCAACGCGAATGTGTCGCAATGTTTTTGACCCTTTGCTCTGTTTTCAACTTTTTATAACGGACGAGATAGTTGATGAAATAGTCAAGTGGACAAACGTGGAGATGATAGTAAAACGACAAAGTTTGAAAGAAATTTCGGCAAGCTACAGGGATACAAATGCAATGGAGGTCTGGTCGTTAATTGGAATACTCACTCTGACGGCTGTTATGAAAGATAACCACCTCTCAAGTGATGAGTTGTTTGACGCTTCATTCTCTGGCACCCGGTATGTTTCGGTAATGAGCCGAGAGAGATTCGAATTTCTTCTTAGATGTTTGAGAATGGACGATAAATCACTGCGACCAACTCTTCGTAGCGATGATGCTTTTGTACCGGTGAGAAACATTTGGGAGACTTTTATCAATCAAAGCAGATTGAACTACGTACCTGGCAGTAACTTGACTGTAGATGAGCAATTGTTAGGTTTCCGCGGCCGTTGTCCATTCCGCATGTACATACCCAATAAACCCGATAAATATGGGATAAAATTCCCCATGATGTGTGACGCTTCAACAAAGTACATGATAGATGCCATACCTTACCTTGGTAAAAGTACGAAAACAAATGGTCTACCATTAGGCGAGTTTTACGTCAAAGAGTTGACTAAAACAGTACACGGAACAAACAGAAATGTTACATGCGACAACTGGTTTACGTCGGTCCCATTAGCTAAAAACTTGCTCCAGACTCCATACAACCTAACAATAGTAAGAACCATCAGGTCAAATAAAAGAGAAATACCCGAAGAGATAAAAAACTCTCGTTCACGGCCGGTAGGATCTTCAATGTTTTGCTTCGATGGCTCTTTGACATTGATTTCCTATAAACCAAAGCCGTCGAAAATGGTATTTTTATTATCGTCGTGTGATGAAAATGCCGTAATAAATGAAAGTAATGGAAAACCAGACATGATATTATTTTATAATCAAACGAAAGGAGGTGTTGATTCCTTCGATCAGATGTGTTCCTCTATGTCCAGTAACAGGAAGACAAATAGGTGGCCAATGGCAGTATTTTACGGAATGTTAAATATGGCTTTTGTGAACTCCTATATCATTATACTGTCATAATAAGATAAATAAACAAGAAAAACCAATGAGCCGCAAAGATTTTATGAAAAAATTAAGCACAGACTTGACGGCACCTTGGATGCAAAAACGACTGGAGGCGCCCACTTTGAAGAGGACTCTACGTGACAATATAACAAATGTTTTAAAAAATGTGGTACCAGCATCTCCAGAAAATAGTAATGATGAGCCAGAACCAAAGAAACGACGCTATTGCGGATTTTGTTCATATAAAAAAAGGCGGATGACCAAAGCGCAGTGTTGCAAATGCCAAAAGGCCATATGCGGAGAACACAATATTGATATTTGTCAAGACTGTCTATAAAGGCTGTTTTTTTATGAGACTAATATAGTATAATTACAAGTTAATTTAATTTTTGAAAAAAGTTTAAAACTAGTTGATTTTTGTAAAAATATCCTAATTATAAGAAAAAGAAAAAGTTTTGAAATTTTTGTTGACTTATTTTTTATGATTTAGTAAAAGTACTATTATTGTGTTAATAAAGATTATATTATCCTAAAAAGCATTTTATTTATTAATGAAAACTCTATTTTAATAACAAATCCCTTCAAATAGATCATAACTAAAAAATTATAGAAAATAGAGCGATTTTATTTTTACACGTCATTTTTACGTATGATTGGGCTTTATAGCCAGTGAAATATGATTGGGCTTCTAGGGTTAAGTAGCTGCCTGCACCCGGCATGCGTTGCAATAGCACGTAAAGTATATTTTTGTTGTATGCTGTTTTATGGGTCAGAAAACCTCTATCTGTTTCTATAGACCGGCTTTCTTGCAATGGGTTTACCGCCATCGATCGGTCACCAGAGCCTTCGTTTGTAAATTTCATCAATTTTAATGATTAAAATAATGTTTATAAATAATTTTTCAAGTTGGCAATCACGTACATTGTTCGCACGGGGAATTCCCATATTTTGTTTTTCATATTTAGATCAGGACATGATTTTTTAACTGCTCATATCTGCATCCGCTTATAACATGTAAACTATTTATATGCCAGTAGGCATGGAATTGAGGGGGGTTTGGTATTTGATAATCAAGAAGCTCGCGTCGCAGTATATTGCATGTGTGACAATAGATCTAATTGTATTTTACTACTCATTCCCTTGTCTTACCATAAGATGAATTTTGACATTACTTGTATGGAGCTTACGTTAAATTTTAACCGACAGTGAAGCAAATCAACAGTCATTAAGTTATAAGAACCGGCCATAAAATGGCACTCTCAATATGAGTGCCATTATATTCAATCTTGGTTATTGTTATTACTGTTAATCGTACATCGCTAAAATAAATAACAGTAACATATTATATTATAACAAATTCAATTATAGATCTTTTATTGGGTTACTTAACTTAATTTGGAAGTAATTATTTTAATAAAAATGACTGCAAAAATCCCGCCTGCCGGTCCCAATGTATGGAATTTATTAGATCGCTTTAGAGCGTCGGCTAATACGGACGCGCTGCTCTTCTCCATGACCGCCATTGTAAAATAATTTTAAATAAACGAAGGAGCAATAATAACAAGAATTTTGAAGCGGTCGCGCTGTACTTATTTGGCGTATACGGTAGAGGTCTGGTCTAAATCACTAGCTGTGTGGGTTCGAACCCTACTAGTTTCACTTGATCTAGAAGACTTTTTTTATAAGAAAGTTGATAAAATGCTCTTTTTCTCTTCCTAAATAATTTTATAAAATGCAATAAAAATACATTTCTAAATTTTATATTTCATTTCATCTGGACTTTTATACTATTGACAATAAAACGTATTTAAATCAATCTTACCGGTAACATTAAAATTCGAAAGCGCCATCTATGATTCTTCATAGAAAATTACGTTGACACGTGGATAAGTAGAGTTATAAATATTACAAAACTTTCAATACTTTCTTCAATGTTATTGTGGTAGAGTGTGTTGATACTAGTACACGTACGATTAGAGTTCATGGTTCGAGTGCTCATTTCATTTTTCTCTCTAATTTTTTTATGTTTTATCTATTATAATTTATTTTAAAGTTCTTATCTATACAGATAAACAAACGGTTTGTTTGTAATGTCAAAATAAAAACTAAAAAATTGGACCAGGAGATTCCAAAAATGCAAAGTGAAGTGCCTGTTTGAAATCTCAAAATAAATTAAAAAAAAATCGGACCAGGAGATTCCGAAAATGCTATTTATAGAATTTTTGTCTGTCTGTCTGCGTGTCTGGATGTTCCGGCTAATCTCGGACACAGCTGGATCGATTTTGACGTAATTTTAAATGGCAGATAGCTGATGTTATAATAAGTACCTTAGGTTACGTTTTTAGGGTTCCGCGAAAAAAAATCCAAAAGCATATTTGTCTTTCTGTTTGTTATCCTTTTATGGACAGACTATTAAACCGATTTGGATGAAACTGGGTACATATGTTATTTTAATATCGAGGGTGGCCAAGAACTACTTTTCATCCCGAAAAATGAGATAGTTTCCAATATGAAAATATATTTGGCCGAACGGGCCTAAATGATCGAACGGCTGAATGACACAAATGGTCGAATTGACCGAAACGACTGAAATGGCTGAAATGGCCGAAATGGCTGAAATGACTGAAATGGCTGAAATGGCCCTAATGACCGAAATGGCTGAAATGAATGAAATGGCTGAAATTGCCCAAATGGCCGAAATAGCTGAATTGACTGAAATGGCTGAAATGGCCGAAATGGTTTAAATGGCCCAAATGACCGAAATGACCAAAATGGCCCAAATGACCGAAATGGCCCAAATGGCTGAAATGACCGAAATGGCCAAAATGACTGAAATGGCTGAAATGACCGAAATGGCCGAAATGGCCAAAATGACTGAAATGGCTGAAATGACCGAAATGGCTGAAATGACCCAAATGGCCGAAATGACCAAAATGGCCGAAATGGCCGAAATGGCCGAAATGGCCTAAATGGCCAAAATGACTGAAATGGCCCAAATGGCTGAAATGACCGAAATGGCCGAAATGGCTGAAATGGCCCTAATGGCCGAAATGACCAAAATGGCCCAAATGACCGAAATGGCTGAAATGGCCCAAATGGTTGAAATGACTGAAATGGCTGAAATGGCCGAAATTACCGAAATGGCCTAAATGGCCAAAATGACTGAAATGGCCTAAATGGCCAAAATGACTGAAATGGCCCAAATGGCTGAAATGACCGAAATGGCTGAAATGGCCGAAATGACCAAAATGGCCCAAATGACCGAAATGACTGAAATGGCCCAAATCGCTCAAATGACCGAAATGGCTAAATGACTGAAATGGCCCAAATGGCCCAAATGGTTGAAATGACTGAAATGGCTGCAATGACCAAAATGGAAAATCACAAAAAACCTACCCCATTTTTTGGGATAACCCATAATATTGATTACATAAATCCATTATACCGAATTTTAACTAAATCGGTTCGGTAGTTTTTTCCTAAAAGGATAACAAACAAAAAGACAAATATATTTTTATCCCGGAAACTATTCCATATTTCGGGATAAAAGCATCCTATGTCCATTCTCAGCATCGAAAATATATATCAAATGAATTTCAGCCAAATCGGTCCAGTAGTTTTTCCGTGAAAACGGAACAAACAGACAGACAGTTACTTTCGCATTTATAATATCAATAGGGATAATATGAATTCATTGTTGTTCCATAATACAATGAAATGATTT
Source organism: Dendrolimus pini (assembly GCA_949752895.1). Taxonomy (NCBI): domain Eukaryota; kingdom Metazoa; phylum Arthropoda; class Insecta; order Lepidoptera; family Lasiocampidae; genus Dendrolimus; species Dendrolimus pini. Next base: position 17,052,836 of record OX457141.1, on the reverse strand, counting down.
TTATAACATTTACGTCTAAAAACTAATATCATTAGAATAAAGTTTAACTGTATCAAAATTAGTTACAAAAAGAGAAAAAAAAACCACCTGTGTGCGGGATCGAGTCTTCAACCTCTTCACTACCTTAGTATTAGAAAACCACTAGGCCAAACATGTTTAGTACCTGGTGTCGAATTTTCAATACGTATTATCCACGTGAACTTCTCTCACTTTATCATGTTTTGTCTCGCTTCCTCTTGTTCTCAGCCGCATGAATAGTGTGATATCGGTGCCATGCAATGTTCGTTAGCTACGTATACACCTATTTATGTTACGTAGCGTATGTTCGGTTTATATACAATATTTTACCACACGCACGCACGCCTTAAATTGGCGCTGTCCCATCGAAGTAAACATTGGTTGCGCGGGGGTAAACTATGTGAAACACCGATTTGAATTAGTAGTATACAGGCTCTTAAGTGGGTTAGTTTAGATTGCCAATTAGACCCAGTAGGTGGCGCTGGAAATGGGTTCTAGATTTTTATTTTTTCGGAGTAGGGCGACGTTAGCCGAGATGTGTGTTTGAGTGGGTTCCGGGATGGTTTAAATTCATAATTAAACTCGGTAGGCGGCGCTAGAAATGGGTTCTAGATTTTTATTTTTTCGGAGCAGGGTGACGTTTACCGAGATGTGTGTTTGAGTGGGTTCAGGGGTGGTTTAAATTCATAATTAAACTCGGTAGGTAGCGCTGAAATCGGGTTCTAGATTTATATTTTTTCGGAGCAGGGCAACGTTTTCCGAGATGTATGTTTGAGTGGGTTCCGGAGTGGTTTAAATTCATAATTAAACTCGGTAGGTAGCGCTGGAATCGGGTTCTAGATTTATATTTCTTCGGAGCAGGGCAACGTTTACCGAGATGTATGTTTGAGTGGGTTCCGGGGTGGTTTAAATTCATAATTAAACTCGGTAGGTAGCGCTGAAATCGGGTTCTAGATTTATATTTGTTCGGAGCAGGGCAACGTTTGCCGAGATGTGTTTGAGTGGGTTCCGGGGTGGTTTAAATTCATAATTAAACTCGGTAGGTGGCTCTGAAATCGGGTTCTAGATTTATATTTCTTCGGAGCAGGGCAACGTTTGCCGAGATGTGTGTTTGAGTGGGTTTTGGGGTGGTTTAAATTCATAATTAAACTCGGTAGGTGGCTCTAGAAATGGGTTCTAGATTTTTATTTTTACCACGCTTTAAGATGTGAATTGGCGGATTTGAGTTATAGGTTATCTCGGTGTGCATGTTTCATCACAATGTTTTTCTTTACCGTCAGCCCGTGGTCATTTTAAAAATATACACAAACACACTAGGTCTGAAAACTGCCTAGTGGTGGAAGGTTTGGAGCCCGGATTCGAACTCACAATCCTTTAAGATTGGAACGCGTGCGCTCACTATTAAGCTTTTCCCTCTTCTCATTTCCTACAATAGTCCTATGTTAACCGAGGCCTGTCTTTGGGTGCATTTTTATATGGTAAAGACAGGGATAATCGCCGTTCAGTGTCACGCCACATTCACATTAATTTTTTCAAGGGGCCTCTATGTGTTGGCTTTCCCATGTCTCCAAACAAGTCCAGTAATGGCCCATAGTCATCCAGGAAATAATAACAACAGTCCATAAGCGTTCAACTGGTGGGTTCGGAGCTCCTAATTTCTAGGGGGAAAGTACGTCCGCTGCACTATACCCAAGCGGATTAGTAGGATTGCACATCGGTTATTTCGATGTGTAGGTTTCACCACGATGTTTTGCTTTACCGTCAGCATTTGGAAAATATTCACAGCACATTAGGTCAGAAAACTGCCTAAATGGTGATTGCATGGCATTTTGGATACATTGTACTTATAAAGGTTGTTATTGTAATAAAGCTGAGACAAACAATTAGCAAAAATGAAGATTTATATTTTAGTAATAAATGATTGTTTATTGACATAATATACCATTGTATATTATGTCAATAAACAATCATTTATTGTACCATTTGTTATATTTTTAAATATTAAACTTAAAATATATAAGTCGTGCGCAGAGATTTGCCCATGATAAAAACCCTCCCGCCCTCCACAAGCGCGAGCCGTGGTCGTCTAGTTCTGAATACTACTTAGACAAGCCCTGATCCCAGTCGAAGGAAGCGGGAGGGCCGACCATTGGCAAACCTTCTGCGCACGATTACCTAAAGTAAAATAATAATTATAATACTTATATAGATTTATTCAAAATGCTATTACAATCATAAAGGCATGTCTTTACTATTTAACTTACGTCTAGAATTATAAAATATTATAAAGTTTACCTATCTATCGCGTCAAGTTTACAAGTATAATAAATTTAAAAATGAAAGACAAAATCAGTTATACTTATTTTTAACTATCTGCCTGCTACAGCATCACGTGAAAAATAAATGGATGTAAATGTAATCTTTTTATTATCTTTATAAACGACATTGGTTCTGTGAAATAGAGCACTGTAGAAAAAACGGCAGTATTGCAGTCCTTTTTGGATACTTTCGTCTATCACACGGAAATGGCGTAATTTTTCGGAACAAAAATTATCCTCAGTTTTGACACAGGTTATAAGCTAATCTGTGTCGAGATTCATTTGATTTCACGTTATGCTCTAACAGACAGACCGACATATAGAATTCTAAAGTTGCATTTTCGGAATCTATTGGTCCTAATTAGTGCCATGATTTAATTTCTCATTTTTAAATTCATTGAAAAATCTCGAACTCTCTACAGAAAGCTTAAAACCTTTGGTGCAACACTTAGTGTACACATGTCAAAATATACTGGTAGATATAAGTCAGAACATATGTTCGCATAGCATAAACGTTGTTATAATCATGAAAACTCCTCATGATGTCCTTCTCCCATAGTATGACATAATTTTAATTTTATTAATGACCTTTGTATTTAACTGATGTAGAAATTGATGTGTAACTTTGTTATGAATAAATGATTTCTGTTCGTTATGTGAATCGCAAAAACGATCTTTTAGGTAACCTCATCTTTATTGTATTATAGATTAGAGCTGTCCATAGCATCCGGTAGCTGATTTGTGCTCAATGACCACCTCTTTCTTATAAAAACTTTTGATTTATAAACTTGAAACAAAATAAAAGCTATCATAATAACGAGAATTATTACCACACATATCTCAATGAAATAGGATTTTGATTCAGAATTCTTTGGTGATATTTCATTCTTCAGCTGTGCATTTTTAGGTGCATCTGTAGAAGCGGCTCTTGATTCCAATTGAGACTCCAAATTAGAAATCTTAGCAGATAACTCAGATATATTTTCCTCCATGGTTTGTTTATATTGATATAGATTCTCTTCTAAAGCATTTATCTTATTTAAATAAGGCAAAATATTATTATAAGTTGCATTTTCTTTTACAATAGGTACAGGTGTTGTAGTAATTTCTATCATACTGTTTTTTCTCGATAAAACGCTTAAAATTTTGTTTAAAATAATATTAGTTTCATTACCTGTTTTTGCCTGTGTTAATGTATTTTTGTTTACCTGATTCATAAGGATTTCAGACGTAATATTCATGTTATTATTTAAAGATTTTGCGATGCTATTAGCGAATGTAGTCAAATTAACTTCAGTGCTGAATGGAACATCGCTACGTTGATCTATTACACCTTTGTTCGATATCTTTGTCAAAATATCTTTAATGTCACTTAAAATACTCATATTAAAACTCACGTCTATTTGGTCAGATGTGAAATTTGGACTTTCTTTTTTTATATTACAACTTACTCCATTCACGTTTTCAAATTCATTATTATATAGATCGGTAGCTGTGATATTTATTTGTGACTGTTTGTTAAATTTAACTAAAACTTCGCATGACAGAGGATTTTCACCTATGCTTAACGTAAAACTATTTGTAGGAAATTCATCTAAATCTATATTAGAGATTAAATTATGATCTGCTATTAGAATATTCAAACTAGGCACTTCATAAAATCTCTCGCTTTCTAAACTGGTTATAAAATTATATGATACATCTAGAGTGTTCAAATAAATTAAGTCCCTGAAAATACCGTACGCAAGAGTTGTCAAGAAATTGTGTGATACATTAAGACGTTCGAGTTTTGTATTCTCTTTAAATGTGCCCGGTTGTATGAAAGATATATTATTGTCACTCAAATCGATATCTCTCAGATCAGTCAAATTAGCAAAGTCACCGATTTTTAATTTGGATATCTGATTTTTTTTCAGTATTACAGTATATAAATGAATTAATTCGGAAAGTTGCAAATCACTAATGGCAGAAATTGATAGTTCACTTAAATCTACCCTAGTTATACTTAAGTCACCGATATTTGAAAAAGTTAGGTCTCTGTCTATACCAGACACAATAAGATTTTGTAAATGTTTTTTTGCTTTTATGAGGTCACCTGTAAATTTAAATTTGTTATTGTAAGAAAGATCTAAAAAACGTAAGTCTTTCTGATTACTGAAAGATTTAACATGTACGTTTTCTATATCATTGTGAGCTAAGTTAATTTCTGTTAGAGTATGCAAACCTATGAATGAATTTGATGAGATAAGCTTTATAAGATTGTTGTTTAAAAGCAGGTCTCTTAAATTTGAGAGTCCAGTTGTATTTACTTCAAAACTAATTAGAAAGTTATAAGATAAATCAATTCTTTCGACGGAATTAATATTTGAAAAGCAATTATACTGTAACTCTTTCACTTTACTGTAAGATATATTTAAATCTTTTAATCCTAACATACCTTTAAAAGTATTGTTACGAATAGATGATATCAATGAACGTGAAATATCTAAAGTTGGCAAAGAGTTAAGTCCTTCGAATGTATTTTCGAGAATAATTTCACCCAAAGGATTGTTGGAAATTTGAAATATTAACAAGTTTTCTAATGAATCAAACGATTTAGATTCCAGCTGTATAATGTTGTTGTTAGAAATATCAAGAAACTGAAGTCTGTTCAGTCCTAAAAATTGTTTCTGATTTATATGTGTTAGATTATTATTTTTGAGCAATAAAGTGAGTAATTGAATGAGATCTTCTTTTTCGAAATTAATGTTGCTAATTTTATTATTTGACAAATCTAAAGTATTTAATTGCTTTAGGTTATTGAAAGATTTTTTGGATAAGGAACTGATTTTGTTATTATTCAAAAAGACAGATAAAACGTTATCAAGACCAAGAAAAGCGAAGTCGTCTATTGAAGTTATATTTTGATTCCTTAAATCAATTTCTTTTACGTTTTTTAGCCCTTCAAAAGTTCCTCTAGAAAGAGCACCTTCTAGGAAGTTTTCTTTTATTGAGAAATTTACTAGATTAATGTTGTTTTTAAAAATGTTCTTAGGTAATATATTAATTTTATTACTGGACAGATCTATCGTATGTAGGACTATATTATTCAAGAATGTATATTTATCTAACGATATGAATTTGTTGTGGTTCAAATTTAATGTTTTTAACTGATTCAAATTATTAAAAGAATTTTTGTCAATCACAGATATTGAATTGTGATCTAGTTTTATTTCCTTGACAGACTTTAGTTTATCAAATTCAATACCATTCAAAGTAATTATTCTATTGTAGCTGAGATCTAGTGTTTGTAGTTCAATAAATCTAAAAAGCGAAGAATTTATATCTGTTAATCTATTATGAGATAGGTTTAGATTAATCAATTTCTTAACACCTTCAAAAGTAATAGGTGTTAAAGTTTCAATGTAATTATTCGAGATATCTAAAACTTGTAAGTTATTAATTTCGTCAAATATTGTGTCGGGAATTCGTACCAAATAATTATAGGATAGATTTAACGATGTCAAATCTCCATAAATATATTCACCTCTGTTTACTGTTATTTGATTTATGTTATTGTGTGAAAAATCAATGTTTATTAATGACTCTAATAAATTAGGATTAGAAAGTTTAGCTGTAACCAAAACATTATGTGATAAATTTATTTCTGCCAGATTTATCATAGTTCTGAATTCAGGCGGTACTTCGAATAAATCATTTTTAAAGTGTAAACTATGGATAAATCTTAAAAAATATTCTATGTAGTAGTAGTTATCATTAATGAAATTTGGTATTGCACTACTAATAAGCGCTTCATCTTTCATTGTGGATGCATATATAAGATCTATAGGATGTATACGTTCACCATTAAAATTTTCCATTTCTTTATCTGAACATTGGCGAGGATTTCCATTATATTGGTCATAATATATAGTATGTGCGTCCATAATATTTTGGATATGTTGCAAAGATATTTCATCTATGGTATCTTCACAAGTCATATCATATCGGCATGTAATATCATTAATCGTTGTTTTACATTCTGAATCTGCTTCTAGCATAAGGTTGCTCAATATTATTATAAGTGCTGAAACAAATAAAAATAACTTAAATAATAATAAAACAGAAATTTCTAACTACGTAGTACGCAACTTATTCAATCAAGTTGATGTTTAATAATCTACTTAATATTAAATAAATACACTTAAATGTAAAAAAATCAGTATTATACAATTGATCCTACATCACTTGAAAGCACATATACATACATGATATAGGATTGTCAGTCCTTCGTATCTATTTTGGTAAAAATGTTTTTTTTATTTTTTTTATTTTTATAGTTCAGCAGACAGACAGACGGCCCACTTGATGTAAAGCGGTTACCATCGCCTATGGACATTTGAAACACCACAGGTGCTACAAATGCGCTGCTGCTCTCTTAAGGGAGACTGGAACCAGGTCACCAATGCCGGAACACAAGTCAAGGTTGTTATGGCGACATACTTTAGACCAGGGGTGGTAGCCATTAAGTCGGGCACATGCTCTACGGTGGCTGTGGGTTGTTTTGTTGCCTCTTACGACAGGCAGCCCGGCTGCAGGAAATTATATTCTTTCACCGTTCCTGCGCGCATATTTATAGTGACTTAGCTAACATATTTATGTACTTTGCTTGGTTGATCGATTTGATCATTAGAAAACTTTATTTAACAACTTATACTATATTTAAGAAAAAAAGTGTTAAAACATAACGTTGTCATGTGTTACGTTTCTTAAGTGAAAAGCTAATTATGGTGTTTTAATTAAGTCGTCGCAAATATCAAATTTATCATATAAAGTGGTTACCGTCGCCTATGGACGTTTGCAACACCAGGGGTGTCGCTAACGCGTTGCCGACCTCTTAGAAACTTTAGAACGCCCTTCTTAAAGAACCCTATGTCATGTCAAGCATAACACATAAGGAAATGCCTAGGAAAACAATGAATACGCAAAATTTCGTTTATAAAACAATGTTAGTTGCTTATGTAAATCGAACAGCTAAATAGGTCGATATATTCCTTTACTCTTGGTCAAACTTCTGAGTTATGAAACGGAAGATTCGGATAAATTTCATGATTAAACCCTTATTTACGTTTTCTTTATCAAATGACAAAAGTGTGGAAGTCGGTCATCTTTACGCAACCATTGTATGAGAACCAGCAGCGTAGCGTTGGTGACGGCCGGCCGGGGCGGCAGACAATCTTGCCGCCCTTTTATTTAGGTATTTAAATTTAATGCATACTATATCTATACTAATATTACAAAGTTTGTGTGTTTGTGACGTTGTAGGGGGTAATCTCTGGATCTACTGCACCGATTTTAAAAAATCTTTTTCTTTTGTGTTGCCAGCAGTCGCTACAAAATATCAGTCAAAGAAAGGGGATTCCATGAGATGTTGTAAGAGGCGACAAAACAACCCACAGCTAGGTGGTAGAGTGTTTGCCCGTCTGGATGGCTACCACCCCTGGTCTAGAGTACGCCGCCATAACAACCTTGAGTTGTGTTCCAGCATTAGTGGCCAGGTTCCAGTCCCCTTTTACCTTTTACCTTACCTTTGGTGTTATAAATGTCCATAGGCGATGATAACCGCTTTCTAACAAGTGAGCCGGTCTGCCTGTCTGTTGAACACATGCAATAAAGATAATAATACTTCAATTATTCTTTAAAAGAAACGTAAATTATTATCGAAATTACCTTAATAAATTTCTTTATAATAAAATACTAGTAAAAATTAGCTTATAAATATTATATAGGTACAATGGTAAATAGTAAAGTACTTACTAAATTTGTTGATCCAAGTCATTTTTGGTTGTCTCGTTCACTTGTACCAATATTAAGGCATATAAAACTTGTTTAAAAGCACTTTCTCAATTCCTGTGAGTTTATAGGTACTTGTTCATATTTGTAAACTAAAAGGAATTCCTAAAATATAATAATATTTATATTAAACACAACGTTATTACAAATCCCTTTATTCCTGATTTACATTTCCACCAATTAAGAAGTTTTTATTTTTTTAAGTTAGGTTTATGGCTTGGCAAATGGCAGCTAGGCCTTTAAGCCAGATCTTAGTTTAGAATATAGTTTCTTCATTTTCTTAAGCCTATGTGTAGCACAGCTGAACTGTAGGTAATCAGCTAGTGCCATTCAATGGAGTTCTTGTGACAACTCAAAAGGCCACATTTGACTATACAGTATATTTCTTACAAAACACATAATTACTACTCAAAAACTATCATCTTATTCTACAACTATTGTTCATTTTAGAGTAATTTTACATATTTTTAGAAAATAAAACTGCACAGCACAACATCCCCTTTTAGTTCCCGCCAAAAACTCCAATTAATTAAGAAGATGGTTAACCTTGGGCATAGATAAGATAGAATTTTATCATCGTTTGGTCAGATTTTTTCCCGTAAAGTAATTTCGAACTTATACGCAAGTTTACTAACCACTTAACTAACGCAATTGTATAAAAGATTTTAAAGGTTAACAAAAAAATTAAAAAATTGCGTGCCATGCTATCTTAAACTTATGAAGATAAAAATATGATTTTTTTAATTCGCATAAAAGTCAGATGGGGTTATAATTTTACCTATAAAAAGAATCAGTAGTTTCCAACATATTTAGTATGATTGTCTTTTAATTGGAAATAAAGTTTCTATTTAATAAGGATGACTATCAGCTATTAATAATATTATATTAATAACATATTAGTGATAGTGAGTGTGAGTGAACAAGTAACCACAGATAGAACTAAATTAAAATATCAAATCAAATAATAATATTCCAAATTTCATGACAACTCATTCCTAAAGTCGCATATAGGCAAGAAGTGACGACGGAGTCCCTGGAGTGGCACTCTACTTTGTTCGCTTGGCACAAACTTTTCACTTCATTTACTTTCATTAATCTCTTCATATATAAAGGCGCTTTCAACAAAAAATAAACCAAATAAAATAAGATTTTAAATGAATTCATGTATGTATCTCCAGAAAATGGCGTTTTATTTAACACTAGCGGCCCGGTAGACGTTGTCCTGCTCTAAAAAGAATCAAAATCTAGGACCTGATCGCAGCGCCACCTACCGGTTCCAACGGTATAAAAAGTATCCTATGTCCGTCTCCTGGTTCTAAGCTATATCTACCCACCAATTTTCAGCCAAATTGATACAGCCGTTCTTGAGTTATAAATAGTGTAACTAACAAGACTTCCTTTTATATTATATATAGATTATATTTACAACTAATTTAATATTGACATTATAAAAAGATTAAAAAAATATTTATAGAAACATAATAAAGCAAAAAATGAATACGATATATTAAAAACAAAGAGAATCTAATACAATATAAAAAACAAATTAACTACAAACATACTTAAAACAAAACATAAGAGCAAAGGACAAAACATTTACAATTAACATAAAAATATGATTTATCTACAATATATGTTTGACAATCTGTAATAACTATAATATAAATTAGAATTACAAATTAATTACAAAGAGAATTGATAAAATATAAGCTAATACAGGAAGAATTAACCTTCACTACATTTAAACAAATAATTTTAATTATATTGTACTCTATCTAATAATACTTACTTTAGTACTATAAGTAGAATACTGATTCTAGGTCACAATTTTTTACATAACACGAGCAAAAAATGACTATATAATAGTAGATAATTCTATTTTCAAGATATAACTTAAAAAGTGAGTTACCTATTAAATAGTTAATTCGATAAAAAATACTATTTTCAAAATATGAAAAAAAATGTTTTATTTAAATAAAGGCAACTAAATATTCAAAATCAGCCCAGACACTATGTACACTATACTTACTTGATTTTATTTTCAATTTAGTATTTTAAATATAGTCACAATACAGAAAAAGTCAATCACAATAATACATTATAATACAGAAAACCCTTATTTATTTAATTATTTCATCCACTCTCCAACACGCTATTATATAAAAAAAAACAAAATACTCACTTTGATTGTTACTTTCGATGATGACTATAAAATAATGTCACATATGTTTTATATTAAATTTTACAGAGTAAAATACTAGTGTGAAGTTTGAGACATATTAATAAGCTTACTTCGCAATGTTAACTAGGATTCAACAGTGGTTTTTTCGCAAAAAACCCTGATCTGTTTTCAGTGTTTCATTACATTGTAACGAGCGTGGGACTCGAATTAAAATGCCATTAGAATTACTATAGAGTTTATTAGAACTATACAAACATGTATAGCACAGGATACAACTGGACGCACCAGTAGAAACTGCGCGATTCAATAACAGGCGCAAAATCCGTCACTATATCGCTTATCGAATGTACGTCTTGCTCGTATCGTAATCCTCAGTTGACTGCCGATCTCTCCATGGGGTCATTGCTGCACCGATACAATATGGCTGCCAGCCCACATAGATCGGATTTCTAAGAATCAGTTCGACACACGTGCCTAATGACTGCCATAACATGTTAAATAAATAAATATATTATGTAGGGGAAATAAAACCATTGCTGGCAAAACCCCCTCCTCTTCCAATGATTATCATCCTATATTAGGTTTTGCTCGCGGTTTCGCTCTCGTTAATGTTATCCCACTGGAACCATACATTTTGTCGGTATGAAAGTTTAGTGGCCTATGTCTATTCCTGACTATAGTCATCTCTGTGCCTAATTTCATCTAAATTCCTTCAGCTATTCTGGCTTGATTGAGTAACACACACACACACACATATTATATATGATATATATATCAAAATCTTGTGTCACGATGATGTTGCCGATAAACTCCAAAACTACTGAACCGATTTTAATCAAATTTGCACACCGTGTGCAGTTTGATCCAACTTAAAAGACAGGATACTTTTTATACCGTTGGAACCGGTAGGTGGCGCTGAGATCGGATTCTAGAATCCTCCTAATCCCCAGGGGGTGATTTTGTTTTTGTGTGTTTCAGTGGGTTCCCGGATGGTTTAGATTCGCAATTAGAACCGGTAGGTGGCGCTGAGATTGGGTTCTAGAATCCTTCTAATCACTGGGAGCGATTTTGGTGATTTTGGACCGATTATGGTTATTTTGTATTTGTTTCATGAAACAAAGTCTTTTAGGAATTTAAAAAATATGGCGGTACGAAGTTCGCCGGGTCAGCTAGTATATATATATATAGTATATTGATTAATAAATCTTAATGATTGTTATTGAAGTGAAACTTCTATATAGAGGGGGTCTTACGATTTTTCGCTCACGAAAAAGCGTCACGGCCGCGTGTTCTAATACTTACATTTTCAAACTTGTAATTGGTAACTATTCATTATTGACTATAACTGACTAAACTGTAACTTATAACTGACTATTTAATTCTGATCTATCAGCTTATAAAGGCCTACTTGTTAACGCCTAAATAAACAATAAGGACTAATTAGTTAATAGTGTACTCTTGGGAATCACAACCATTTTCTTCATGAAATTATTTACTGATATCATAAACTAAGTGATTTGTTTATTCCTTCATTAGATAACTACTGAGTTCTTGTTCTTGACCAATATCCGGGACAGTCATTGGTAACACTTTACTACTACAAATGCCCGTTGGCGTTGGTAACCGGTTGCCATCAGGTGGGCAATTTGCCTGTCTTGAACTCATGTAATAAAAGAAAATGTATAGAGAACACTTGTGATTTAAAAAATAATATGCTTAACCATCACATTATCAGTTTCGCTGACAGGACACTCGTAATCATTTATCATAATTGCATTTATAAAACAAACTGTTCTATTGGACTACTAAAAGTAGTTCATTGTATTATTTTAATAATGAATAACATTGTTACGAGCTACACAGGACTCGAATTAAAATGCCATTGGAATCACTATAGAGTTTATTAGAACTGTACAAACACGTATAAAACAAGTACAAATATAACTGGATACAACTAGTACATACTGCACGATTCAATAATACGTGCAAAATCCGTCACTATATCGCCCATCGAATGTACGTCTTACTTGTATCGTAATCCTTGCTTGGCTGCCCCATCCCTCCGTTCGGGCATTGTTTTATACTAACTATACAGTACAAAAAAATCCACCGCGTGCACTGGATTTTCTGAGAAACAGTAATTAGCACACTTGGTTAATTATACTTGCGAACGGCCAACAAAGTCAAAAACAATAATAGGCTATTGTCTAGTTGCAAATTTTTAATACGAAGTAAACAAAATAAATCAGAATGTGGGAGTGCAATAAACCAGGTGTGCGTTTCTTTGTCGGTATGTAACACTATCTTTACAAAATTATTAAATAACGTGCCTCTTTTTAACCGACTTCGAAAAAAGGAGGAGGACATCTCAATTCGTCAGGATCTTTTTTTGTTGCTTTTTTTTATGTATGTTCGCCGATTACTCCGTGATTTATGATCCGATTTACGTGATTCTTTTTTGTTCGACGCGGAATAGCTTCCAATTGGTCCCCTAAAAATTTTACATAGTTTGGCCCAGTAGTTTTCATTTTACGAACATTTTTTTGTTCTCGTTTCTTGGGACCTATATTTTTTAAGAAGCGCGGCACCGTTCGTAAGTCCCCCCCTTCCATAGCTAGACACTAAAAAGTAACAAATAAAAAATAAAAACTTCGTTTAAAAAAACCGACTTAAAAACTAAAATGTATAAAATAACTTATTTCTAAAGCTATTATTATTAATATAATTATATTATCTAAAACATCTTGAAGTCGGTGCAAAATAAAACATAATAAAAATTACTATATTTTGAAAATTACTAAGCACCAACTTTAAGATGTTTTAGATAATATATATTAATAATAATAGCTTTAGAAATAAGTTATTTTATATATTTTAGTTTTTTAGTTTTTGAAGTCGGTTTTTTTAAACGAAGTTTTTATTTTTAGTCAGTACAATGGAGACTTAATTAACAGCTGTGTAGGGTCCTCCCTGGTGGTAGTGCATTTGCCTGTTTGGAGGACTACCTAGTCTAGAGTGAGCCACCATAACACCAGGTTCTATATCCCGTTCCACATCACGTCGGTAGCACATTGATAGAACTTTTAGTACTACAATGTCCATAGGCGACGATAGCCACTTTCCATTAGGTATTACAGGGTCGTTGAAGTTGTTCGGGTGCATAAAAATTGACTTTCTCCGATACATTTTTCAATAATACGTTGACTTAACATTAATTTGTAAATGCTGTGATACTTTGTGTGCCAGGAATACCGTGCGAATTCCAAGTTAAGCGTGGACGGAATCGCAGGCATAACCTAGTTTAATATAAAGAAGGATTTTTGTATATAATTAACTCTAGGAACATAACCTAGCTCGTCTGCGTAGATTCTTTATTCAAAACTAGCGGTCCCGGCCAACGTTGTCCTGCTATGAAAAAAAAAACTAGAATCCGGTTCCAGCGCTACTTACCGGGTCTAATGGTGAATCTAAACCACCCCGGGACACACTCAAACACAAAATTTCATCAAAAATCTAGAACTCAATTCCAGCGCCATGTGTTTTGTTTAGTTTGACATTTTTAAATTATTTTTTTTTTGAATGGAATTTTCTGATTTGAATAATTCAAAAAGTAATCTACAGGTATTGAAACAATCTTGAATACCAAATGATTTATTTGGATAAGGATTAATACAAAGGAGTACATAATATTAACATCTCATCCAGGAGGTAGGGCATTTGCCCGACTGGATGGCTACCACCCCTGGTCTTAAGTATGTCGCCATAACAACCTTGACTTGTGTGCCGGCATTAGAGACCCGGTTCCAGTCTCCCTTAAGAGAGCGCAGCCCATTTATAGTAGCTTTAGTGTTGCAAATGTCCATAGACGATGGTAACCGCTTTCCATCAAGCGGGCCGTCTGCCTGTCTGCTGAACTCCAGCAATAAAAAAAAACAATTTGCAAAACTGACCAAGATTTTTATTTTGGTAACAAATGATTGATTATTAACATATACCACTAGTTTAATAATTTCAAAAATATGAAACTTAAAAATATACAAATAAAGTGGAAATTATATGTAATTATAATATAAAGATTTATTCTAATTGCAATTACAATCATAACGGCATGTTTTTACTTTTTATCGTAAGTCGTACATAATTATATGTTTATATCTGTCTTATATATATAAATAAATATGATGTCGAGTTTGCAAGTAGAATTAATTTAAACATGAGACAAATTATCAGGGGGCTGATTCAGATAAGTAGATTTCAACAATATTTTTTTTTTAATGTTGCCTGCTAGAGTTTCACATGAAAACTATTAAACGGATTTAAATACAACTTGAATTCTTCTTACTTCCATAAATTACATTGTTTCTGTGAAACAGAGCAATGTAGCAAAAAGGTAGCGTTGCGGTCAAAACGTGACCACAGTGCCACCCATTTTGACTATACTCGTCTATCTCAGAGTAAAGAAGTCATTTACCAGGATAAAATGTATCCTAAGTGTTGACCCGGGATATAAGCTAGCTTTGAGTCGAATTTCATTTGAATCCGTTCTGCAGTTTTCACGTGACACGAGTAATCGAACAAACTAACATAAAATTTGTAAAGTTCTAGTTTCGGAATCCTGTGGTCCGAAAGTGACCTTGATATACTTTCCCATTTTTAAATTTATTTTATAAACTTAAACTCTCTTAATCTATATTATATTATAGATTAGAGCTGTCCATAGCATCCGGTAGCTGATTTGTGCTCAATGACCACCTCTTTCTTATAAAAACTTTTGATTTATAAACTTGAAAAAAAATAAAACCTATCATAATAACGAGAATCATCACCACACATATCTCAATGAAATAGGATTTTGATTCAGAATTCTTTGGTGATATTTCATTCTTCAGCTGTTCATTTTTAGGTGCATCTGTAGAAGCGGCTCTTGATTGCAATTGAGACTCCAAATTAGAAATCTTAGCAGATAACTCAGATAGATTTTCCTCCATGGTTTGTTTATACTGATATAGATTCTCTTCTAAAGCATTTATCTTATTTAAATAAGGCAAAATATTATTATAAGTTGCATTTTCTTTTACAATAGGTACAGGTGTTGTAGTAATTTTGATCATACTGTTAGTTCTGGATAAAACGTTTAAAATTTTATTTAAAATAATATTTGTTTCATTATCTGTTTTTGCTTGTGTAAATGCATTTTGGTTTACCTGATTCATAAGGATTTCAGACGTAACATTCATGTTATCATTGAAAGTTTTTGCGATGCTATTAGCGAATGTAGTCAAATTAACTTCAGTGCTAAATGGAACATCGTTACGTTGATCTTTGATTACATCTTTGTTTGATATCTTTGTCAAAATATTTTTAATGTCACTTAAAATACTCATATTAACACTCACGTCTATTTGGTCAGATGTGAAATTTGGATTTTCTTTTTTTATATTACAACTTACTCCATTCACGTTTTCAAATTCATTATTATATAGATCGATAGCTGTGATATTTATTTGTGACTGTTTGTTAAATTTAACTAAAACTTCGCATGGCAGAGGATTTTCACCTATGCTTAACGTAAAACTATTTGTAGGAAATTCATTTAAATTTAGATTAGAGATTAAATTATGATCTGCTATTAGAATAGTCAAACTAGGCACTTCATAAAATCTCTCGCTTTCTAAACTGGTTATAAAATTATATGATACATCTAGAGTGTTCAAATAAGTTAAGTCCCTGAAAATACCGTACGCAAGAGTGGTCAAAAAATTGTGTGATACATTAAGACGTTCGAGTCTTGTATTTTCTTTAAATGTGCCCGGTTGTATGAAAGATATATTATTGTCACTCAAATCGATATCTCTCAGATCAGTCAAATTAGCAAAGTCACCGATTGTTAATTTGGATATCTGATTTTTTTTGAGTATTATAGTATATAAATGTGTTAATTTTGAAAGTTGCACATTACTAATCGTAGAAATTGATAGCTCACTTAAATCAACCCTAGACATACTTATATCACCGATGTTTGAAAAACTTATATGTCTATCTACACCAGATACGATAACATTTTCCAAATTTTTATTTCCTTTTACGAAGTCACCTGTAAATTTAAACTTGTTATTATAAGAAATATCTAAGGAACGTAAGTCTTTTTGATTATTGAAAGA
This sequence comes from Dendrolimus pini, assembly GCA_949752895.1. Lineage (NCBI taxonomy): Eukaryota > Metazoa > Arthropoda > Insecta > Lepidoptera > Lasiocampidae > Dendrolimus > Dendrolimus pini. Next base: position 17,036,325 of record OX457141.1, on the reverse strand, counting down.
ATTAACATGTACGTTTTCTATATCATTGTGAGCCAAGTTGATTTCTGTTAGAGTATGCAAACCTATGAATGAATTTGATGTGATAAGCTTTATAAGATTGTTGTTTAAGAGCAGGTCTCTTAAATTTGAGAGTCCAGTTGTATTTACTTCAAAACTAATTAAAAAGTTATAAGATAAATCAATTATTTCGACGGAATCAATATTTGAAAAGCAATTATACTGTAACTCTTTCACTTTACTGTAAGATATATTTAAATCTTTTAATCCTAACATACCTTTAAAAGTATTGTTATGAATAGATGATATCCATGAACGGGAAATATCTAAAGTTGGCAAAGAGTTAAGTCCTGCGAATGTGTTTTCGAGAATAATTTCACCCAAAGGATTGTTGGAAATTTTAAATATTAACAAGTTTTCTAACGAATCAAACGATTTAGATTCCAGCTGTGTAATGTTATTATTAGAAATATCAAGAAACTGAATTTTGTTCAGTCCAAAAAATTGTTTCTGATTTATATGAGTTACATTATTATTTTTGAGCAATAAAGTGAGTAATTGAATGAGATCTTCTTTTTCGAAACTAATGTTGCTAATTTTATTATTTGACAAGTCTAAAGTATTTAATTGCTTTAGGTTATTGAAAGATTTTTTGGATAAGGATCTGATTTTGTTATTATTCAAAAAGATAGATAAAACGTTATCAAGACCAAGAAAAGCGAAGTCGTCTATTGAAGTTATATTTTGATTCCTTAAATCAATTTCTTTTACGTTTTTTAGCCCTTCAAAAGTTCCTCTGGAAAGAGCACCTTCTAGAAAGTTTCCATATATTGAGAAATTTACTAGATTAAAATTGTTTTTAAAAAGGTTTATAGGTAACGTATTAAATTTATTCATGGACAGATCTATCGTACGTAATGCAATATTACTCAAAAATGTATCTTTATCTAATAATATCAATTTGTTGTTGTTCAAATTCAATGTTGTTAACTGTGTCAAATTGTTAAAAGAATTTTTGTCAATCACAGATATTGAATTGTGATCTAGTTTTATTTCACTTATAGACTTTAGTTTATCAAATTCAACACTATTAACAGTAGTTATTATATTGTAGCTGAGATCTAGAGTTTGTAGTCCAATAAATCTAAAAAGCGAAGAATTTATATCTGTTAATCTATTATGTGAGAGGTTTAGATTAATCAATTTCTTAACACCTTCAAAAGTAATAGGTGTTAAAGTTTCAATGTAATTATTCGAGATATCTAAAACTTCTAAGTTATTAATTTCGTCGAATATTGCGTCGGGAATTCGTACCAAATAATTATAGGATAGATTTAACGATGTCAAATGTCCATAAATATATTCACCTCTGTTTATTGTTATTTGATTTATGTTATTGTGTGAAAAATCAATGTTTGTTAATGACTCTAATAAATTACGATTAGAAAGTGTAGCTGTAACCAAAACATTATTTGACCAATTTATTTCTCGCAGGTTTTCCATGAATCTGAATTCCGGTGATACTTTGAATACATTACTTTTAATATGTAAGCTACGGATTAGTCTCAAAAAATATTCTGCGTCGTAGTCATAAATAATGAAATTTGGTATTGTATTAGTAATAAATGCTTCATTTTTCATTGTGATTGTATATACAAGATCTATAGGATACAAACGATTACCATTAAGGTTTACAAATTCTTTGCCTGAACATTCGCGAGGATTATCGTCAATCCGTCCATAGTACGTTATTGGACTCTCCATAAACGTTCGCCATGAAATTCTATCTATGGTATCTTCACAAGTCATATCATATCGGCATGTAGTATCATTAATCGTCCAGGCACATGTATCTGCTTCTAACATAAGGTTGCTTAGTATTATTATAAGCGCTGAAACAGATAAAAATAACTTAAACATTGAAACTTTAGGCTCTTTAGTACCCAACTTATTCAATCGTTTGAAATTTATCATTGTACTTAATCTATAATATTATATTAGTACTAATATCGCTATTAAAAAATAGAGGTTGACCGTAGAGGGTTGAAAATTTAGGGTTGTATGTATTGTTTAATGCTGTATCATAAAAAAAATTATCTACAACTTTAAAAAAAAATAGGGGTGGACTACCCTTAACATTTAGGGGGATGAAAAATAGATGTCAGCCGATTCTCAGACCTACCCAATATGCATACAAAATTTCATGACAATCGGTCAAGCCGTTTCGGAGGAGTTTGCTAACTAACACTATAACACGAGAATCCTTATCCCTATTAATATTATAAATGCGAAAGTAACTCTGTCTGTCTGTCTGTCTGTTCCGTTTTCACGTAAAAACTACTGGACCGATTTGGCTGAAACTCAGTATATATGTTTTCGATACCGAGAATGAACATAGGATACTTTTTATCCCGAAAAGTGGGATAGTTTCCGGGATAAAAATGTATTTGTCTTTCTGTTTGTTATGCTTTTACGGAAGAAGTAATGGGCCGATTTGGCTGAAATTCGGTATGTATGTAAATTAAATACTGAGGATGGACAAGGGATAATTTCTATTTTGGCCTATTTGGTCATTTTGGCCTATTTGGTCATTTTGGCCTTTTTGATCATTTTGACCTTTTTGGTCATTTTGGCCTATTTGGTCATTTTGGCCTATTTGGTCATTTTGGCCTATTTGGTCATTTTGACCTATTTGGTCATTTTGGCCTATTTGGTAATTTTGGCCTATTTGGTCATTTTGGCCTATTTGGTCATTTAGGCCTTTTGATCGTTTTGGCCTTTTTGGTCATTTAGGCCTATTTGGTCATTTTGGTCTATTTGGTCATTTTGGCCTTTTTTATCATTTTGATCTTTTTGGTCATTTTGACCTTTTTGGTCATTTTGGCCTATTTGGTCATTTTGGCCTATTTGCTCATTTTGGCCTATTTGGTCATTTTGGCCTATTTGGTCATTTTGGCCTTTTTGATCATTTTAGCCTCTTTGGTCATTTTGACAATTTTGATTATTTTGGCCTTTTTGGTCGTTTTTGCCTACTCCGTCATTTTGGCCATATCAATCACCGTGGTCTTTTGGTCATTTAGACCATTTTGGCCTTTTTGGTCAAGTTTTGTAATTTATTTTGTTGACAGATAGACGGGGGATGGTATAATTAGCGATATAAAATGAAGTGAATTTTCCGTGGGCAAATACATAAAAATGTAATATAATATAACCTGTAGCACTTGCTCTATAAACAGCGCAGCCGCGGGGTAAACTCTAGTCCCTATTAATATTATAAATGCGAAAGTAACTCTGTCTATCTGTCTGTCTGTTCCGTTTTCACGTAAAAACTACTGGACCGATTTGTCTGAAACTCAGTATATATATATTTTTTCGATACCGAGGATGAACATAGGATACTTTTTATCCCGAAAAATGGGATAGTTTCCGGGATAAAAATATATTTGTCTGTTTGTTTGTTATGCTTTTACGGAAAAATTACTGGACCGATTTGGCTGAAATTCGGTACGTATGTAAATTAAATACTGAGGATGGACAAGGGATAATTTTCATTTTGGCCTTTTTGGTAATTTTGGCCTATTTGGTAATTTTGGCCTTTTTGGTAATTTTGGCCTTTTTGGTCATTTTGGCCTATTTGGTCATTTTGGCCTATTTGGTAATTTTTCCTTTTTGGTCATTTTGGCCTATTTGGTCATTTTGGCCTTTTTGATCATTTTGACCTTTTTGGTCACTTTGGCCTATTTGGTCATTTTGGCCTATTTGGTCATTTTGGCCTTTTTGATCATTTTGGCCTATTTAGTCATTTTGGCCTATTTGGTCATTTTGGCCTATTTGGTCATTTTGGCCTTTTTGGTCATTTTGGTCTATTTGGTCATTTTGGCCTATTTGGTCATTTTGGCCTATTTGGTCATTTTGGCCTTTTTGATCATTTTGACCTTTTTGGTCATTTTGGCCTATTTGGTCATTTTGGCCTATTTGGTCATTTTGGCCTATTTGGTCATTTTGGCCTCTGGTCATTTTGACCATTTTGATTATTTTGGCCTTTTTGGTCGTTTTTGCCTATTCCGTCATTTTAGCCATGTCGGTCACTGTGGTCTTTTGGTCATTTAGACCATTTTGGCCTTATTGGTCAAGTTTTGTAATTTATTTTGTTGATAGATAGACGGGGGATGGTATATATAATTAGCGATATAAAATGAAGTGAATCTTCTGTGCGCAAATACATAAAAATGTAATATAATATAACCTGTAGCACTTGCTCTATAAAATATCTATAAACATAACATCTATATCTATAAACAAGAGACACGCACTAGAGGTTAACCCGCGGCGCAGCCGCGGGGTAAACTCTAGTTTTATATATAAGAGATATTTTTCAGGAATCACGAAAAGCTACTGGCCGATATCGATGCGGTTTCGTCGGTCGACTGCAAATTCTTACACTTCCAATCGCGCTACTTTTTATTCTGGGGATCCCGCGGGAAACTTTCTGGGAATTATTTAATATTAACACACCACCACCAACAACACCAAGGTGCTACAAATGCGCTGCTGCTCTCTTAAAGGAGACTGGAACCTGGTCACTAATGCCGGAACACATCACAAGGTTGTTATGGCGACATACTTAAGACCAAGGGTGGTAGCCATCCAGTCGGGCAAATGCCATACCACCTGGCTTTGGATTGTTTTGTCGCCTCTTACGACAGGCCGCGCGGCCGCAGGAAATTGTATTCTTTCTTCGTTCCTGCACGGATAAAATTGATGTCAATAGCTTGCATTAATTTTACTCCAAACTTCAGAGAGATGGTCCGCAACAAAAAGAAATATTTTTCTCATTCATATGTGAAAAAATAGCTTTGTTATTTCCGTAATTACATATGTTTCATAAATGTTTTCTTTTATAAAATGTTATGCGGACCGCGATGATCATTTTATATCTTAAAACGGACCCCGAGCGAAACTAATTGGTGACCTCTGGTATAGGCAGTATGTCCATCATATACCGTGGCCCATGCCAGTGCGTCTGTTGTTCGTGCCTACCCCGCAAGGGACCTGGCGTGAAGTCATGTATGTATTTAAAGACTCAATCTAGAACTAATTTTATTTATTTTTTATCATATTGCACGTTAAGGTTTACATGTTCCTAACTAAGATAAATGACCATGAGTATATAGAGACCTATTGTTATATTACACTTATGATTGATATGATTTCTATTAACTTCAGCCAAAATAGTAAAAATAGTGCAGGTAGGTATTTCACTTTTTTACACCGAATGTTCGGCATTTAAACCGAATTTCGGCCGAATGCCGAAGTTCGGCTCTAGCTGCCGAAATTCGGTCAGACCGAATGTAAAACGGATTTCAGCCCATCTCTAGTTATAGAGTTATTTTATATTAAAATATTGAACAAAAATAATTTACAAATGTCAAGTCCTAATGGTTAGCGAACGCGTCCCTTATTAAAAGGGCGTGGGTTCGATCCTGGCCGGAACGTATGCAACACTAATGCAGTTTTTTTACCTAATGTGTATATTATGTGACTAAAAAGATATACAATGTAAAAGTGGATGGATGTAGAAGTCGCGGAAGGCCACTTTACACCTTCCATGTTCAAATAGATCGTGTAATAGCAGAAGGTGATGTCAGGACTTCAGGAGCCTTAAGAACAGACGAACGTGCATAACAAGAGCCATGAATGTCAAAGAAGCAAGTGAAGTGTGTAAGAATAAGCCTGAATGGCACTCTGTTGTTCGTGCCTACCCCGCAAAACACCTGGCGTGAAGTTATGTATGTATGTGTATATTATTACAATTACCACGCGCCAACAACGGTGAAGGAAAACAACGTAAGTTTCTCCCCTATATTGGTAGGCCTGAGCCCAGCAGTGGGACATTTAAAGGCTGTTATTATTATTATAAATTTACATATAGTACTCACTAAGTTTGATGAACAAAGTCATTGTCTGCTGCGCTGACTTGTTAGTAAAAAAAAACATTTTTAAACACTTTGATTGTTGTTAGTTCGTAGGTACTTTCTTCATTAACTCGTTAACTCAAAGAATTCCTACAAAAAATAACAATATTTATATTACACTCAGCTCTTACAAATCTTAACTGTAAGCTGTAAGATTTACATTAGCTTAATTAGGACTGGTGTGCATAAACATTTAACAGACAGTTCAAATAAAATAATCGATGTAATCGCCATATAATTTTAGCGATTTTTTCATTTTAACCATCAGTTAAATCTCCATGTCCACACCAGCCTAAATCGTTAACTTTGTAATTTTTGTAGTAAATAAAATCGATAAACCATAAAAGTTTTATACCACTAATGAGTTTGAGTTAAAGTTCATAATCTCAGAATTTTTTATTTTATTTTATTTGGGGGGTTAACAGTTGTAGTCTTACAAACTAAAGTTACAGAGATAGCTAAAGAACAGCTATTCATAAACCTCCACAGATGACAAGGAAATAAAAAAAAGTATGAATACAATAATTTTAGAAAAAAACTAACTAAGAAGTAAGACTAACATTAGCATACCGCTATAAACTTCAATTGAACGTAGTCTTTAATAGTATATTAAATGAGCAGAATATTATACATAGTTAATGTAAATTTAACATTTAAAGAATGCTGAACTCTGTGCCCTAAAACCGATATTATTAAGTAAAACTAACGCATACTAGAGTAAACATTAGCCATAAGGTGATGTGATGTACGAGTATATAATTATAACAACAAAGTAAATCTAAGTAATTAGGTCTATAAGACCTTTTTGTAAGAAATTATATGCCATTTAATTATTTTTGTTAAAATTTAAATGGCATATAATTTAATTATTAATTTTACTCCAAACTTCAGAGAGATAGTTCGCAACAAAAAATATTGTTTTTCTCATTCATATGTAAAAAAATACCTTTGTTATTTCCGTAATTACATTTGTTTCATAAATATTTTTTATAAAATGTTGTGCGGACCGCAATGATTATTTTATTTCTTAAAACGGATAAACTATAACGCATAAAAATTATTTTTAAAAATGTTTAAAGAAATATTTTATTTAGCATTTACCTTATACAAAGGAAGATTCTTTTTCCATGCTGATGTTTACTATATAAAAAACTAAAATACCACTTTAACTGCTAATTTTGATGATGATTATAAAATATAAAAAAGTAATGTTCAATGATTATTTATATGAAATGTCAAAGAAAAACAACACGAGCGTGAAGTTTGGCGACAGCTCGGAATATTAATAAGCTCACTTCTCAATGTTTATTATTAGGGTTCAACATTGTTTATGGTCAAAACTCTACAAAATGTTGCGTTCTTTTCAGTGTTTTATTAAGTAATACTATATTTTGATATTGTGTTTTCTTTTCTTCTATTTTTTTTTCGGTCCCACCTGAAATTTTGCTGTATATGTAGTGGAAAAACCCTGCCAGTTACAGTCCTTTATATTAATTATAAGTACTTTCCCTGAGTGTGACAAGATTTTCCGTATAAAACACACGTAAACCAAGATTGCTATTTTTAAATTAGTATAACACAGCCGCATTATATACGCGTAAGCGTCAAACTGTAAATACCGCTACATTATAGTCTATCTATTGGTGGCAGTTGCTTCTTTATTAATTTGGAAATCAAACTCGATTTTATTGGACTGTATAATTATTAATGAGGTAAAAGAATACATAAAGTAAGTACAGAGCGTAATTATTTACAAGATAGATTAGAGCGATGCTGAGAGGTGAAGAGTAGAGTAGCAGAGGGTTTTCGCCTGCCAGGGTCGCTCCTTAAGTCCCGCATTCCGCCCGACGCCTAAGTGCTAATCGTGCCCTCTGAGGGCGCCGGCGGTATGCGGGGCGCGGAGAGTAGGTGTGCTCGGGCGGGCGGGTCAGGGGGGTGCTCTCTGTCCGCAACACTATCTATCTCGCGAGATTGTAAACTGTCGAAATATTGTGAACTGAACATACTGCTTACAATTTAACGCATTACTTTTCGGTGGATTATTATCTATCGAAGTGAAATAGTCAAATTGTGATGAAACGCACCTCGCGCGCTGACTGACATACGGTAGGTCGTTTTGTGTCCATAAATAATACACAGGTGTCAGTCAAATAAACTAAATGCTTCTCAAAAATTGTTATATAGACGTGACAAAAATTGTGAAATTTCTGTCGACCAATGAAAGTGTCGAATTGATTAAAATGGCCACATAGAAAAAAATTAGATTTGATTTTTTTTATGTGTCCATTTTAATCAATTCCCAGGAGAAATCCTGCGGAATTCCCGGAATAAAAAGTCTTGCAGATTTTAAGTCTAAAAATTTGCTGTTGACTAGCGAAAACCGTATCGAAATCGACCCAGTAGTTTTTGCGTGAATCCCGAACAAGCAGAAAAACGGATAAAGAGACAAACATACAAGAAATCTAAAATTTTGCATCGTGTTTTCCATCGTCTATTCCAGTTGTTTTTTTAAATAGTTTTAATGTCAGACGCGGCGTGTTTAAAATTATAATATAGATCTATACTAATAATATTATAAAGAGGTAAAGATTGTGAGTTTGTGACGTTGTAGGGGATAATCTACAAAACTACGGAATCGATTTAAAAATTTTCGCTGTTGGCAAGCTACACTATCTTCAGTTGACATAGGCTATTTTAAATTTTTTTTTAAACTAGGGATCCTTACTAAAACTGACATGTGTGTGTGTAAAAAAAATACTTAAAATTGCGTGCGCTGCGAAATCTATTGATGATAGAATAAAATAATGTACTACGACTTTGCAGAACACATCATTATTTACAAAACGTGTCGCGACAGCATATGTCTAGCTATTATAGTTATACCACAATAAGTGTTCTTATATTTTACAAATTTAATTAAATGAAACCGCTAGAAAAGGCTCTTTATTTGTATCTTGGTGTTCATCCTTATCAAAATAAATTACTTCATATTCAAGACTGCTTCAATACTTTTATATAAATTTTTGAATTATTCAGTTCGGACATTCCATTCTAAAGATATCACGAGTTTAAAAAAGTAAGTATATAAAAGTTGCGTGGTCGCCGCGCACCCGAATGGTATGTAGGCGTCACTGGGGAACGGGCGGTACGGGAGGGGAATATTTTGAATTCCCTTAGTAGGTAATTAAACTCAACAAAAAATACAGAGTTATAATTTGTGAGTTGGTGACGTTCTAGGGTATATATGGGCAACCACCGGCCCGCGAGACATTTTGAAAAAAACCCAATTAATAAATATTACTTTAGGTACTTATACTCACGGGAGTGACAGTGAGGCCATGTATTTCGGTGTGTTTAACTTTCCTAGTTTGTAACAATTGCAAATTTAACGATTTAATTATAATGTACCTACCATTTTTTTAAATTTCATTTTGGTATTTTAGTAAATATTTATAAATATTTTATTTTATAAATATATAATATATTATTTTAGTAAATATTTATATATAAATAATTTCATGTCTAATATCTATCGCAAAAAATATTATCACTACTTTAAAATGCACTAAGTACTTTTAAACGTGGCCCGCGAACGTATTTGCACGCTAAAGTTTGGCCCTCAACATGTCAAAGGTTTCCCATACATGTTAGGGGATAAAGTCTGCATCTGCTAAACCGATTTTGAAAATTCTTTCACCAGTGGAAAGCTACATTATTCCTGAGTGAGATAGGGTATATTTGATTGTGATTACAAGGAATTTATTTAATTTAAAAAACTTAGTAGTAAGTACGTAAGTGAAGAATTAAAACATTACACAGAACACTTGTAATTTGAAAAATAATATACTTAACTATCGCCTTATCAGTTTCGCTGGCAGGAAATGCGTAGTCAGTTATCATAATTATATAAAATAAATTATTGTGCCACTGAAAGTAGTTTATTGTGTTATTTTAACAATAAACTTTTGTTTTCGTAAAGCGATCTTAAGCCGCTGTTAGATGGTTATTTCTGTCTTTCAATTCAGATTAATCAACCAAAGTGATCTATGCATATACATAAACTTGAATCATTCAATGTTATTCAATTCAATGTATAGATTTCGAATTATATACTATGACTAGCGGTCTTGGCAGATGTTATCTTGTCCGGAAAAACTATAGAACCCGATTCCAGTACCACCTACCGGATCTCCTTGTAATCTAAATCGAGACCTACTCGAAAACACATAACATTTCATCAAAATTATACCACCCGAATCTAGCGCCAAGTATTCTGTTTAGATTAATGGTTTACATTATTGAAGTTTTACTAGGATTCCTAATTTTTATATAGTCTATATTAATCTATAATAATATTAAAAAGATGAAAGATTCGTTTGTTTACATTGAATAGGCTCCGGAACTACTGAACCGATTTGAAAAATTCGGAATTTTGGTTACATTACATATACAATTTTGCTTACACCCTACCATATGTAAGTTTTGAGACAACTTTTAGGGTGTCAATATACAAGTATTTACAGACTTACAGCTGGGTATCTCGAATTCCGAGGTGAACTTACTATAATGACTGGACTAACTCTTTAGTTCAAATAGCATTATTTGTATTGTGTGAGGTATAGTAACATCAGTCAATCAGTATTATATTTATTATTGTAGTTTTTCTATGCCTAACTGGCCAAACATGAGGCTCATTTACTTTTATACCATCATGCATACTTTGATATGTAAATACTCATGTTTAAGAAATAAATCTCCGACGACCTCTATGGTTGAGCGGGCTTTTCCGGCCTACCTCACTGCAACGCAGAGGCTCCGGGTTCGATTCCTGGTATAGTAAATTTCGGAAACGTATTTTCTCCGTTATTTACAATGGTCTGGGTGTCTGGGATCGGCCCCAGAGTGGTCCGTTGTATATTATCCATAACACAACACAACTTCCTTAATTTGGGGACATACAATATGTGTGTTTGTGTGTTAATTTATTTATTTTCAAAAAAAAATCATTTTTTTAAAATATATAAATAATTTTTTTTATAAAAAAATAAATAACATTATTTTTTTATAAAAATACATCAGAAATAAAATACATATAAAAAAATCTATAAAAAAATATAAAATCTTGCGGATCACCGCCAGCGGGGCCTCAGGTCCAAACTACCGGTGGTTAGGGCTCCAGAGATAGGAACCTCCTCACAATTCGTGCCGTGTCCAAGAGTGCTGCCTTTTGTATCTGGCCCTTCACCCAGCCTCCTAGCGAAAGCCTCTCTGGATGACGGTTATTATTATTATTAATAAATAAACTTTAACTTTGACTTTGTCAGTCAGTTGGTCAATAAATATTGAGGAATACAGACATCGTCGTTTTCTTTAAATTTCAACTAAAATTGCAGTCTACAGTAAATTAAACGCTATCGAAACCAACACCTAAAATAGTCCTACACTGGTCGGGGCTTGGCCTTGGGTGTTTTTTTATGGTGTATACAGCGTTACGCCTACTGTCCACTGAGACGTCATTTGACCAATGCTTAGGCCCACTGTCCACTTAGCGGCACATAATACGCACGAAATCGTCATTTTACGCTCGTTGCATGTTGCGTAGAAACTAAAGAAACTGTCCACGGTGAGGCAACATCGCATTTGCGTATCGTCAAGCGTTCTTCATGCATCTCGTGTTGCGGCGCTTCACTACGCAAGCTAACTGCGAGACGCAAACTCAACTTTGTCGGTTTCATCAGCCAATTTTGTTCATATTAGCGAAGAATATTCTTGTCTTTATAATAATAACTCAGCATTTTTGAGAAAAGACGTCACGGATAAAGCGTGAATGATACAGATGAAGCCAATAAAATCTAAGTCTGTGTCGCCGCCTTCTAATAACATTGTACGCTGCAACCACATCATCATCACTTGATGACATTTTCGCCGTGAAATCGAAACGTAGTAGTTGTAACTTGTAGTTTGCATGACAATTGGACACACCTAAGACGCAAATTACACCTGTCCTCATTTGTAGCTTGTAAGGCCCATAGTCTTCCACGAAATAATAACAACAGTCCATAAACGTCCAACTGTTGCACTCGGGCCTCCTAATTTCTAGGCGAAATACGAGTACGTGTGCCGCGCTTTCCCAATGCGAATTTGCGGAATTGCATATCGGTTATTTCGATGTGCAAGTTTCACCACGATGTTTTCCTTTATTGACAGCACGTGTTAATTTTAAATTCTTTAGTTTGATTTAGCGTTTTGGATATATTACTTATTAAGGTTGTTATTATAATAAGGTTGAATTAAACAATTTGCAAAATGACCAAGACTTTTATTTTTGTAACAAATGATTGTTTACATTGATTGATTGATACATTACATTGATACACTACTACAATGTGTTAAAATATGTAACTTAAAAATATACAAATTAAGTTGAATATATAATTATACTACTACTTACTTTCGCCGTTGGCTCAGCGACCCAAAGTGGGTCTTGGCCTCCGAAACGAGAGCATGCCGCTTTTCTCGGTCCTGTGCGGTTTGTTGCCAATTACTGGCTCCTAGCTCCGACAGGTCAGCCTCTACTCTATCTATCGGCCGTCCCAAATATGATTTCCTCATATATAATTAGAGTATAAAAAAAAATCTAATTACAATCATAACGGCATGTTTTTAATTTTTATCGTATCTTATACAATAGTTTATATCTTGCTTATATATCTAAAGAAGTATGCTGTTAGTGTCGAATTTGCAAATACAATTAACTTAAAAATGAGACAAAACATCAGGGGCTGATTCAGATGCGCAGATTCCAACAATACAATTTTTAAAAATGTTGCTAGCTAGAGTATCACGTGGAAACTATTTAAATACAACTTGAATTCTTCTTACTTCCATAAGCGACATTGTTTCTGTAAAATAGAGGAATGTACCACAGTGCCACCCGTTTTGACTATACTCGTCTGTCTCAGAGACAAAATGTATCCAAGTGTTGACCCGGGATATAAGCTAACTTTGTGTCGACTTTCGTTTGAATCCGTTTTGCAGTTTTCAGAAATCGAACAAACAAACATAAAAATTCTAAAGTTCCTGTTTCGGAATCGGCTGGTCCGTAACTGACCTAATTAACTGACTAACCTTGATTTACTTTCCCATTTTTAAATTCATTGTACAAATTCGAACTCTCTTTATCTATATTATATTATAGATTAGAGCTCTCCATAGCATCCGGTAGCTGATTTGTGCACAGCGGCGGCCACCTTTTTCTCATAAAAACTTTATATTTATAAACTTGAAACAAACTAAAACATATCATAACAACGAGAATCATGAAATGAAATGAAATAGGTTTTTGATTCAGAATTGTTTGGTGATATTTCATTCTTCAGCTGTTCATTTGAAGCGGCTCTTGATTGCAATTGAGAATCCAAATTAGAATTCTTAGCGGATAAATCAGAAAGATTTTCTTCCATGGTTTGTTTATACGGAAATAGATTCTCTTCTGAAGAATTTATCTTATATAAATAAGGCAAAATATTATTGTGAGTTGCATTTTCTTTTACAATAGGCACAGGTATTGTAGTAATTTTTATGAAACTGTTAGTTTTGGATAAAACGTTTAAAATTTTGTTTAAAATAATATTTGTTTCATTACCTGTTTTTGTTTGTATAAATGTATTTTTCTTTAGCTGATTCATAAGGATTTCGGACGTAATATTCATTTTATTGTTTAAAGTGTTGTAACTATCATTGAAAGATTTTGCGATGCTATTAGCGAGCATAGTCAAATTAAATTCAGCGCTGAATGGAACATCGCTACGTTGTACTATTACATCTCTGTTAGATATTTTTGTCAAAACATTTATAATTTCACTTAAAATACTCATATTAAAACTTGCATGTAATTGTTCAGACGTGAAATTTAGATTTTCTTTTTTTATATTACAACTTACTCCATTCACGTTTTCAAAATCATTATTATACAAATCGATAGCTGTGATGTTTATTTCTGACTGTTTGTTAAAATTAACTAAAACTTCGCATGGCAGAGGATTTTCGCCTATGCTTAACGTAAAACTATATGTAGGAAATTCATTTAAATTAAGATTAGAGATTAAATTGTGATCTGCTATTAGAATAGTCAAACTAGGCACTTCATAAAATCTCTCGCTTTCTAAACTGGTTATAAAATTATATGATACATCTAGTGTCATCTAGTGTTCAAATAAATTAAGTCCCTCAAAATACCGTACGCAAGAGTGGTCAAGAAATTGTGTGATACATGAAGACGTTCGAGTCTTGTATTCTCTTTGAATGTGCCCGGTTGTATGAAAGATATATTATTGTCACTCAAATCAATATCTCTCAGATCAGTCAAATTAGCAAAGTCACCGATTTTTAATTTGGATATCTGATTTTTTTTCAGTATTATAGCATATAAATGTGTTAATTTTGAAAGTTGCAAATTACTAATCGTAGAAATTGATAGCTCACTTAAATCAATCCTAGAGATACTTATATCACCGATGTTTGAAAAACTTATATGTCTATCTACACCAGATGCGATAAAACTTTGTAAATTTTTATTTCCTTTTACGAAGTCACCTGTAAATATAAATTTGTTATTGTAAGAATTATCTAAGGAACGTAAATCTTTCTGATTGTTGAAACAATTACCATCTATTTTTTCTATATCATTGTGAGCTAAGTTCAGTTCTGTTAGAGTATGCAAACCTATGAATGAATTTGATGTGATAAGCTTTATAAGATTGTTGTTTAAGAGCAGGTCTCTTAAATTTGAGAGTCCAGTTGTATTTACTTCAAAACTAATTAAAAAGTTATAAGATAAATCAATTCTTTCGACGGAATCAATATTTGAAAAGCAATTATACTGTAACTCTTTCACTTTACTGTAAGATATATTTAAATCTTTCAATCCTAACATACCTTTAAAAGTATTGTTATGAATAGACAATATTAATGAACGTGAAATATCTAAAGTTGGCAAAGAGTTAAGTCCTTCGAATGTATTTTCGAGAATAATTTCACCCAAAGGATTGTTGGAAATTTGAAATATTAACAAGTTTTCTAATGAATCAAACGATTTAGATTCCAGCTGTATAATGTTGTTGTTAGAAATATCAAGAAACTGAAGTCTGTTCAGTCCAAAAATTGTTTCTGATTTATATGTGTTAGATTATTATTTTTGAGCAATAAAGAGAGTAATTGAATGAGATCTTCTTTTTCGAAATTAATGTTGCTAATTTTATTATTTGACAAATCTATAGTATTTAATTGCTTTAGGTTATTGAAAGATTTTTTGGATAAGGAACTGATTTTGTTATTATTCAAAAAGACAGATAAAACGTTATCAAGACCAAGAAAAGCGAAGTCGTCTATTGAAGTTACATTTTGATTCCTTAAATCAATTTGTTTTACGTTTTTCAGCCCTTCAAAAGTTCCTCTAGAAAGAGTACCTTCTAGGAAGTTTTCTTTTATTGAGAAATTTACTAGATTAATGTTGTTTTTGAAAACGTTCTTAGGTAATATAATAATTTTATTACTGGACAGATCTATCGTATGTAGGACTATATTATTCAAGAATGTATCTTTATCTAACGATATGAATTTGTTGTTCTTCAAATTTAATGTTATTAACTGATTCAAATTATTAAAAGAATTTTTGTCAATCACAGATATTGAATTGTGATCTAGTTTTATTTCCCTGACAGACTTTAGTTTATCAAATTCAATACCATTCAAAGTAATTATTCTATTGTAGCTGAGATCTAGTGTTTGTAGTTCAATAAATCTAAAAAGCGAAGAATTTATATCTGTTAATCTATTATGAGATAGGTTTAGATTAATAAATTTCTTAACACCTTCAAAAGTAATAGGTGTTAAAGTTTCAATGTAATTATTCGAGATATCTAAAACTTCCAAGTTGTTAATTTCGTCAAATATTCGGTCGGGAATTCGTGCCAAGTAATTATGAGAAAGATTCAACCATGTTAAATGTCCATAAATTTGTTCACTTCTGTATACTATTATTTGATTTATGTTATTGTGTGAAAAATCAATTTTTGTCAATGATTTTAATACACCAGGATTAGAAAGTGTAGCTGTAACAAAAACATTATTTGAAAAATTTATTTCTCGCAGGTTTTCCATAGTGCTGAATTTTGGAGGTATTTTGAATAAATTACTTTTAAAACGTAAACTATAGATAAGACTTAATAAATATTCTGAGTCGTAGCCAATGAAATTTGGTATCGTATTACTAATAAGTGCTTCATCTTTCATTGTGGATGTATATACAAGATCTATAGTAGGTATAGGAATACCATGAATGTTTACCGTATCTTCATCTGAACATTGGCGAGGATTTTCGTGATATTGTAAATCATATATTCTTGGTTGAGGCATAAACTCGTCCCAATGAAGTCCGTCTGTAGTATCTTCACAAGACACATAATATCGGCACATAGTATCAGTCCTACTTATTATACATGCTTCTAGCATGACGTTGGTCCATATTATTATAAGTGCTGAAACAGAAAAAAACAACGTAGAGATTTAAGGCCACTTATTCAACCGTAATGAAATTTAACAAGCTATGTAGATCTTTGAGGGCCGCTTGCAAAATGTTTCTTGAATTTATTAAAGAAACACTAAAGGAAAGTTATCGGTACAATATTTAAACTTCAATTGTTTTAAAATCACCTGACATTACTTATATAAATGGTTTTCAAGTCTTCGCAACTATTTATGGTCAAAAAATAATGTATAATAACAATGGCTTCTATGTATAGTGAACTAACAATTTTACAAATTTTACCTTTATGGAGGAGTTGTTTATTAAAAAAATGTATTTATCGCTTTAGATTAAAAAATAAAGTCTGAACAGAGTACCAAAGAAATATGACGTATAATGGTTCAGGTTGCCATTGTTACTTATAACTTATAGATTGATCAGACTGTTTTTTATTCTACTACCCCCTAAACTAGTTTGCACTGTATTAAAGGGGCTCTCCCTATGGGCCTCCCCTTAATGTAAACACATTAACATCAAAAACATTTAACTTTAGACTGTAACATAAAATAAATATTCTATTGGCTGGCAAGGCTGCGTGTTGTCACCGACACTTCATCTTGCATATCAATGACTTGTTTAATTTATTTATTATTTAGTTTATTTTTAATTAGGTGTTTATTTTATTATTTCAACGATGTCAATTATATTTCTGTATTGAAAAATTATTATGATCTTGAATCATTCAATCTCATTGACTAACGATGAGTTCTTTCAGTTCTATGACTTGTTGTCTATAGAGAACATTCATTGCTATCCGGATGACAGTACCGGTGATGCCAGATACACCAGTCGCGCCAATGTCCCTCGGTCGCTAGTAGAAAAAGGGTTAGACTTGTGTCTGAAGTAGAGAACTCCCTAGAGCGAGTTTCTGAATGGGGACGACAGAATCTTGTCCAGTTTAACCCCACCAAGACACAGGTCTGCGCATTTTCTGCCAAAAATACCCCATTTGTCCCTGCGCCACAGTTCCAAGGAACACTTCTTACTATCTCCAATAGTATCGGGATCCTTGGCGTCGACATAACCAACGACATGCAGTTTCGGAGTCATCTGGAAAGCAAGGCTAAACTTGCCTCTAAAAAGCTTGGTGAGCTAAACCGGTCCAAGCAGTACTTCACTCCGCGGCTACTTGCGCTGTACAAAGCGCAAATCAGACAGCATATGGTATACTGCTCACACCTATGGGCCGGAGCACCCGCTTACCAGACTGACCCCCTCGACTCCATCAAGCGTCGCGCCGTTCGTATCGTCGACGATCCCATACTTACAGGCGGTTTAGATTCGCTTAGCCTTCGGAGAGAATTTGTGTCCCTCTGCGTATTTTACCACCTGTATAACGGGGAGTGTTCCGAGAAACTGTTTGATCTGGTGCCAACGTCTCACTTTTACAACCGTACCACTCGCCAGCGACGGGATATCCATCCCCATTTCCTTGAGCTCCCACGCTCAACTACGCAACGGTTCTCTAGAAAATTTATTCCGCGTGCAACAATGATCTGGAGGGAACTTCCCGATGCGGTTTTCCCTTCGCCCTTATGACACGGGCTTTTTAAAAAGGGTGTTATATTTTTTTTTAGAGATTGACGACACCCCTGGTGTTGCAAACATCCATAGGCGACGGTAACCACTTTCTATCAGGTGGGCCGTCTGCCTGTTTGCCTGCTTAAGGCTATGAATAAATAAATTTATTTTATAAAAATTTTAAATATAATACATAAAATTATTATAAAAAAAAATGTGTTTGCCTATGCGTATGAAGTTTTATAATCTTGTATAATATTATATTACATACTACGTTACGATATACGTACGTTACAGAATTCCTGTATATCACAGTCGCGGTACAAAAAGGTTCGTCACCTTAAAGTCGACTTTTGTTTGCACGAGTTCAAAAACCAGTACCGCGAACATTTTTGTAAATATTAAGTTTTTTTTAATATTAAAATTTCAAAATTGAAATGTGTAACGTGTTCGCGTGGACCCTTTAACTTTCTTCGTTTGCTTCACACGACACGACTCATCGATGAAGATCACATGATGTCGAAACATCGCGTAAACCCATAAAGGAACCTAGCGACGTACCAGCGTCGTCTTTTAGAGCTTCATCGCAGAGAAGCCCAGAGATATTATATATTAAGTAATAATTAAATAATTGTAATTAATTAATAAACAAATTAAAATATAGTGTATTTTTAAAACATCCTCCGGCGGCCAAAAAACGAGACTAATGACAGACACTGAGATTAATAATAGTTTGACTTATCACAAATAAAGAGGATATGAATACTACGCTTATCGTAAAAATTAATATATTATTTATAGTATTATTTACTGTCAAAAAGTTAAACATACTTTTCTGTGGAACAGCCTGGTCTGCGACTTAGTTTGAAAAGGCAACAAATGCTCGTAGAACGATAGATAAATTAATTTAAAACTGGGGATCTTTTCATACAACGACTGTACGTTGGGTCAATGTTCCTATTAAACAGTTACATCAGTTACTAAATATTATATTTAATAAATGTTACATACCGACAAAGGCAAACGCACACCTGCCTGTCGTAAAGCGCACATTTAGGAATTATTTTGTTTGTACCACTAGCATTTCACCCCTATAGCCCGATATTTTTTGTTCTCATTTTCCACAATAGTCCTACACTGGCCGGGATTTGTCCTTGGGTGCATTAGTATATAGTGTAGACAGGGATAATCGCCGGTCAGTGTCACGCCACATTTACATAAACATTTTCAAGGGAACTCTACGTGTTGGCCTTCCCATGGCCCACGCAACACGAATCAAAACGTGTCAAATCACGACAGAACAACCCTCAGCCAGGTGGTAGGGCATTTGCCCGACTGGATGGCTAATACCCCTGGTCTAAAGTATGTCGCCATAATAACCTTGAATTGTGTACCGGCATTAGTGACCAGGTTCCAGTCTCCATTAAGAGAACAGCAGCGCATTTCTAGCACCTTTGGTGTTGCAAATATCCATAGGCGATGGCAACCACTTTCCATCAAGTGGGCCGTCTGCATGTCTGCTGAACTCCTACTTTAAAAAAAAATACTAGTTTGTATGTCAAACACGCAAACCTTAGTCTCGTCACCAGTAACAATGCATCTCATGAACCTTGGATTCACTCATGTCCTCAGCGACTCTTATGCAATTGAGAAAAATCAGATCTTTTGGGATTTTGAGGTAGTAATCCTTATCCGTGCAGGAACGGAGAAAGAATACAATTTCCTGCGGCCGGGCGGCCTGTCGTAAGAGGCGACAAAACAACCCACAGCCAGGTGGTAGGGCATTTGCCCGACTGGATGGCTACCACCCCTGGTCTAAAGTATGTCGCCATAACAACCTTTAGTTATGTATCGGCATTAGTGACCAGGTTCCAGTTTTCCTTAAGAGAGCAGCAGCGCATTTGTAGCACCTTTGGTGTTGCAAATGTCCATAGGCGATGGTAACCGCTTTCCATCAAGTGGGCCGTCTGCCTGTCTGCTGACATCCTGCAAAAAAAAACAAGTCTAATGAAGGAAGATATTGATTGGGCATGCCTCACTTGCAGTAGTAAATAAATATATACAATAGTACTTACTAAATTTGATAAACCAAGTCATTTTTTCTTGCCGCGCTGCCTTGCATTACGACATAAAAAACTTTTTTGAAGATATTTTCTTAGTTATTATTAGTTTATAGGTGCTCTCTTTATGCTTTTATAAACTTAAGGAATACCTAAAAAATGAAAGTATTAACATCACACACATATATTAAACTAAATACTTAAAAATAAACTAAATTATAAATAAACTAGCTCACCCGTGCCCACTTCGCTGGGAAACAGAAAACAATTAAAAATACTTATTATTAATTACAATCAAATATACCATATGTTATAATAGGAATAATGTAGCTTTCCACTGGTGAAAGAATTTTCAAAATCGGTTTAGTAGATCCAGAGAATCATACCCTACAACGTCACAAATTCACAAACTTTACCACTTTATTTTTCGTGGAGTTTAATTACCTTCTAAGCGAGTACAAGATTTTCCCTCCCGTACTGCCCGTACCCCAGTGACGCCTACATCGCATAAGCCTATCTAGCCGATAAGGATGCGCGGCGACCACGCAACTTTTTTCTAATACTTACTTTTTAAACTCGTGATATCTTTGGAATGGAATAATTCAAGTATTATATAAAGGATTCAACTAGTCTTGAATGTGAAGTAATTTATTTTGATGATGAATACCAAGGATGTATACCAAGATACAAATAAAGAGCCTTTTCTAGCGGCGGCATTTTAATTAACTTTTTAAAATGAAAGAAGAAAGAACACTTATTGTGGCATAAATATAATAGATAGACATATGCTGTCGCGAGACCTTTTGTAAATTATTATGTGTTCTGGAAAGTCGTAGTACATTCTACTTATATTCCCTTAAGACTGCAAGTTATTGTAGATACTGATTCCTATGCCTTGTTTTACTTACTAGATAAGTTTTTGGATAAAATTTTAGTAAAATTTTGCCTTTAGATGATTTATATGTATAATAAAATTACGTTTTAACGGTTTTAAGCGCGGCACTTTATTTTTGTAATTCCGACGACATTAAAAATACTACTCGTTGACACTTGACATCTTTGTCTTCCGTGGTTATGGCCACTGAAAAGCGGCCGAAACGTCGAAATAACGTAAAATAAAATAAATTACCGCGCTTAAAACCGTTAAAACGTAGTTTTAGTTTGTATGCAAGTCGCGAAAACTTATGAAAATATAATATGAATATTTCCTATTGTAATATCTAACATTAGATTTGTGTTACGGATTTTACGGCACGCGATGCGGGCGGGTACCAGCTAGTACTATATAAAAAAGTATAATACTTACTTAAGGCTAGTTTACACTTCCATTAATTTAGTAGCAACTTACGACTGATAACTTGCGTTTAAGTAGCAAGTTGTGTCCAAACGTGTACTGTATGCGAGTTAATCTTCAACTATAAAAATATGCCTATTCACAAAATGCCGATAAGGCCGCGCACGCCCAATTTGCGCAATATATATAGTCGGATTTAAATTCTGTAATCTGCTAGAGATTTGATGCTAAGGGTTTCCGCACGGAATTTTGTGTCCTATGGACTCATATAAAACCCTGCATACTATGGAATAAAATCCGCATATCGCTACAGTAGAGAGCTTGAACCACGATGGAGGCGTCTTATCTTTATATATAAAAATGAATGTTTGTCTGTATGCCCTTTATAGAATCGTAAACTATACATTTGATCATGTGATGATCTTTAGCAAAGTTGTTGTGCATGTGCCAGATAAGGTTTCGGAGTTGGTTTACAATTGGACCCGATAGGTGGCGCTACTGTCGGCATATCGATTGAAGCTTTACCGGGCAGGTCGACGTCTGCTGGGACAGCTAGTAATATATAAAACTAAAGTACTTAGTAGTAAGTAAGTGAAGATCTAAAACACTACACAAAACACTTGTAATTTAAAAATAATGTACTTAATCAGTTTCGCGGACAGGAAACGCGGAGTCAGTTATCATAGTTGTTTGTTTCAAACAAATTATTGTACCACGGAAAATAGTATATTGTATTATTTTGACTTTAAACTTTTGTTTTCGTAAAGCGATTTTAGACGGTTCTTTCCAGAGTTTCAATTCGGATGAATCAACCAAAGTGATCTATGCATAAACTTAAATTAGAATCATTCAATGTTATTGAATACTGTTGTGTGTTCGTTCTGTACTTTTCAACCAAATGGATTGAATTCGGTTGATGCATCCATATATAGGACACTATAGAATAATAGAGAATTATATACAACAATACAGAACTATATGGAACAATAGAGAAATATAGAATTAGATATTTTAAAAGAATTTCGCATATGTCTGACGGCAGACTTAGTCCTGGCCTGAAAAAAATAAAATCTAGAACCCGATTCCATCGCCACCTACCGGATCTAATTGTCAATCTAAACAAACACCCCGGGATCCACTCAAACATACTTCCATGAAAATTATGGAACCCGATTCCAGCGCAAGAATTTTATTTAGATTGATGGTTTCCATGATTGAAATTTCAGTAGGGATCTCTAATTTTTATATACCCTAGTAGCTTCTGCCCGTGACTACATCCGCGTGGAATAGTTAAAAAAAGTAAGTTAAAAAAATATTATTCCAGACAACTTAGGTTATTGGCTTGATCACACGTACCGAGCAAACGAACGAGACAGTAAAATGTTTCTCGGCCAAGACAGTGATGTAAGCGAGTAGCTGTTCACACATGTTTTAAAATTAGCACAGTCAGTTCAGTTCTATTGAGACTTTAATTCGGACACGATGGATCGTAAAAAGATTATTAAAAAATATACAAAGTTACTCATTCCACTATTAGCAGAAGAATTAAAGGAATCGTTGGAAAACGAGCAACGCCGTATTTGGACCAGATCATGGATGTTGAGGTCTGATTTTGGGGCTACAAACTCTGTTTTTAAAGAATTAGAGTTAGAAGATCCTGCTGAATTCAAAATGCTTCTGAGAATGGATGTAAAACATTTTGAAACATTATTAAAAAAATATGTCAAAAATCATGTGGCCGAGTGGCGAGACAGTGCACGTTCAGACCTGCCAAGTGAGCGAGCGAGACAGTGCGGGGAAGCGGGAGGATGGACACTCGGCCTAGTAAGAAGAACGGAAGCCGAGCTACTGGCTCGCCACTTCGTTCGGCCGAGCGTTCGACCGAGCGCTAATGTTTATATGCACCGAGTACTCGGCCGAGAGCACTGTCTCGCCCGTTTGCTCGGTACGTGTGATCAAGCCATTAGGCTATGGATTGTGCGAAAGCAATGGAAAGTGAACGACGGTGGTGGTGATGAACAATGCAGACGCACAACCCGATTAAACAGTTTGATCGGCTTAACAATTGTGTACATACGGTAGGTCTATTACTAAACGAAAATTTTATAATGTAAGGTAAGATCAGCTGTGGACACTGTTTCGGCGTAAACAACTCCCTCCAGCGCCATTGTAGTAGATGTCAATCATTTTGTGCGTCTAATTGCATGAGTCGTGATTTCCCAGAGGAGCTGTCACAACATTAGCGTCTTAAGGCATGAGCGACGAGCGAATTGCCGAAGCGTTTCATACATTTTTGAAGTGAAACTTCTATTTGTTTTTTTGGTTCCGGATCGAATTCATTTTTTTTGTTATGATAAAATAAAATATGTTTAAATAATAAATGTATTCATTAAAATGTAGCAAACCTAGCCAAATTATAATTTGCAGTAAACCTGCGAAAATCTAAATGTGTGCTGGGACACATAGTAGAAGTGAAACTTCAACGGACAAGTGGAAAAATGAATGACAACGGATAAGTGGAAAAACAAATGGCAACGGATAAGTGGAAAAACGAATCGTACGGACCAATGGACAAACGAATGTCAACGGACAAGTGACAAAACGAATCGAAACAAAATTTTAACTTGAAGTTTTACGGGCAGATTGTTAATGTACTTGTACAATTTGAAAACAATTATTATCTTTTTGATTTTATTTTTAACATTTCTCGTCTTTCAGATAGAATTTAGGGCTGATGTTAACCATTTTTAAACCATATCTCTCATTATATTTATTTGGTCCAAAAGACCCGTTTCCTTGAAGAAATTAAGTCTTACATTAATTATTTAGAAAAATAGATTGCTTTGAACGAGGCCCATCAAGTATTTTGTAAAACGTAAAGTATTTGTGATAAAATTTTGTTTTCAGTGTGTATGGACCAACTAGCGAACATAGTGGTCACAATGGTCACATCTACATAATCCATAATTATACACGCAATCTCCCGATGTTTTAAAACATATCTTCCAAGAATATAACTATCCTTTAAAACCAAATATACAATATGACATACTTACCACAATCTTAAACAATGGCCAAGTAAACAGCACCTATAATAAACGTGTCGGTATGTACGAAAAGATTAATGACAGTACACGAAGTAAAAAAGTATATGTCAAGATTGTAGCCAGTAGAAATCCATCATCTTCTATGGAGAAAAGGCGTAATAATGTATGAATATATTCAGGAATACGTTCAGGAACGGAGAAAGAGCCCTAATTCCTGCGGCCAGGCGGCCTGAAAGAGGTGACATAAAAATCCATAGCCCGTTGCTAGAGCATTTGTCTGTCTAGATGGCTACCACCCCTGGTCTAGAGTATGCAGCCATAACAACCTTAATTTGTGTTCCGGTATTAGTGGCCAGCTTCCAGTCCTATCTACGAGTCCACTAGGACATGGGTAGCAAAATTAGAGCGGCAAATGTTCATAAGTAACTAATTGTCATCACAGTTGGGGCGTCAGCGTGTCTGCTGTATTCCAGCAATAAAAAGAAATGTTTTTGTTTCAGTTTGTTAAGCAGTAAGCAGCTTAAACGCTTTGATCTCATGAATTAGATACTAATAAGATGAACTATGAGCCCAGCAGTTGGACAGGTAGTCTTCGTCCGTCGGGACTTAACTTCGAACAAACTTGATGTACACCGGCTAATGTAATACGACTATTTCTAGGAAACTTTGTTCTAGTTGAATTATTAAAAAGCTACCAGTTCTTGGCGTTGTTCAAACAGAATTCCTTATTCGTGTCTTTAGGGTTCTCATGAATGGGATGTGTTATAAAAATCGTCTGAGATAGAACTCTCAGACGATTAAAAAAAAACTAATTATGGACTTCAAAGTAAAAAATAAATATTTAACTGACTTCTTTCTAAAGCATCCTGAAGTCGGTGCGAAGTGAAACACTAAAAAACAACAAATTTGCAAAATATAGTAATTGACCCTGGGACCACTAATTAGATCCTGACATGATTATGGGACCAATTCGGAAGCGAGAATTATGAATAATTATGGGACCAATTCGGAAGCGACCTTTTCGATAAGAAAAAATTTTGAAAATTGGTCTCTGTAATCTGCGCACGAAGGCAGTCTTGAAGCAAACGAGTCTAGCAGTAGGATCGAGACTCGTACGGACTACCGAAGCGTAAGGAGATACGGAGGGGAATCTGGTACACGAGAAGAGAACGGCCCAGCTGAGTAGAAGGGGAGACTCGGAGGGAAGTACCTGTCTACGCGCTGGGACTGCAGCAGTAAGTCAGTCAGTACGAGTTCCAGAAGTGAGTGCCGGTGAGTGTAGTGATGGCGCTGTGCGGATTACGGCATGGGGTTGCAGACGGGAGTTGTGGGCACCAGCGCATCGTTTTGGAAAACGCCGAAAGTATCACGCGTGTGGGTAGAGTCACGTGGAAAGAACGACGGGTGGACCATTGAACGAGTCTTGGAGCAGAGCAACATAGGTGCGCCAAGGCTACACATGGGGTCATCGGGAGCAGCGCAGAAAACGATGCGGCAGAGTAATTCATTGGAGAGCATTGAGAATCCTCCGAGTATTGCATCGGTGAAGGCGCACTGGAGTGGCGATGCGCGAAGGTGGAGTCGCGCATGGGAAGAAGACTTGTCGTCGTGGAAGCATTGTAGGAGTCATGCGTGTGAGTTAAGTGACGAACACCACATAAGGGTAAAGAAGCTTATAAGCTGGTTTGTGTTATCTATAGATTCGTGACTGTTATCGAGTATAGTTTTATCCCAGACTTGGACTGACTGTTCAATGTGAGTTATACCTGCATTGGCTTAAATAAAGGCATATTATTTTAGATCTGTGTTTCATTCAAATCTCGATACCCACAGCACGTAACAATACGCGTGTAATCATAAAAAAAACAATAGATTAATTTTAATTTTGATGCGTGATAAATGCATGCGGTACGTGAATAGCGGTGTAAGACAAAACTTTGGCGCTCTATATCGATTTTTCAGGATTTGTGTGAGAAAAAAGGAATTAATAAAGTAAATCAAACAATTACAAAATCGTATAATTTTAAATCAATTTCTCATGATAATCGGTTAGTTTCGTTATTATACAATATACTACAAAATCTGTATACTATATAATACAAGAAATACATTGAAATTACGAAGATTTCGTCGACCACTTAGAAGGGAAAATGAGGCTCTCTCATTTTGGTGAAATTAAATAAGACACCTAATATTTACGCTTATCTACGAAGCTATTTTGAAGCACTTTACTTATTTTGCCTCTTCACTCTGAAAGGTGGTGGGGTATGGTCTCATTTAAAGCGGAGACCAGATTACGACATCTTAATTTCATTTTTATAGTGAGATATTTGTGAAATTCAATTGTGGTATTCGGTTAATAAATACTAATTACATTATTAATAAGAATAAATGTTCAATTATTGAGCAACTTAATGAAAAAAGTCTACGTGATTTATATGTGTTGTTCAATGTTAGTCGAAAATTCCTTTTCATGCTTAAGCACAGCAGACAGGCTGATGGCCCAATTCTTATGGGAAGTGGTTATCGTTGCCTATGGATTTTACGAACAACAGAGGCTAATGAGCTGCCGGCTCCGAAGGTGAAATGATAATAAAATAAATCATGAGTATTATGTTCTTTCTAAATTGAAAATGAGGTTTTTGGCTATATCGGCTGTAAAATATACAGAGCACAAACGTGTTCATCCTTGAAAAATTTAAGCTAAACATTTTCATTTGTATTTTTTTTTTCACAAACTTCAATATTAAAGTCATCAGTGCCTCATATAATGACTATCAAAAAATCTAAAAACTAAAGAGAGACAAATAGATTATATATCGAGTAAAATCCTATGGATAAAATAATTAGAACGTGAGTGAGAGTTATTTTATCAGTCATTTTATTACAAGTAAGACTAGATTCAAGATTATCAGATGTTTTAGAATTCTAAAATACATTTATTATTTATTTATTTGTTTTAGTAAGGCTTACAGTCAAATAACAACATAAATTAACAAAATAAATAAAAAGTATTGCTAATTACAAGCCTTAGCATATAGACTTGCTCAGATTAATTAAGGAAGATGTGTGTGTGTGTGTGTGTCAGTGTGTGTGTGTGTGTGTGTGTGTGTGTGTGTGTGTGTGTGTGTGTGTGTGTGTGTGTGTGTGTGTGTGTGTGTGTGTGTGTGTGTGTGTGTGTGTGTGTGTTTGTGTGTGTGTGGTTGATGATGAGGATTGAAAAAAAATATATGAAAATGAAAAGTTTATAAAGATTTATTTAAAGAAAATCTTATTGTAATATTGCTAGACTAAAAAACTTTTGCTACAGAATTAAAATAAATAATTGCATATAACCTAACAAGTTACAGTTCAAAACGCTGCTCGTTGCTATTAAAGACCAACCCTTCCCTCTAATGCGCCTCCAGTCACGTATACACATCGACCCGTGTTTTATTTAATTAAAGAAAAATATAAATTTAATTTTAAATGGACTTTAGTATCGTGGAATGTAATTTTTTATATAATTAAAATGCTAGAAAAATTTGAGTTAGTTTTTAAGATAGAATATAAAAAATATTGTTTTATGTTTTATTTTAATTAGAGTGCCTGTAAGTCGTGGTAGTGTAATTCCTAGTGCACGCATCTCTAACTAAAAGAGCGCGGGTTCGATCCCGGCCGGAACGCATGCACCACTTAGGCAGTTTTCTGACCTTATGTGTATATTGTTACAATTACCGCGTGCTAACGACGCTGAAGGAAAACATCGTGATGCAACCTGCACATCGAGATAACCGATGTGTCTAATCTGCAAGCCGCCTTGGACAAGCGTGGCGGGTATACTGTCCGTTCTCCGCCTATAATGGGGGACTCGAGCCCAGCAGTGGGACATTTATGGGCTGTTATATTTTAAATGCCTAATGCCTATATGTATGTGTGTGACGAGTCGGTCTCGTCAGTCCACAAGACAGTCTCAGAGTGACGAGCTCCAAAAGTTACAACTCCCTACTATTTAGGAAGACTCTATTAACAACATTATTTGTGCCTTTGTGTGCGTGTTAGCGAAAGTAATTATATGGCGCTCACGCACACATAGATTATCTCTC
Organism: Dendrolimus pini; assembly: GCA_949752895.1. Lineage (NCBI taxonomy): Eukaryota > Metazoa > Arthropoda > Insecta > Lepidoptera > Lasiocampidae > Dendrolimus > Dendrolimus pini. The sequence goes on along the minus strand of OX457141.1, from coordinate 17,007,761 downwards.
TAGGTATTATTCCTTTACGTATATATTTACAGCCTGTATATATACATTACGTATATATGTATGTATAGAGGCTGATTTTTTTAAACCATTTTATTTAAATGATGAACCCTTTCCCTTTATTACCTTTTTCACATTACTTCACAGAAACTGATCCTTATAAGGTACAAAATGGTTTATTTAAAATAAGCGGGTTTAATTCCTGTCTAGGGCAGTCGATTTTTGAAAAAAAATATAATACCGCTTAAGTGTTGATCAAATTCCGCCCAAAACTGCTTTGAGTATTTTATGTTATTTCTTATTGTTTATGATTTGATCATATTAAGGTGGCCGCACTAGACGAGGCAAGAAATAAAATGTAGGACAACCTTCTGTGACGTATTTCACGTCTGTGTGGCTGGCGCCCAATTTGAATGTTAGAAAAAGTCTTAAGAAAGTTGAAATTGACACCAATAAAAAGCACTCTGCAATTATTATAGTCATCGTAAATAAAATTCTGATTCGCACAAGAGGAAGAAGGATTTTTTATTAGACGGAAAAATCTGCCTTTTGTTCTTAAAACAAAGAAAAATCGTTTCATGTCTGAATTCCGTTTAGGTATACATTTCTCTTCTTTGTAGCTAATTTTTAGTGTTTCCATCACAAGTCATCAATTTCAGGGTCTATATTCATCTTCCAAAATGATATGGTTGACATTAAAAACTCTAAGGGCCGCTTTCATAACGGTCCTTTAATTAAAATTAGTTAGTCATATTAAACTGCCTAAATACGTTTTACACAAAACGTATCGATAGTTCTTTAAACATATTTAACGGCAAATTTTGCGTTGTGCAAGACGCTAATTGTATTTAAGGGTGTTAAATACGTTTTGTTTCATAAATAAATTTAAGCAACCTCATGCAAGCAATTCCTTTAGTTTTAAATACAGATTAAGGACATTATTGATTGAGAAATCATATTAAAGTGTTAATGAATAATTTATATTATGACACATTTTTAGATTACTAAAGTAGTATATATAAGTAGGTACTAGTATTATTTGTTACTGACTAGGGAATTTATTTTGATTTTTGTGACATATATCTTAAAGAATGACTTGGTTTAATTATCTATAATATTATAAAGTTCTATACATGCCGCGTCTGTTACATTGAAGCCATTAAAAAAAAACAATAACTGGAATAGACTATATAAACGATGAACGTGATGCATTTCTTTAGATTTCTTGTCGTTTGTTGTTTTGTTTGTTTGTTCGGGATTCACGTAAAAACTACTGGGCCGATGCGGTTCTCGCTGATTGACATCTACTTTCTTAGACTTAAACTCTGCGCTACTTTATAACCTGGGAATCCCGCGGGAATGTTTCTTACTGATCGATAGTAAATTTAATGTAATAAAATGTGTGATATTTTTTTATCGCGGAAATTTTTCCGGCAGTGGTTTGTAGTTATTCCGGTGCGTAATAATTAGGTTATTCCTACATAGTTTTCACTAAAACGATAGCTTACATTATTTTTCAAATAATGCGGTATTTTGTGTCCCGGTAATCTCACGGGACTCCCGCGGGAATTTCAAGTCAAGCGTGGAGGAAGTCGCGGGCATATCCTAGTTATTCATATAATTAGTGTAGTAATACAATTGTTATCATTTCGTATTTATTTATTTACAAAATAAAAGATATAGATATATTTTTTAGAAAAAAATGAACCATTATTCTTTTACAAAAATATATCAATATTAAAATAAATATTTAAAAATAAAGAAATGCAAAACCTTGTAAACATTTAAATCAAAACTACCGGTAGTTAGGGCTGCAAAGACATGATCCACTTAATAATTCCTGCCGTGTCCAAGAGTGCTGCCCTCGGTATCTAGCCTCTCACTCAGCTTCCTAGCGAGAGCCTCTTCAGATGACGGTCGAGGCTCCTCGCTATAAGACCGTTGTTATTACTTATTATTTTCCTAAAGAATGTGTATCAATCATTGAAGTATTTCGTAGCGGTTTGTAAAACATTCAGGCCGGTAAACGATCTCTTATGAGTTTTATTTAATGCTGCAACCATGTTTAATTGGATGACGTCATCATTTCTACAACAATATATTACAAAAATAAGTACACCTACAATGCTTTCATCGTAAATAACATTTTGTATAATATTTATTTTCATAGGGATAATTAGGTCTGCACCTTTTTTGTTATGTCGGGATTTTGGAGCTTATTGAGTGAGAAAAGCGGGATTATTTCGTCGAAAGCGGGACATAGGAAAAAAAGTTTATTATCAAAAGTTTTTGAATATTTATCTTTTTATTTTATTTTTAAAAATTACTAATACATGAAATTTCTGTTTACATGAACTTCTTTTAAGGTATCCTTTTTCTCTTTAATAAAGATGAAGAACTCTTCACAGGACAGCTGTAGATTAAACTGGATGAGTAATTCCGTTTTACTCAGCACGCAGCACGCTCGATCGAGTTATCCCCGAAAGCGGGACTGAGCCTGTCCCGCGCGGGCTACACCCACTTGCCAGAATTTCATTTACCATAATTTCATCTGCTATACTGGTCAACAGACATAATATTGTTTCTCATAATTTTATATGTCATACTTATTGTTTACTATATTAGTCACGTGCTAGAAACTTTGTTTCCCGTAAAGTTAATTTCAGTAACATCATTTGTTATCATCATTGTAAGGCGAAATTATCATATAATATAAAAAAAAGGACATGAAAAAGAACGCACGAGCCGAGCGAGCGGAGCGAGCGTGCAGAAGCAGCGGCCGGCGAAGTGCTAGAAAGCCAATCGCTTTTTTGGACAAAGGCGTTAGGTAAATTTTCTACGGTGAAATTAATTTAGTATGGCGTTGAAATATTCTGTTAAATAATAATATTGAAATTAATAAAATGGATATCAATGCGTATGGCACTCGTGTCATTATGGAATCTAATGTACGGGCAAATAAGAGAATGTCACATAACTTTTATGGTAAACAAACAATTCGGGCATATGAGTATTATTGCTTATATTTTTGGGGCAAACAATAGACAACCGCGCGAGACATTTAATTTTGATTTAAAAATTGGGACGTCCCGCCAAAATCGAGACGTCTGGCAACGCTGTCTGTAACACACCACAATTAAAATCAATTGCGAGTTTTAATAGACTTCAAACAGTGGCTGAGAATTGTAATAAAACGACAATGCACTGAACATGTTAAACTGGCCTTAAATATAGAGCGAATTTCAATAAAACAATACGATAAAGGGGGTTGGATATCATGTCATAATATGTCAGAAATTGTGTGTAACATGTTTTTTTGCACAATAAAATAATCTGCGTTCGGCAACCCTTCTCACGTAGCGTCCCTTTGTTCCTCGCAACATAATTAACAATGTTGGGACTATTGTTTCGGAGGCCCTAACAGAAGGCCCAATGATAAATTGAAGGTTTTTTGTCCTCATAAAAGACAGTAAGGTTTGTGTTACACGGAGAGATCTTTATATTTCATACAGCTCTTCAAGTATAAATTGACACGGGGCAAGAAAATGAAGTATTTTGTACAGTTCTCTAGTATTAGAAAAAGAGAGAAAGAAAGATTACAATTGAAGAAAGATTGACGTATTTACATTAATTGCATAATATGATATTGAATAAATAGCAAGTTTTGAAAATTTTTACTTCGTTATTTCGGTATTTGAAAATGTACGAAATTGTTGAATCACTGAATTCAATAGACAAAAAGAGTTTAAAATTGCCTTGTGTTATTGATGTATGCAATTCAATATTTGAAATAAAGTAAGTTACAAGAAAAAATTAACATTTAGAAATTCGGTATATAAAGCTAAAAGCTAGCCGGTGTTGTTCAAATATTCTATCCCAAAAAAATATCTTTCTGTCTTTGTCTTACTGAGGATGCCCTGTTTGCTACAACTCTTCGAAAAGTAATTCTGTAACATACTTCTCAATAAATCTTATAAAAAAAACTTGAGATATAATTAGAATAAGAAATATAAAGAAAACAATTTTAGCTAGACGTGTTGCTGAGGAGTTTTTTGCCGCTTCTTCTCCTTGACAGCAACAACGTTGCGAAGCGGCGTACAAAGAATAGGAAGTAAAATCAATTTTTAACTTGTATGTTTTACGATCTTCAAAAAGTGTTCTCCAGTTGAACTTATTTTGAATATAAACATTTGAATTTATCATGGTTAGCTAATTACAATATCGAAAATATTTGAACGTTTTTGTGATTAATGACTGAAGTATCACGTAAATTAGGTTATTATTTATGTTCAAAAGTGCATATCGTGTTTTAATCATTTTCTTTGAACTTGAGTGGAGTTTATTATTTTTTAATAACTGTTGCCCATATTTATTTTCTTCAGTTCTAAATGAACCACACCCTACAGGCTGTGACCGTGTTTATTTTTATTCTCTGAATGAACCGAACCCCGCGAACTTAAAAACAGTCAATGAATTCCTAATTGGTGTAACTACTATATAATTGTTTTTGTTAGTTGTATATTGACTGAGTTATCGCTTAGTAAACTAAACGTATAATATAACTAATGTTCACGCCATGCCACAGATGGTGGCAACCAAGGTTCCCTGTACGGCCGATTTCTCTTTTAAGAACAATAGAAGAGCGGGGAGGCATCGGCTGCCATCCCAAGACGGCGTGGGCACGCCACCTTATTGATTCATCATTCCTTATTTCTCCGTTGAACAATCAACATCAACACACGCCACAAGCTAAGTCGCGCTATTTCATATAATTTATATCAGTAAATTGTGAAAATATAAATTAAGTATAATTAAATATTGCAAACATTAAAACTGTGTTTATATGTATCACCCGTACATATAAAGTATATTATATAAGTCGTGGTAGCGTAACGGCTAACGCACGCGTCCCAAACTCGAAGGGCGCGGGTATGATCCTGGCCGGAATGAATGCACCACTTAAGCAGTTTTCTGATCTAATGTGCATATTGTTACAACTACCACGTGCTAACAACGGTGAAGGAAAACATCGTGATGCAACCTGCACATCGAGTAATGGGAGGCCCGAGCCCAGAAGTGGAACTTTTATGGGCTGATATTATTCAACTAAACATGAGATACGACTTAACATGAATATAACAAGTTTCGTTGATTGTTTATTTATATCACAACTGTCATTGTGTTACCAACTTTATGTTGAAAAGATACCATTTTCCGCGGCGAGCTTTTGTAAATAATTCTTTATTTTCTCTTTTCACATTGGTTTTTAATTGAGTCATTGTACCGCTAAGTTATTTATCTTTTTGATACCACATAAGTACCTATAAAAATAATTTAATAAATGTACGTAAGTAAATATATAAAACTAAGCACGTAGATATATACATATAACTTCGTTCATATTCTTGGATGTGTTTTATTTGCATTTAAACATATTTGTTACGTTTACGACCGAATTATACTAATATTATAAGTGCACAGCTAAACAGTGTAGTGTAATTAGGCTTTCACAGAAAAATCACTACTGATTTTGGTGAAAATTGGTATTGTAGTCTCAATATCAAGAACACAGTTTTTGGGGGACCGATCGAAATTTTTATGGGGCGAGTAACAATTACTTGAAAACTTCAACGGACAAGTTGAACGATGAATCGCAACGGATAAGTGGAAAAACGAATCGCAACGGACAAGTCGAAAAACTAATGGTAACGGACAAGTGGCAAAATGAATCAAACAAAATTTAAACTTGAAGTTTTACGGGCAGGTTTTCAAATTGGACAAGTACATTAACAATCTGCCCGTAATAATATTTTACTCACGTCTAGGGTCATACGAGAACCGTTTTATTTACCGGAATCAAAAGTCTAACACGTTTCTACGTCCATAAACAATTTAATAGAAATGTAGTGCCATAACAACTGGCACTTATACTTGAATGCACTTTAGGAATATAAGGATTTTTATCTGTGCAGGAACGGAGAAAGAACACTATTTCCTGTGACCGGGCAGCCTGTCGTAAGAGGCGACAAAACAACCCACAGCCAGGTGGTAGCGTATTTGACCCTCTGAATGGCTACCACTCCTGGTCTAGAGTATGCCGCTATAACAACCTTGAGTTGTGTTTGCCTGCATTAGAGATCAAGTTACACTCTTCCTTAAGAGAGCAGCAGCGCATTTAGTAGCACCTTTAGTGTTGCAAATGTCCATAGGCGGTGGTAGCCGGTTTCCATTAGATGGGCCGTCTGCCTGCCTGCTGAACGCTGCAATAAAAAAAACCCCCAGTTAGTGTTTCGTATTTTACTATTCTATTAGAGTACAGTACTTAACAATGTAGCTTACAATACATGCATATTATCACGCATGTTTCCCATAGTTGTTGATAAAGGCATGGATTCTCATATGCTGCATTTTTGTAACACATAGATGATCCTATTTGGTAAGTTATAATAAATTTGCTTTGTTATTGCGTGGAATAGTAAAAAAACCCCCGAATTTAAAAAATTCTTCATTGGTGCTCCGATCCTATAGGTCTTAGCGATAGATATATATAGCCTATAGCCTTCCTCGATAAATGGGCTATCTAACACTCAAAGAATTTTTCAAATCAGACCAGTAGTTCCTGAGTTTAGCTCGTTCAAGCAAACAAACAAACTCTTCAGCTATAAGATTTTAATGAATATTACATTTGTATCTATAAAAATCCAATATATTATAGAGTTCAGTATTGTATTACTTCCAAAATAGAGGTATTATAAGAACTGAGTTCTGAAATTACATTAGTTAGTTCCTAGTAACTCGTTGTAAGTCTTATTAAGTGCTGAAGTATCTCATAAAAATTAAGTGTTCTACACTTCCTGTTCTCATAATGCAATAGTATTAGGGCAGTGTCACATTCTTTCGTTAATTATATACTAAACTGACCGCATACTTATAATTAGTTAATTTATTCATTGAAACGTTTTTTGTGCTTACAGAACACGCCAAAATACACAACAAGTAGGTAAATCAAGGCTTCGCTACTCACCTTGGGCATTGCCAAAAAATCCCGTTGTAAGGTTTAATATTTTATGCACTAGTACTAGGGGAAGGTGGGGGGAAACCGGATAGGGGGTAAAACCAGATAGTTGCTATTTCATTACACCCCGTATAGATGTCTTGTTCTAACTAGCACAGAAATACGCGCGAACGCTTGCACTCAGTGTGTGCAAATGACGGCGACGGTAACATCTCAGCTCGTGCGTCTATAAACGAAAATTAAAAACATAGGTAAGTTATCTAAAATTTTGAATTTTTTAAAGTGCTATCAGTTTTAGCTGTGTGATATCATATACAATTGTATTTTTCAAGAAGAACCTTCTAAAACGGAATTTATTGTTGCTATGAGTGTAAAGAAGACCTGTTAGTTATTACATTTTCAAACATTGTACCTGAGGGGTACAAGCGGACGGGGTAATTTCGGCTATCCAGTCTCACCCCGATCAATTTATATGTAGATATTTTGGGCATTTGTTTTATTTCTCTTGTTAATTAGCTATTATTTTTTCAACTTTTACAGAGTGCGAGCGTCAACTTGCCACAAACATATCTGAGAAAGTCAAATAGGCTGAAATGGTTGGAGTCAGACATGCTTTTAGCCATAAATTCGGTGCTTGAAGGCAGAATGGAATATCTTTTAGCGTCACACTAATATAATGTAGTCCCTTAGGAAATCGTGTAAAGAAAATCAAAGGCGGGAAATCGAAAGATGAAGTGTTTCGAAAACTACAGTTGAACTAATTGCACAGATGAATGGTACCAAGTCTTAAATGGGCTCATGAAAGTTGCATTGGTTGTTCTAAGCAGGAATGATTATTTTTTGTATGCAAAAACTGCGAATAATTTAAACATTTGGTCTTATTATTATATCCCTTTAATATAAAATGCCTATCCGGTTTGACCCATAGATATGGGGTGAATTCGGATTTATATGTTTCGATGAAAATTGTTCTAGTTTGTCGTTATTAAGATTGATCTCAAATACTTTGATACCAAAGTTATGCCTAAGGTGTACTTAAATATTAATGATATTAAATATTTCAATAAACAATATAGTGATTGAATTATTAAGTCTTTATCTTAACTATCCGGCGTCCCCCCACGTTCCCCTACATAGGTTCCCTGGAAGACAGGCCGCCCATTAGTGTAGGATGTTACTTGTGTCGACACTCTGGTGGCATTCCTCATCTTTCAAGTATGTGAGCTACCCCCGGTTTTGCTGCAGCCAAACAGGCGGCTCTCAAGCACCGCAAATATGCTGGTCGGCATTGGAAATGATTACACATTTGTGGCATTTGGGGTGAAAACTAGGTTTATAGGGTCCTAACGCTCTAAATCTCTATCGTGACGTTTAGTTGATGTCCCATGTGACCAAAAAGGCTGGCGTCATTTTGCTCAAAGATTAAGCGTTGCCATACAGCGTGGTAACGCCGTCAGCCTTTTAAGAACGTTCCCGACATTTTATTTGATTGAGTTTTCAATATAGTATAATTTGTAATTTTTAATTAAAAGTACAATATAAATTCTGAAGTTTGTAATTTACTTTTAAATAAATAAATAAAACCTTAAAAATAAAAACTGATTCACAACAAGTCTAACCTTTTACACATACCTAGTTACATGGTTTTGTAACTTACTGTACATTAACTTCAGTTTATTAAATACAAGGAGTATTTACGGTGACAGAAGTTATGGTTATAAAATTAATGCATGTGCATTGTTGCAAACAAAATATTTACTTCGTAGATAATAAGGATACTAGCAACGCACACCATCATCAGATGGTAAATGATTACTGCTACAACTTAGCCATCTTGAACGTCAAATATACTGATATGTTATTGAGGATCTCGTCGACTCTTTTTAAATGTCACTGTTGAAGAGTTTTCTATTACAACATCCTGGAAACATTATTAAGGTTGATTCTAGTAATTAATGTAAAATCTGACATAAAACATAATGTTGTTCGTGCCTACCCCGCAAGGGACCTGGCGTGAAGTTATGTATGTATGTATGTATGTATGTATGTAAAACATAATGTTACATACCGACAAAGAAATGCGCACAGCTGCCTGTCGTAAAGCGCAGTTTATTGCCTTCCCGGATTTATGAATTCTATCGTTTACTTTGTGTTTAGAATTTGTAATTAAGAAAAACATCCTATTGTTTTCGTAGTTGTTTTATGGCCGTCATTAGTGTCGAACAAATCCTTGTTGTTATTGCATTGCGTCGAAGCTTGCCAGGTGTGCGGATTAACTCAGTGAACGCGGTCCTTTGTTGTATTATACAGTTTAGTATAAAAAAATGCCCGAACGGAGGGTTGGCGCAGTCGAGCGAGTATTACGATACGAGTAAGACCTACATTTGACAAACGATATTGTGACGGACTGCGTGTGTTATAGAATTGTTCAGTTTTGTACTGGCTGTTCCCAGTTATGTTTGTACCTGTTTTATACGTGTTTGTACAGTTGTAATAAATTCTATAATAGTTCCAACGGCATTTTTAATTCGAGTCCTGTGTAGCTCGTAACAATTACATAAAATAGTATGATATAAATAGCAATACTAAATCAATAACAATAAAATAATCATAAAGCAAGTTAGTCAAGTGTGTTAATGATTTTATTAAAATGAAAATAAAATATAAACCAATAGGATTTGCCGATAAATCTGTATCAACCTTAAAACGGCAGAATATAAATTAATTTCTCATGTTATAGCGAACTCCAACGAGATTAATATTGTATCAGAGAAACCTTTTAAATTCTGCTGCTTTGTTTGAACATACATTTGTAATGGAGGAGAGACTAATTCAAATAAAACAATTAAACGACGCACGGCTCTATAAAACACTATTTTTACTGGTGTGCATTTAGAAACGTGACAAATTGCTTTAATAACATTGTTCGAAATAGAAAGAAGAGAAAGAAAGAAAAAAGGTTTATTTTTGGGACATATACAAGTGAAACATTAAAATTATTAAATAAAGCACAGTAAAAAAAGAGAATATAACCACAAAGTAACTGAAGATATACATAAATTAAGTCCTAAAAATTGGATCAAGCTCAGCAAAAATGTTGATCTTTCACACCAACGCTGATCTTCCGCTTGACTCTAGAGCGACCTCACGGCAAACTACAGATTATATTCTTAATAAATAATTATATAATTGTTGTAATAAAGAGAATATTAGTACTGAGTTATAATAGCTGTGTGTGTGAACTCAGTATAATATTTATACTGAGTTCAATAAAATTACAAATATTTATAGCATAAAATTCATATACAACACATATACATATAATATATATATATATATATATATATATATATATATATATATATATAATAAATTTAACGATATTATACACAACACATTATATGGTACACAAGTATGTATGTATGTAACACAAAAAAACAGCATTAAAACAATACCAGAATTATATAATGCTGGTGTCGTGTCTTTGGCCCGCCTGTGATTTTTGGTGGTCAACAAGAAACTTCTTGAGTTTGACCCTAAACCCTTGAACTGACTGCAGGTTCCTTATTGGCGGGGGAATGTTGTTCCAACATTTTGATACCTTTCAAACAAGCTGAGGAGTGCCGCTGCATCGAGAGTTGTACTGCACACGTCCTTGTCCCAATCGACCTGCGACTTGACATCCAAGTTAATTTGTCGTACAAATAAATAGCTCGTTTAATTATCACTATTCACCTATACTTTCGCAAACTGTACAAAGGATTTATAATCTATACATAATAATATAATAAAATTGTAGAGATCAAATTTCTGTACAAAAAAAAAAAATGGTATTAACCGAGTCAGGGGGATGTAAGAAGTGAAATAGAACAAATTTAGATTTTTTTCAAATTTTTTGTTTCTCTGTTTGTACCGGCTAATCTCCGAAACGGCTGGACCGATTTACATGAAATTTAGTATGGTGATAGCTTATATCCCTGGTCAACATATATGATACTTTTGATCCCGAAAAATTAAAAAGTTCCCATGGGATAGTTAAAAAAACCTTTAATTACTTAAACAGCTTATTACAGACTGAATGTAACTTCTATGCAACGTAACATAATAGAAGCGGAGATTTTTACAGGGTGTGGTGTCGGTGAGAGAGTTTTATCTTATATATACTAATATATAAAGCTGATAAGTTTGTTTTTTTGTTTGTTTGCTTGAACGCGCTAATCTCAGGAACTACTAGTCCAATTTGAATATTTTTTTCAGTATTATATAGTCCATTTATCGAAGAAGGTTATAGGTTATAAACCATCACGCTAAGAGCAATAGGAGCGGAGCACCAATGAAGAATATTTCAAAATCGCAGGGTATTTTTAACTTACTTTTTTTAAACTATTCCACGCGAACGAAGTCGCGGGCAGAAGCTATTTTGAAATAAAACTCGTAACACAGTTTTGGCGGAACAAAGTCTATATTATGTAACTGTCGTGTAGGTAGGATCAAAATTTGAAATCTATAAGAATAAGTATACTTAATGCGGATTTCATAACGTGTAACGCCATCTAGTTGCTTTTTACAACAACTAATGTGTATCACAAATTCAAAATTATGGATCTGATATAAATCAAATGATGTGATTGAACAAACATTAATCTGTACATCGTTTAACCAAAATATTGTCGAAAGAATTACTCTGCAAGTTTAAGAGTGGAATTATTTATATTGAAACAATAATATAAATAATCGTTTGTTCGAAATTTTAAATCTACAAAAGTCTTTCTCTGACTACTTTCAAATTTTGACAATTTATCATTTAGTATTCTAAACACATTTTCTAGCGAAATTTATTTTAAATTAGAATATATAATATAATATTTTAAAATATTTTGTCCATTAGTGACCACGATTTGTTCACAATAGGTACGTCATGTTAGAAGTGAATACACATTTCTTCAAGAGAATAATTAAAGTGACTGATTATCCATTTCATAAATTATGTAGACCATATAATCAAGAAAAATTACTAAAGTAATTCGATAACTCCTAGATAGTTTATGAACTGTGCAAGTTACTTAACAAATGTGAACAGAGCATGATTCTGTACGCAACCATAATTCTTCTTTAGACTTCTTGAGTCTTGGCTCCAATGTAACTGGCAAAGGTAAATAAATAAATATTTAAAGATATTAGTAACTCCGTTACAATAAGTCCAGCTTGAGTGAATGAATGAATGAATGAATGAATGATTTATTGCCAAAATGTATGTATATGTAGAGGTAGGCACTGAAAATCAGTGCTGCGTCGAATTAACTTTCGGCGCAGCAATATACTGAGTGTCGGCCTCATTTGTCCAACTGCGGCATACGACTTTTAAAATATAATAATGTTCTATTAACCTTATATATTGTATGTGTGTGACGCTGTTGACAAATAAACGTTTCTTTCTTTCTTTCTTTCATACAAGATGTTAGAATATGCGTTGTTTCAATACATTTTGCCTTATTAGGCATGCAATGTCCAAATACATGTCATACTAATTATACTAATTTACATTTTACATTAAATAATATATATAAAATTTTACAATTATACAAAATTATATGTTAAAAAAATCATTAGTCATGTCTGTATCATTTTCATAATCATTTACCGTGTAATAAATTTTTTCCATTAAAATTTTCTTAAGTGACTTTTTAAACAAATTTAAAGGCTGCACTCGTAGCATTTCTGGGAGTTTATTAAATATGTTAGGAGCCATACAAAAGATACTTTTGCGCATGATGGTCGTTTTTGAAGAGCAAACACAGACTCTATGCTGATCTCGTCTGTTCCGAACAACTACATCGGAGAGCTTCGGAAATAAGTTCGGGTTACTCTTGACGAATACCGCAGTTTCAAAAATATATAAAGACGGTAAAGTTAGGATCTTATATTTTTTAAAGAAAGGTTTGCACGAGTCTGTTGATTTAAGATGAAACATGGTCCTTATGCATTGTTTTTGCTGTTTAAACATTTTATCTACATCTGTAGAGTTGCCCCAAAATATTATTCCGTATCTTATATTTGATACAATAAGACCGTGGTAAGTCGTCATAAGAGATTCCAAATTGACTACCGGAGCCAGCTTATACAGAACATAATTAAGTTAACTAATTTTTTTACACAGAGTGTTTATGTGTTCCTTCCAATTTAGTCTTTTATCTATTGTTAATCCTAGAAATTTGGTAAAATTTATTTCTTCAATTTTAATGTATTTGTATTTAATGTCAAAATTTCTTGTAGCAGCAATATCGCGTTGTCTAAAATTCATTACATTAGTTTTATTTAAATTAATTTTTAGATTATTATTATTTAACCACGAGACTATGGAAAATAATGTTGAATGTATGTCCGTTGTGTATGTCTGTATATTAGTTTTTTGCTTGCTAAGGCAACTGCGTCTCATCTTTATCATTTACGTTCGAATCCTGATAGAGCATGTGGCATTGAATTATTTTCGTTTCCTAATCATAGGTACTATTACTACATCCTGATTGTGCTGACAGTGGTGAATGTATCTCTCTTCTTTCACCTTATTCCAATTAATTCAGGTCGGTATGATATGCCTTTTCCTTACATACTCCTCTATTCTGGCGTATGTCCTCTGTCACATAGTCCATCCGTCTCTTTTTCGGTATACCTTTACACTTGTATCCATTGATCTATCATTTTAACATTCTTTAGCACATGACTTTTATCCAATACCACATAGATGTCCATAGTAAGTTAGTCTTCTCCTCTCAAATTTTCAGTCAGGGTTGCAACTTTCAAAGATCTCCTTATAAACTCGTTTATCTCTTTATCAATTATTGTAACACCAGACGCATCTTAACATTCTCATTTAAGCGGATTGGAGCCGTTTTGGATCGATCACTCTAGTGGGCCAACATTCGGTAATGCACATAACCAGTTGTATAACAGATTTACATATCTGGCCTTTTAGTTTGTAGTGCCATTACTTTGTCATATTGTTTCGAGTGCGGGGCTTGAATTAAAAATGCCGTTGGAATTACTATAGAATTTATTAGAACTATACAAACACGTATAACACAGGTACAAATATAAGTGGACGCAACCAGTACAAACGTGATGCACGATTCATAAACACGCGCAAAGTCCGTCACTAAAATGTACACAGGTGTTGCCTCGCTTGTGTTATCGCTTTGACTCAAGTCTTGCTCGTATCGTAATCGTCGCTTGACTGCCTCACCCCTCCGTGCGGGCATTGTTTTATACTAAACTATACAATATGTCTTGACACAATGTTCGACCGCATAACAATAGGATCTAAAAATCACACCTGGTTAATGACTATTATAAACGATTACAATACACTATAGGAAGTTTCTCTATTTACAAATTTTAAACATAAAGTAAACAAAAGAAGTCCAAATGCCAATCTATACATATAATAAAATTATAGAGGTCGAATTTCTGTACAATGAAAAAAGATTCTAAAAACCGAGTTATTTAGATTTTTACAAATTTTTTGTTTGTCTGTTTGTCTGTCTGTTTGTACCGGCTAATCTCCGAAACGACTGGACCGATTTGTATGGAGGTAGCTTGTATCCCTGGTCAACATATAGGATACTTTTGATCCCGAAAAATTAAAGAATTGCCGTGGGATAGTTAAAAAGGCGCGGGCAGAAATTATAAACTTGCTAGTAAGTAATAAACTCCAGGTGTGCATTCACTTTTGTCGGCGTGAAGCAATATGTAATCAGTAAATTCACCTTGTCACCTACCTATTTTGTGTCCGATTTCTTACTTTATGCCTTAAAACTTTCGAAGCTGCCGATTACGTCACACCTTCGTTCAAACATTAAAGTAGATAAGCAAACTGCTACTAAGAAGATACAACTTCCAGAATAAAATGTAGTTAAAAACTTCATATCGCGCGGAGTACACGTAAGTTTATAATAACGCTTATTAAACTAACCGCTAACAAGGATGTAGCGGATCCGAAGTCACTGGGTTTGTTCGCATACTTAATGAGCTTCATGTTAATTATGATAAGCAAGTTAAATTCAGTTCGCAACTACATCTACTTCGTAAATGAGCGTCTGTATAATGGTGCTAATCATTTTGGTAATGCTAATGTTACTCGAATGGGATCATTTAAGACAAAATTGGTTAAATAACCTATTTCAGAAATGTTCCACGAGGGTATTGCGCCTCCTGATAGTTTTTGATATGATATATAGAAATTAGTGATTATGAAACCAGCCCATTGTATGGCTGGTTTCATAATCACTAATTTCTACGATACGTACGCACACGATAGGTAAAATGTTCATACTTCCAGAAGCGATGAGATACATTAGCTACTAGACGTTTGCGGGTGGACTAGGACTCTCGCTATAGCTTAAGCGTTATAACCCTTGGTTCTGTATCCAACGAGACTTTTTTCTTTATGGGAAAAAAATATTCTACATTCAATTTCTAGTATTCTAACTAAACTAGGATATTCCGGCGACTGCGTCCACGCTTGACTTGACGGCCCACCTGATGGAAAGCGGTTACCGTCGCTTATGGACGTTTGTAATACCAGAGATGTTACCAATGCGGTGCCGGCCTCAAAGAAATTTTAAAAAACTCCATATCGTAGCCCTGTGGGAAAACCCCGGCTGGAAGCTCACTCGAAGCAGTATTTAAAAAGAACTAGGTCCAATAATGAACCACGAATAGAGGTAATTTAGCCATCGTTATATGGTGGAAACACCTCCTTTTAAGACGAAGCGCTTGGCTGCAATTTTTCTGATGTTTCTGCTGAATAATAGAACAATTTATTGGAGTCTGTTTTTCTTGACAAACTTAACTTGGGAATCTTCAAGATATTAGTGAATTCATCTTAGACCGCATCATCACTTAACATCAGGTGAGGCAATGGTCAAACTCGAACCCATACAAATTAAAAATAAAATAAAATTCGAACCAAATGTAATCAGACCAAATTTCATTACCAACATTTTTCGTAGAAGAAATTGGTCTGGTTGCTAGTATAGTTTGCTTTCTAGCAACATTGGAAATTTTTGTGTGTATTTGTACCTACCCTAAGTAGGTACAAATTTTCCAAAACAAATCTTTGCCACTCAGACAGGTAGGACCATGAGTACCTAAATATACGAGTTGCATGAGCTCTATTCAGCGCCATAAATGCATACGAGTGGATCGTTGAAATGGCACGTCGCTAATTGGGCCTATTCATTACCGGGAGCCAGTGTAGCTTTCTGTCTGACATCTCGCACTAGACTACCTCATTACAAGAGAGAAACATTTTGATGCTTTGTGATTTTTTTGGTGCATTGTTTTCACTTTGATGGTGCTTCTTGATTGCCTATTATTTATAATTTTCACAACTGTGCAACGGTGCTCAAGTAATTAATTGTTATAACTTTTATAATCTATAGCGATAAATAAAATTGAAGTGTCTGTAATTTCTAAACAAATGACAACATGAATTTAGTTGTTTATGTGATGCCTATTTATAATACTACTGACACACCTGCTGAAAGTTCAGCTAAATATGCTCACAGTGTATTTTAAGAAACTTATGACACATCACTTGACATTACGTAGCGTTCGGCGTAATGCTGAATCTTTTCTAGCGGCTGCTGTGAGAACGCATTCAATGTATTGTTAACAGTAATTAAAACATCATGCGACGGGTACGCAACCGATAGTTCAGCGAACGTAGTTGAACCAATTTACGTATAAGTTCCGATACTGTTACCAATCGAAAACTACATAATTACCAGTCTTCAAATTGCCAACCTCGATAAAATTAATACTTTAAAGGAATAGGTAAGTGTGTATAGTATGTTAAGATGTCTGGGGAAAAGTTACACACACGCCGCGTAATTCCGACTGTTCGGCGGGATTAGGGTGTATTGCCCATCGAATACTAAGACCGATCATTCAAGCGCCGAAGTGTCGGCAGCATGCCTTCGGCAGGTGTGTCGTTTCTTAAGTATCGGCATGGCTTAATAAATTTCAGTCGTCCTTAATTACTATCTACCTACTATTATTCTAGAACTTATACCTGTACGATCAACTTGACTAAAATGTTTATTATTTTTAGATTTATACGGAACCCTGTTCCGCAATGGGAGCAAACACTTGAAGAGGAAAATTGCTACGACGTCCAGGGAGCAGCATAAATTCATAACTTTACATCATCATTTAAAAAAAGGGAAAAATAGCCGCCGCACAAGGATGGCAGTTTCACACAAAGTATTAAAAGTGAAGCGCAATAATAATACTTTACAAAAATTAAATTTGAATTAGGAAATCAAGATTTTACTATTCAGAGTTGTTTCTGGTGTTGAATTAAAATATGACAGAAGAATATTACAAATTACAGACGTTAATTAAAAAATGTAAATTTTATACTCTACATTTTTGGTGTAGGTGCGCTAATGGAAGGTTACCGATGCCTATGGACATTCTCAACATCAATCGTCAATCAAACGTGCTACTAATATGCTGAAAGTCTCGAAGTGGAGTCTGCAACCTGATCACTGATGCCGGAGCACAATTCAAGGTTGCTTATCTAATATTCTCGGCCAAAGATGATAACAATCTAGTTGGGCAAAAGCCCCAACACGCGACTGTAGGTGTCGTGTATTTCTCGTTGTAATGCAGAGCACCCTCAACAGATATCGTTTTTTAATAATTTTGAAATTCTACTTTAGTAAATTTAAGTAAAGCTGTTATTAATACTTATCTACACATTTCGCACTGTAACAACAATCAAAATTCTTAACACATTTTCGTTCTATACTCAACATTTATTTCTCTCATCACGCCCAAACTGGATTTTTAAACTCTTCCATTCCACGCTAAAACAAATTTAAACTTTGACATCCCTATTTTGACGACTTGTCATCCAAGATTTTATTGGTACAAACAAAAATGCACCCTTGTTACGTAGTTTTACGGTTGTGAATTCTTAGAATGTTTATAACGATTCTCAAGTCACCGACCACAGTGAGGAAAGTTTGGAAAAAAGTACTTTGAAAGCATAATTTGGAGAGAAAAAAGTTTAATAAACTCGTGAAGATGTATGCTGTTTAAATCCTAAACAGTATTTTGTCATGAAATATCTGCAAAGCGGGCATCAATCATATTTATGAATTTTGCTCTTTCATTTTTACGGAATTTAATATAGAAGGTAATTAATTGTTATTTATCAAAACGACTCATCGACTATTCAGGTGCGATCCAGCGAGGAAACGTAGCTGGCCTTCTGGGCACCTTACCCATTGAAGACGGTGATCTAGGCTCAGTATTCTACTTATAATCTAGGGACTATGGGTAGAATAAATACAAATAAGTTAAGTTCTCTTTTATTATATTAGATTATTATTACTTAGAATAGTTTATAATATTGTATCTTATTAATTGTCCTTAATTCGGTCGCGTAAGCATCTGTCCCAATTCCAAGCATTCCAAGAAACCTTAGGTTTTTTTTTATATAACTCGAAATAATCCATGATAATATGGAGAGATTTTTGGTCATTGGGTTTGAAGGCAAGAGACCTCGTATTAGATCTGCAAATAGGTGAGCTATGACCCAACCTGAGGAGATTTTTGTTTCAATGAGAATAATCATGTACTTAATATTTTGGATCTCAAAGAATCACAATATTTCTGAAGCAAGTATCTAGCTGTTTTCTTAAAGAATGAGATAGCAAATTATCTCTTCCCTCCTCTCTTTTGAACTACGAATTGGTAATTTCAATACCTTAGAAGATTTACATATGAATATATTGTGGCGTTACCACCTATACAGGTCATGTCATGTCATGTCAGGTTGTGATCCTATATTTAGAAATTTATAAAAATAGAATGCGCGTGTTCTATGGCAACGATATATAAGGCAGAAGCTCCTCTTTAGCATGCATTCAGCTACGAGCATTTGGCTGAATTAATCCTCCAAGTAATCACCTCTTTATCCGTGCAGGGATGGAGAAATAATACAATTTCCTGCGGCCGGGCGGCCTGTCGTGAGGAGCGACAAAACAACCCACATCCAGGTGGTGGGGTATTTGATCGACTGGATGGCGACCATCCCTGGTCTAGAGTATGCCGCCATAACAACCTTGTGTTGTGTTCAGGCATTAGTGACTAGGTTCCAGTCTTCCTTAAGACAGCAGCGGCGCATTTGTAGCACCTTTGGTGTTGTAAATGTCCATAAGCGATGGTAACCGCTATAAAAAAAACCCTGCCATCTGAAGCAAAAACTTAAGGTTTTCTTAAACAGGGAGCTGTGCCCCTCCGAGTCTTCGACATTGCCTCGCATATAGGCACTGAGCGTCCCACCAACACCCTGAACGGTGTCTCGAGCGCCGTGAGCGCCTTCTCGCTCGACGCCCTGGTTGCTGCAGTTATTGCGAGTGTCGCCCTGCCCTTTGTCGGTTGACAGCCCATCTGCCCCCGCCCTGCTTTTGCTGACGCGACTGTAGCTAGAGACCCACTGCCGTCATCGGTGGGTGCCCTAATCTACTCTCAAAGGACTCGGGACTTTTAAGATAAGTGATAATCGTTTAGGGTTGCGTTAGGATTTTTAGGGCTGTGATAGTTTATATGATAAAGTACTAAGAAAGCACCCAAATAAATGTTGTAACTAAGACCCTGGCTTTTTATTTCACTATAATATATAGACTTAATCTCGCGAGAATTTAGAGTCGCTCACAACCAATCGAATATAAACGCAAAACATTATCTGAGTCTATTTTGGAAACCCGTAGAAAATCACAGAAACCTCAATAATAGCTTTGAAGCTATAAAATACTTAGAAAACCCTTTACAACATACTAAGTAATAAAAAGTTTTTGGACGGAAAACATTATGTAATGTTCAAATTTAGCTGTGACCCTTTTAACTAGCTGAACAACTCGACCGTTTCCACCCTTTCATAATTATAACTACCCGCTACTATACACAAAAGAGTGTTTCCCTTCTCACTACAATTTATCTAACATACAAATACATGTCTCTTTTTGTTAGAACTCTAAAATAATACCTCTAACATAGCTGTCGATGTATGTTATTATTATAAATTAGGTGGGAATTTGAATCGATTCATGGTGCTTCAAACCACTGACCAAAAGGTCCTCATTATAAGCTTGCAAATAGTTGTCAGCATTATTGATAGTTTTAAACAATTTTGAATGGTACTGAAATAACATTAATATGAAATTGTTTAAGTATGATATTGAATTGATTGATGAATCACTAAAGCTCATTATAGATTTCTTATCTATAATGAGCTTTAGTGATTTTGATTGTATATGAAAAAACTTTATACCTTACGTTGTTTTATGTTTACTAATAGGCAAACAGGCAGACAGTCTGTTTGGACAAACGGTCCTGATCGCACTTAGTTACCGTAAACTATCGACCACTGCAACACTAACTGGTACGATGCCTAGCTCTTCTAAAGATTAAATATTTTTTAATTTTTTGTTACATATACGCACTCGGCCTACCTGATGGAAAATAGTTACCATTACTCTTTAGATATTTGCAACACCAAAGTTAGTACCAATGTACTTACTGCTGGCCTCAAAGGGGGGACTGAAACCTAACCACTAATACCGGTCGTAATTTCACTTCTTACGATAGTCAGCCTGGTCGCAGGCATTAGTACCCTTTCTTCATTCCTGTATGAATAATATCTATCTATGGCCTTCCACAGCTGGCAGATATATGGAATAAAAGAGAAAACGTTACTCATTAGATGACTGTCAAGTTTTAATGAAGTGTGGATGAGTCTCCAATTGTTGACGATTGGTGCTGTTATATAATGTGGTATATGTAATATAACCAAAACTATAATAATCCCAGAAAACACTCCCCATTGTACAGATGGTAAACACACTCAGAGCGTCAATTCTAATGCTGGTGTGTACCGACATTTAACTGATGGTTAAAATAAAATAATCGCTGTTTATCCATATAGTTTTAGCGATTATTTCATTTTAACTATCTGTTAAATATCGGCGCACACCAGCCTAAGTCTCTCTAAGGTATAATGTTTGAGAAATATTTTCTTTTCGTTCACCTGTTTGTGAGTAATTTATATGAGAGCAAGAAGTCCTTGTTAAACACAAAAATGTAATTAAATAAATTAGTTTATAATATTTTTTAATACTTTAAAATCTTGTATAAAATCAATATGTTTTCTTGCGACATATCTAAACTTGACTGTTGTGAGTCATTTGGAAAGCCAAAAAAATAATTATACTAATATTATAAAGAGGAAAGATTTGTATTTTTGTATGTTTGTAACAAATAAACTCGAAATGTACTGAACCGATTTCAAACATTCTTTCAGGATTCGAATGCTGCATTATCCTTGATTAATATAGGCTATATAAAAATTAGACATCCCTAATACAACTTAAATAATGTAACCCATCAATCGAAACCAAAAAACTGGCGCTTTTTTAATGAAACTTTATGTGTTTTTCAGTGGGTCTCGGGGTAATTTCAGATTCACAATTAGACCTGGTAGGTGGCGCTGGAATCAGGTACTAGATTTTTATTTTCTCAGGGCAGGACAACGCCTGCCGAAGCAGCTAGTATTATATAAACAAGACAATTATAACACATTTACGACAACATCTAAAGTTTATCCGATAAACAATAAAAACTTATCCAAGTTCCCATCTATTGCAACTTAATCAGAGAATTAATAGGCATATAAATATAAAACGTTAACATCCTTGACGTAATTCTGAATAGTCCATTTTGTGCCCATTTTGCAACATTAAAAGAAAATAAAGAGAGGCACTCAAAGGAGGTATGAAAGGAGTATGAAATAAAAAGTATGGCCGTAACTTGGGCCCGGGCTGGTTTATTATTATAGACGTATAAAGTGACCACTGTATTCTCGTATTAACAACTCTTATATAAATGAGAATTATGCCAAATCCTGCACAGAACACAATGAGGCAATTATCCGTGCAGGAACGGAGAAATAATATAATTTCCTGCGGCCGGGCAGCCTGTCGTAAGAGGCGTCAAAACAACCCACAGCTAGGTGGTAGGGCATTTGCCCGACTGGATGTCTACCACTCCTGGCTTAAAGTATGTCGCCATAACAACCTTGAGTTGTCTTCCGGCATTAGTGACCAGGTTCCAGTCTCCCTTAAGAAAGCAGCAGCGCATTTGTAGCACCTTTCGTGTTGCAAATGTCCATAGGCGATGGTAACCGCTTTCCAACAAGTGGGCCGTCTGCCTGTCTGCTGAACTCCTGCAATAAAAAAATAATAGTTAAAAAAAAACTTAAAAAAACACGCTTTCATAAAAAATCCAACTAAAAAACAGAAAATAAAATTTAATAAATTTGGTTTCTGATGAATGGGGTCTTACCGTGGAGTGCAAAAAAGAAATAATTAATCAATTTGATTAAGTACAGTGTAAAAAAATAATAATGTACATTATTCTAAAAAAGGGTGGGGTGTATTATAACATCTTAAAAAGCGCTTTGAATCTATCTATATCAGCTCCTAGAAAACTACATGGTACTAACAACTGGTGCTGATTTTTTTATTCCTCCGTCCGGGCGAACGGGATACTTTTTTGGTTTTTTGTGTTTTACTTTTTAACTGATAAAGAAGCTCTATCAACGTCAAAATGTTCTCCTCTGTATTCAAAGGAACCTTTTGATTTCCTACATGTTTCTCATTCCAGTTATTTGCCTCCAGGAATAATTCCTTTACGATACAGGCTGTTCTGCTGCTTCTTGAACGTTGTTACCTGGTAATCGTAACAATATGCACATTATGTCAGAAAATTGCCTAAGTAGTGCATGTGTTCTGGCCTGGATTTGAGTTTGGGCCGTGTGCGCTAGTAATTCACGTATGCAAAGGATTAATTACCAAGGTACCACAAGCACGTTATCTCTTGCCGTGATGAAAATCTAAAATACCCAGTGACCTAATTTAAATCCCAAAATAGATCCTGACATCAGCAAAAAACGCGCCCTATTTTACATCAAAGGCGAAATATTTTCCAAAAAATTTGCTGCGTCATGCAGAGTTGTCGACAATTTGATACTTTCAAAGCTGAAGCATGAAAAGTGGGCATCTTTCATGTAACCCTACGAAATCACATTACGTTGGGCTGTTTAGGTAGGTATGTTGTAGCAATACCTACTGAGGAAAGTGATATATTCACGCACATGATTTAAGACAGCGGTTGTAAAAGTTTCGATATTTTAAAAGCTTTTATTTAACTTGCAATGGATGTACCTATGTACATATGTAAGTATTCTTACATGCCGACAAAAACTGAATGCACATCTGCCTGCCATATACCTGCCATATTACCGTTCCCGCATTTGGACTTCTTTTGTTTACTTTGTGTTTAAAATTTGTAATTAAGAAAAACATTCTATTGTTATTGTACTTGTTTTATGGCAGTCATTAGGCAGGTGTGTTGAACTAATTATCGTTTTGCGTCGAGGCATATTGTATTTGTACAAAATAAAAGGAATGCCCGAACGAAGGGGTACCACGATCAGAGCAAGACGTGTACATTCGATAAGCGATATAGTGACGTACTTTGCGCGTGTTATTGAATCTTGCAGTTTGTACTGGTTGTATCCAGTTATATTTGTACCTGTGTTATAATACGTGTTTGTATAGTTCTAATAAATTCTATATATTCTTATTGCTCCATCCCCATTTTACTATCGGACAGCGAGACGCACCGGTTTGCCCCACTGTTTGGAAACACCATAATTCATATTTTCTGGTGCACACTTCCGAAGAATGAAATAATTTGTTTTTCTTGAAAAAAACAATCTTGAAGTTTTCAAGTCACGAGTGAATAGATATCGAGACGCTTGGACCCTGAGGCCATGAGCCTCTAGCAAAATTTATCACAACGACTCATTGACTTTTCAGGTGGTAAGAGGGCTGGTGCTTACCTCGGCCAACGGATCAGTATGGCAATCCAGCGAGGAAACGTAGCCAGCCTTCTGGGCACCTTACCCATAGAAGACAGTGATCTAGGTTCTGCATTCTACTTATAGTCTTGAGGAACTATGGGTCAATTACAATGCTAACTATAGGTAGAACAAAATAAATAAAATTTTCTTTTATTATATTACTAGCTTCTGCCCGCGACTTCGTTCGCGTGGAATAGTTGAAAAGAAAAGTAAGTTAATAAACACCCGCGATTTTGAAACATACTTCATTGGTGCTCCGCTTCTATTGCTTTTAGCGTGATGTTTATAACGTATAACCTTCCTCAATAATTGGGCTATTAAACACTGAAAAAAAAAATCAAATCAGACCTGTAGTTCCTGAGATTAGCGCATTCAAGCAAACAAACAAAGAAACAAACTTATCAGCTTTATATAATATATATATATAAGATAAAACTCTCTCACCGACACCACACCCAGTCAAAATCTCCGCATCTATTATATTACGTTGCAGAGAAGTTACATTCAGTCTGTTATAAGCTGTTTACGTAATTAAAGGTTTTTAACTATCCCACGGGAACACTTTAATTTTTCGGGATCAAAAGTATCCTATATGTTGACCAGGGATATAAGCTACCACCATACAAAATTTCATGTAAATCGGTCCAGTCGTTTCGGAGATTAGCCGGTACAAACAGACAGACAAACAGAAAAACAAAAAATTTGAAGAAATCTTAATTAGTCTATTTCACTTCTTACATCCCCCTGACTCGGTTTTTAGCAAATTTTTTTCATTGTACAGAAATTTGACCTCTACAATTTTATTATATGTGTAGATTATATTCGATTATTTATAATTTTATTGGATTCAGATAAAAAATAGGTATATTAAAAGAGTGTAAGTAAGCGAACTCCATCCTAGACCACGTCATCACTCAATATTTGGTGGTCAAATAAATCTATACATCCATAAAAATAGAAATAATATTGAAATTCAACCGACGTTTTGGCAAGTGAATAAATGGTAAGATACAGAAGAATAATGCGAGGGGTGCAACATTTTGAGAATCGCTGATTATGAATGAATGGTACCACAGTGAATGGAACGGAGAATGAACTTATAAATCGGAAGCCCGAATTCGGATCGTATGATCATTTGCCGTCGACTCCACCACAGACGTAAAACTCTGTACATGTACAATTATTGAAGTACCTACCATTCAAAAGTTTAATTAATTTGAATTTTAATTAAAATTTTATTTTAACCGTAGTTGGGACTACGGTTAAAATAAAATTTAAATCGTTATTGGTACGAATAAAGTTGATAGACTGAGGCGTCATGGCTTGTCTTGTGTGAGGAGTGCCGGTAGAACGGCACGGCATGCGGCAATCAACGATATCATCCGCCGGTCTCATGTCACCAGCGGTGTATCAGCTGTTCTTGAATGAATAGGAAGTTTTAAATTTTAACTTATACTCGTACGTATGACCTTCAAACAGTGTACAGTGTTCTCCAGTGGAACTTATTTTGAATAAAAATTTTTGAATTCGAGCAGAACGGGCTGTGCCGCGGCGATGGCAAGCGACCACATGGATTCTCGTTGGTACCTTGGAAGACGGACCGCCCTTTAGTGTGGGACACAACGTGTGTTCATACGTTAGCAGCTTCCCATATTCCAGATATAGCCGTCACTACTGGAGGAGCTGCCGCACATCAAGGAATTCTGAATCGCCGCAAATATCATTGGTAATGGATACATATTTGTGGCTTTTGGGGTCAAGGGGACGTGAGGCCTATCAACTTTATCGAGACCTTTCAAGGCGATTGAAAGAAGTCTCGCGTGACCAAAGGGCTGGCCAGAATTTAAGGCAACGTATTAGCGTTGCCATACAAGGTAGGAATGCGGCCAACATTTTGGGAACGTTCCCCACAGACAGAGATCTGGACTACACTTTTTACTTGTAAATAGTATTTAATTTATTATTATTTAAATTTGTTCCGTGTAGGAACGTAGAAAGAACACAATTTCGTGAGACCGGGGGGCCTGTCGTACGAAGCGGCAAAATAACCCACTGCCAGATTGTAGGGTATTTGCTCGTCTAGATGGCTGCCACCCCTGGTCTAGGGTATACCTCCATAACAACCTTGAGTTGCGTTCCTGAATTAGTGGTCAGGTTCCATTCTCCATTTATAGAGAAACAGGACAGTGGTGTTACAAAATATGTCCATAGGCGATGGTAACCGCTATCCATCAGCTGGGCCCCCTGCCTGATTGCTGAACTCATACAATATAAATGTATATAAGATAAGGTATATAATTATGTATATAGGATATGGTGAACTATTTAATTAAGTAATTTATTTAAACTCATTGTATTGGGTTAAATCCCTTGCATAGTTATATTATTTGTTGTTAGTTATTTGTTTAGTAATAGTGTTGGGGGTTTAATTATTTTGGTGAAACAGGAATACTTATACAAACTTTTATCTGTCTATTAGTTCTTTGTAGAACATGAGATTGACTTTAAATAATAAAGGATTTTTAGTTGGTACTTTATTTATTTGTTATTTTTATAATATTTATTATTAACAATATTTTTTGTATGTTAAGACTCCATTAATTGTTTGAAAAGTAATTGTTATACAACTTCTATATTTATTTCAAAAAAAGGAGCCTGAGATGATATATAAATAACTATGATAGAAAAAATATTTTTACCTAGACTTTTTTCTGGAGAGTTTCATGCAGCTTCTACTTTAAACAGCGATAACACATTATAAACCGGTGTACATGAAATGGAAGTAGATTCATATTTTGACTTACATTATTTATAGACCTTCAAAACTTTTGTTCAAGTAGAACTTATTGTGTAAAAAAAATAATACATTTTTATCGTGAAGCTGGCATCGGGCAGATCAGCTCATGGTATGTAGTTACGTTTATAGGAGAACGAAATAGAGGGATCAGACAGATTGTGACGGCTAGCGATAGTTCAATTCAGCAAAAATTGTAATCTGTGGATAGTCGTGTGTGACTACGTATTAACGGTTTTAAGCGAAGTAATTTATTTGATTTTTATTATTCCGACGTTTCGGCCACTTTTCAGTAGCCGTGATATTATGCTTGTGTTAACTGTTAAAAGCTTAATAATTTGGATAAAAATGAGGTCGATCCCTTTTACCAAGTAGAAACGATAGCCGATGGAGCAGAAGCGCCCTGAAGTAAAGACCACATCTTAATGAAGGGACGGTTTCTTGTCTTGTCCACGAAAGACCTGTGAAAGGTCAACCGTTGGGGCTGGATGAGGAAAGGATCAGGATATATTACCAAACGCAAGAAGTCCTACGTTTATCGGTGGGCAAGAAACGGCTGTCGACGGCGATCCCAGTTACACTTAAACTATAGTAAATTATACAAAATTTTCAAGTTCTTGGCGACGAAAGATTTCCTAGAGGTAATAGTAACGTTGGTTGTCCCTCATACTTTGATCTTGAGCTATCTATTGCTTCATATAAAGTGTTTTCTTTCTCTTTCTACCACCAAAAACTAAAACATTTTTACCTGAATTTTTCACTTATAATCTGAGCGAACTTCATTTACTGACCCCTAAAACTTTACCACTAAACACATGCCAGCCAATCTTTTACTTAAATATCAACGAACTAATTACTCCCAAAGAATTAACTCTTAAATACTAATTTAGTAAAAGCATTACCCATCTCTACTACATTTGTAAAATTAGTTGCCCCCATTAGCTCTATAGACTGCTTAATCCGGAGATTCAGCGTCGCTTTTTTGTCGTTTGCCATTAAATGCGAGGATTCACTCGATATAAGTACTTCTTGATTAATGAATTGCTTGCTGGAATCGATAATTTGATCAAATCAAACTTGAGCAATTGATTGAATTTAAGCTCGTTTCCTTAATTCCTCTTAACGGTTATTCCTGTTCTTGCTGTTATGTTAGATACGTTTTATATAGCGGCGGTGTCGAGCTTTGTCACCGCCCTCGCGTAGACGAAGACTCCATTGCTAAGTTAACCTGGTTGTACTCCAGCGCTGTTGGCAAACGGCCACGGGAGACCCCTCGGGATGGTCCGCCCGCACTTAAAGACAATAGATGAAGGAGCGAAGTTGTTTTTTTGTTGCAAGAGTTCAGCAGACAGGCAGACGGTCCACTTGATAGAAAGCGGCTACCATCGCCTAGGACATATGCAACACCTAAGGTGCTACAAATGCACTGCTGATCTCTCAAGGGAGTCTAGAACCTACTCACTAATACCGGAACACAACTCAAGTTTGTTATGGCAGCATACACTAGACCAGGGGTCGTAGCCATCCAGTCAGGCAAATGCCCTACCATCTGGCTGAGGGTTGTTTTGTCGCCTCTTACGACAGGCCGCCCGGCCGCAGGAAATTATATTCTTTCTCCGTCCCTGCACGGATAAAAATGTTCCACCATTCCCATTCTGTCACCGCGGGGTAATTTGTGCTCTGCGGTGACAATGGAAAAAGCCAGCTAGGTCAGCGCCTGCCCAGTACCCACGCAGAGCAGACGATAGCCATTTGCTACGTCCGTGTCTGTAGGCGACTGGAAGAAAACCGAGGAGTTTTAGAGGTTATTCTAGCAGTGTTAATCTACCTCTACCATAGTCCTACCCTGGTGGAGGCCGGCGAGTCACCGCACGCCCGGGCTACATTGTGAGTCCATAGGTGAATTTCTACTCGTCAACGAAAATGTTTATTTTAAATCAAAACTCACATAAAAGGAGTGCTTTGCGAGAAATTAAACAATTATAGACCACTGTGGAGTTCTTCTATTTAAAAATGGGCCAATTGCGTCCTGGCTCATGCATATTAAGAGTTTTATAGGTAACGAAAATATAATGTTTTTGTAATTTGGTTACGAAACTAAAAAATATGGAAAATAACACATATTCACAAAAACAATTTAAAGTCTTATTCAAACAAATTTTTATTGAAAAAGTTTTTTAGATTTGGTGCCCTGTTAAAATTGTCTTTTTGATGTGTAAAAAATCTGTGTTTAAAAATTGAAACAAACAAGACATTTAAAACATCGTCATTCTTTTTCAAGATCATTTCTGCCAAAGTTTATCTATATTGAGGACAAAAGTTTCTGAAAAAATAAATAAGCCCGCAAGGGGGCTTTGTGGTGAAGCCTTAGGTGATCAACGACACCCGACATCAGGGGACCAAGGCTAGTCCCCGCCTCGTTGGCCTTCCCACGGCCGTGTGGCCACGGAAGCCCTCCAAAATTCCGGGCCACTTTTATGGCCCGGGGTCTTGAGAGACTTACGTTAATTTAAGCGAAGCAAGTTATGCTTGTGCTAAGTAATAGCCAATTTTGGGCTCGATCCTATACGGAACCGAACCAGGAATCTCTACATTGCAGCCGGCCAGTCGGCTAAGGCTTAGCTCATTCGCACATAGGGCGCCGTTTGAAAATGTCTTTGATATATGAAGGCTGACGTATAGACAATTAAACGTACGGCTTAAAGAATATCCCTATATATTCTTTTCCATTTTTGCTAAAATGTCTAAGGCACGTTAAAAAAAATTTGAAGAAATAGCGACGTACTTACATTGCTAACATGTGTAAACGCCGCATTTTCAGCAAACAATTTTCTGCTTACATAACATTTTAAAAGACAAGACTTTTCTAAACCATTATTTAAATATATCGAAAACACTATCGGTAAACTATAATATGAAACAAACAAAAAAGTGAAATTAATTCATGTATTTTTTCAAATTTCAAATTCAAAAGTTTTTATTCAAAATAAGTTCCACTGGAGAACACTTTTTGAAGGTCATACATATAGGTTAAAATTTTATTTTACTTCCTAGTCTATGTACACCGCTTCGCAACGTGTTATTGCTGTTAAGGAGAAGAAGCGGCAAGAAACTCCCCAGCAACACGTCTAGCTAAAAATTGATTTTCTTTATATTTGTTGTTCTATTTATATTTAAGTTCTTTTTTTAAAGTTTTATACAGAATTGTGTTACAGAATGACTTTTGAAGAATTAATGGAGTTGTAGCAAACAGTGCATTATTCAATAAGACCGAACGCAATAAAAGAATAGAAAATATTATTATAGTTATAAATATAAAGACATACCGTACTAAAAAAATTTTTGAAACTTACTGTATACATATAATACTTAAGACCTGTCTTAAAGGCCTAAAGGCCTAGTTGTCAAGCCATAAATATCAAAAAAGCATAGCAACAAAACATGTTTTGCACTCAGCTTATTGCTGTGCCGGAATTATATCCGACACAACGCTGATTTTCAGTGCAAACCATTTTTTTGGCGTAATAATGAAACGACCCGAATATTTTAATGAGTTTAATTTAAAAACTATTTAATTTGTAAATTATAATATACTAGCTGTGCCCGCGGTTACACCTGTGTAGTGACGGCAAATCGTTATATTTTGGATAATTCACACTATACCTTTATAAATTATAGCCTATGTGTTATGCTGATGTGTAAGTTATATTATTGGAAAGTTTCATCAAAATCCATTTAGTAGTTTTTGCGTGAAAGAGTAACAAACATACATTCATACATCTATACATCCATTCTTACAAACTTTCGCGTTTATAATATTTATAGAGATATAAAGAATACAGATAGAGAAGAGATACCTACATAGAATAAACAGTATAAATATTTTGTTAACTATATGATTTAAATTAAAAAAAATATATATTTAACTAATGCTTGTCTATATAGTATCATGCTTCGGTATGTACCTATATTGCGCATAACAACGTGTATCGATTCATCTAATCGAATATGATCGGATAGAGCGATTGTCTACTATTGCCACGTGACTGACATGAGACAACAATTCTCTTTGGCCTATAAATGTTTCATATGATTTTAAATATATAAGCTAACACTATTGAAAAAAACTCCTAGTGGCACTCGGGGACTGCCGCGGTAAAGCTATTGCATAGCATTTTTTATCAACTTATGCAATTATAATTATTTATTTATTTTTTATTTATGCAGTATTTGTAAGCTATCACTCATTTTCTTTTATTATTTTTTCATCACTTTCTTCATTAATAAATGCACTTTATTTATTCATATTTAAAACACTTTATACACAAATTTTACGCGTACAGCTATACACCAGCAACTGCTATTCACTGTTGTACATTGGTACACCTATGTATACATATATACCTACATGTATACTTACGGGGCGCACATGCGGTGAGTGTGGCATTATAAAGATATGATAGGTACCTATACACCTACATACTTACTCACAAACAGCTGCTTACGTATTCGTCCGATTTCGGAGCAGCTCGTCTCGATCTTCGTACAGTCGTACCATATACATACACGTTAAGCAAACGCGGAGCTACATGGTAGGTGGAGTGGGTGGTGGGTGGTGAGTGGTGTTAGATTTTATTTTCGTTACGGAATTTCTTGATTCGGTCGCCGAGCTCAAAGCCCGCGATAAAAGCTATGCAATAGCTTAATAAAAAATAAAGTCGGTTTACTGACGATAGTTGAACGTGACAACGTCATAAGAAAATACTGATGGAATGGTTTTATTTTTCAAAAGAAAATTTTAATTTTATTTGTTTGATAGATATTTTGTATGGATATAGAGAAGGAGGTAAATGGAAATTACTATTGAATTGATCAAGTTACATTTATTTGTACGCATAAATACAATTATGTCAATTACGATGCCGAACGCGGAGGTCGATTGTGCCTCTTTGTCACTCGTTCCGCGCTCTCGCTTGCACTTTAAGCCTTAAATGGAACGCCTCAGAGCGAGGTAACGCCGCATGAGTCATATTTAATCGTGCGTGCAGCCGGCTCCATCGAATTATAAGACGTTGTCACGTCAATATATATACATAAGTTATTATAATAAATGTATTAGCATGATTATATTCTGTAAATCACACATAGCTATTTGTGGACAAATAGTGTTTTCTGAGCAAATTTATAAATGTTGGTAAGGATTTGGCCTCTCTGATTGTAAGAGGCAGGCAGCATATTGCAAAGTTTGACAGCCTGCACCGTAAACAAGTGATTATAATATAATTATATTTTTAAATACTCAATCAAAATGCAAATTGTTTAACCATTTCGGTATACGAGATAACATATTTATTGTAATAGTAAACCGTATTGAATGTTTAGATTATTATTCCAGTGGAATCCTCACACGAATGGCTTGAAGGGTCGTGACCCGGTCATGACCTGCTCGATTTAAACTCACGGCCACATTGAATTCTATGTATTGAAGTACGCAAATGCTTTTGCCTTTCTTAACTCTTTATGAGCAGTTTTGGCGGGAAATTGAAGGGGAAAATTTTGCTGTACAATTTTATTTGTTATGAAAAATATAATAAATACAAATTAATATTAGTGTTACATACCGACAAAGAAATGCGCACCTGGTTTATTACACGCTTTATATTAGCTTCACTTGTATGTCAGTCAGTATGTCTGTAACCGACCCCTAAATTTGACCGACTTCCCGTTTTCCGATTGAGCTGAAATTTTGCACGTATGTGTATATCGCGTGACAATGCAATAATATGGTACCATGGAGCTGATCTGATGATGGAGTCGGAAGGTGGCCATAGGAACTCCTGTACTAAACAAGATAGACCCTTCGTGTTTGGGCCCGTATGTTTATATCGCGTGACAATGCAATAATATGGTACCATGGAGCTGATCTGATGATGGAGTCGGAAGGTGGCCATAGGAACTCCTGTACTAAACAAGATAGACCCTTCGTGTTTGGGCCCGTATGTTTATATCGCGTGACAATGCAATAATATGGTACCATGGAGCTGATCTGATGATGGAGTCGGAAGGTGGCCATAGGAACTCCTGTACTAAACAAGATAGACCCTTCGTGTTTGGGCTCGTATGTTTATATCGCGTGACAATGCAATAATATGGTACCATGGAGCTGATCTGATGATGGAGTCGGAAGGTGGCCATAGGAACTCCTGTACTAAACAAGATAGACCCGTCGTGTTTGGGCTCGTTTTACTTGTCTTGGCTAGCACTCTGCTGCTACATGATATGCAGGATCTCAAAAGCTTGTATTTAAAAACATTTAAACAAAAATCAACTAAAAAATGAAAAATAAATAATAGTTTAAAAAAACTAAAAAAAACACGCTTTTATAAAAAATTCAACTAAAAAAACAAAAAATAAAATTTAATATAATATAAAAAAGCGTGGGGTGTATTCAATTAATAATATAATATCTTAAAAAGCGCTTTGAATACACCCCACGCTTTTTTATATTATATTAAATTTTATTTTTTGTTTTTTTAGTTGGATTTTTTATAAAAGCGTGTTTTTTTTAGTTTTTTTAATTACTTTTCCCCCCGCCGTTGAACTTCTTTTGTTTACTTTGTGTTTAATATTTGTAATTAGACAATAGTTATTGTTTCTGTTTATGGCCGTTCGCAGGAATAATTAACCAGGTGTACATATTACGGGTCCTTTGTTGTATTGTATAGTTAATATAAAACAATGCCTGAATGGAGAGGTAAGGCAGTCAAGCGACGATTACGATACTAACAAGATGTGTGTACTTTCAAGACAAGTTATATAGTGACGGACTTTGCGCGTGTTATTGAATCGTGCAGTTTGTACTGGCAGTGTCTAGTTATATTTGTACCTATGTTATACGCGTTTGTATAGTTCTAATAAATTCTATAGTAATTCGAACGGCATTTTAATTCGAATCCTGCGTAACTCGTTACATTATAAATGCGAATGTGAGTTTGTATGTCACTTTTCACATCTTAATTACCCAACAGATTATCATGTAAGTTAAATACGTTGTCAGGGGTATACGTGTTTGTATAGTTCTAATACATTCTATAGTATTCCAACGGCATTTTAATTCGAGTCCTGCGTAACTCGTAACATTATAAATGCGAATGTGAGTTTGTATGTCACTTTTCACATCTTAATATAGCTAAAAAGATGGCTCTGACGGCGTTTTGTTGACTCCGATACGATTCACTAACAAATATATCGTTATGGCAACGACAATAACAGCGACAATTTTAATGTGTTGCTCTCATCGATGGTTCCATCTCTTTATTTTTATTGCGTGAGTTCAGCAAACAGGCAGGCTGCTCACCTGATGGAAGGCGGTTACGCCTTTGGACATTAGTAACACCAAAGGTACTACCAATGTGCTGCCGTTCTCTAAACGGGGAGTGGTATCTGGCCACTAATACCGGAATACAACTCAAGGTTATTATGACGGCATACTCTAGACCAAGGGTTGTAGCCATTTAGACGAGCAAATCCCCTACCAGCTGGCTGTGGGATATTTTATCGCCACCTTCGGTAGAGGGCGTTACGGAAATTATCATTTAGTAGTTTGCATTAACAATTGAGTTCATATGCCAGTTGATAGGGCATTTGCCGAACTGAATGGCTAACACCCCTGGTTAAGTTGTGTTCCGGCATTAGTGACCAGGTTCCAGTCTCCCTTAAGACAGCAGCGCATTTGTATCACCTTTTATGTTGCAAATGTCCACAGGCGATGGTAACTGCTTTCCATCAAGTGGGCCGTCGGCCTGTCTGATGAACTCGTGCAATAAAAAAAAATTCTAATATTTATATCATTCCCACTTTATGACATATACGTCCTGTTTAACGCGAACGAAGCTGCGGGAAATAAATAGTCTGATTATAAATGAACATATACATTATGTTTCAGCCAGCATTAGTGACCAAGTTCCAGTTCTATCTATGAGTTCAGTAGTGCATTTGTAGTGTAACAAATGTTCATAGGCGACCGTAACCACCTTTCGTCACAATTAAGCCGTCATGCTGTCTGCTGTTTTCTAATCGCTGGAGATTAAAAAAAATATATCTCTGGGTCACCATATTGATTCGTTGTTTAAGGTAGGAATCAGCCCTATGAACACCTGAAAAGTCGATTACCCTTTTTGAGAGCTTTGTAGAGATCCATGGCTTTAGGACCCCACCGACCAAGCGTTTCAGCAGCGAACGGCACAAATACATAATCTGAATTGTTTAAACAAAATTTGGCTTTTCGATCTGCCTGACCTCCATCTGTAGATTTATTATTTTAAGTATGAAGCGTGGGATTATAAAGGTCTGGCTTTTGCATAATACCTATTTGCTTGTAGATTATACTAAAATATTTGACATTTTAACACTTTCTATGCAGTCATTATTAAAAATATATATCGTCTGCATCAGTGTAGGACCTTCAGTTGTCAGCCAATCGCAGTCTACCGCAGGACGTAGGCCTCCCCAAATCGGCACCAATCAACCTTGTCCTCCGAATTCCTCATGCAGCGACTGCCGGCGACCTTGCGCAGGTCGTCAGTCCATCGGGCTGGAGGGCGTCCAACACTACGTTTACCGAGACAATATCTCTACTCAAGGACTTGTCTGTTCTATCGGCCATTGATCCTGTGGCAGACGTGAACTGCCCACTGCCACTTCAACTTGCAAATTATGCGAGGTATGTCGGTTATCTTAGTTCTCTTACGGATATCATCATTTCTAATTCTAGCCATAAGAGAAACACCAAACATACCTCTCTCAATGACAAAGGGCAAAGGGCAAGGGCAAAATACATTTTTTATGCCAAAATTGTAATATAATTATGGTGATACTTGTTAATAAAAAGCAGTTTTTTTTATTGCATGCGTTCAGCAGACAGGCAGCCGGCCCCTTGATGGAAAGCAGTTACCATCGCTTTTGGACATTTGCAAAACCAAATGTGCTCTACAAATGCACTGCTGCTCTCTTAAGGGAACACAACTCAAGGTTGTTATGGCGGCATACTTTAGACTAGGGGTGGTAGCTATCCAGACGGGCAAATGCCCTACCACCTGGCTGTGGGTTATTTTGTCAACTCTTACGATAGACCGCCCGGCCGCAGGAAATTGTATTCTTTCTCCGTTCCTACACGAATATGAATGCGGTAGAGAATTATGAAAAAGTCAAGGTTTTAAAGCTGTCAAAGTACATTCAACGAAAGTTGTTTTGAACAATATTCGTTGAATGGTTTTTGAGATATTTACATTACAAATAATAACAAATATTGTAAGACTCTAGTCAAGTGACAGAGGCTTAACATCAAACGTTACACTAACAAAAGGGGTTCATAACGAACTTATTTGCGAGTGCAAATGTTGAATTAATTATTCTCGTGTATTTGATATGAATGACAATTAAGCTAATTAGGCCCCGGTCGGAGCTTTCATGGAGAAAATGAACTCATTTGCTTCATATGTTTTCTGAATTGGTTTTGCGAATTGATTTTTCATTATGTTACGTGGTTTGTTACTTAACTATTGATATTTAAGGGTCGATAAATAACTATTACAGATGTGCCGACTAGTCGACAACTAGTCGTTAACTAGTCGGTAGAGCAGACTATACAGCCACTATCGTAGTTGGCGACTATTCGGCAAACTTACTTTGCAGTTTGTAAACTGTACTTTACTAATACTTTGTAATCCCTAAACGAGACTTTCTAGTTCTGGTCGAACCGCGGTCCGATACAGTCGATTAAAGTTCTGCTCCGCGCGAAAAAATTCCTAAAAATAGGTTTTTCGACAGTTACAAACAAGTGCGATACATCAGTGTGTGCGGAAAAGTGAGGCGCATCCGCCAGTGGTATCAGTTTAGTTCCATCACATCTGGACAAGAAGTTATCGCGGAAAAACCGATTTCTAAAACTTTGAAAAATTATATCTCGGAAACTAAATCGAGGACCCTAACTTTTTAAGGGCGGCTTTGGTGGGGCCCAGTTGCCCCCACCCTGCAAAAATATAAACAGGAGTTTCCCAACTCAAACCGCAAAAATATAGTGCAAAAACATAAAAAACGTGGTGTGAAAAGTGCCATTTTTGGACCTACGCAAAATTCAAAATTACACGAGGATAGAGCACCAAAAACTAAGGTAAAGTGGCCAGCTACAACCTTAGAAATTTTTATACTGACTGAGTAAAAAATTAAAAAGTGATAAAATTTTCGGACATTTTTTGTTTTTTGGACATAACCATAAAAATTTCCTCTAAACGCAAAAATCTGCCGCGGTAGCCACCGAGGGTTCAGCGAGACGCGTCGATTGACACCTCGCACGCCGCCTTCGGACTTCACCCGGCTCTGCAAAGATCTAAAAAACAACTTCATAACCTCAAAATTGCTCCGCCAATATTGGCGTGAGCGTTTTGAGGTTTACACCACTTGAAGACCCGAAGACGGACAGCGCAAATCCGGCCAGAACAGAATTTTAGGTTAGATAGATTTAAGTTATTTGTAATTAGAAAATATAAGTTTGACCCGTCATATCTCAAAAACTATTGGAGACGCGTGGGATCTGAGACTGCCAGTTTGTGCGCGCCAGGGAGCTCTACCTGGCCGCACCCAGACCCCATAGTTGTGTCATAGAAAATATCCAAAATTTTTCAAAAAACCCAAATTTTCAAAATTTTTTAAGTCCTCAGAATTATTATTATTAAGTAAAATTATTAAAAATTACAGTAAAATAGAGCACACTTTCCCGGACATTTTGGATATTTTTCGGCGATTTTAACTCCAATAGTTTCGGAAATATTAAATTTTTAACAGTTTTTTGTAAATATATCCGTAAATATAATCATTAAATTAATAATAATAGTCCCAGTAGGTAGGTCTCCTCAAGACACGTATTTAGAACCCAAGTTTGGCGGCTCTAGGGCAAACCAGGCCTGAGTTATTGTAATTTTAAGTTTTTCGGCTAAGGGTGGCCGCCATCTTGAATTTTTTAGAATCGTGATAACTCTGCCAACATTAGGCGCAGAGCAACGGGATTTTGGACGTAGACGATAGGACAAGCTCCTAAATCTGACTAGCCTATAAAATAGGCAAAAAATTTTTTGACCAAACCCCCCCCCAGGTAGGGTGGGGAAGGTGACGCGAAGCATCTGGGACGAAATCCGGAGCAAATAGGACCATAAACGACGGAGCTACGACATTTTCTCTCCGTAGTTTGACGTTTCGGCCGCCATTTTGAAAATTTTCAAAGGCGTTTTACTCAGCCGTTATCCGTCGTAGCGACTCCGGATTTCGACCACAAGTATCAGCATAGTCAGATCTATCGACCTAGGCCATAAAACCGGCCAAAAATTTTTTGACGTCCAAAACACAACTGGGACCTAGAACAGGCCAGGGGCTTCCCGGCGAACCCAAACTCGGACCCAGTCGCGCGTGTGGTTCCTGTGTTATCGGTGTACAAACATTGGACGGCGGCCATATTGGAAATTTTCTTTTTCCAATATCTCCTATAATATCCACCTGAGGAGACTCGGGTTTCCTCAGGGGTGGCCCCCAGGACCAGGCGCATCGACTGGACCCGTTTTCGAGTCCAAAAAATTTTACCCTATCTTTTCATCAAAATCGATAGATCTCGGTGCGGCAAGAAGTTTGAGCCCAAGCACACGCCTGTAGCATCAATATTGACCGAGAAACAAGGCGCGAAGTTTCGTCTGGACTGGAAGTTGTAAAACTTCCGGCCCCGTTTCTCGGCTAATACTGAAGTGAAAGCTGTCGTGTTTGGTATCAAACTCCTTGGAACAACGAGATCTATCGATCTACACCCCTCCCCCCCCGCTATCTCCCCCCCTCCCCTTACTTACCCGTAACTCCTGCATTCTTCTTCCGATTTCGGCGTTCTTGGTGTCGACGAGTTCGTGGCGAGGCGACGAATCCATCTGTCCTGCTCCCCAGCTCCCGGCACCGCTCCTTCCACCTCCCCTGGACCTGAAACAGAAAAGAGATATTAGTGACAATTTCGGGTCAAATTAGGTATAAGTATTAGTCTGTAAGTCAATAGTATTAGTTTCGACATAAACTGTACTGATTCTGCCGTTTTCGGCATAGCGTAATAATAAAAATATTTATATTGTGTTTATTTGACGTTGACAAATATTTTATATTGCTATATTTGACTGGTTCAATATATATTGTTCTCATTATTATTTATTTTTACATATTGACCAATTGAGACGGTGCTATTGCGCGTCTCGATTAGATTAGGATCCGCATACACTTTAGTATTACACAACACACACATCATCTCCCTTCTTCAACATGTTTCGCACACCAGCGAAAACAAGGCCGACCAAACCTGCGATTGAGGATGTGGACTTCGAAAGTAGCCCATCCTTCTCATCTCTCAGCCCTAGCCCAACAACATCAAAGCAGGCGGCACCAAAGAAGAAGGCGATGACCCTTAAGTTCTCCCCGCCCCCCAGCAAGACCAAACAAGCAGCTGTGGGCCCCAAAGCAGAACCGATGATCAACAAAACCTTCACGAAGAGAACGCCACCCGAAGCTCCTAAAAGAGTGGCAAACACGAACAACCCCATGCACAACAAGAGGTATGACCGGTTATTTGAGGCCAAGCAGCAACTGGACGAGTCTACAGAACACCTTAATAACTCGAAAAACCTTAAGACAGAGATAAAGCAGAGCGTAGCATACGCGGTCAAGCGCCTCTACGCTCTGCTTTGTCAATGCGACAAGGACTTGGGGGAAGCCTTGATAGAACTCCACGAAAACGCGGGGAAGGACCCGGTCGCCAAAAGACAGACGAGCTGCAAAGAAGTGCAAACAGACTTCCAACCACAGGAGCCAGTGCACAAAAGCCCAGCGAGGGAGAAAAGAGACGACGATGAACGGATCCAGAGGATCGAAGAAGGTCAGTCTAAACTGTCAACCAGAATGGAGGAGCAATCAGCACTCTTGCAGAAAAGCCTGGAATGCATGAATAATCTCCAGCAGATTATTCATGAATGCAGGACAGGCCCCAGTGCGGAAAATGCTTCTCCAAAACTGAGCTACGCGAGTGTGGCGGCGACTAGGCCGGGGGGTAAACCACCGGTCTATCGGACGTTGCACTCGGTAGCCATTACAAGTAAGGATGTAACCAACTCGGCTGATGACACCCTCAGGGAGATCAGGAAGGCACTAAATGCCAAGGAGGGGGGGGGTGGAAGTCGAGAGGGTGAGGAAGTCGCGAGATGGGCGGGTCATTATCAGCTGCGGATCAACCGAAGAGAGGGACAGGGTTACGCGCAAAGTGCTGAAGGACAAGAAAGATCTGACGGCAGAGAACATTACCAATAAGAAGCCAATGGTAATGATAACGGGGGTGCTTCGTATCCATACTGACGAAGACCTGTTCAGGGCCCTCAAGAATCAGAATAAGCAGGTTTTTGAGGGCCTGGAAAAGGTCGACGAAAGTATGGAAGTGGCCTATAAAATGCGGAGCAGAAACCCGAACACGCATCGAGTTGTCCTAAAGGTGAGTCCGCCCATCTGGAAGAGGCTGACCGAAGTCGGTACCGTGAAGATAGACCTGCAAACGTTGCAGGTTACGGATAGGTCGCCATTGACCCAATGCACCATTTGCCTGGGATTCGGACACGGCAAGAAGCTGTGCACCGAATCCCAGGTAATGTGCAGCCACTGCGGGGGTCCTCATACGATGAGCGAATGTGAGGAGCACATCGTTGGCGCGCAGCCAAAATGTAAAAATTGCGTCCGTGAAAAGAAGACAGAGATAGGGCACAACGCATTCAGCGAGAGATGCCCTATAAGAGCAAAGTGGGACGCGATAGTGCGCGCAACCGTCGCATACGAATAGGAGAAACACAGGGACCAACAAAATAGTAATGGGCCGGAAACCGCGCCCCGCTGAGAAAACACAGAATGTAAAACTGGTAACATTTTATGTAACATAGGACCAGTCAGCGGGGGGCGGTCTACGGCTCGGCTATTTTGCGTGGGACCGGTTGTATCTACCTACTCGGTTGCGGCGTCGCCCCGATGAGGAAAATAAGATCACAATGGCGAAGGCAACTAGAAGGAACAGGGAGCTTACGGGCATGAAAACACACACAACAATCAAAACACTTAAACACTACAAACACATAGCACGAACAACGCACTAACACAACATACAGGCACACATAACACATATACAAATATATATATACACACACACAATCAAAAGTAATCAGTCATCAGTAACAAATCATACTATCCAGTAACACATATAACATCTCACCGCATCAAAAGAAACAAAAGACTTTTACTCGAAAAGTAATTTGTTTGCAATACATATAACTAGCAGAACACCATGCATCATTCGACACACAACCAAAATACAACACAAAATACATACAAAATAATAAAAAATCACACTCACCTTACCGTAGGCCCCTGTCTTGTAGCAGCACAACCTGTAAATGTAAAATGAAATGCAAGAACAATGTATATTAACCAGCAACATAATATAGTAAAAACTTGTGAGCAATATAAAACCCTAAAGTGATATACTAATGTATATCCACTGTTAGTGTTAAAATAGTTAGTAAAAATAGATATATACACAAAAATAGTAATTAGTAATAAAACATGTAATAATATATAAGAACTGCTACATAAGGAAGCACTGGCTGTCGAATGCAGCAATAGCCTATAAATAAATGTAAAAATGCATCTAGCTACACATGTAACACATAACAAGGTAGAAACCGTTAATAACAAATGTATTCGGAGTAATTAATGGCACATAACTTATAAAAAAGGTAAAATTAATTTAAGAATATTCAAGGTGATGTAAACATAACACACTTATTAAATAAAGTAAGAATGTAAATCTAGAATATAAGAAAACTTGTACAAAACTAGAATCAAATTTGCATAAAACCTGTACAAATAAAGTAAATATAGTAAATCTGTAAACATGTAGAAAATTAAGTAAAATTGTAAAACCTACGGCTACCTTGCAGAATGTAAATAAAGAAAATAAATATAGCAGCATCCCTACCCATCCCAACCAATACCCAACCAACCAACACCAAAAAATCCTGTTCCTACACAAACCCAATCAAAACCAACCTGCAACCAACCACTCCCAACAGTAAGATTTATTTGTGTTAAAATAGCTAGTAAGAGATAATGCATGCATTTTTTGAGAAATAAAGTAAAAAAGGAAAAAAGATATGATGGCTCTGTCCTAAAACATGACGGAGAGACCGGGCGAAAAAAAAAAAAAAAAAAAAAAAAAAAAAAACGAGACTTTCTTTTTGACATGATTAAATTTTAATTGAGATCGTTCACTTTAATGAACAATAACAGTATTATTATCTTTAAACAAATATTTGAACATCGGTTATCTCGATATGCAGGTTGCATCTCGATGTTTTCCTTCACCATTGTTAGCACGTGGTTATTGTAACAGTATGCACATTAGGTCAGAAAACTGCCTAAGTGGTACATAGTTCCGGCCAGGATCGAACCCTTGAGAATCGCTCTTTGAGTTTAGGATGCGTGTGTTAGCCATTAGGCTACCACGACGATCAGTTCTTTTTCATTTCACGATTCCACGAGAATCAGTTGAGTAATTAAGCCCTGAAAGCGATTTGGATCTTTTTAAAAGCTATTAAAGCTCAAATGGCGCCAGATTTAAATCTTTGTTGTCATAGAAATTGTGTCAAGGCGATAGCATTTTATTCAACAAAAAGAGACTGCAAGCGCGTTCCTCAACCGCCTCAAGAATTTAAACTTACTAAATTTATAAAGTTTGTTGTCCATAAATTTCACATTAAAAAGCGCCGTGAAACTTTTGCCAAATTTTAATCCGTTTAATGCATACCGGTGCCGGTAGCGTTTATGGTCTTGTGTATCTGAGTTCGCATCAAGAACAAAACAGTTAATTACTGCGGCCGTCAGGCGTCAACGCGTTGACTGCGAGTCACCGCCTAAATTACTTTTCGGCTGACGTCATTATTTCGGAACGCCACAGCGCCGGTTGTTCAGAGAACAGCACAGGGTTGATACTCTTCAAAAAAATGTGTGCTGAGAGTAGAAGTGAAA
Organism: Dendrolimus pini; assembly: GCA_949752895.1. Taxonomy (NCBI): domain Eukaryota; kingdom Metazoa; phylum Arthropoda; class Insecta; order Lepidoptera; family Lasiocampidae; genus Dendrolimus; species Dendrolimus pini. Next base: position 16,964,825 of record OX457141.1, on the reverse strand, counting down.
CTTCAACGGACGAGTGGAAAAACTAATGGCAACGGACAAGTGGCCAAACGAATCGCAACAAAAATGTTAACTTGAAGTTTTACGGGCAGGTTTTCAATTTGGACAAGTACATTAACAACCTGCCCGTAAAACTCCAAGTTAAAATTTTGTTGCGATTCATTTTGCCACTTGTCCGTTGCCATTAGTTTTTCTACTTGTCCGTCGACGTTTCACTTCTACTATGTGTCCCAGCACACATTTCGATTTTTCGCAGGTTTGATTTAGATAGGTTATGTAAATTTTAATGATTGCATATTTTATTTTATCAAACAAAAAAACTGAATTCGATCCGGAACCAAAAAACGCACGCATAGTCTACTCTAAAATTATGCCGCCTTTAACCACGTCTAGTCTAAATTTATGCCGCTCCTCCACGCGGCCCTAACGCTTTTGCGTGCCAGAAAAATCCTAAGACCCCTATAGAAGTTTCACTTCACAAAAATGAGGCCATGATACAGGGTTACATAAAAGTGTTTGAGTATTTGGGACATAATGCCAGAACACAGGGAAACAGTTTAGAAAAATTGAAGATCACTGTGAAATAGAAGGAGAAAGATTTCGAGGTCGCAAACCAATGTTTTGGTCACAATTGCGAGTTCGATGCAATGCATATCGTTGCTGCCGGCTGCCACCTATATAAGGGATACACGCTAGATAAATTGAAACAAAACATTTACAGACTCCCAGATTAACTAGAAAGCAAAAAATAAATCGCTTTCTCAACATTTTGAAGACGGCACGAAGTAAAACCTAGCAATCGTATACTAATATATATATTTTGGCCGACAAAAGACAAATCGGACGGGCTAAACATCTTCCCGGACTCGTTAAGAGTTCCGCTGTGTGAGGTAATGCGAGAGAATTAGAGCATTATTGAAGCGTACAAGCGTACGTCTATTCTTTGAAAAAAGATAAATACCATTCAGTAATTGATGGATTAAATTCACAATTATCTGACAATCTCTGCACATATGAAAAAGAAACAAAAAAATTAGAAACTGAAATATCGAATCTTCAGTTTCAATTAAATTCAATTAATCTAAAATATGATGAAATGTGCAAACAGTTAAATATGACTAAAAATACACTAACTTCACCACCTCTGGATAATATTAAATGCAAATTAGTCAAATCTGTCATGTCAGACAATTTGACTAACAGCAAAACATGTCAACCATGTCATTCTTCTTTAAATAAGTTAGTAAATAATTCAGTTCTTATTTACTCTGATAAAATTGGACAAGGACTTGGTTCATTGCTGGGATATGACTTGCCAAATCATCAGGTGTCCAACTTATGTTCACCCGGGGCCAGTTATAACTATTTAATTGACAATTTAAGCACATCTAATCTAGACAAAAAATCAACAATTGTAATTCATTATGGGGATAGCTTATCTGTCAAAAAGAAAGACATTGTGAACAGCATAAATAGGTTATTGCAGTTAAACAGTAAATATGGATGTAAATTCATCCTATGTGCCCTGCCTTATGCATGTAATCTAACAAATGAACAAAACAGGCACATATATGACTTGAATTTATTAATTTATAATTTGACCCATCGTCATAGTGACATTATTTTTTATTTTGACCTAAATAAATTTACTAATAGTAAATTTAGGCTAAACAAAGATACTATGTATCTGCCTTTTAAGTTACGAAGACGTATAGCTACTTTGTTAGCATTTAATATACAAAATCATGACAAAGTTATGTATGATATAACTGATATATATGACATAAATTTTAATAATAACATTAATGTTTTTAATATTAACTCTACTGCAAGTCCTAGCACTTTAAACTGCTAGATATGACCAACGCTAAACCTACTTCTAATTTAAATATAGTTCACCAAAATATACAGGGTTTAGCAGGTAAAGATTTAGAAATTGAACTCTTTTTAAAAGAACATAAGGTTCATGTCCTATGTATTACAGAACATTGGCTTAAAACTTTTCAAGTCATAAACTTCATAGAGAATTATACAGTGATAAGTGCATTTGTAAGGAAGTCCGCTATACATGGCGGATCACTTATCTTTGTAGCAAATGATGTAAAATGTAAAGAGCGTAGAGACATTATGTCCCTTTCTGTTGAACGGACTGTGGAGGTTTCTTGTATTGAGCTTGAGCGCTATGTAATTGTCTGCGTCTACCGACCCCCCACAGGAGATTATAATGTATTTGAAAGCACAATGGAGGACTTATTAAGAAAATTAAATAAAACTAATAAATTGCCTATAGTTTGTGGGGATTTTAATGTTAATTTGTTGGAAACGTCATCAACTCGTTCCAAGATCATTAATCTTTTCAAATCGTTCAATCTTATACATGTCTTTAATGAACCTACGCGTATAACTGCTAATTCAGCAACCTGTTTGGACAATATATTTTGTAGTTGCGAAATAATCGACAAATCAGTCTTAGATGTACTACGGTCGGATCACTGTGGCCAGTTTATATCAATACCTTTTGATAGTATTAAAATCAATTCCAAATTAACCTGTAGGCCAGTAAATAATTATCGCTTAAGAACCTTTAAAGATAATTTATCCAAAACAATTCCTACTTTGGATCTCAGCAGCGAAGATCCAAACAACTTGTATAGTAATTTCTTCGACATTATACAAGCTGAATTTGAAAACACATTTAAAACCAAAATAATCAACAAAAGTAATAAACTTAAGTTTAGTGATTGGGCTACGAAAGGTATATATAAAAGTCGAATGAAACTGTATGAATTATACAGTGAAAAACAATTTAATCAAAATCCAGACTTCCTTCAATATATTAAAAAGTACTCTAAGACCTTTAAAAGAGTGTGCATCGCTGCCAAATCTCTATATTATAGTAACAGAATTAAAAAATCATCAAATATCATTAAGACAACTTGGAGTGTTATAAATGATGCTTCCGGCAAGAGTTCACGTCGAGATGATGCAATTAAACTTGTAATCAACAATAACACCATTAGTAATAACTTTGAAATTGCACAAACATTTAATGAATACTTTAGGGATATACCAACTTTAATAACTAGCTCTTTGTCATCATCACCACTGGAAGCTGAGCTGCTGATGACACAGTGCGTTGATCGATGTAATATCACATTCAAATTTAATCATATAGATACAGATGATATTGTAAAAACGTTTAAATCGTTAAATATTAAAAACACAGCTGACTTTTGGGGTATATCCTTAAAAGTATTAAGTGACTTAATATGCACTATTGCGCTACCACTAGTACAAATATTTAATCGATGTGTAGATAGAGGAGTATTTCCTGACTTAATGAAAGTTAGCAAAGTTATTCCTATATTTAAAAGTGGAAACAAAAACGACCCCTCCAACTTTAGGCCAATTTCTATTTTACCAACCTTAAGCAAGGTTTTCGAAAAAATAATTTTAAATCAACTGCTCTCACATTTTAATATTAATAAATTAATTCATACTAAACAGTTCGGGTTCACCAAAGGTCGTTCCACTACCGATGCAGGTGTTGAGCTTCTAAAACACATTTATGGTGCTTGGGAAGGGTCACAGAATGCCATTGGTGTATTCTGTGACCTGTCCAAGGCATTCGATTGCGTTGAACACGTGACCCTCCTGAAAAAGCTCAATTATTACGGTATTTATGGCGATTCTCTCAATCTTCTGTGGTCTTACTTAAACAATAGATCCCAAAGCGTTGAAATTAACAATATCAAATCTCGTGAGACTGGCATATCTATGGGTGTGCCCCAGGGCTCTATTCTAGGTCCCTTCTTGTTTTTGATATATATTAATGATTTGCCATATTTTATTAATGATATGTGTGAGGTAGTGTTGTTTGCTGATGACACGTCACTTATATTTAAAGTAGACAGAAATAAACAGAACTTTGACGACGTAAACAACGCCTTAACCCAAATATCTAAGTGGTTTACCGTAAATAACTTATCACTCAATCCGAATAAAACTAAATGTGTTAAGTTTGTTATGCCCAATGTAAAAGAATACGATGTTAATATTTCCCTTAACGACACTAGACTTAACCTAGTAGATTCAACTGTATTCTTAGGCATTAACCTAGATCAGAAACTCCAGTGGGGCGCTCATATATCTAGTCTCTCAGGAAAGCTTAGTTCTGCTGCATATGCGGTCAGAAGAGTTAGGCAGTTCACTGACGAAGAGACTGCTAGACTAGTTTATTTTAGTTATTTTCATAGTGTCATGTCCTATGGTATTTTACTTTGGGGCAACGCTGCTGACTTGGAGACTATATTTGTTTTACAAAAAAGAGCCGTAAGGTCAATTTACAACCTCGGCCCTCGGGTGTCTCTTAGGGAACGCTTTAAGGAAATCGGTATTATGACGGTCGCCTGCCAATATATTTTCAATAATATAATTTATATTCGTAATAATTTGAGTGCCTACAAGCGGTATAAGGATGTTCACGATTTCAACACCAGGCATTGTAATAAACTGATATTGCCATCTTTTAGATTACAAAAAGTATTGTCTTCTTTCTTGGGGGTTGGTATACGCTTCTTCAATAAGATTCCGAGTGAAATGTTAGATCTGCCCTTCACTAAATTCAAATTTAAAATAAAAAGTATCTTGCTTAAAAAGGGATACTACACTATTGAAGAATATTTAAATGACAAAACTTCATTTACATAACAGCTCGCTCCAACCTCTTATACTGTGTTTTGTACGAGTATAACGTTTTTATCTTGCCGTACTTGTAAGGAATATATGGAGATATGTTGCAAAAAAAAATAATACGTTACGTCTTTATATTTATAATAACTATAATTATTTTCTATCCTTTTATTGCGTTTTTGTCTTATTGAATATGCACTGTTTGCTACAACTCCATTAATTCTTCAAAAGTTATTCTGTAACATAATTCTGTATAAAATCTTTTTAAAAAAAAGTACTTAAATATAAAAAATAGAACAAGAAATATAAAGAAAATTTTTTTTTTAGCTAGACGTGTTGCTGGGGAGTTTCTTGCCGCTTCTTCTCCTTAACAGCAATAACACGTTGCGAAGCGGTGTACATAGACTAGGATGTAAAATTAAATTTTAACCTATATGTATGACCTTCAAAAAGTGTTCTCCAGTGGAACTTATTTTGAATAAAAACTTTTGAATTTGAATTTGAATTTGAATTTGAGATGCACTCTGCCGCGTGAATATCTTATACTAATATATAAAGCTGAAGAGTTTGTTTGTTTGCTTGAACGTGCTAATCTCAGTCTCAAACTAGTCTGATTTGATAAATTCTTTCGGTGTTAGATAGCCCATTTATCGAAGATCAATAGGAGCGGAGCACTAAAGAAGAATGTTTCAAAATCAGGGTTGTTTTTTAACTTACTTTCTTTTAACTATTCCAAATCCAATTCGCGGGCAGAAGCTAGTTACTATATAATATACATAGCTACAATAAGATAATATTCTAAAATGCATAAATATATTCATATATTTGCCATCCATAGAAAAAGCGTCGAAAAAGATCTCTCTTAAACGGGGCTGACAAGCTTTTATGATATAAAAATTATATAATATATAACAACACAATGAGAATTACCTCTTAAACACTTTAAAAGAAAATTATTCTCATTGCTGGTTGAGAAATGTTTTTATCAGGTATCTGAATTATTCAGTTCGATTAAATGACATTTATTTATTTTATGTCTTTAAAAAGACCACTGGTCATAAAAATGGCCCGGACTTCTGGAGGGTTGCGTGGGGCCATGGGAAGACCAACAGATAGAGGCCCTTTGACAAATTTAATGTAAATGCGGCGTGAAACTGACCGGCGATTATCCCTGTCTACACCATATTATAATGCACCCAAGGACAAGCCCCGGCCAGTGTAGGACTATTGTGGGAAATGAGAACAAAAAGTACCGGGCTATTGGGGTGAACTACTGGTACTAGGGGTCTGGGAATATGGGGACTATGGCGTGTGCCCGTCGCAATGTACGGGGAACATGGATGGAAAAATGGGCAGCCGGTGACTTGCCACTCCCTTCATGGGCCCCAAAAAATGCCATAGAAGACATAGGGGGGCAACATGGGTGTGAGTGGCTAAGGGGTGTCGAGAGGTGGGCTGCAGGTTCACCGAAGCTACTTCTGACATGATGCCATTTATCACTTCCTCCCCTGGAGCTTGAATCTTAGCTCTAGCGATCTCCACTCCGTGCCGGCTGGTTAAGGCAAGCACGGAGGTGGGGGCCTTGCATTAGCCCCCGGAGTCGGGCACGAGGTGTCGCTATTCACCTATGGTTTCGCCACAAAGCCCCCTGCGTATTTATTCATTTTACTTTTATTAAAATATTTTTTTGCGCTCATTATTCATAATAATCGACAATTAATTATTGTATAATATCATAATAAACGACTATTAAATAAAAATATATGATATTTAGAAACCATATTAGTTTTTAAGAAAAATTGTATGCCAGTAAATAGCGAAACATGTTCTCACCATATCATAAAGCCTTGTTATCCATGTTTCATACAAATAAAGATTTAATTTAATTTCAATGGGTTTCATATACTTCAAAGTTATGTTTTAAGAAAGTTTAAGAAAAACAATGGTTGCAATAAAATATTTAAAGAATGTTTTTGTTATATTAATTTACGGCCAAAAAAGGCTATGGAACCGTGTAATAAAATAAACTCCAACCCTACTTACTAAGTTGTTTACGGAAAACTGTAATTTATCATTGAAAATTAAAAGTATTGTTTCAGTTGTAATATAACGTAAGTTGGCAATGCCCAATTTGTCTGGCCTTCGTATTACGGGCTCTTTTTTCGTACAAGTTATTTATTGTCCTTTGTTTTGTGAATTATCTCTCTATTATTTTTTATTCCTTGTACAACATTTGCAAACATTGGGGCGGTATAAACCTGTGGTCATACTATTAAGGTAAAGACGATGCGATAACAACACGTTGCCAGCCTTTAGAATGGGGCAAAGAGAAGAGACAGGTGATGAGAGGGATAAGACGGGAGGAATGGGATTGTAGCAACGAGAGGTTAAATGATACTTCAGATGGCAGAGAGTAGTATTCACTGTCGTGTGCTGATGTGTACTGAAGTGAGTGAGTAATATATTTTGGAAACGGTACAAATATTAACAAGTCGTACAGCTAGTACAATATGGAGGTCAATGTATGAGCGGGACGGATGATGTGCGAGCGAGATAGAGCAATTATTATTATGTGCGCTCCCGCGTTGCACTAGACAGTAGTTCGTTGTCCACTGTGATGTATGCAGCTTCCATAAACAAAAACAGAGAAATATGAAGTCTTTTTTTATAAAAGAAATTCGCTTCTTCAACAATCAAAATAATTGAGATTAAATTTCTGGGTACTTTAATTGTAGCGTTCCAAATACCATCAAATAAAAATTTCATCAAAACTCAAAAGCTTTTTAACCAAAAGAATAATCATAAAAACGCGCAATTTTTTTCTCCCTGTAATCATTGACCTATATTCGTCCATATTTTAAAGCCGGGTCTCGGTGAAGTCGGACAAATTTATTATGCGGCTGAAAAATCCACAAACTCGTGTGTAAACGAAAATTTTGACAGTTATGACTCATGTACTAATTATCTATATAATCGTGTATTAAGTAGTACGTAACTTAGTAAACGTTATCTACATATAAAGTATACTTATACTTTCATACATCATAGTAGTGCAATAACTTTATTGCACTACTATGATTACGGACGTAGGAGGGCTAAAAATGTTTCACTATGAATTAATTTAAAGTTAAAAATTACAGTTAAAATACTGTTTCTTTAATGTTCAACTAGCGGTCTATTCGATATGAAAATCAGGAGTGGCTGTTGGAGAACTGGCTTGTTCGTCATTCTCTTGGGCATCATGCTACGGAAGCAGCAGTACAGCAGTACGCCATGACCGTGTAGTCTGTGTCAGCGAACGTCACACCATAACACACCTAACAAAATCATTGTTTCGAATCCACTTATACATATATACATACATAACTTCACGCAAGGTCCCTTGCGGTGTAGGCACGAACAACAGAGCGCCATTTAGGCTTATTCTTACACACCTAACTTGCTTTTTTGACATTCATAGCTCTTGTCATGCATCACTTTCTGCTAGTACATGATCAATTTGATCATGGAAGGTGTGTCGTGGCCTTCCGTGACTTCTGAATCCATCCACTTTTGCATTGTATATCTGCTTAGTCATTCTTCCATCATTCATTCTTTCCACATGCCCGAACCACCGGAGCATTCCTTTCCTTACCTTCACCCCGACACTCTCTTTTAGACCAACTCTCTTTCTTAATACGGTATTACTATCTTATAATTTATTTTAAATACTTATTACGTGTAAACTACACATTAAATCTGATGTTCACCAAAGAGAAGAGCTATTCAAAAATGTTTAAACATAAGAATATATTTCTATGTTCCATCTCCTGCATTCGACACCTATTTAACTTGCAAAGGATGTACCTATGTATATAAGTTCGGGTGGAATCTTGCAAGTTAAATTTGACCAACTTCCCGGGTTCAAGTTAAAATTGTGTTGCGATTCGTTTTTCCACTTATCCGTTGCCATTCGTTTTTCCAGTTGTCCGTTGCGCTTCGTTTTTCCACTTGTCCGTTGAAGTTTCACTTCTATTATGTGTCCTAGCACGCATTATTTAATCAAATTAAGTATTTAATTGTATATTTTTTAAGTTTAATTTCCCATAATAAAATCTAATTGCTTATTAACTTAATCACTGATGACTGATACTGATGATTGCATTCTAATAGCTTAAGGTGTGCCAGTGCCATATAAAGATATTCTGAAATTCCCAGAGATTTTGTTCGTGTGCAAATATGAAAGTGTAAGGGTATCCAAATAAAAGCATGTGAACAGGGTGGTGGAAACGTTGATAATTTTAATCTGCCCACCTTTACATGGGATGTTTACTGAGAACGCTAAAAGGGTTGGCGCGTTGAATTAACGGCCCTTTTATTTCAGGTAACTGGGTTAGAGCTGAGTCCTTAGACGGGCGAGTTAATTTGTTTTAATATCATGTAGTTTACGAAACTATGATAATTTAATTATGTAAAAATAACAACGTGAAAAGTGTTGGTTAGTTACATTATGAAAGTAAAGTCTGTATAGCACATTTGAGAGTAGTTATACAAGAAAAGTTAGAAAGCACTATCCGACTTAATTTACCCTTATATGTATGTAAATATGCATTGTAGAATATAATCTAATACAAAGAAAAGTTAGTTGCATTGCATTCAATGTAAAATCTCTTAAGACTATAAGTAGAATACAGACCTTAGATGACAGACTTCTATGGGTAAGGTGCTCAAAAGGCTGTCTTTGTTATCTCGCTAAATCAACATACCGATCCGTTGTCCGAGGTAAGCACCAGCTTCCAGCTAGTGCATCTTTTTTTTAATGTTTGCGTATAGGCAAACTGGCAAGCGGGTTCACTTGATGGCAAGTGGCTACCGTCCCCCATGGACATCTGCAACACTAAGGGAGCCGATGCGTTGTCTACCTCGTTGAGACTTTAAAAATCTGTTTACGCCCTTTTTGACAAGACCCATATTGTAGCGCTCTGGGAAAACCGCGGGAGGGAGCTCATTCCACAGCTTGCTCACATATTATTATGGCATAAAAGAACGAGCGCCACGTACAGTGGATGACTTCCAGGTGTCGAGGAAGTGTGGATGAACTCCCAGTCACCTGCGAGCATTTAGAGAACTAAGAATATATTTTATAAAATTAACCGTCAATCTGATCATTCTAAATTGTTTTTGACTATTGCTATTTGTAACGTTGATCTTTCAAAACGCGTAGCGACATCAAGGAGTGCGCGGACGAAAGCAGTATAGAAGTCTATAATTATAATTTATGGTTTTTTGTCTATGGCATATTCGCGGTAGCAAAATCTGAATTTATTAAATTAATAAACCATTGTTGTGATAACTTTAAGTAAATTATAAATAAAAGAATTTCGTTAGTTAAAGAATTTTAGTCGCGTAGACTATCAGCGCCGCTAGTGACGAATCGTTGGTAAATGCCTTTACAGCGCTAGATTAGTGCGGTAATCAAGTGCCAGCGAAATTTATAATAACGGATTAAAGCCATTGGGACGAACCGACTAAATAGCTTAGAACGGTTAGACATATTAACAACTTCCCTGTCCCGTGAGTCATATATGACTCGTGTGCACGTTTTATAAGACGTCCATGCATCATATGTGACTCATTTATCCATACAATTTCAAGTGCATTTTTCATAGTGAACGTGGTACGGTATCTTTTGTATGAGTATCTGAAATTATTATTATTATTTTCTGAAAAAAACAATTGTGGACTTCAGGCGGTATACAAATACCTTGTACTGGGACAGGGAAGTTGTTAATAAGCCCCTCAGCGTTTATAAAATTACCTTACGAAGGATAGCCGTCGTTCCACAGGTCGATTAATGGTACGTTTGAAACCGTCTGCGATTGCACTTACCCGTAATGTGAAAAGAGCAATAATAATTCTCTCCGCTCGACAACAAGACCACAGTTGGTTTGCACGATTTCATTTTATGAAACGCAGTACGCACTCAACACTCGACACGTCAGTAATTATCTTGATTAGTGTGCCGGTCCACTGTTAATATTTTCCGAGGCGATTCCAAGGGTTTAATATTGCGAAATTGTTTTTAGCCTAAAGTATTTTAGGTGCTGGAGATTATTTATGGCTTTTTATGTAATAGCTTTTTTATATTTACGAAGTTGATATTTTTTTGAAGTGATATCTTCTTATGGGAGGGTTAACCGCTTCGTTACGTAACGCGTTACGGCGTCAGTCTGTTTGGGTTCCCTTTTTCTCACGCATACGGCAGCGGTAGGCAGGCTCTTCAAATTAAACAATTTTAATATTGAATATTTCAACTTAGATTAGTTTGAGTTATTACTTCTGTCGGGCGTCCTGAGACGCACACGTTATTTTACTGCAGGAGTTCAGCAGACAGGCAGACGGCCCACTTGATGGAAAGCGGTTACCAAAGGTGTATACATACATGGCACTACTTAAGATAATATATATAGGTATAGACATAAGGCACACACTGCACATGCACTTTCTCACAACACCAGCATGTAACAGATACACTCTACATTAGTATAAGTTTAGTATTAAAATTAGATAAAAAATAATTATATAAGTTATTCTTAAGGTACACAAAACAACACAAAAATCATAAAATTAATGTCACACATAATAACACATAAACAATAAGCGTGTATAAATTCAAAAAACTCTAACAATAATTAAGTTATAAAAAGGGTACGGAACTAGAGTCCGTAGATTAGTTAATTTAAAAAAAACACCAAAGGTGTTACAAATGCTGCTGCTCTCTTAAGGGCGACTGGCACCTGGTTAATAATGCCGGAAAACACCTCAAGTCTGTTATGGCGACATACTTTAGACCAGGGGTGGTAGCCATCCAGTCGCGCAAATGCCCTATAACCTGGTAATATTTGCTACTTGTTGATTTTTTTTAATTTGATTTTCGCGGTTGATTTACTTGGTCAGCATCAAGTAGGTGTACAAGTTTTACAATGATTCCCAAAGAAATCAAGTCAAAGACAAAGTCAACCCCGTTTTCAGCCAAATATTTTCAGCAACAAGAAAATATTTCAAAGTTTTTTTTTACATAAGAATTGATTTTATGTCTGACAGCTAGGCCACGTTCCAGAAGGGATTTACAACGACCACGCTCAAAACCGCGATTTTTCCCGTTCCACTTTCTTGCCGACGTTACAATCATAAACTCTAGTGGAACGGATTATAGGGCATTGCTGTCATAAACGATGAAATACACAAATGCCAAACCTTATTTATTATATAAAAAAATTGTCATCAATACATTTTCTCAATTTGAATCTTGAATCTTAAATATGTAGTAATGTGCGAGCGAGATAGACAGGTAAATTTAGACAGCTCCTTGATTAAAATAATCCTAAGTGAAAATACCTAACTTTTTCAATTAAATCCTTACGTTGCAATTATTTATTACAACAACGGTCTTAATAAATTACTAACAATATCATCAACAAACATGTTATGATATTGCAGGTCACAATATACGCAAATGACGTCAAATTTATGAAGATCTCTGGATTCATTTCGCTGATATTATATTCCTTTAAATTTTGCATTCCAGGAGGGATATGAGAGTTCGTGATGTTTTGGTCGTTTAAGGTCAGGATGACAGGGGTCTCTCGTTTTGTTGTGGTTTAAATGTTGCTGGAGGAATACAATATGAGTATTATAAGGGCGACGTGTATGAAATTTTTATTCATGCATAAAATCTTTATTTTTAGGGGTCTCTAAGCAAATTGCTAATATAAAAACTTTATATTTTATATTCGTCTTTCCATGTATCTTTTGTTTTGAACTAGCGTTTCCGGAAGACGTTGTCCTGCTCTAAAAAATAGACATCTAGAACCCAATTCCAGTGCCACCTACCGGGTGTAATTGTGAATCAAAACCATCCCGGGACCCACTCACACACATAAATATTTCATCAAAATTTAGAATCCGTTTCCAGCGCCACCTGCCGGTTCCAATTGTGAGTCTAAAGTTAAACCATCGTTCTTCGAACGTAAGCATTCGTGACGTGAGCTGTTAATTGCGGAAGAAGGCCAAACCTATTTTTTTTGGTACGAATTTTTTCGATGTCATGATACCAGAGTTCATCCCGCGGCTGTGTCACGGGTCAAACTCTAGTGCGTACCTCTTGTTTAAATAGCTTGCCTTAGTGAGCCAGTCCGTGCTGGCTCCACTCCTAGTGGAGATTGCTAGAGCTACGACTCATGGGGTGGAAGTGATAAATGGTATAACGTCGGAAATAGACTCGGTTTGAAGATTTGAGAATTGTCTAGGTTGACTTGAAGACTATAATAATGCTCTATGTCAACACGGCAGCCCAGTACTGAACGCGTATCCAAAATGGCGGTGGTAGGAATGCTGGTATGGATAAGAAAGGAGACTAACCTGCGTGCCTCTGGGCTGCACTAACTATGCGTGCTGATCACCAAGTCGTGAGCCTTGCAGCAAATCTTCTGGTTTGTCTTCTTCTTGCGGCCTTCGATAAATTGTACACATGCGGCGCGATATAACTGCATATGCAAGTTGTGGCGGAACGATATGCGGGTTGTCGTACGAGGGGCGAAATCTGTGATTATAGAATTATAGTCTTTGACAACAGAACCTTGATAATGTTCAAACTAATAATGTTCACTAATTATTATGGTTGAATTTTGACCACGGGCAACCACTTGACTATATATAAAACTTAATTTATTTTTCTTTTTTAGATACACTAAAAAGTTATATAACATGAATATTTGCCCGACTGGATGGCTACTACCCCTGGTCTAAAGTATGTCGCCATAACTACCTAGATTTGTGTTCCAGCATTATTGACCAGGTTCCAGTCTCCCTTAAGAGAGCAGCAGCGCATTTATAGCACCTTTGGTGTTGAAAATGTCCATAGGCAGTGGTAACCGCTTTCCATCAAGTGAGCCGTCTGTCCTTCTGCTGAACTACTGCAATAAAAAAAAGATATTTAAAAATGTTTACAGCGTTTTTCTCGAAACCGCCATTTTGCAAGTACTGCGTTTTCTATAAGGAGGGTAGAATTAATAGGTATAGCTAGCTTTTATACATAATGTAAAATCTCTAGATTCTAGAAATACGCCTGAAGAATATAAAATACACGGTAAATCCGAGATAAATTATGCATGTAGCAGAACTGCTGTCTGTATGCGCACTTTGGTATTATAATATCAAAAGAACTGGCTATTCCCTATGTGGCTGGCATACTTCATATAATTTTTGCTATTGTCTGTATATACTTCTTGTAGGGATGGGATGTGTTTTTATTAGTGTTTCTTTTTTTCTGTTGGAAGAAGAATGATTTGGAAGAAGAATACTAGGGCTCGACTATCACGGCTTCTGAAAAGTGGCCGAAATCTCGAAATAAAATTCAGCGCTTAAAAGCATAAAACGTAGTTTTAATAATGATAACACTCGTCCAGTACATGAAAATTGTGTGTGTAATGTTCACACGCAGTAGAAGTGAAACTTCAAAGAATATACTCACAGATAGTTCTTCTCTAACTTTTATTAATATAATTAGCCTTTAGCCTACATTCAACATATTATAATTTAAAAAATCAATCTAAATTACACATTAATACACTATCATAAAGTTCAAAATTCGATGCACTGTTAGGCAGATTTTCCTTTGATCTACGTCTAAAAGAATATTTACCTTAAAAACATGCAGATAGAGCTAAAATTTATTTGAAATCATTTAAGTTTTATTTAAATTGGAAAATAATACTAACGGGTAAAGAGAAATGTAATGTAAATAAAACTATTTCGAATTAAATAAAGATGAATTTTATGAGTTTGTAGGGACAAAGTTTGTCAGCTCAGCAGTATTACGCTTTGCGTGTACGCGCGGCTGCGCCCGCAAGCCCCCTTTAGTCGTGAATAAACGCCAGTAGGTACTGTTCAGATGTTTCGTGGTTTCCTTTCTTGCACGTCACCCCATACCGTCTCCAGTCACGTGCCACCGCCTCATCATCCAAAACCTCACATGTTTATCTCATTAGTGTCGACTTTTCGTTTCATCGAGTCTCAAATCACAATGATTAAAAGAAGTTTCACTTCAAAAACGTAACATAACTCATGACACTCTCTGGAACCACAGTTGTGGACCGGGGCACTTGCCTACCAGCTAAATGCCCTGAACAGTGTTCAACGTCGAGTCGCTCGCATTGTAGACGATCCCATACTCAAAGACGGCTTAGACACGTTTAGTCTTCGAAGAGACTTCGCGTCTCTCTGCGTATTCTACTGATTTTACAAACGGGAGTATTCAGAGGAACTGTTCAAAATGGTGCTCTCGTCTTCTTTTTACCACCGCACCGTACACCATCGGCTGTGCGTTGATCCCACCTCTCCTTGTTTCCAGTTTCCTTTCCTCTTTATTCCCTTCCTTCCCATTCTCCTTATCACATCTCCTTCACGTCCTAAGTATCCCTCCTTTCCCATCCAAACCCTCCTTCAGTCGTAGCGGTTCCTGCTCGATTGGGCCGAGGAAGGTTAGGACGAATGTGTGCACCTGTGTTCGCGGAAATGCTTGTGCACCTAAATATATCCTGCCTACTTGACTACTACGGTTGGCTACGTACGTTACCTGCGTGCGTATGAACGTCGAACAGCTAATAATTGAAGCGATCGCCGTAACCGAAATCGGTTAGGAAGACATCAATCAATTTATAACACAGTTCAAAGCGAGACAATGAGTGACACACCTTTGTTTGGGATTCACTTCAACCCATTTAATTTACATTTAGAAATAGAAAGAAGAAGAATTTTGTTCATTTTCTATCCCAACCCTAATATGTCCGCGGTTTCTATGTGAGTGCAATAAGACAATAAACTTTTAATGCTACTCTACGTATGTTTCCTAGAGTGATTCTCTAAGGACTATTTCAAATACATGAGATTCATTCGTTGCACTGTATTTATTTTCTTGTATAGATACAGAGTATGTATAGTTTATTTTTATGATTAATAAAAATACATGGGTCAAGTGTGTGTTTTTCCACGTAAAGAATTCTGAAGAAATGATGAACGATGATTGATAATGATGTTATTAAGTAAGGTAAGCTGAAACAAAATTTTGATCGAGAATACAGACAGAATACGTAATTAAAAGGTAAATTAACTGATATACTTCTAAGGCTCATTCACACTATGAAGCCGTTTACGGTTCATTCTCGTTCCGGTCTCGGTCCTATCAAATCTTAATGTGTGTACACTACTAGTCTGGTGTTGACAGCATGAAACACAAGCGTATTCACTTCATTCACACTGTTGGTACAAATCATGACACGTCCGATCTTGCTTTAACCAAATACAATTTTCAACGAACGACACGACAGTGAGAATACTCTGATTCTTTCTCTCTCTCACTCTGATCTTATCGACTGCACCAAGTAATATATTTAATTTAAAATATTTTAAAGTCTTCAGTGGTTTTATTTTACCTTATTTTACAGTACAATTAAGGTATCTCATTTTAACAATCTTAGTATTAAGATCTACTCGGGAAGGCTCCACGTACAACAAACAAGGATGTCCTTAATATGTCACGGTTGACGCGCCTGTCAAACTCTGCTCTGCTAATGACGTTGACAGGCGCGTTCCTTTTCTATTACAGTTTAAGTATATAAGATCGGACCGGGAATGTAGTATCGAGACCGAAGGGACATTGAACCCTGATCATACGTGATTATGATAAAGCAGTATCATAGTGTGAATCCAGCCTTATCGTTGGGCGTAGCGTACATCTAATGCATCAAATACTACATTGATTGCATCAAATACTACATTGATTGCATCAAATACTACATTGATAATTATTAATGAAAAATATTTCTGTCATAATTTAAAATGTGTGATGATAAAGATATAATAAGCCAGAATGACGGTAGTTGTTTTTTTTTAAAGTACGGTGGAAGCGACATCGTCCCGCCCACCTTTAACTACGTTTAGAGTATAAAACGGAGCGCCCCGTGGTATTGGCAGGCATTTCCATTGTTTATTTGTATCAAACAAGTTTTGTTCCTAAATATATATATTAAAGTCGAAGTCTTTTATACGAACTTGTTTTAGAATTTATTGTTAAGTACTAACAGTATCCCCGAAGAAGAACTACGTCCACCCAAGTCAGGGATTCTCACTAAAGCCCCCTGGTGTTCCTTTTTTGTACATTGCCAGGGCCATGGGTAAACTTGACCACTCCACATCACCCCGTATAACCCTAGGTTAACAACATAAGTATCTATTATACACATACGAGCACAGTGCAAAATCTTCTCTTAAACCAAGACAAAGATATATAAAACAGTTCACCCGTCTGCAAGTTGTAGGTGCAATAGGTACGACTTTAGTGCATGGAAATTCACTTGTTCATGAGCGGAGCGATTGACGGAAATAATTTCCTGGCTAGTTGCTCTACTGAAATATTTTTTCTGAGTGTTTAAATGTTGCAATCACGTTTATTGTGCATGGTGCCTGAAATTTTGCAAATAATGTAGATGATGATTTCCACCAAACGGCTCGCATGGGATCGGAAAGGATAGGAACGGATGCGGCGACAGCCGATTTTTATCGAGGGTCATCGTCTCTACCTTGAGTTGGCAGAGCCGGTATGGGGCCTCGAACCAACTAGCCCCAGGTGGCGAGGTACGGGAGCCGCCTGACACATAAGGGGTATGTCGGCGGCTCGCGTCGTCCAATCAGCGGCATTCGGTGGTCATCCCGGACATCGAATTGGCTCCGTCTGCAGCATTCGATGGTCATCTCGGGCTTTAGGTGACCATCCGCGGCGTCTGGTCGCCTATCTGCGGCATGGAGATTTTTGCGACCACTCAAACATCGCTCTAACCCCGCCTTATGAGGTCGCTGAGCCGATTTCGTCCGAAAAGACGTTGACACATACGATCGACTCCGTACCGTGCGTCGCTTGCGAACGTTAATGTTTCTGCGCCTAGTTAAATAGTTTCGAGAAAGAGTGGTGCCGTCCAGCCACGGCTTTGAGCGCACGCGTCGTCATTGGAAAGGATCCGATTGGATACGAAGACGGGCGAACGGAGTCGAAGATTGTAAAATCCATTCCGATCGGTTGCGATACGAGCCGTTTGGTGGAAATGATCTTTAACTTGTATCATTGTCACACTTAAATGTAGTTTATTTCCATTATTTCATTAGATTTTTAAATAATAACAGAATTTATCTCATGTTGATATTAGATGAATTAACTAATCTGAATCAATTTGGTTGAAAGGCGTACAACTTCAAGAATAAGATGGTATTCAATGACATTGAATGATTATGTTTATATAAATCACATTTGTTGATTCATCCAAATTGAAAGACAGGAATAAATAATAGGTATAATAAGAATATCTGCTTTAGACAAACATCAATTATGATATGAGCCTAATCCACAAATTTATAATAACATAATTAAATAGGTATCTTTTTAATTATGTGTATGGACATCTTCGAAAGAATAGTGGGCTAAATTTGTGTTATTTATTAATATCTAACTATCGATATCTATAAAATTACAAATCAAACGGTCGTTCTGATTTCCACCATCTATATAAAAAAAACGTGTGCGTCTCGGGACGCCCGACAGAAGGGATAACTTAGCCTGCCTACCGCTGCCGTATGCGTGGAAGAGACAAAGGGAAGCCAGACAACTTGCGCCGTAACGCGTTATGTAAAGAAGCGGTTTACCCTCCCATAAGCAGATATCACACATCTTTTTAATGAATAAAGATTGTTGTTACCTTGAGCTATGTCAATTATGTAGGTTACATTAAGTTTAAAAAAATCTGTGCCTTATAAGGCGAAATATGTACCAAGTTCTTCTCCCTATTTCTGACAAATGCATAATCTCATTTCACTATCTAATTTTATTACTGTAATTTGTGGATTTAGCCACTTTTCGGCTGAGCGTCTCATTTGAAGTATGTATGAGATATTTTTTAAAACCTGTGCAACTATGTGATTTATCCAGAAAACTTTTTGTTATTACCATTTCAAATAGTTTTCACAGCTCGATTCAAAAACGCCATTTCCTTTCTACTCTGCACACCGTTTCCGCCGCAAATGGCTTGTCTGCTCTCTACAAATGTATATTATAGACAATATTAAATTGTTAGATAGTGCAGCCGGCGACAAAAGTGCTTTAGTTTCTGCATTTTACAGACAAACGGCAATACTTATACTGTTATATAACTGAGATTATCTATAAAGAACATGGTGGAGTATTATTTTAGATTTTGATCTTTGCCCTTGTTTTCTCCGTTCTGGGAATAATGGCGATAATAGAGTTTTTCTTTTCGTCTTTATCATAGATATTTTGACAAAAGTCAAAAACAGAAACCAAGATAAGTATTGTGTCCGTGATGATGGTGCCATGTCTCGTTGCGTGTATGTACACTATTGCTTGTTTTGTATACTTATTTGTATATACGATATGTTACGATCGACAAAGTGAATGCACGCCTACAGTTTATTACCTATTCGGCATTTGGACTTATTTTGTTTACTTTGTGTTTAAAATTTGTAATTAGAAAAATAGCCTATTCTGTATTGTATGCATTTATTGTATGTGTTATGCGGTCGAGTATTGTGTCGAGACATATTGTATTGGTGTAGTATAAAACAATGTCCCAACTGAGAGATGAGGAGTCAAAGCGATAACACAAGCGAGGCAAGACGTGTGTACATTTAGTAAGGGACTTTGCGCGTATTATTATATTTGTATTATCCGTATTTGTATAGTTCTAATAAATTCTATAGTAGTTCCAACGGCATTTTAATTCGAGTCCCGTAACTCCTAACAGATATTTATAACAAGTGATGGTACATGTCCGCGGTGAGATATGGTACGATAGTGCCATCAAGGAAACAATGGAAACGTTTTAAACGAATTCACAAGAGATTTGGTGTATATGGTACTTTAGATAACGGTGGTAATAAAAGCAAGACTTAATACAAAAATTGGTTCATCCAATCATTTCAATTAATTTACATTAAAAAAAGTGTAATTAAGTATAAAAAACAGAAGTTATACGGTATAATTTAATGCGATCCACAAGAACGCTGCCGACAAACTGCGCTGCAGTTTGGCAATGTAATTGTTTTTTTGTTGTTTTTTTTTTTGAACAAACATAAAATATGCTGCTAGTATGATATATACATAAAAGTACTTACATTATCTACATAAAAGTTTCTGTATTATGGCGATATAACAGAACCATATTCCTTGTATTATTTCAAGTTTTGGCTGAAACAATAACAATTTAATATACAGGGTTAACAATTTAGTAAAAATAAAATTGTTTATTTTTTTATAATCCAAATTACTTAAACTATTTAAATCTAACATAAAAAATATAATTAAATACTAAAAATAAACTAACTTAAATAAAACTAATTATAGATAAATGTCAACTAAAATTAAACTAGAATATAAATATAACTAGACTTACAAAAAAAACAATCTATAAATAAAAAATAATATCGTATTAATATAATATTTTCCAATGAATATACGAGTAGGTATCTCTTTGATGTTTCCTTCACTATTACTTTTATACAAACTTCTTAAATATTTTGTATATATATTTTTGGTTGATTTATTTATAATTAAAAATAAGAAATTTAGTATGGACTAAACTAAGTTAAAGAAAATATATTTCAATATAAAAATTGTACTAGGATATACAGAAATTAATGTAATATACTCGTATGTAACAAATCGCTGCCAGAGGGAAGCGTATCCAGAATACTGGCTGCCTTGCCACGCTGATAAATAGAACGAGTTACGAATGTATATACACTTATTTTACATATTATTCTTAATTTCCACTCAACCAAATTATCCTTAAAATCCTGTGTGCAAAAATAATTTCTTTAATAACCGTAGGAATGACCTTGACATTTGGAAGGCTTTCGTATATAGGACAGCTAGCACGTAGAAGCCCAAATTGTATTATTATTGGAACACCATTGTTAACATAGGCAAATCTACACAGCGTATATAGAATGGAATTTGGGTGACCAAGATCCATAATACTAAAACATCAAAGATCGTGTCAAATCTGCCATCTGGCACCGCAGACCCAATAACTTGGTAGCAGTTCAACTATAATTCATAAGAGTACGGCCGAGGGCGATACGGGCTGTTGTTGTTAACATTGTGGCAAGTTTCAACATGGCCACCAAGAGGCAGGGATGGATTTGGACGAATAGAATTGAGTCAGATAGTTATCTGGTAGAAAATTACAATAACATTTAGAGTACATTTAAATTAAATGTAGTAACGTAGATGAGTGATATATACAAATAAATAATTTACTGTTGTAATAGTAATAAATTAATGAAGACGATAATATTGATAAATTTAATTATATAACTATGACGATACAAATAAATACAGTGTAATCTTCCATTTAATAATTATTAAGTCATTAAATATTGTAGTCGGATTCTAATTGTATAGGGTAGTCTGGAGGAGATTGCCTTTGGCGACAAGACCGCCCATTGTACTGTAATTTTATGTGCAATAAAGTTATTCATTCATTCATTCAAAACATTCTACCAATTAATTGTACTACACGTACACATTGTGTATTGTACTACACGTGAATCAAATCAAATCAATTTATTGTCAAAAAATTACACAGAAGTAATGCTTTCATAGGTTCCGCACTACGAATAGCCTGTATTGCGGGACACCAAGTATGTGTGTGACTGACTTAACAATGTATATCTCTAAGATTACTTTTAAAAATAGATGTTAATTTGTTTGGGTGTGTGTCTGTGTGCGCAAATGATGGATAACAATATTCTGATATAAATAACAAGGTTAATTTATATGATGTTATAGAATAAGTTTTCAGTTTTTTTGTAATCAAGTTGCATATACCACTTTTGTGTGGTTGCATTGATTTCATGTCTGTTTCAATATACAGTGTCACATTTATCATGTACCTTATTGTACAGTAAAGAACTGATGACACATGTATATACCTGCGATATATAATACACAAATAGCCTAACATTTGAACATCTAATATGGAAACTTTACTATTTGTTATAAGAGGAGTATCAATTGCTTCACGTCCTGATTGAATTATGTGCAAAATAAAACTGTCATGTACAATTGTGTGACAAAAAGTAAAAGGGTGGCTAAGCAAGGTGGGTCGACAAAAACTCAAAAATGGGGGCTAGTTTTAGTTTCTATGACTTGACATTACTAGTTGTTTTATAGATTTAAATTGCGACGATTGGAAGGAAAGAGGCTGCGAGAAATTGGATATACTACGCACTAAAGCATTTCTAGCGGTATTCGTTAGATATTATTAGATATCTAAATTAGGGCTATCATTTAGTCTTTAATTCAAAGGAATTACTTTGCCAAAATATTACTCCGTTCATCAGTAATGAACTATCCTTGCCGTTGACTGAGATTGCTCTTAATTATTGTAGAAATGGAAAAAGTCAAAACTTGCTGAAAATTATATTAACTAGTATTGAACATTATTCTTAAGCACTAACACATTTAGATAACATATTTGATGTAATTATATGATCTGGATTATCAGAAGTAGCCATGAGTAGGGTTGCCAGCCTGTCTTAGGTCACTGAGCTCAGATGCTACGCATCTATCCGTGCAGGAACGGAGAAAGAATACAATTTGTTGTGGCTGGGCGGCCTCCTTTAAGAGCCGACAAAACAGCCCACAGCCAGGTGGTAGGGCATTTGCCCGTCTGGATGGCTACCACCCCTGGTCTAGAGTATGCCGCCAAAACAACCTTGAGTTGTGTTCCGGCATTGGTATCCAGGTTCCAGTCCCCCCTTTAGAGTGCGGCAGCACATTGATAGTACATGTTATAAATGTGATGGACTGATGTGATATGTGATGGACTGTCTGCCTGTCAACTTTACTTAAGCAATAAAAATACCCTTGACACCCTATCAAGATGCCCCTGAAAAAATTAAAAGCGGATAATAATTAATTACCGAGCTTGAAGTATAAAATATTACTTAAATACAAATTTAGTTTAAGCGTAACCACAAAATAACCGATACTTAAAAAACGAATGTCCTCAAAACCCTCAAGTACAGCCCTGGTTTACCCTCGTCAAACGAACTAATTAACGGGAGTTCCTGCGATACAACGGGACAGCCGCAAATTATCACACGGTGTATACAACTGCCTGATACATGGTACTTATACAATGTTATGTAAAAATTAAATGTAACTGATAGACTAAGAGCCCGCGATCGCCAGTCCTACCACATAGTATAAAGGCTAAAAAAAATTATGTGCAAATACCCTACAGCAGGTAAGAAGGTTTGGATATTATGAATCTCGAACCGTGGTGGCTTTGACAGGTAACAGGTAGCAAAGGTGAGCATAATTGCTGGCCAAAAACATTATAGCATAGTGCGCAATTTTTAGTATGTTCTACAGGATACTATTAGAGTATCATTGTTGTTGCCAGACGCCTTATAGTTTAATAATTCTACTTACATCATAATATAAAATCTTAGTTTTATATATGTTACTTGGTCAACTATTCAAACATGTTTCCCAAACGGCCACAGTTTCAAAAGTTCTAACACTCTCCCAGATATTATCCAGAGATTGCATACATGTTGTCGGAGGTATAGAGCAAGACATAGAGGGTATCTTTCATCCGGAAAAAGTACCGTTTCCGTTGGATAGTTGAATATTGCCATAGACAGACATAAAATATTATAAAATTATACTTACTTACTTACTGCTGCGGCTCACCGACCCAAAATGAGTCTTTGCCTCCGAAACGAGAATACTCCACTCCTGCCTGTTCAGCGCTGTCTCTTGCCAGTCATCGGCATGAAGCTCGCGCAGATCAGCCTCCACTACGTCCCTCCAGCGATACCTGGGCCTACCAACTGGTCACCGTCCTGCTGGTTTGCCCAGGTAGGCTCTTTTCACAGCGCGATCCTCCCCCATTCTGAGTAGATGGCCAAGCCAGCGCAAGCGATGTGCCTTGCTCTCGCCTATTATATTGGGCTCATCCACCAGTTCTTGGATTTCGGCATTTTTACGGATCCGCCAGTTGCCATCGCTTCCCCGTGTCGGACCCAGGATCTTTCTTAGGACCTTTCTTTCAGTCACTAACAGCTTGTTCTCCTCCTTCAGTGTTAGCGTCCAAGCCTCACAACCGTACATCAATATTGGACGTATGACAGTTTTGTATATACGTATCTTGGTCTTACGGCTGAGAAGCTTGGATACCAACACCTTATGAAGCGCCGCGGTACATCGTAGGGTATTGTGAATTCGAATGTCTATATCTTCCTCGCGGGTGTTAGTGTCTGTTAAAGTACAGCCCAGGTATTTAAATTTGGACGCTTCTCTGTAGCGGGTATCTCCAACATGCAAGTCCTCTCTGTTCACACGGGTGTTCTTATAGCGTATATAAAATAAAATATGTGTACAAACAAAAATCCTGTGTATAAAATTATACACAGGATTTTTGTTTTATAAAACTTCGATTAGATACAGATGGACGTTAATGTGGGTTCGACATCTGATGATACGTTATAGGATAATAAACAAGTGAGTGTTCCAAATTACTCCAATTTGGAACACTCACTTGTTTGTTGTTTCGTATTTTAGAAATTTTTACTTTTCACACGATAGCGTACTTCAAGCGGTTGCGTAGCAAGACTGCATGACATTTGACAGATGCGGAAGCACCAACAACACCTAGATGGAACCATTCTCCGCCTAGACAGGTGTTCAATGTTCGTATCATGAGTAGGTATTCTTTACCGTAAGGTAAATATGTAGTTGTCATGAACCAAGATTATCGAACGAAGACGAAGTAAGTCCTAACTTAAATGTTCTCAATAGAGTTGTTAATATTAATCTACAATATTAAATTAATATATAATTTAATTAATAATTATCTTCTAATCGAGATATAAACGAAATGCCGAACATTACCGAAACAGCAGAACGTTTACGTGTAATTTTAATTAACAACGTTGTACTGTTTTTAGTATTCCATTCTCTAATAATTTGTGGGAATATCTTGTTATTATCGGACTAATAAACATTAATTTAAAGTCTCGAAAGTACTTTTATTTTGTAGACAACATTTTAACGTATAAAAATAGATAGTTTTCTATCTATAAACTATAATATATGTGTAAATGGTTCGAATTTGTTCATTGCGTTGGCCGGGAAGCATATGGACGTATAGAAAGAAACAAGAGAAAGAAGAACTTATCTCGCCACCAATCTTCGCTTCAGTTTTCACACAGCACTCACTGACTCAAGGGTACTGACGTCAGTCCGGTGTCTGGAGGCGCAAATATGCGCAGATTCTCCTCCCGTGATTCTGTCATAGGGGTCCACCTGCATCTGAGGATGTAGGTGGAACTAAACCTCTGTTAGTGAAGTGAGTTTGCCCTGTTTCCTGGGGCACTCTCAGGCCTTATGCGCAGATGAGAATGGGCTTAATTATGATCTAAGTCTCATGCTCTTCCTACCACAGTGCGGGCACATGGAAGGCAGGTTCAGATTAAGTGTTGTATTTGAGAACGACTGTATCAGAGTCCAAGACAAGCCGTGCGGCACTTAATCTTGCCGCGTAAGGTTTAAGCACCACATAAGACCCGGTTGTGCAATTTTGGATCACGGATCCTTATCACACAGATTGGCTGATTCTAGTTAATTAGTGGACTGTAGGGTTATATTTGAGAGTGAGAGGTATGCCAAATCCTGCACAAAAACCAATGGGGTAATAAGCAGCACTAACCTTGGAATCCACCTCCAATGTGGCAGCTAGACAGCTCCTGAAAGTGCACGGCACGAACACGA
The DNA here is from genome assembly GCA_949752895.1 of Dendrolimus pini. NCBI lineage: Eukaryota > Metazoa > Arthropoda > Insecta > Lepidoptera > Lasiocampidae > Dendrolimus > Dendrolimus pini. Next base: position 16,939,249 of record OX457141.1, on the reverse strand, counting down.
CGACACAACGAACGAACGGTCCTCGAATGGCACTTCGGTTTTTGAGTATGATACACTCAAACAAAATAGCAAGCAAGAGGATGTGACACGTTCACGTGCACGGAGAAAACGGAACGTCCGAACATACCTCGCGTGCGTTGGAGACTGTTTCGCTACCACGTAATAGCGCAGAAACCGAAAGCCAGCAACATTTATAAACCTACCCACATTGGCATAAATTGTGAGGATCCAACACCGGTAGTATACGAAATATGCCCTGCTCCAACAAAAAAAGCAACAGTACTCACTGTAACGATGTTATTTAATGCTCGCGACTTCCTTCAAGCTTGACTTGATATTCGTGCGAGATTCCCGGGACACAAAGTACCGCAGCACTTAAAAAATAATGTAAGTTATCGTTTTGGTGAAAACGGTCGGTATGAGCTAATTTTTATGCACCCGAACGACTACAAATCGCTCCCAGAAATCTTCCAGCGGAATTCCCGGGATAAAAATATCACACATTTCTGTTGATCTGTGAGAAACGACTATGTTAATTTCAAAACGTGTAACACCGTCTAGTTACTTTTGAACACAACTAATCAATAGCATGAATTCAATAGTTTTGATATGAATTAGCTGTTGTGATTGAACATCGCGCTTGAAATCTTTAATACGTAGCTTTATTATAGGCGGAAAACTCAATAAGGAAGTATTCTTTGGTGCAAATTAGAAACTCGTTTATAGCTATCGGTTTATATTTTCTTTATAGATGCGTACAACCGTTCACCGTGAGGGACCATTCTTCTATTGTATTAATGTACTCTGTGGGGTAGATACAACAATATTCGGGTTCGATTTGGGAGGTATTCTACGATTGTATATTCAAAAATGTTTCTTTCTCTATAGATCATAACGACTAAAACCTTAGTACAGTATTTAGTATGTACTAGCTGACTCGGAAAACTTCGTACCGCCTCAGAAACAATAAATAAAAAACTGTGATTTCTGAACGACGGGACGAACATCGAAAGTTTGACATACAAAACCAAAAAAATTAAAAAAACTTTACTTTTAAATTTAATTGATTTCTAAACCGGTTGAACACAGAATGTTAGAGAGGTAGGAATAGTTTCTAAGGGAAAGCGAAATTGTTGTTGTGTGTTGGACTATATTCCAAGCATTGTTTTCATATTTACTCATCTTTTAAACCTTCCCTGGATTTCCACAAATAATTAAAACCTAAAATTAGCCAAATCAGTCCAGCCGTTGTCGAGTTTTAGCGAGACTAACGAACAGCAATTGATTTGTATATATATAGATAGATGAGTTCATATAACATACATACATACATAACTTCACGCCAGGTCCCTTGCGGGGTAGGCACGAACAACAGAGCGCCATTTAGGCTTATTCTTACACACCTCACTTGCTTCTTTGACATTCATAGCTCTTGTCATGCACGCTCGTCTGTTCTTAAGGCTCCTGACATCACCTTCTGCTAGTACAAGATCAATTTGATCATGGAAGGTGTGTCGTGGCCTTCCGCGACTTCTGCATCCATCCACTTTTGCATTGTATATCTGTTTAGTCATTCTTCCATGATTCATTCTTTCCACATGCCCGAACCACCGGAGCATTCGTTTACTAACCTTCACCCCGACACTCTCTTTCAGGCCAACTCTCTTTCTTACTTCGGTATTACAAACGCGGTCCGCGAGTCCGTTTATATAACAACTTCAAAAAATTAGCTGATAGACAAACATCGCAATATTTCAATTCTTCCCGTCATGTCAACATGAAGAACCCTTAAAAAATGTAATGTCTTAGAGTGTCCTACCCTCACAACATATATTTAATATTATGGCTGCTTTAATCCTTTCGGTACATTGTAGATATTTATAGCTATCTCAACGGCCAAGCTTCACATATAATGAATAGTATAATAAACGGGATTAATGATACATAAGGAGGCGCATCTCGACAGTAACGTGCTTGCACAGTTTGCGGGAATAATTTACACCGCTACGAATTCGGCACATCGTGAAAGAACGATCTTAAGTATAATATCCAGTGTTATCGCTATGAATCATTAATATCGAAGTAATAGTTCTTTTTTAACACGCTTTTATTAGCTTCACCTGTATGTATGTATGTATGTTTGTAACCGACCCCTTTGAGCTCGATTTTGTCCTACTTTGAACGATCAGATTTAATTCAAACTTTGCACACTTGTCAAAGGTCGATGACAGTGCAATAATATAGTACCATGGAGCTGATCTGATGATGGAGTGGGAAGGTGGCCATAGGAACTCCTGTACTAAACAAGATAGACCCTTCATATTTGGGCTCGTATGTTTATATCGCGTGACAATGCAATAATATGGTACCATGGAGCTGATCTGATGATGGAGTCGGAAGGTGGCCATAGGAACTCCTGTACTAAATAAGATAGACCCGTCGTGTTTGGGGTCGTATGTTTATATCGCGTGACAGTGCAATAATGTGGTACCATGGAGCTGATCTGATGATGGAGTCGGAAGGTGGCCATAGGAACTCCTGTACTAAACATGATAGACCCGTCGTGTTTGGGCTCGTTTTACTTGTCTTGGCTAGCACTCTGCTGCTACATGATATCCAGGATCTCAAAAGCTTGTATTTAATAACATTAAAAAAAAATCAACTAAAAAATAAATAATAGTTTAAAAAAACCCAATTAAATTATAATATCTTAAAAAGCGCTTTGAATACACCCCACGCTTTTTTACAATAATGTTTTTTTTTACACTGTACTTAATCAAATTGATTCATTTTTTCTTTTTTGCACTCCACGGTAAGACCCCATTCATCTGAAACCAAATTTATTAAATTTTATTTTCTGTTTTTTAGTTGGATTTTTTATGAAAGCGTGTTTTTTTTAGTTTTTTTTTAAATTATTTTTAAGTTTGCGTATAGGCAAACTGGCAGACGGGTCCACTTGATGGCAAGTAGCTATCGTCGTCCATGGACATCAGTAACACTAAGGGAGCCGATGCGTTGCCTACCTCGTTGAGACTTTAAAAATCTGTTTACGGACTTTTTGAAGAGCCCCATATTATAGCGCTCTGGGAAAACCGCGAGAGGGAGCTCATTCCACAGCTTGCTCACATATCGCCTGTCCCTATTAACAGAGTCAGATCTGCAAATCAGCAACTTTACAGGAGAGCGCTCTGAACTTTGAATTGCTTATATTTTTTTTATTACAAGAATTAAATTTTCAAAAAAAATATTATATGTTAATATATGTTCGAGAGCTTATTTGCAATGCAATTAAATAACATTTTTACTTATCTAAATATTTGAAAAGCTAGTAATGGTTTTGTTATCCGTACATGGGGTCATCATGATTTGTCGGATCTGTCACATTCAACAAAGTTACATGGACAAAAATATTTATTCTTTGTAAGAAGTGCCACATACAACATTGTTACTAGTAAATCCTATTTAAGTTTATGTAGTATTTAAATTGATATTATAAATTAAACACAATTTTTAATCAATTTTAAATTAATAAATATTCCAAGCAACAAGTAAGTCGGATGTGGTATTACCGACATAGTTTACATTCTACAAGACCGTAAATAATGTTGGACATGGTACATCCGACAATATCAATCGGAAAATGTGATATATTTTATCAATTAAGTAATATTATAATAATAACAAAAAACCTTTAGTCAATAATATTTGCGCCAAACTAGCTCGTGACGAGTGCATATTCCTGTAACATAGTCCGTACTGGCACATCCGCGTGCGCATATACCCCTCGCGTCCCGCTAATAATGTCGAGAGTTCACATTCGTCATTGTTAATGGGAGATGGTGGCATATACGACATTGTTAATGTGGCTATTTTAAAAACTATGAGGAAAAATTACCTTTTTGTTGCTGCTATTGAAAAACAATGCTTTTTTAGGCTACATTGTTAATAGGGACAGGCGATATTATTATGGCATGAAAGAACGAGCGCCACGTACAGTGGATAATAAATAGTTAACATAATAACTATTTATTAATTTAGTGTTGTTAAAAATAAATGACATAATTGAAGTGAAGAGACATAGGTACTTCGAAGGGAACGACTTTGTGTAGAGAATGCCGGAATAGTTCACACGGTTGCGAATTGACTACATCATGCTAGCAAGTTCCCAATAGTAGTACAGTTGCGGAATGAAAATACTCGTCACCTTGAAGTACATTTTGCTTGCGCGAGTACAAGAAATAATACTGCCAATATTTTATAAATGTTACGTTTATAGAATATAGAAACGTAAAAAAAGAAAATTGCAATGTGACAGTGACAGACGCTGAGATAAGCAATAAGAAACAAAGAGGATACAATCTTCCAGAAAGTGATTAGTGTTAACGCGAGACTTGTGTACGCAAGTAAAATTAAAGATGCCTTTGCCTTCACTGGATCCCTTCAGAAAGAACTCTATTTACATGGCTCCTCTTTTATTTATAACTCTTTACCAAATAATATTCTAAACGCACCCCCAAGAAAATTCACTGTAATCTTAAAAAAGTTGCTGATCAAGGAATGTTTCTATACTGTAGATGAATTTCTTAAAAAAAATGCTTGTCATTATTATCTATACGGAAAAGCTTAGTGATGTATTTGTTATTATTTCTCTCGACATTAATTATTTGTATTTTATCGAAAATTTTCTTTTTTTAAATTAGAATATTTATGTTAATTTGATTTTAATTTCATTCATTTTGTACACCACTATGTGGTAGAATGTACTGTGCATCTACAATCGTGTAACACCTGTATAAACTACATTCTTGCAAATAAAGATATTGATTGATTGATTTGGAAGATCACCGACCAAATTTTTCTTTTTGTATTTATACTCTTATATGCACCTGACTTTTTACCACCTACTGTGACATTGGCGAAATCAGTGCAAACTGCGTTGGAGCCATAATCCCTTGAAAAAGAAGAAGAATAGTGTATCCTCTTCTTCTTCTACCTTTAGCATAAATATTAAAATAAATAAAAAGGTTTACATGTCTAAACAATCTTCTTAGACAAGTTAGAAAATCAAACAACTTCGATATAAGTAATTGTAAATTTTATTGACAAATAATTTAACAGAATTTATTTGCACAAAAAAGTAGTTTCACTTAATACAACACCAACATCATTTGCCAAATACATATTGAGTAATTGATATTGTTACGAGTTGCAGAACTCGAATTAAAATGCCATTAGAATTACTATACAGTTTTATTAGAACTATACAAACACATATAACACAGGTATAAATATAACTGAACACAACCAGTCCATCCAAACGTAATGCACGGTTCCACGGTAACACGCGCAAAGTCCGTCACTAAATAGATTACCGATTGTACACAAGTGTTGCTCCGCTTGTGGTTATCGCTCGACTGACTCATCCCTCCATTGGGGCATTGATTTATACTGTACAAATACAATATGTCGCTCGACCGCATGGACTGAATTCCCTAGACTAATGACTACCATAAAAAATTACTATACATAATGGGCTGTTTTTCTAATCACAAATTTTAAACACAAAGTAAACAAAAGAAGTCCAAATGCCGCAAAGGTAATAAAATGTCTACGCTGGCGTTCAGATCGTAACAATATTACTACCTACCGTAAGTAAAAACGAACGAGAGAGAGAAAAAATCAAAGTTTGGTATACAATATCGAAAAAGCCGGAGCCAAGATCAGACCGAATGCCTGCAACCAGCCGCAGTATAGCAATACCCCAATGCAGAGATGAGGCAGTCGAGCGATAAGCACAAGCGAAGCAAGATGTGTGTACATTCGGTAATCTATTTAGTGACAGACTTTGCGCGTGTTATTTTATTTGTACATGTGTGTGTGTTTGTATAGTTCTAATAAACTCTATAATAATTTCAACGACATTTTAATTCGAGTCCTGCAACTCTTCACAATATAATGGTATACTTGTTTGTCAAACTTTCAAGGATCATTTATAAGTTCTGGGTCTAGTTGCCGATATATCTATTAAGTAGAAATTGTGATTATATTAATGCACTAGCTGATAAAGTGGAGATCGTTTGCGGCATTTTTTTCGGCAACGCGTGGTCGCAAAAAATCGGCAGGGGCCCCGGCAATGCATCCTGGCAAGGAACCCTGTAACACAATTCATTATGTTACGGCCGACAAAAGTTGATTCACATCAGCATATCATAAAAGCAAGCTTTATTACCTTTCCGCATTTGGAATTCACTTGTTTACTTTGTGTTTAAAATTTGTAATTAGAAAAACAGGCCATTGTGTATTGTAATGTTTATGATAGTCATTAGCCAGGTGTGATTCTTAGAAATTATTGTTATGCGGTCGAGTATTGTGTCGAGACATATTGTATAGTTTTATAAAGCAATGCCCGAACGGAGGGGTGAGGCAGTCAAAGCGATAACTTTGCGCGTGTTGCTGGTGTTTACGTTGGGATTTACTGCGTCCGGTTAAATTTGTACCTGTGTTATACGTGTTTGTATAGTTCCAATAAATTCTATACCAATTCTAACGGTATTTTAATTTATCGAGTTTAGATTTTATTTTATCGAGTCCTTCAACTCGTAACAATTAATTATAGATGTACAGTTGTATCTACTATGACACAAATCATATATTAGAAACATCGCACCAAGCTGCAATCTTCTGTTCTTTTTTTGGCTATTCAGTAGGTTTGTAACACCACAGATTATCCACGTTATGCAACTTAACTTTTATTACAAGATTGCCCGTTGAGATGGCAGTACACCACTAAAGTTCTAACTAACCATTTGTAGAAGCGGCCCACGTTTTAGCGCCCCCTGGGTCGGCTCGGAACCGTGATAGCGGGTCGCAAATGGCAGCTCATATTCGTCCGAGAACGTGACTCACTTTTCAGTGAATGGACTGAAATACTTCGTAATCAGTTTTTAGGGTTTCGTTTTTTTATATTTTTTATTACAGGAGTTCAGCAGACAGGCAGACGGCCCACTTGATGGAAAACGGTTACCATCGCCTTTGGACATTTGCAACACCAAAGGTGCTATAAATGTGCTGCTGCTCTTTTAAGGGAGACTGGAACTTGGTCACTAATGCCGGAATACAACTCAAGGTTGTTATGGCGACATACTCTAGATCAGGGGTGGTAGCCATCCAGTCGAGCAAATGCCCTACCACCTGGCTGTGGCTTGTTTTGTCGCCTCTTACGACAGGCCGCCCGGCCGCAGGAAATTGTATTGTTTCTCCGTACCTGCACGGAAGAAATTCGTAGATATTACATTAAAACTGACTTCCTAAAGGGTGTTCCTTTTCAAGAGATAATAAGGACTCGAATTCCGTATCTTTTTAAACTATAAATTTCACTTGGAAAGTATTGGAAATTACACCTTTTCTTATTATATTATTTTTGTGTGTGACATATTTTGGGTGTTTGTATGTGTGTTAAGGATAATTAACTTTAAGGTACACCACCTTAAAGTTAATTATCCTAATTATATTTCTGACTAGAATATGCCCCATATTTCGTCCATGTTTGACTTGAAATTCCCGCAGGATCCCCGGGATAACAAATATCACACATTTTACTACATAACATTTGTTATACATCAATAAAAAAATCACTTTGGAATACGAAAGTTTTTTTTAATCTGTCCATTTTAAATTATTCCCAGAAGAATTCCCTGGGGATTTCTGGGATAAAAAGTAACGCAGATTTTAAGTCTAAGAATATGCTGTCAATCAGCGGAAACTGCATTAAAATCGGCGCAGTAGTTTTACGTGAACCTCGAACAAACAGACAAGAAATCTAAAAAACAATTGCATTCTCCTTCGTTTATGTAGTGTATTCCAGTTGTTTTTTTAATAGCTTCAAAATGTAACAGAAACAGCGTGTTTAGAATTTTATAATATTATAGATTTAACTCCACGGAACGTAACGGAAATCACCTGTGGCTACTAAATGTTTAATGTATACCGGTTTAACATGTACTCCGGTTAAGCTGCAATGCGCACGCCCAATGTGCACTCGGCTTTATTTCAAATATTTATGCCACGACTACATGAAAACGCAGACGAGCGTTTAAAATGTGAAATACCGCTTATACCAACCAAAACTTGGACTAGTTAAGCTATTGCATAGCTTTTATCGCGGGCTGGAGCGCGGCGAACGAGTCAAGCAATTCCGTAACGAAAATAAAACCTAACACCCCCCACTCCGCCTACCATGTAGCTCGGCCGTGCGTTCGCTTAACGTGCATGTATATGGTACGACTGTACGAAGTTCGCACGGATCGAGACGAGCTGCTCCGAAATCGGACGAATACGTAAGCAGCTGTTTGTGAGAAGGTAGATACCTATACGTATCTATCATATCTTTATAATGGCACACTCACCTCATGTGCGCCCCGTAAGTATACATGTAGGTATATATGTATACCTAGGTGTACCTATGTACAACAGTGAATAGCTGTACGTGTAAAAGTGTTTTAAATATGAATAAACAAAGTGCATTTATTAATGAAGAAAGTGATGAAAAAATAGTGAAATAATGAGTGATAGCTTAAAAATACTGCATAAATAAAAAATACATAAATAATTATAATCGCATAAGTTGATAAAAAATGCTATGCAATAGCTTTACCGCGGCAGTCCCTGAGTGCCACAAAGAGTTTTTATTTTAAATTTTGTACAATATTGTTACGAGTCGCGAGACTCGAATTAGAATGCCGTTAGAATTACTATAGAGTTTATTAGAACTATACAAACACGTATAACACAAGTACAAATATAACCGAACACAACAAGTCCAAACGTAATGCAGAAGGTCGTAATTCAATAAAACGCGCAAAGTCCGTCACTTATTAGATTCCCGATTGTAGTACATATGTCTCGCTTCACTGGTGGTTCTCGCTCGATTGTGTATCTAAGTCGACTTAATCCGACACCTGGCTAAATACTGCCATAAAATATTACAGTACAGCAATGGGCTGTTTTCTAATCACAAATTTTAAACACAAAGTAAATAAAAGAGGACAACCATAAAAGAATCTAAGTGTTATTAGTTCAAATGCCGATGGGTAATAAATGTCCTTTGTTTCAGATATGCAGGTGGATTTTATTTTTATCGGGACCAGAGTTGTAAGAATATATTGAGTTATATGTACTACGTAATAAAGAAACTTTTTAAAAGAAAAAAGTTAGAAATTGATGAAAGCGGGGGCCTGCGTGGGGCAAGAATGCCGTGGACTGATTCATGTATTTGCTGTAGCGTTAAAACATGTTATGCTGTCTAACCAAACTATTAAAACAGCAGCGCTAGATAGCTTAGAGAGTATAGTTCAAATCTGTCTGAACATGACCGCAGCAGTGACGCGTCGAGATGAGTTAAAATTAATAAAATTTAATTAAAATTAGATGTTTTATCGAGAATGTTATCCGTGCAGGAACGTGGAAATAATACAATTTCCTGTGGCCGGGCGGCCTGAAGAGGCGACAAAACAACCCACAGCAAGGTATTTACTACTACTGGATGGCTAGCACCCCTGGCTTAGAGTATGTCGCAATGTTATGTATGTTATGGTGGCACACTCTAGACCAGGTGTAGCCATCTAAACAGGTAAATATTGGACCACCTGGCTGTGGGTTCTGTTTGTCGTTTTTACAACAGGTCGCCCAGCTGCAGGAAATTCTATTCTTTCTCCATTCCTGCACGGCTAATATTGAGTCGTCAAAGCTCTAATAGTCTTGTATATTTTAAATTATTTAGTTATTAAATAAAAAAGTACTGTACTAAATAATATTCCTTTTTTATCGTATACATATATTTATTACAAAAATATTATTTTTTAAACACAGTAAGACAATATTCTTTTATAAAAAAACTAGCTGTCCCAGCAGACGTCGTCCTGCCCGGAAAAGCTTAAATCGATATGCCGACAGCAGCGCCACCTACCGGGTCCAATTGTGAACCAACTCAGAAACCTTCTTTGGCTCATGCACAACAACTTTGCTATTTTGATCATCACATGATCAAGTATATAGTTTACGATTCTATAAAGGACATACAGACAAAAATTCATTTTTATATATAAGATATTTCTCTATTATCTATATCTTTAAACAAATATTTATTGTAAATGTACGACGCCCGTCTGCTTGCCAAATTGGCCGCTACATGCCAATAAAATTTACATTTTTACAAACACAGACTTAGCTTTGCCATCGCTTCCCATTTCCATGAAAATGTATGTATGCCATGTAAAGTTTTTTGGCAACTACCTACACATATTGAAAATGTGAGTTACTAAATTTGAAAAATGTTTACTGCTACGATATACGATGTCAGAATTCAATATCGCTACTAAGATCCAGGCGACAAGCAAAACGGAAGTTGGGAAAGTCTGTAAAATATTAATTGTGTATTTCGGAGTTTTCCTGTGCATTATTTAAGAAGAACTAAGTATCTACCTACACTGCGTATTCTACAACTTCTTCCACATATTACTTTTGTAATATTAAGGGTACAAGTAATTTTTATGGTCTTACTTATAAGGCTGCTGACTTGGAGAGTATATTTGTTTTACAAAAAAGAGCCGTAAGGTCAATTTACAACCTCGGCCCTCGGGTGTCTCTTAGGGAACGCTTTAAGGAAATCGGTATTATGACGGTCGCCTGCCAATATATTTTCAATAATATAATTTATATTCGTAATAATTTGAGTGCCTACAAGCGGTATAAGGATGTTCACGATTTTAACACCAGGCATTGTAATAAACTGATATTGCCATCTTTTAGATTACAAAAAGTATTGTCTTCTTTCTTGGGGGTTGGTATACGCTTCTTCAATAAGATTCCGAGTGAAATGTTAGATCTGCCCTTCACTAAATTCAAAATCAAAATAAAAAGTATCTTGCTTAAAAAGGGATACTACACTATTGAAGAATATTTAAATGACAAAACTTCATTTACATAACAGCTCGCTCCAACCTCTTATACTGTGTTTTGTACGAGTATAACGTTTTTATCTTGCCGTACTTGTAAGGAATATATGGAGATATGTTGCAAAAAAAAATATTAAGTTAAGTCTTTATATTTATAACTATAATTATTTTCTATCCTTTTATTGCGCTTTTGTCTTATTGAATATGCACTGTTTGCTACAACTCCATTAATTCTTCAAAAGTTATTCTGTAACATAATTCTGTATAAAATCTAAAAAAAAAAGTACTTAAATATAAAAAATAGAACAACAAATATAAAGAAAAAAAAATTTTAGCTAGACGTGTTGCTGGGGAGTTTCTTGCCGCTTCTTCTCCTTAACAGCAATAACACGTTGCGAAGCGGTGTACATAGACTAGGAAGTAAAATTAAATCTTAACCTATACCTATGTATGACCTTCAAAAAGTGTTCTACAGTGGAACTTATTTTGAATAAAAACTTTTGAATTTGAATTTGAATAGTTTGTTTAGTTGTTGTTTGTTTTAGTTTTTACTTGGACGAAGTCATCATCATCATCCTAGCGTTAAATCCCGGTTACATTCGGGGCGTCTGCCTCGAAACTTTTTCTTCTCCACTTCACGTGGTCTTTAGCATCCCTATTTGTGAGACCATTAGTATGCATACCATACTTTACGACGTCAAGCCAGAATTTTATAGGCCTACTACTTATACCAGGACCTAGCAGTGACCCCATGGCTAGACATTTGTTTCCCAAAGAAGCAGCCGGTTTTCGTAAAACGTGGCCGTACCAATGTAGACAATACTTGCAGTTTATCCGCTATCCGCGTATGCGAGAGTTTACTTGTAAAAATGATGACGTTTAGTTTTTTACAAGTAAACTCCTATACAATCTATGGGATTATGAGGTATTGTAAGATGAAAAAAAGTGTCTCAGTTGACTTGACTATCATCTACCTTAGGGGATTTTCTGAGTTAGGGGAATCAGGGAATGGCGTTCACTTATAAAAATCGGTTCAGGAATGGAGAAAGAAAATAAGAAAAAAATATATATTCCTGCGGCCGGGTGGCCTGTCGTAGGAGAAAATAAAACAGCCCACAGCCAGGGGTAGGTATTTTGCCCGTCTGGATGGCTACCATCCCTGGTCTAGAGTGTGCCGCCATAACAATCCTGAGTTGTGTTCCGGCATTACTAGCGAGGTTCCACTGTGCCTTTAGAGAGTGGCAACACATGGTATTTCAAATACCCAGACCACGGTAACTGCTTTCCACCAGGGGGTTTCTTAATAATAGGTAACAAAAGAAATAATGAAAGTAATACCGCTCACATAAATGCACATTAACGCCAGAATCTGTGTGTACGATAAAACGAATTAAATATATACTTATATATTATTATATATTAATTAGTTATTGCAAAATACAACAAACGGTTATATAAATTAATAGCAGTAACAATTTTAAATATCAAATACTTCAGTTAGCAGTAAAAACGTTCAGCCAACCACTTTTTTAGCGGAAACGAAAACAAACAGACATGCATGCTTGTCTTTTTCTTGCTGCTAGCGGATTTGTAAAACTTATTACAGTCGCGGCAGGCCACGACACACCTTCCATGATCAAATTGATCGTGTATTAGCAGAAGGTGATGTCAGGAGCCTTAAGAACAGACGAGCGTGCATGACAAGAGCTATGAATGTCAAAGAAGCAAGTGAGGTGTGTAAGAATAAGCCTAAATGGCGCTCTGTTGTTCGTGCCTACCCCGCAAGGGACCTGGCGTGAAGTTATGTATGTATGTATGTATTACAGTTTGCTGTTGCATAATAAAGCGTGGGGGCGCTTTAACCTGTGTCGCGTAATCCAACGCACTGAGTTTGCCAAGTTAGTTGCGTCGTTACCCCTGTTTCCCCTACAATTTTACAGTGCGATTGTCATTCCTAGTTAGTCTATTTTCATGAAAATAAATTGTAGTCACCTAGGCCAATGTGATTAAAGAATTAGGTGAAGTAAAATGAAATTTTAGTTGGGAATTGACGTGAATATTGTTACATACCGACAAAGAAATACCTGCCTGTCGTAAAACGCAGTTTATTGCCTTCTTTGATTTAGAAATTGTTTTGTTTACTTTGTGTTTAGAATTTGTAATTAAGAAAAACATGCTATTGTTATTGAACTTGTTTTATGGCCGTCATTAGTGTGGAACTAGTCCTTGTTGGTACTGCATTGCGTCGAAGCTTGCCAGGTGTGCGGATTAACTCAGTGAACGCGGTCCTTTGTTCTATTATACAGTTTAGTATAAAACAATGCCCGAACGGAGGGGTGGGGCAGTCATGCGACGATTATGATACTAGCAAGACGTGTGTAGTACTTTCGATTACCGATATAGTGACGGACTTTGCGCGTGTTATTGAATCGTGCAGTTTATACAGTGTCTAGTTATATTTGTACCTGTTTTATACGTGTTTGTACAGTTCTAATAAACTCTATAGTAATTCCAACGGCATTTTAATTTGAGTCTTGTAGCTCGTAACAATATTAAAAATTTAATTGAAATATTTTAATATAATAATGTAAATAGACCTCCAGGATTACATGAACAATATGTATGTGAAGTTTCAACTGAGTGTATTGTATGAATGCGGATTACAACACGCTCAGTGCTCTATTGTTTCTTCAATACATTTTAGAACGGATTTGAGGATTCAGAGGAACGTATTTTAATTAATTCAGAAATAATCTCAAATGAATATTTTACACAGAGACTAACTTGGTACCAACGGCTTTACTTAAAGACCAAATACAAGTTATAACCGTTAAAAGAGGAAAAGAAACATGGCAAGATTTCTCTCAACTATTGCAGCTAAATGAACATAATTATTAACATTATGTTGTTATTAAAAGGAGCCGTAAGTAAGTATATGTAAAGAAGTCGGTTAATTAATGCTAAATTAAACTACACTATAAAATACTAAAAAAAACTTCTAAATAAAAACTTACTATAATAGTAGATGGTTACACGAGAGGTGAAAGTAACCTATTTAGGCACGAGATGATTTGGCGCACGAGCATAGCGAAGGCGCTAATAGTTAGAGTGCCTAAATAGGTCTTTCACCCCAGGTTAACACTCTGCTTTTCATGTCGAATATGAGGGAAGTAAATAAAAACTGATCAGTTAAACAAATAACTACTTCTGTAACGAAATTAGATATTAAATCCATATCTTAATGTGGTTAACTCATTTAATACGTCAGATGAGACGGCGAGTGTCTTCTGTACTTAAACTTCTTGAATTGTATCTTAATGTTATGCAATAAAGTATATTCTATTCTATTCTACAATTAAACATAAAAAAACTCGAACACATCATCAAAATAAAACCAATTAAAATCTATTCAACATATCACGTTGGTAAAGAAATTAGGTCAGGTTAATTATTCAAAAAATTTCGTATCTTCCGCTAAATACTTAGAAAACTTAATTTATCTTTGGATGGGGAAAACGCGTCAGTCCTGATCGTCGGGGACGACGGGTCAAAACGCAAAGACGAGCAGAAATAAGAGTATCTTTACATGGTCAATCCATCATGTCAATACATAATAAAATTTGATTCGTATTGTATAAAATGACAAACGCCTAAAAAAACAAAACAAAACTAAAAAGTTCTGCCAGCGATTTGCTACAGTCTATATAATCCACTTCTTTTATAATGTTACGAGCTACAGGACTCGAATTAAAATAAATGCCGTTGGAATTACTATAGAGTTTATTAGAACTGTACAAACACGTATAAAACAGGTACAAATAAAACTGGATGCAACCAGTTCACACTGCACGGTCATCAGGTCAATGCAATTGAACATGCGCTAAGTCCGTAACTATATCGCTAATTGAAAGTCCTATACACATCTTACTCGTATCGTAGTCGTCGCTTGACTGCCATACCCCTCCGTTCGGGCATTGTTTTATACTAAACTGTATAATAGAACAAAGGATCGCGTTCACCGAGTTAATCCTGCACACCTGGCAAGCTTCGACGGCCATAAAAGAAGTTCAATAACAGTAGCATCTTTTTCTGGATTAAAAAATCTAAACACAAAGTAAAGAAGAATTCCTGTATCAAAGAAGGCAATAAACTGCGTTTTTACGACATGCAGGTGTGCGGTCTTTATCGGTATGTAACAATAATTTTGTTTATTTATATTTTAATTGCTCAATTCTATCTTTTTATAACGTGAAATTTATAAATAATCGAATACAATAAAAGAACACCTAACTTATTTGTATTGTATTCTACCCATAGTCCCTCAAGACTATAAGTAGAATACTGAACCTAGATCATCGTCTTCAATGGTTAAGGTGCCCAGAAGGCTGGCTACGTTTCAGTAAGCACCAGCTTTCTGATCACCTGAAGAGTCAATGAGTCGTTTTGATAAAAAATATTTTATTTGCATATCTAATAGTTATTTTATACTTTGTAAGCAAATGAAAAAATAACCTTAGTCAAACTTCATTCATATTAGATATATTTTACATTACCCATTAATCCCTTAAAACTAAAAGGGCTGATTTTTGAATCATCTGATAAAAGTTATTTCCCTTCGTGCAGAAGGGAATAGAAGAGGAATACTAATTCCTGCAGCCGAGCGACCTGTCACAAGAGGCGACAAAATCACCTTCAGTCAGGTTGTAGGGCATTTGCCCGACTGGATGACTACCACCCCTGGTCTATAGTATGCTGCCATAACAACCTGGAGCTGGTATACTTCGAGGTCGGTAGCACATTAGCAAACCTCTGGTATTGTTAATGTCCATAGAAGACGTTAACCACATTTCATCATAGTTGGGCGGTCAGCTTATCTGCTGTGCTTCAGCAATAAAAAAAAATGTTAAAGAGAGGAAGAAAACCTTTATTTTCAAAAATAGCGACGTAATTACATTCCTTATATATTTTTATACACAGAGCATTTTTTGAAAATTTGTACACCGCATTTTCAGCAAACAAGGTTTGCTGAAGCATGTTCCTGTGCCGGAATTATATCCGACACAACGCTGATTTTCAGTGAAAACCTTCCTTTTGGCGTAAGACAAAAACGATCCAATTTTGTTAATAAAATAATAAATAATAATAATAATTAATAAAACTAATTCTACTTATGTAATACTTAATAATAATACTTATAAAGTGGAACAAATTATAACCTTACTGAAGGTAACAACAGTGAGGCGTTTTGAGAGATGTAGAGGCCTCACAATCCGACTGTAAGAAAAATAATTTTTGTATGTAGTGTTAAGTTAGACAAACGTTCATTATCGTTTTTTGAGTGCGAATTTTCGCCATCACACTTAATTAACAAAGTTAATAAAAATATTGATGTGATTTTGAAGACTCTTGATTACTGATTCGATCTTGACGTCAAATTGATCTTGTAATAAATTAGAATAGGGCTGGTGAAAATCCGAAATAGCAGTACTGATCTCAATAAGGTTCATAAATATGTATAAGCCTGATGCGGAATATTGGCATGCAGCATTAAATATTCAAATGCATGCGATTCAGTGCAGTAGTTATTTAATAGATATTGAGATGAGGACTGATAGTCTAACTGCCATTTCTCTTTGATGACCTATGTGTTTCGGCGACCTAATCGATTACTAGAGCCTGGAGGCCCTGTATTTGATTATCATCTGGAAAACCACGTGAACGCCCCCTTTTGGGGTTCCTTAGCTACTTGTTAAAATCGAAATATTAAAGGAAACTTTTCAAATAAAATAAGATAATTTATTTGCTTAAAAACATGGTTAGTAAAAATATTAGATGATAATAATTTTATTTTATGTTTCACATGTTTTTGCACTTTCAGGCATGCAAATAGTAATTAAGTTTAAAATCAACTAATTAACAAAAACATAGTGTAATCCACTCAATCCACAGACATTAATTTAACTTTTTTTTCTAGAATACAGTAATCATAGATAATATGTTAAGTGCAGAGTTGTTCATTGTACAATGTCACAAATGTAAAAAATAAAATATTAGATTAATAAAGTATCTCAAAGTATGTATTATTAGTAAAATTTTATAATCAAATATCATGTTGTAAGTGGCAATAAAACAACGAATAGCCAGGTGATAGGGTATTTGCCCGTTTTGATACCTATCACCTCTGGTCTAGAGTATGCCGTCATAACAACTTGGAGTTGTGTTCCGGCATCAATAGTTAAGTTCCAGTTTCTCCTTCGAGGCTGACAGCACATTCGCAGCACCTCGGGTGTTGTAATGTCATTAGGCAGCGGTAACCACTTTCCATCACAATTGAGCCGTTAGCCTGTCTGCTGTGCTTTAGTAATAAAGAAATGCATATTATCGAATTACCGTTTTTTTATTTTTTTTATTGCATGAGTTCAGCAGACAGGCAGACGGCCCACTTGATGGAAAGCGGTTACCATCGCCTATGGACATTTGCAACATCAAAGTTGCTACAAATGCGCTGCTGCTCTCTTAAGGAAAACTGGAACCTGGTCACTAATGCTGGAACACAACTCAAGGTTGCTATGGCGACATACTTTAGACCAGGGGTGGTAGCCATCCAGTCGGGCAAATGCCCTCCCACCTGGCTGTGGGCTGTTTTGTCGCCTCTTACGACAGCCCGCCCGGCAGCAGGAAATTGTATTCTTTCTCCGTTCCTGCACGGATAGAATGCACCTTATGGTGCAAAAATGCGTTTTAAATGCAAAAGTCTACCTGAAACACCAGATGTAGGTATATCAGATCCTCTTATCACTATAAACTCGTTGCTCTAAAGTCTATATTAATTATAATATGAATATGAGGGTACTTATGTTATAATTTAAACATGCCAACTCAAGATGTTACAAACCATGACATTTTCTCCAGACACGTCATCAACATTTTTCTATTAATTAATGTATACTTTGTGGTCTACATTTAAAAAATACACAAAAATGCACATGTGCGGTTAAAATACTGAAATGAAAGGAAACAATATTGTAAGAAATAGATAAATATGGGTACTTTTTAACTAATGGTATGTTAATTGTTCCATTTTTACTGTTATTACAGTACAAATATATTATTTTTGTAGTATTAAAAACCAAAAGTAAAGAACAATCATTTTATTTCACAGTGGTGTTTTACTTTTAGGGTTATACATAATTAGATAATTATATCATTTATATATATTAAATAATACATGATATATTTTTTAAACTAAAATACCATAAAGAAAACTAGCCAGCTAACGTAGTTATATCGAGTTTTATTTATAATATTTCAAGACTATAAGTAGAAGGAAAGCCTAGGTCACAGTCTTCTGTGGCTAAGGTATCCAAAAGGCTGGCTACCTTTCTTTGCTGAATCGCCATACTGATACATAGTGTGATATAGGTACCAGCGATCTGATCACTCAGTGTTCATGAGACGTTTTGGTAGCTCTTTATAGAGGCTCTAGTTTTTTTATTATATTGTGTTAAGAAAATTTTATTTTTATAATTATATTTTTCTTCAAACACAAAATTACATTTTATTTGGATAGATATTGAGATTATCAAAAGATTCATGCTGTAAAGAAATGACGTGCATCCGTAACAAATGCTGTTGCGTGACTTTGTAAATGTCGGGCAATTACCTTGCTTTATTGTAAATAAATAGAGTGCGGTAAAACATGTATACAGGTAAAATATTTTGGGTTATAAAACACATGTTACAGTTTTCATGATGATGTATTCTCATAACTAAGAAACATTCTCTTCGCAGTTTCACAAAATAAACGGTGTTAACACTTTAACTGCGCAAGGTATAATGCCCAAAGAAATTTCGGGGTATAACATTTGATTGCGCAACTAAAATGTTTACGTTTGAAGTATGTAGATTATACGGGCTATTTTACTTCATAAGATACGAAACTCCGGAAGTTTCTCTAAATTTGTTTGAATTAAGATACAAAGTTTTGGACGTAAGAGACGTACAAACAATGAGATTTACAATTTATCGTGTTACAGATATACAAAATTTTCATTAGGGAAGAATAAATTTATTTGACCTCCTTCTAGCTATTAAAGTTTATGAGAAAAATTCAATAATGTGCGTATAGAATATGCACATTAAAAATTTTCATGGTTGTGAAAAATGTTTAGTATTTTTGGTGTTGCCAAATTGTTACAATTACTATGTCTTATAATGTATTGTATAAGTGACAGCGTAATATCTAGTGCACGCGTGCCAAACTCAAAGGGCGCGGGTTCTAATCCTGGCTGGAATGTATGCACATACATTAACTACACACATTAACCATTTTTCTGACCTAATTTCACAATTACCATGTAAGAACAACGGTGAAGGAAAACATCGTGATAAAACCTGCACATCGAGCTGATGTGTAAAGGCCGCCAATCCATTGTAGAGCTGAGCAGACAGGCACTTGGCCCACCTGATGGAAAGTGCTTACCATCGTTTATACATTTGTAACACCAAAGATGCTAAAAATGAGCTGCTGCTCTCTTAAGGGAGACTGGAACCTGGCCACTGATGATGGAACACAACTAAAGGTTTGTACGACGGCATATAGTACGGCCGGCGTAACTTGGCAAATGTGAACCTAGGCTCTGCGAACTTTAGAGCATGTACACTCGTGTGATGAGTGGGCATACGACTCGTCAGTGAATACAATTGGTCGCCCTTCATCCCTGTATTTTTTCATTGCTTTGTACTAGTTGGTCACTGTTTTTTGTTCACGAGTTTACATGCGCTAAAGTTCGCAGAGCCTATGTTCACATTCGCCAAGATACGCCGGCCGTATTATACTCTAGACTAGAGGTGGTAGCCATCCAGTCGGGTCAACACCCTACTATTTGTAAATTTATTGAACTATTTGCCACTATTACAACAATAATATAAGTATTTATTAATAATATAATGTATTGCCATAACGTCGCTCTAGGTGCAAGCATTAGTCTAACAGACCGACATTTTTGCTGAGTTTGATCCAATTTTTAGGACTCAATATCTTCTCTGATATTTTGTGGTGTTTTCTTTTTTTTATTGTGCTTTATATACTTTAAATGTCTTTGTTTCACTTGTATATGTCCTATAATAAATAAACCTTTTTTATTTCTTCCTTTTTTCTACCACCTAGCTGTGGGTTGTTTTATCGCTTACACGACAGGCCACCCGGTCAAAGGAAATTGTATTCTTTCTCCGTTCCTCCATGGATAATAACTAAGAAATTCATTACCCTGCTGAAAATTACCTTTGATTTTATATTTAGTTAAATAACAGACTAATCTTTGTTACGTGTCCAAACCAAGTCGCGGGCAAATGCTAGTAAATAACTATATGTCCAAAAATATTAAATGTTAGCATATATAGTTATATACAACTAGCTGACTCGGCAAGCTTCGTATCGTCTCAGAATCAGATCCAACTCGATCCGTTGCTATCGCTCCAATGTATCGCAACAACTCGCCCGTCTACCTTAAGTATAGATGACGCCACGACCCCGCTCGAGGCACATGCTCTGCTCTGATGTCGCTTATTAAATTCGACATTCATAATTTTTCTTAGGTTAGAACGATCTTTAAGTTATAGAAAGATTTAATTTTAATTTAAGGATTTTAAAAGTAATTAAAATGTAAACAAATAATATTGTGCGTTATACATCCAAACAACATTCAATCTGACTCATAGCTTCCTCCGACATATGTATAATAGATAAATCATGACCAAAAAAATTTTCTTTGTAGCTGTCCACATCTCATATAAATCGCCTTACATAGAGTAACGTTCTCTTAGCAACTAAACTAATATGTCAAACTGCCAACGCCGCCCATTTGTCGATATATTGGTCCTAATACATAAAGCTTAGTGGAAATAAACATACATTCGGCAAACAATATAAAAAGGATGAGATCATATAGAGGAAGAAGCAATTTTACAAATACAAACATTATATAATAAGTAGGATATGCCCGCGATTTCGTCCACGCTTGACATATATTTCCCGAGACACAAAGTACTGCTGCATTTAAAAAAAGAATTTAAGTCATCGTTTTAGTCAAAACTTTATCGGAATATTATCCCCACAAATTGCTAATGCGCTGGAACCTTGTCAAATTAACATTCATGTGACGTCATCAGGTACTCGATATGTACGCGTACTTGCCGGCCAGTGATGCTAACAGTACTGAGTGTTCGGTTACAGTTACGTCACCAAAATTTGCGGGGATAATAAGATAATTTTTATGCACCCGAACGACTACAAACCGCTGGATTCCCGGGACAAAATAATCTTATATGAAATATATGATTTATTTAACATAAAATTTGCTATAAATCTGTGTAAAAATTGCATTAAAATTCGTTTATTTTTTAATGTAGCCATTAATAATTCCTAGAAAATATCCCGCAGAATTCAAACAGATTTAAAGTCTTAAAAGTTTCTTTCGTTCTATGAAAACCGCATTGAAATCGGCCCAGTAGTTTTAACGTGAATCCGGAACATACAGACAAAACGACACGAAAACAACGACGAGAAGAAATCTAAAAAAAAGTCCCCGTGTTATCATCCATCGTTAATATGGTACATTCTAGTTGCTTTTTAAAATAGCTTCAGTGTGTAACACGGCATGTTTAGAATTTTATAATATTATAGATACAATAAAAACAGAAGACTGAGACTTCTGGGTCAAAGAAATGTAAAGAGTTGAGATACGGGTTAAAAAAGCGTTATATTTTTCTAATACAAATTGGAAAACATCAAATCTAAATTCTATCTCAAAAACGGGAAATCTTAAAAATAAGATCACAAATAAAATAAGTTATCGATTATCATAATGGATTTATATAAATGAATTTTAATACTTAATTAGTATTATGCAAACACTTACACGACACGATCATTAATTCAAAATAACTAAATCCACTACAATTATTATAATAAAAACAATTATTATATATAAGTCAATATAATAGATGAAATTTTAAATCACTCTCATCTTTTTAGAATCTGGGCCCAAGAATGCATGAAAGCATAGCCGTCTCCTTTACATAGATAAATAACACCGTTATTCATCAAAATAATTAGATAAATGCATATTTCGAATAGTTTCTTGGCAAAACAAACGGCTATTTTTTCTCTTAATTTTATCTTACACCTACTCAAAGTAAAAATAGTAGTACATTTCATTCGTACATGCATATTGTCGCGCCTATTTTCCATTGTGTTAGACAGAGACGATGGATGTTCACTTGCCACGATCCTAACAAACACTTTTTGCTTCATCTACTTACAATAATCTCTTTATACATACACGCTTTTTGAGGTGAATTTTACCCAGCCTTTTAAAAAAAATGTCTACAATTTGATAATGGTGAGTACGTCGTGTCTACCAGCATTGACTCTAGCAGTCATATTGCTGTCATATTGTTGTTTTGTAATCCTCCTTTTATCCATTTACATCTACTTTCCTACTTACTTTTTATTCGTGCAGAAACGGAGGAAGAATACAATTTCCTGCGGCCGGGCGGCCTGTCGTAAGAGGCGACAAAACAACCCACAGCTAGGTCTAGAGTATGCTGCCATAACCACTTTGAGTTGTGTTCCGGCATTAGTCACTAGCTTCCTATAAGAGAGCAGCAGTCATAACTTTCTAACGCGAGCGAAGTTGCAACTAAATAGTAGGTACTTATTACACAGTCCAAAACAAGATAGTAAAAGAATTTTTCCCACACTGTTTGTTATATACAAAAGTAAATGTAACTATTTACCGGAACCTTGTACCAATAAACAATATCTAGTCGGAGACAACTGACATGGTGACCGTCTCCTACCACTTGCCCTTTTTTTAAGCCTGTTATATTCGCGCTTTAAATCTCAATTGTCATTGCCCAAGAAAGTCATTAACTCAAAAAAAGAAACAGATTACCCGAAGAGACCAATAATGTTTTTGATATCTAGATGCAAGTAAGTGTTTATATGGCCGCCAGAATAACCTATATATGTAGTTAGTTGAACTATAACGTACAAAAAACAAAAAACCTTTGGAGGTGCATCTACGAACATTTTATGGGTTTTACATATTTTTATTTGTGTAAGAATAAGCCTGAATGGCGCTCTGTTGTTCGTGCCTACCCCGCAAGGGACCTGGCGTGAAGTTATGTATGTACATATTTTCACGTAGCATTTAAGATTTCTGTATATATAAAGTTTAATATTAAATTAATTAAGCAATAATTACATCTAGAGTACAACACGAGTGATAAGCCGAGGATTACTTTGTGCACCTCACGAGCCGTCGCGCATAGCTCCCGCGGCGATGGAGCCATGGAAGCTCGCCACCCTGTCCGATGGGGTAGCTATAATTGCATCTACGTCGATAACAACATAACATTAAACTTAAGATTATACAGAAATCTTAAATGCTAAGTGAAAATATGTAAAACCCTAAACATGTCCGTAGATGCGTCTCCGAAATTGTTCTGTTTTATGTATTGACAGATTTTGGCACGTACATAGACAACTCAGTTCTAACCTTGCTAATTATGAAGCAGTAAATTATTCCATGTTTTATATAGTGCTTCGTCATTGGGGGGTTATTGCCAAAGTTACCACGCTTGGTACGTTGGTAATCGCCAGCCTATTTGCATCGGAGACGCCACTGCCCGTCTCCAAGCAGAGAATTTATAGAGGCTGACTTTCTTGCGATGGTTATACCACCGTCGACCGGTAGCCAGAGCCTCGTTTGCTGACGGGGAAGGCAATAGACCGTGATGAGTAGTGCCGACTTGGGCAGGCCTACGTCCAGCAGTAGACGATTATTGGCTGACGACGACTATTCCCTGTACACACAAATCACAAATCGAAAAAGAAATGGATGTTAAGCGAATATCCCTCACCGGGAACATCCCCAAAAAAGTTGACAGACTGTGATCGAGTCGAGTTTGAATACCATTAGTAGGTGCCTCACGCGCCAGCCAATGAAAAGGGTAACTCCGCTCTACTTCCATAGGTATGTAGCTCGACGTTAATTAAAGGTCGCTTCATTTGGAACGCAACACAGCGCCCCTAGAGCACAATTACTTTTTAATTAGTAACAAATATAGAAACTCTAATGTACTCACTTTGTTCCTTATTTAAGAGGTCGTCGCGGTTTTTGAGGGCGTGCGGGGGAGTGCCAGCCCGCAATTCCTGCGATGGGTAGGACACTGTCAAATTGAGTGGGTTTTTAACCTTTTATTGAGGCTATAAGCTTTTATATCGGCTACGTATCTATTTGTATGTTGAGATCGGGGAATAGCTATTTTGACTATAGCCTTACCGATAGTTCATTTGCTTTATTTACTATTGGGTAAAATTTGACATAAGCTTACCACTCTTACACCATTCTCACTCGACTCTCTCGCACTTATGTTATATTTATAATTCCATTTATGTAAATAGTTCAATGATAATGTTACGAGTTGCAGGACTCGAATTAAAATGCCGCTGGAATTATTATAGAATTTATTAGAACTATACAAATACGTATAACACAGGTAAAATTATAACTGAACATAACCAGTCCAAACGTAATGCACCTGGCTAATGACTGCCATTAAATATTACAATACACAATGGACTGTTTTTCTAATCACAAATTTTAAACACAAAGTAAACAAAATAAGTCGAAATGAAGAAAAGGCAATAAAATGTGTTTCTACAGGGCTGTAGGTGTGAATTTGCTTTTGTCGGCACCTCGGTCGTAAAATTAATAAACATACAGTCCATTATATCGATTTTTTTTAAAGAATCATCTGTCACCAATAGACACCAAATACGTGACATGAAGTGAAAAAAATCTAGCATAAAAGGAACCTACTTTAAGAGTATCTAAAAGTAATAAATTAATATTTTATACAAAATCTTGAAATCGGAATTTCACTATATTTTGAAAATGTATTGTCGTTTTTTATGCTTTACTCGGCACCGACTTCAAGTTGTTATAGAATTTAATTTTTTGTTTTTTAGTTAGACTTGAAGTCGGTGTCTCGATTAAACGAAAAACTAAAAAGAGATAAACATATAAATCTATGGGACTAAACTTGTGAAAGAATGAGATAGAATACATTATATTTAATACTTTGAACGCTATACCTATACACATAGAGTTGGAAATATTTTGAAGTTTATCATTAATACTATAATACGCAACGGTTCTGCAGAACGTTTCTCTTGCGTACCGTGGGGATTTGGTATGAGCTCCCAGCCGAGGTTTTCCCACAGCGCTACGATATCGAGTTTCTCAAAAAGGGTATATAACATTTCTTCGAGGCCGGCAGCGCGTTAGTAACATCTTTGGTGTTGCAAACTTTCATAGGGACGGTAACCGCTTTCCATCGCGTAGGCCGTCAGCCTGTCTGCTGTGCTACAGCTATAAAAAAAAAGTGTTCGTCTCGGGACTCCCGACCGAAGTGATAACTTAAGCTATTCTAAGTTGAACTATTTTATATTGAAATTGTTTAACTTGAGAAAAGCTTATGTAATTACTTAAATTGTATCTATATTTAAATGATAATGTAAGGAAAGGTTATTTATTAAAAAAAAATTTATATAAAATATATTTTATTCTTAGTTACAATTCTTGAATTAATTTGTAATTAGAATTTTGTGGATGTAAATTATTAGTATCATTATTTAATCTAATTACCGAAATACGGCTAGCGATGTGGGTTAGAGTGAGAGAGGAGGAGCCTGCCTACCACTGCCGTATGCGTGAGAAAAAGGGAAGCCAGACAGACTGACACCGAAACGCACTACTTAACGAAGTGAAACAATTTTCGTATTTTGAAGCTTATAAAGCTTAAGCTATAACGATATAATATATGAAATGTGACGTGACGTAATTTAGAATCCCTCCCACTCCTTGTCACAATTTGTTTCACTTCTACTGCATGTGAACTGCTGGTACTGGTAGAAAATTGAGTTTAGGTGCTAATATAGTTAAATTTTCACCCGTAAGATACGTAAAGGTTCAGTAAGATATACCAGTAATATAGCAGCAGCTGGAAATCAGTTACAAAATGACAAACGTAACTTTTATATTGAAATAGACGCTCTTGATGAAAATTCAGTTAAATTAATATAGCAGCGTAACTGGGAGATACCGCATGAGGGTAACAATGCACGACGTATCGCGCTTCGGAGACTAGAGGCCAAATATTTAATTCGCACTGGTATAATTTATTTAGCCCGGACAGCGTCCGGGGAACGGAAGGACAAACAAAATTGCCGAGATTTATATGTGTTGGAGTTTGATAGTTATTTTTAGTGTTATTTGAATAAAAATGTGCACAGTATAGTCAAAAGTAAGCATTTTTATTTATAACCTCGATATTCTTGTGGTTCAGTTTTTGAATTTCAGGATATTGTTACGAGCTACACAGGACTCTAATCAAAATGCCGTTGGAATTACTATAGAGTTTATTAGAACTGTACAAAGACGTATAAAACAGGCACAAATATAACTGGACACAGCCAGTACAAACTGCACGATTCAATAACACACGCAAAGTCCGTGACTATATCGCTCATCGAATGTACATCTTATTCGTATGATAGTCATCGCTTGACTGCCCCACCCTTTCGTTCGGGAGTTGTTTTATACTAAACTGTATAATATGTGTATACAAATTTTAAACACGAAGTAAACAAAAGAACTACGAATGCAGGAAAGGTATTCAACTGCGTTTTACGATAGCCAGCTGTGTGCATTTGTTTGTCGGTATGTAATAATATCATAGTTGTTTAGGTATAAACTGAATATATACATGTATGTATGTATGCTGTTACATTACGCTAGATTGTAGCTGTAGTGAAATTGATAAAATAAATATCGATATCTATAGATAGCATTTATTGTACACCAATACAAACATGAACTTAAAGACTAAAATTATATCTAGTTATGTACAAAGGTCTTATCGCTAGAAAGCAATCTCTTCCAGACAACCCCACTACAACCCGATTATTTAAGTTATCTTTAACTTTTGAACTATAGGGTTCAAAATAAATTCAGGAAAATACCAAGTAGTTAAAGCTCAAAAAATTACTTTCAATGGAATTTCATATCTTGTGCGGGATTCAGCACGCACTTGGCCAGTTTATTTAGCTGTAGATATAGCTCGACGATTGACCACCCTAACCGTTCGAATAAAATGTACACTTAGGAGACAAAAGAATTTAGACCTATACAAATAAATAACATTTAAGTGGCGGTATTGAAAACAAATTACCGAATTTGAGCGTAAGTAAATTAATGATACTAGAACTTTTGTTTCTTTGTAAGTTTGCCTCAAATAGGCTCCGTTATAGCTTAGTTTTTTATTACTTTAAGTAAACAAAGAGACAGACGGCGGCCCAACTTGCCTTAGAATGTTCTACCGTCTACCGTGACCTATACACGTTTGCAACACCATGGGCGATGCCGACGTCTTTCCAGGCACTAGGTTGAGATAAAGAATTGGCATGAAATATAAGATAGTGTAGCAACGAAACGTAGAGATTAAATGATACTTCAGATGGCAGAGAGTAGTATTCACTGCCAAGTGGATTAGATTTGGTCTTGAAGGCGCACTTGAAAAATTCACTATATATGTTTAACATACTTCTGTATAAAACTTGTAAAAAAAAGAACATGAGATATAAATAGAATAAGAGAAATATAAAGAAAATCAATTTTTAGCTAGACGTGTTGCTGGGGAGTTTCTTGCCGCTTCTTCTCCTTAATAGGAATAACACGTTGCGAAGCGATGTACGTACATATAGGAAGTAGGTAAAATTAACTTTTAACCTATATGTATGACTTTCGTAAAGTGTTCTCCAGTGGAATTTATTTTGAATAAAAACTTTTGAATTTGAATCTGAAACTAAGAAACCGTGAGAAGAGAACGAATCCGTGCAGGAACGGAGAAGGAATACAATTTCCTTCGGCCGGGCGGCCTGTCGTAAGAGGCGACAAAACTACACAGCCAGGTGGTAGGGCATTTGCCCGACTGGATGGCTACCACCCCTGGTCAAAGTATGTCGCCATAACAACTTTGAGTTGTGTTCCGGGATTAGTGACCAGGTTCCAGTCTCCCTTAAGAGAGCAGCAGCACCTTTGGTGTTACAAATGTCCGTAGGCGATGGTAAACGCATTCCATCAAGTGGGCCGTCTGCCTGTCTGCTGAGCTCCTGCAATAAAATAAAGTTTTCATCCGTGAAGGAACGGAGAAAGAATATAATTTGCTGCGGCCGGGCGGCCTGTAGTAAGAGGCGACAAAACAACCCACAGATGAAGAGGGAAGGGCCAAAATGCAGGCATAAAGCCTGCATCGAGGGTGCGTGGGACTCTCAGCAGTCGGCTCTCCACGTTCGCTTCTAAAACGAAGTTGTCGCGAAAAACGGCCGCCAAACTACCCACTAAACCAAAACCTGCGCACCATTTATACGATTTATACACTTTTACGAGGCGTCACGGAACCTCGTACAGAGTAACTGCACCATGACGTCCATACGCTCTGTAACTGGGCCACCTCCGGTAGCAGAGTGACCCACTTCGTACAGCAGGGGGGGAGGAAGTCCGCTGTCACCCCTGCTACAGTAGTCTCCTGTGACGGTATCTATGGGAGGAGGAGCTGCGCGTAACGACTCCGAGTCCGCCTCCTGCGGATGGGGTCCGCGTACGCGTCCTCCTCCATCGCTCTTTCAGCGGCCAGGTTCCAGTCTCCATTTGGAGAGCACCACCGCATTTGTAGCACCTTTGGTGTTGCAAATATCCATAG
Organism: Dendrolimus pini; assembly: GCA_949752895.1. Taxonomy (NCBI): domain Eukaryota; kingdom Metazoa; phylum Arthropoda; class Insecta; order Lepidoptera; family Lasiocampidae; genus Dendrolimus; species Dendrolimus pini. The sequence continues at coordinate 16,910,465 of OX457141.1, read as the reverse complement.
GAAATGGCAACCGATTTTCATCAGGGCCGTCTGCCTGTCTGCTGAACTCATGTAATAAAATAAAATAAAGAGAAGTCGTGAGCACAACTAGTTTGCTATAAAATTGGCCCCTTGCCCTGAAAAACGAGGTAATTAAAACATTTTGCGGTTAAAATATCGATAATGGCGCATTGAGTAGAAAGTTTTAATTGTTTTTAAAGCAATTATTATGCACTCTGTTTTGCGGTAATGATCCGTTACGTAATTTCACAATTTATTTACACCTTGAAACTTGGTTCACCGTAAAATTTGGTTTTTCATTATAATGTTACGAGCTACAGGACTCGAATTAAAATGACGTTGGAATTACTATGGAATTTATTAGAACTGTAATATCACGTATAAAACAGGTATAAATATAACTAGACACTACTAGTACAAACTGCAGGATTCAAAAGCACGCGCAAAGTCTGTCACTATATCGCTCATCGAATCTACGTCTTGCTCGTATCGTAATCCTCCCTTGACTGCCCCTCTCCGCATTGGGCCATTGCTTTATAATGTACCGATGCCATACCTGGCAAGCTTCGACGCAATATAACAACAACAAGAATTACTTCGACGCACCTGCCTAATGACGGCCATAAAACAAATACAATAACAATAGAATGTTTTTCTTAATTACAAATTCTAAACACAAAGTAAACAAAAAAAAAGCGGGAAGGTAATAAATTGCGCTTTATGACAGGCAGGTGTGCGTTTACCATTGTCGGCATGTAACAATAATTTATCGTAATTTCAAGTATAGTAACATTAAAAATCTCGCCGCGTTTTCTGTGTCGTGCTGAATTCTACACCTGCTTATATTAACCCGGGTGCTGGAAGGTACGCCCTGTACCGTTCCAGCTGGTCTACTCGCCGAAGGAACCGCAAGACGTGAAGAAGGGGTCACGATGAAGACGTGCCTACCGCTATAATAAAGCCTAGCGTATCTGGTGCGAGAACCTATCCTGTAGCGGTGTGCGATTATGAGATATACTAATGAAATCATTCGATTATGAAGATATCTCGATTATCGGGAAACACGCATGGTGTACTAAGCGATCAGTTACCTGACTACACTGAAATGCTTGGTAAATTTAAATTTTTATGTCATAGCAAATGGAAGGACTCTTTTTGTCAAAAATCTAAGGATTATGACAGATAAGTAGTTATTAATTTAGTTGTGGGGACTTGTGAGGCTTTTATTTTTGTAAATGTGTTCGAGAACATTACATACACATACGTTACATACACTTACCGTCATAAAACTCCACCAAAAACAAATACGCTAGCCACTCGCACCACCGAAAACGAGAAGACGTAAAGAACGACTCACTGTAGTTGGAATGTTACTAATAGTATTGAATGATATTACAATTAATATTAGAACTACTAATCAAATCGTTGAAAAAAGTTAAGACATTGAAATGTTGGTATTGGATGTTACTAATACCAAATACCAACATTACAATGTCTCGCTCGACTTTTTTCAACGATTTCATTAATAGTACTAATATTAGTAACATCATTCGATTATTAAAACAAATTAGTAACTAATTTCATTATCGATTATCAAGATTAATAATTCAAAGTAATTCGATTATATAAATAAGTATAATCGCCCACTTTTACATCCTGTAAGTCCTTTCCTAGGCTCTTATTCCCTCTTTCCCGCCCGCGTCAACATTTCTTTTTGGTATACATACATAAGTACAATTACCACATTAAAATTTAATACAATAAAATTATGAACTAGTCTACTGTTATTTAAAAAAAATGTTGTTTAGTTAGTTGCTATTATTTATAACAAGTAGTCACTGTTGTCTTTAAAACAAGTGGTGGTTTGTAAACTTGAGGCTCAACCAAGGGTAATGGGATGAATAAAAATAACGACACCGACCTCCAAGGTCCGCTTTCCTGTTTTTCCGTCTCCACTTCGCGTGGATTTACGCATCTCCTGTTTTTATATCATCATCCATCCATCTTTCTCATCGACAAGTCAGCATTTTTGGGCCTTCTTCTTCAACCGGGACTTGGCACATGTGGCACAACTAGACATTTGCTCCCCACATGATTAATCGGGGTTTTCGTTATGATAATTATCCTTTTAATACGGAACCACCACAAATATATTCTTGAACTGTCATAACGGCTAATTGGGAAGCACCACAAATTTGTGATCAAATACAAATAATTGAAACGAACGTTAAACTGATGCTTTCTCCCTCTAACTACATAGAATTTGTATTAGAATAAAAGAGACGATATAATTCTGTTGGTTTTGGCGCGGCAATTTTGATGGCAGCTGGCAGCTTGTGGACAAAAATAATATTAAATGTGGCACCCGGAAGGGGTTATTTTATTATTACTTTTCACGTGGTTTTGCTTAACATTTAAAGTTATAAAAAGTATTAGAAACAAATATACAAGTTTCCAATATCAACAATGTCTTTAGAAATTAGAAATTAAAGCCTCACAAATTTTCTTGTTTATAATATTAATAGGTTGAAATACATTCTTATATAATATATATAAGGCACTGAAAACGAATCGTGAAGAAAAAACAAAACAACAAAAAACAAAGTAACTTTCACATTTATATTATTAGTATTTGATTTGTTCACGGCCCCAAATCGAATTTGCTCGAATAAAAACCCAATCAACGGCAAGCATTTATCACTCAACCCTCAAATGCTTTCTGCACAATAAACTTTCATTTTGCGCGTTATTAACACTGGAATGAAAACATCGTGCGGCGATACTTGATTTAGTGTTATGGAGCTGTCGTCGGCCGGGCCCCCGAGGCCCAGCACAATGGCTGTCGATTAACGGCTTAACCTTTTATATGCAAGATACAATAGTTATAGAATATAATATTTTTAAACAGTAAACAGTAAAAAAACTAACTAACTCCGTTGGCTCAGCGACCCAAAGTGAGTCTTGGCCTCCGAAACGAGAGCACGCCACTTCCGTCTGTCCTGCGCAGTGTCTTGCCAATTGTGGCCTTGTAGTGCGGTCAGGTCAGCTTCCACTTTATCCTTTTTCTTTTGATTGGTCGTCCCAAGTATGCTTTCTTCACTGCTCGATCCCCCTCCATCCACTCTACATGACCGAGCCAGCGGAGACGGAGAGATTTTATCTCCCCAATTAATAATAAAAAGTAAAGAATAAAAAAAAAACGTGTGCGTATCGGGACGCCCGACAGAAGTGATAACTTAAATCTTCAACTATTTAATAATTTTAATATAATTATAATAATTTAATTCAGTTGAGACAAGCTTAGGTTATTAATTTTATTTTATGTATATTAATATGATGGAAAGGTTATTTATTAATAAAATCGTTTATTGACTATTAAATATATTCAAATCAAATCAAATCAAATCATTTATTTGCTTAAAAACATGGTTAGTATTATATAAATATTAGATGACAATATATTGTGTAATGTTTCACATGTTTTTGCCTTTTCAGGCATGCAAATAGTAATTAAGTTGAAAATCAACTAATCAACAAAAACATAGTATAGTCCACTCAATCTACAGACATTAATTTTACTTCTTTTTCTAATATTATACAGTGATCATAGATAGTATGTCGAGTGCAGAGTTATTAAATGAGTTATTTAAATACAATGTCAAAAAATCTTCATAATTATCTGTCATTCAAATATTCTTGTACGCTATAATAGGATTTTTTTGTCAACCACTCGAATAATTTTTGTTTAAACATATTAATATTATTTTCTTGCATATTTTATTCTTAGTTACAATTCTTGAATATGTACGTTAGAATTTTGTGTATGTTACATTATTGAATCTACTAATTACCGAAATAAGGCTAGTGCTGTGGGTGAGATTGAGAGAGGAGAAGCCTGCCTACCGCTGCCGTATGCGTGAGAAAAAGGGAACTCCGACCGACTGGCACCGTAACGCGTTACGTAACGAAGCGGTTTACCCTCCCATAAGAAGTTATCAATTCAAACATCTAAACTAAAACTCGTTATTGCCCGCCCATCTAACCGCTGTCGCAGGGCAGTGTACCAAGAAGGCTGGCAGCATTACCTTAATGAAATACAAAGGCTAATTTTCTGACAAGGTAAGCCTCAGCATTCCAATCTCTGTTGCATCGAGCAATCTTTTTTTTTTTTTCAAAATTTTGTGGGTTTCTATAGTCCCAAAATCTTCACCCCAAACGATTTAATTATGTAAAAATTTGACCTTACAAAGAAAGGGCAATAATATTTTAAGTTTATATAAATCCATGTATTTGCAAAGAATTATCTAAATTGAATAGGTTAAAAGAAAACCAGTTTTTCTTAACTTCATACATTTATTCGATGAAATCAAGATGGAAATAACTAAGACCAACGAAGTAGTAACAAAGTTACTTTGTAAATAAAAGAGAATTTACTTCAGTAACAGTAGTTTTCTAATAAAGAGCACTAAAATAAATTAAAACTTGTACAATATTTTCTTTGGAATTTCTAATCTATTTTTATGTTTAGAACATTGATAGTATTTTTTATATATCACAATGGTTTAGAAAAATATAATCAAGTATTTCTTGTCCTTGATAAAGATTAATAATATTGCCATAGAATATTCTTCTTTCTTCTAACTACACTAAATTTCTTTCTTAAATATAACTTAACAAGGTTTTTTTACTATTTTACAACACAATACAACGTGGCAACGCCGTCAGCCTTTTGGGAACGGTTCCCGGCAAGTGACAGTGGTTTGGGACCAATAACTTATCTTTAGGCATTTTTGCCTTTTTTATTAAGTTTTACTTTTTATAAATAAATAAATAAAATAGAAATGTATTTATTTCAATGAGTCCATACATGTAAGTTGACTATCAATTCGCTGAATTACAGAGAGTACTTTTATAAAAAAATTAAGAAAATAAAGAAAGAGATATATAGATTGGTTTCGAGTAGTTGTGTCCGCAGTGGGCAAGTAGCAAACAAGTGTGAGGTGGATGTGTGCGTGCGTGCGTGCGTGGGCAAGTGTATGCGTGCGTGCGTGCGTGGGCGTGTGTATGCATGCGTGCGTGTGTTCGTGTGTGGTGTGTGTGTGTGGTGTGTGTGTGTGTGTGTGTGTGTGTGTGTGTGTGTGTGTGTGTGTGTGTGTGTGTGTGTGTGTGCGTGCGGGTGGTAGTTTGAATGGAGCACAAATCCCTACTAATTTGTTTTGAGTTTTATTGAATACATTAAGCATGTATCAGATTCAAGCTAATGTAAGCAAGATGTCTTCCACTTCATCATAATTAAGGGTAACCATTCAGTCAGATTTTTCTTACACTCATGTAGTTTCATGGGGTAAATGTTAAGAATGCGATTAATTTTATTATAAACACGGGGGGCTTATTTATATAGTCTATAGTATAGTTTTTAGTTTATATTTATTGGAGTTTTATGTATTTTTTTTATTGATTAGGGTTCCAAATAAACTATAATCCGCTACGCGTATATGAATGTTAGAATAAAACTCTGCTAGTATTCATAATATGTGCTGTATTATTTCCCGGTCCATAACCAACAGGTTATGGGCCCAGCATGGATCACGTACAGACAATAAATACGCGTAAAGAAAACTAACAGTATCTAAACAAACTACCCTCTTATGAGGCTCGATTCTTAATGAATAGCCGCAACAGTTGTCAGCATTTTTTTTATCTTTACGCTATTAGAAGCTGGTATTGATGCCTGGATGCTGGAGAAACTGGGTTGGATGAAGTAGTCCCTCATTGACCGTTACACGCCCAATAGGCGCTATGTCTTCGAGTTGCGGAAACCATCTGCTTGCCAGAAGAAAAAAATATCTAAGCTATCGTTTATAGCTCTACATATCCTTATTAGATTTTCAAGATTATGTGACCACACACTTCAAAACCTGACTAGAGATAGAAAAATAAGGCTTTTATTAAATTTTAAGACAACACAAACAGCAATAGACAGTGTTCTTAATTAATAACATCAGTACACTATAGTATCAAGGTATCAGGCTCGTGGACAGTTGTAGGCTTGTAGCTGGTAGATACAAGAAAGAGAACAGGGGTACTGGATGTGACTCAGAAGGCTATGAAGTGGAGATTGAGTAGTCACAAGTCCAATAAATAAAAAAAATACCAAATGTACTATTATTGATTGGTATCTAAAGTAATAGAAAAAGAAGAAAAGAGAGACCAAAAAGTAGATAGGAGGACAATCTCCCAAGAGACTGGAGAAGGTTGGCGAGAGACCTCACCCAATGGTGTGTTCTGCAGGAGGCATAATAAAGAGGCAATTTGACCGTTTTCAATGTGTTAAAACCAATATTATAAACATTCAGTTGTTGCCGATTGCTGTTGAAACGTTTGGTCTTGAGGCAATGAGTCTCTATCAAAATTTATCAAAACAACTCATTGACTCTTCAGGTGATCATAGGACTGGTGTCAACCTCGGACAAAGGATCAGTTTGACGATCCGGGGCACCTTACCCACAGAATATGGTGATCTAGGCTCACTATTCTACTTATAGTCTTGAGGGACTATGACTAGAACACAATATAATGTTATTCACAGTTCCAGGTTTAATGGGTTCGCAATAGAAAACCAACTATATAATATTTATGAACATAATTATCTATTTCCTTTACCATAATACGTAACAAAACAGTTAGCATGGCTTTTACTTACATTTTAATAAGCGGTTCACAATTTAATTCCTACAACTTTGTCCTGGACTTTTTAACTATTCTCCATTCATTATAAATCCTTATCCAATTTGTCTGATTCGTAATTTTCAGGGCACATATGTCTACTTCAGCGTTCCGAACAGGATAATGGCTCTTTTAGGTTTTTAACCAACGACAAAATATGACTGACGGTATCGATTGCAATATATTTTTTGCTACCCTCTATTAAAAATAAAAACAGGGTTACCAGCCGTCAAACACAGGCCATTATTTATTGATGATGTACACTGTTGTTGGACGCAAGCTAACAATAAATAAGTTAAATTTTCTTTTATTGTTTTTATAGTTTATAAAGTCATTATACTATTGATTTAATTAATTGAATATAAAAAGTCAGCGAAAATAAATGCTATATTTATTTTATTTTTTTAAATTAATAAAATAAATGGGCATATTTTTTGTTGCGCATCGAGTTGGTTTTATTATCGATTTGGCTTTGTCGCCCTCACATACCCTGTACAAATAACTGGAGTACCCTTTTGAGAAACCCTTGTTCTATAGGTATCTCTGAATGGATGTTGGCGTTACATTTTCAAAAAAGAAAGCGCATCGAAATCCAATATTTCATCATTAAAGAAATTCCTATTGTTAAGTGTAAAAGAAACACCGTAGGGGAAAAAGAAACACCGTAGGGGACACCCGGATTTGAACCGGGGGCCTATCGATCTGCAGTCGATTGCTCTGCCACTGAGCTATATCCCCGATGAGCTAACAGTTTATAATTTGATATAACAATGTTGACATTCACTGTCATTATCTATGACAGGAAATAATGAAGTAATGGAGTAGGCATATTGACGTAATTATCTATGCGGTGATTCACATACGAATATCTGATGCAATCGCGAGTTTATTATTGATGTGTTTGCAATTATTTTTAAATATATTTCAACTTATGCTTATTTTGAATAATATTATATGAAATTATTCTTATTACGGTTTCGAGGTAGTTTTGCTCACATAGATTTTGAATAAGAATAAAAATATTTTATCTATTTAATAACAAATCCCCAGAGATTTTATAGTAAATAAACAAATCTATACAGATAAATGAAGTTGAAGTGTCTGTTTGTAATGTAAAAAAAATAACAGATTTTTATTAAATGTGAATCTGAAAGTATATAACCGTATATTTGTATCAAAATATTAATTATTGACATTCTTGTCTGTCTGTTTGGATGTTCTGGCTCATCTGAGAAACGCCTGGATCAATTTGGAAGGGACTTTGACTGTGAGATAGCTGGTGTTATAAGGAGTAACTTAGGCTACTTCTAAACTTTTTTTAGGGTTCCGCGAAAAAAAATCCACGCGGACGAAGTCGCGGACACATATACTTCTCAAATAATTCGGTTAAGTTTTTCTATTATTTAAGCACAGCAAACAGGCTGATGGTCCAACTGTGATGGAAAGTGGTTACCCTCGCCTACGGATTTTAGCAATTTCAGAGGAGTAAGGAGAGAGTCAATGTGCTGTCAGCCTCGAAGGAGAAACTGAATCCTGCCACCGACACCGGAACACCACTCCAAGTTATTATAGCGACATACTATATACCAGGGGTGGAAGCCATCCAGACGGGTAAATACCCTACTAACTGGCTGTGGGCTGTTTTGTCGCCTGTTACGATAGGCCGCCCAACACAGGAATTAGTATTTTTTCTATTCCTCAACGGAGAAATGCTTGGTAGTCTGTGCTGTTTAGACGGTGCCTCGTTACAACCGTCAGGATGCATACGACGCGACTTTCTAAGCAAACGACGAAGGCTTACTATGATAATAAATAAAAACTTCGTTTAAAAAAACCGACTTCAAAAACTAAAAAATGTTCATAAAATGAAAACTACTGGGCCAAACTATGTAAAATTTTTAGGGGACCAATTGGAAGCTATTCCGCGTCGAACAAAAAAAAGAATCACGTAAATCGGATCATAAATAACGGAGTTATGGGCGAACATACATAAAAAAAAAGCAACAAAAAAAAAAAGATCCCGACGAATTGAGAACCTCCTCCTTTTTTGGAAGTCGGTTAAAAATGCATTATGGCAGAATCTCTCAGACGCTTGGTTGTACGCCGCGTCCGCTGTCATTACTCGAGCAATCCAGCATGAAGACGATACGTTTGTGACGTCAATTAATCTGTCAAATCAATATACAAAGCGCTCGGGAAAAACTGACGCGTTTATATATTTCTAAAATGGTCATCGGTACAACGTCAAATTGACGCCGAGAGAAAAGCGTCTGTTGTCGATTTATGCCATTCAACACTCCCCCGTCGACTCTATTGAACGTCGCGTCATTCGTATACACAGTATGTACGAGTGATAGGCAGCTTAGACTCGTTTAGCCTTGGACGAGAGTTTGTGTTGTCTGCGTTTTCTACCATTTGTACAACAGAGTATTCCGAGGAATTGTTTAATCTGGTGCCAAACCCTCGCTCGCCATCGATGGGATGATCACCGTCATTTCCATGAGCTCACGCATAACTACGCGACGGTACCCTAGAACTTTGGTTCCGCGTGCGACAGTGATCTCGAAGGAAGTTCCCACCGAGGTTTTCCCTCTGCGCTACAACAAGGGATTCTTTAAGAACTAATTCTAAACTATGTAAACTAATAAACCTTTATAGTCATGTCACTGATCTACATGCAAATTTATATTACAAATTTCGTCGAATTATTGCATCGCACATTACTAATTCACTTCCGTTTTTTTTATAATTTCTTTATATTTTATATGTTTGAAACTTAATAGCTATTAAACCTTATTTCTTTTCTTTCTTCCTTAAATTAACTATATTATAAATTTTCATACTACAAAACATCAATTTGCGTGTAGTGTTTATAACAACTGAACAACAAATGAACAAGTTGGCGGTAGACTAAATAAAACTTAAACAATACTCATTGCCATTCATTCATTCATGGACTTGACATCTTTGTGTTCCGTGATCACGGCCACTGAAAAGCGGCCTAAACGTCGGAATAATAAAAAAACAAATAAATTACCGCGCTTAAAACCGTTAAAACGTAGTTTTATTATTACATCTACAGTAATAAAATATATTTTTATACCTATTGAATACGCCAATCCCACTAAACTCCGACAATAGGCCGGCGCAGGTCTGTTGTGGACTGTATCGGACGTTGCGGCTGATGGAACAATGCAGGTCTGGATTAAAATCTTTCTTGTTCCATTTACGGCACATTGATTGGAAGCCAGCTTATAGAGTTTTCAAGCGAAACATGGTTTTTAATTTCAATGTTTTATACTTTATATGGGCATTTAACGACGCGATACGTTCGCTTTTTTATTTTTATTTATGTTTACTTATTTCTAGGCGTCATATAATTATAGCTAAAATTTTGCTAAAAGAGCCAGTCTTGAGGCTGATTTTGACGCAAACTGTAGTGGAAAATTTTTGAAAACTCAATTATTCTAGTAAGAAATCAAATCGACTCATTTTGAAATCTGTACACCAATTCATAGTGTAACTCATAAGAATCAATTTCTGTGAAGGAATGTCAACAAAATGTTCTACTTTCCACATACTAATTAAAAAACCTCACTTAATTTTATTCAACGTGTAAATTATGCAAATAAATTTATTTTTATTAGTTATCTATAAATTAATATTCAAAACGCACTTTCTATTATCCCAATCAATCAAATCAGCCATTTGATTGCGTTCAAACGAGGTGCGGTCAAATGACCAGCGCAATTTGATGTTAAGTAATTATTGTATGGAAAATAGAATATTTTGTCCAAAAGCAACCCTTTCCCTTGGTTTGTCGTTTAACATTCCCTCACAGAAATGCTACACTATGACTAGGTATGATAATACAGGGTGTGTTTATTTTTTTCAAAATCAGCTGAATTGATTCCTGATAAGGGTAATCGATTTTTCACAAAATTTATGATACCACTTTAGTTTACGTCAAAATCGGTTTCGAGACTCCTTTGAGTGTTTTTTTAGCTCTTTAGCACAGCTTAGGGTTTGGCCCTAAAGGTCCACTTGTAAAATTCACCCTGAATATATATAGTTATAATAGCTTTTGAATTTATTGTGTAAGTAGCTTGTGCCCCGACTTAGTCTGCGTGGAATAGTTACTTTGGGCTAACGCTTAGGCCGCAAATTCGGAACGGCGGGGCGTGCAGCGGAGCGTTCCAGTGTCTATTGTCGCGTGCAGCGTCGCGTTCAGCGTGCACGCAACTATAGTAGAATTATTTTCTCCGTGCAGTTTGGGTCATAAATAATCCGAGCAGTGAAGCGAGGATTTCGCTCTCTCTTCCACTCACGGGCCTTATGGGCAGGCATAGTGATACGCATTATTGTTGTCGATAAGCGTTATCGATAGTGTATTCCGTTTTGTCATTTTGTGGGTTAGTGATATAAATGAAAGAAAAAAATAGATAAAACAACGTATTTATTAAAATAAGAATAATAATGATTTAAAATAAATTATTAATTAGGTATCTATGTATTAAAAAACTATAAGTACACAAATTTAGAATGTAACAAGTTATATTAAAAATAAATATAAATACTTATATCTAAGTTTAAAAATTAACAGCAAAAAAGATAATAATGATTTTTATAAGAATGATAATCTTTCTTTGATAAGAATGAGTTTTTATCGTTAATGGCGTTGCGCCCGCGCAACATGCTCACCGCCCTAGCCGGGCTGAGGCCGAGTTTGATTTATGACCCAAACTTCACGGAGAAAATAATTCTATTATAGTTTTCGCTAGAGCGTGCGTGCGAGCGGGGCGTTCAAGTACGTAGACCAATCGGAGGCCGCTATTCAAGGGCAAATATCATCACGTCAAAGGAACGATATTACGACATATTCGTGTATATTTTTTGTTGTTTATTTTGTTTAATCTACGAATACGATCCTTCCGGGATAATATTAAGTAATAAACATAATGTCATTCGAAATGATAATTAGCGAAGTGCAATCACGGCTGGAGTTACTGCTTTCAATTCATCCATTGTTCAAAAATAGGATTGTGTCAAAGAAGAAATGGAATGAATTAGCTACAAACACCACTTCTTTTACTGGCAAATCTTGACACACTGAAAAAAATATTACTTATAAACGCTCGTTAAAACGCCAAAACACTGATCACACCGCTTAACTACACGCTAGAAACGCTGCTAAGAATACACCAAAAGAGAAATCCATACTTCAATATTCGAGCGTGCACGCTCAAAGAAACGCGCCGCTGCACGCGACGCTGTTCCGAATTTGCGGCCTTACTTTAACCCGCGATTTTGTTAACGTAGAAGGTGAAACGCAAAAATACCCCGATTTTGAAACATTCTTCATTGGTGTTCCGCTCCTATTGGTCTTAGCGTGATGATATATACCCTATAGCCTTCCTTGATAAATGGGCTATCAATTTTATTTTCAAATCAGACCAGTAGTTCTGAGATTATCCCGCTCAAGTTAAAACGAACAAACTCTTCAGCTTTATATATTAGTATATAAGATGTATCATTTGCCCAAATTTGTTGTTAATAATTCTATTAAGGATAAAAGGGGTAAAATCGCAATCTCCGAAACACAGGTACGAGAAAGATTACGATAGTTATATCGGCGCCTTAACAAGGGTTAGTAGCAAATCTTTTCACCACCTTCCGACCCAGATACAAATAGCTTTATTATCCACCGATTTCCCTTACAATGAGACAGACAAATTGCAGCCCGACGGTACCCCAATCGTCACGTAACGCCCGAACTCGCAGTTAAACGATTTTTTTATTGTAACTAACTACAAAACTCCCTTTTGGTGGCAACGCACGTTTTCTAAATAATTGCAACGCGGATATCGCATACAGATTTTGTTCGTGAATGTACTAAAAATTAAGTGCGATATATATTCGTGCAGAACTGTACCATGTTGGCTAGTTTTGTAAAAAATACTTGCTAAAGTAACTTCGGGTGAAATGTAGTTGTTTTGTTACGTAGTTTTTTTATGGTTACGTTGCATACGGATGTACATTGTTATAGGGACTTAAACAAGCACCATTTTGGTTTAAATTTAAAAAAAATAGCTAAAAGGAAACCGACTTTAAGTGTATGTAACTAACTAAACTATAAATATTTTCTCAACAATTTTGATGAAAGAGTGTTGGTATGAAAGAGAGTGTCGGGGTGAAGGTAAGGAAAGGAATGATCCGGTGGTTCGGGCACGTGGAAAGAATGTATGATGAAAGAATGACTAAACAGATATACAATGCAAAAGTGGATGGATGAAGAAGTCGCGGAAGGACACGACACACCTTCCATGATCAAATTGATCGTGTTCTAGCAGGTGATGTCAGGAAGCTTAAGAACAGACGAGCGTGCATGACAAGAGCTATTCATGTCAAAGAAGCAAGTGAGGTGTGTGAGAATAAGCCTGAATGGCGCTCTGTTGTTCGTGCCTACCCCGCAAGGGAGGGGGTATGTAATTTTGATGATGCGTTATAGGATATAGGATTAATATGGAACACTCATTTGTTTGTTGGGTTTGCTGGTTCGTTTTTGAAATTTGTATTTTTCACACGTTACACGAAAACATACTTCAAGCGGTAGCGTGGCAAGCCTGCATGACATTTTGACAGATACGGAAGCGCAGCGCCATAGACATTGTTTCTTCCCATTGTGCGTCTCGTTCGCGCGAATGTTTTGGCGGATAAGACAGACAAGGAGAGGACAATGGCGGATATTAATACTATTTTTTTCTTACCGTGGTTACGTGTATAGGACGCCAACAAATTCCTTGAATTCGGTTCGAAGTACTACACGTAGTACATGATTTTGGGTCTGTCGATCCTATTCACTAACAAACAAAACAGAAGCGAAGTTTCACTCGCACGTGCTAGTCTATACGGATAAATAAAATCAAAGTGTCTGTTTGTAATGTCAAAATTAAAACGTGAAAAAATCAGGGGCGATAATTCGCACCAGGAAATTCCAAAAATGCAATTTTTAGAATTTTTTGTCTGTCTGGATGTTCCAACGAATCTTTATATGACTTTTACTGGCAGATAGTTGATGTTATGAGAAGTAACTTGTTTATTTTTGTTTTTATTGCTACTAAAGAGTAGACGGGCAGAGAGCCCACTTGATGGAAATCGGTTACCGTCGCCTATGGCCATTTGCAACACCAAAGGTGCTACACATGCGCTGTTGCTCTCTTAAGGGTGACTGGAACCTGGTCACTAATGCCGGAACACAACTCAAGGTTGTTATAGCGGCATACTCTTGACCAGGGGTGGTAACCATCCAATAGAGCAAATGCCCTATCACCTGGTTGTGGGTTGTTTCATTGCCTCTGATGGCAGGCCGTCTGGCCGCAGAAAATTGTATTCTCTCTCCGTTCCTGCACGGATAGCACTTGAGCTACTTTTTTATAGGTTTCAGAGAAAAAAAATGCCACGAGGCCAAAGTCGCGGTAAAACTGAACAACAAGTGCGTTTCAATCAAGTGCTGCAAAAAATCTTGTAACGAATCAAATCACTACACTTAATATTATTTTTGTTATTTCTAACAAAAACTATATTTACTTCTTTATGTTAAACGGGAGGGATACCTATTGCGGACATTTTCTATTCTGTTACAATTCCGTCAAATTTTAGCACAAACGAAAGCATTATGAAATTGTCATGTCCGTCCGTTTGTTTGTCTTTATATTATGTATTTTTTTTCGAAAACTACCGTATTTAGTTGATTTTTTGTAGGAACACATATGCTATATAAGCCGCATTGAAGACGCGAAAATAATAAGATCCTTTCAGTTTTTCTGTGATGGGTCTAATCTTTAAGGATTCCCTTATGCACTTATTTCTTACTTTATCCACTGTTGTAATACAACACATCCATCTCAGTTGAGTGGAGACGTTTTTAGTTCAAACTTTAGTGGTCCAACGTTCAGACCCGTGGTGTATCTTATCAATCTTAATTTATATTTTACATTTACTACATATTGTTTTTTAATTTTTCTTTAGAAAAATCATATTTTTGCGTACTCATGTGATTATTAATTACATTTTTTGCAGGTTAGAGCGGTCCTTTTTTATAAATAGAACAAGCTGTTATCAGCGACTACACCCGCGTGCGATTTTTTCGGAGAACTCTTATTTTAAAAGTAGCCTAAGTTGCTCTTTATAATGCCAGTGAAAGTCCCGTCAAAATCGATCCAGATTTTTCAGAGACTAGTCCGAACAAATAGACAGATTAAAAAAAATATGTTTTTTATATAAGATCCGTATATATTTTCATACGCATTTAGTAAGAAGCTGATATTTTGACATTACAAATAAACAGACACTTACACAAGTTCGGCATACAGGAAGACGGCCCACTCTATGGAAAGCGTTTACCGTCGCCTATGGACACTTGCAACACCAAAGATTCTACAAATGCCGAGCTACTTTCTAAAGGGAGACTGGAAACTTGCCACTAATATCTGAACGCAACTCAAAGTTGTTATAGCAGCATACTCTAAACTCTAAACAAAGGGTGATCCATCCATATGGACAAATACTCTAACCACCTAGCTGTGGGTTGTTTTGTCGCCTCTTAAGACATACCGGCTGTCCGTAGGAAATTGTATTCTTTCTCCGTTCCTGCATAGATAAATCTATATATTAATACGGAGAGGAGTATGAAATTTCGCACACTTATAGTTTATATAGAGAAAGAGTGCATAAGACTATTTTTTAAGTTTATTTATGCATAAAAAATACATTACTATACATACACATACTACCATGTATTTGACACACACACACGTATACATACGTTTTTGTTTATTGTTCAATTCAAATTAACAACATTGGTGATATCTGTGATTATAGAGGTAATTATAGTCTTTGACATTAATTATTATGGTCGAATTTCGACCACGGGCGACCACTAGTAAGTATAGATAAGTATCGTTTGTTTATACTTTAATGTGCATTTAGTAAAAAACTGTTATTTTGACATTACAAACAGACACTTCAGTTTTATTTATTTGCATAGATGAGCGTTTGGTAATAGGAGATCCATTATGTTTGAGCCAACGTTTTACCCTCTGTACATTTGTGATAAGGCTTTGTACAAACATGCGATTTTTCGCTTTAGGTGTTCTGTTTGTTGATGACAAACAATGAGGTTGGCGAAGCGCGAATTTTTTACTTACAATTTGTTTGCTTAAGTAATGAGGTTTGTGGTGCTCAATCGATAATACTAGTCAACGTTTCAAATTTCTCTTTTAATATTCATTTTTAATGTAAAACGATTTTTTGCGTTTAGTTTGTTCTGATGATAACACTGTTTAAACCAATTTCGATTACATTAATCGCTGTCTGCGGATATTAAGTATAGCGACATACTTGCGGAACGAACCGTGCGGAAAATTCGGCGATTGAAGGATCAGCGTAACCGCGAGAAAAATGCCAATATAGAATATTGTTACGAGTCGCAAGACTCGAATTAAAGTGCCGTTAGAATTACTATAGAGTTTATTAGAACAATACAAACACGTATAACACAGGTACAAATATAACCGAACACAACAAACCAAAACGTAATGCAGAAGGTCGTAATTCAACAAAACGCGCAAAGTCCGTCACTAATAGATATTTTCGATATGTACACGGTGTCGACTTGATTGCCAAAGGCGAAACGTGTAACCTTTATCACTTAGCACTAATGTCTATGTTTGTAGCAAATAAATTACTTTGACTTTTTTTAAATAACTGCGTAATTGTGAAGTATTATGAAATAGGCATCTGACGATCTGGTATTCGCAATTTCCAGTTAACCCTTTGATATAAATGCTAATAGCTTCTATCTGGCCAAATATTACCACGAAATATTAGAGCAATAGAATAATACAAACAAAATGAATATAAATCTTCTATTATACTAGTTATAATAGCTGCTATACACGATTCTATTTCTAAATAAAATTATTTCCATCAATCAATAATTTTGGAAAAATCAAATGTATAGATTAAAAATGGTGTTAAGCGCGGAATTTCAATTGGTTTTTATTTCGTCGTTTCGGTCAATTTTCAGTGCATACAAAGATGTCAAATTACGAAAGTCTCAATATTAACATCACTTAATATCATGTTATAAATAGAGATTATTACAAAACGTAAATTGCTCGTAATTTTTGTCTGATTTTTCTAGTAATTATAGTGATTTTACGTGTTTTTGACTCCAGCTTTGGAGAACATTATTATTATAAAATAATAATAAAAAAATGCTTATTATTAAATTACTAATTATTTTAAAATCGAAAAAATCCTCCCTAAAAGATATATTAACGACGAAATAGCTGCCGAATGTGGTCATTGGGTTCTTCGACTTCCGCCGTATCATTGCCAGTACAATGCTATAGAACTAATATGGGCACAAAACCAAGGACACGGCGCTCGAAACAATACCCATCCCCTCTTTACGGCAAACAAGATGTTAGATTTATTAAAAAATGCATGTGCGGAATTAATCGCCGAACACTGGGGAAAAAATGTGAGCAGAACACAAAACATTATGGCGTCGGATTGCGAAACTCATGTGGCAATCGATAATATAGAACAGGAACTTATTTAAAATTCTCACAATTTAAATAAGTTCCTGGTACTTCTATATTATTGCGTAACAATTAGGATTGTTAACTTTTTTCAATCTAGCTATTTGAAAAACCATTTCGAGGAATAGTGTCCCTAATCATTTCTGTCTAGTTAAAATTCCAAAAAACGTACGATCTTCTTGTATTTTGTACGAAATGGGTTTGAGTTTTATTTGACCTTACTAAATCCATCAGGTGGGCCGGGCCGTCTGCCTGTTTGCCTGCTTCAGATGTAAAAAAATTCTAGCTGTACATTATTTGATTTAAGTTCTGTAACATGGATTTTTCCCTAAAGATCACTTTAAAAACGATAACTATAGTAAATAATAATGGTTGAACACGAAAAATTATAAGCGACAAAAAAGACCAAAATGATCACGATACGTAATGAGTAATGACAGTGACATTTAAATAGTAGTAGCACAGATTACTATGATTAGTAAGTTTTATTGTTTTTGTTTTCTAGGCAAAGAAATCAATGTAAACTTGTCCCTTATGACGTCATCGGAGAAATAATTTTAAAATCGAATTATAAAAAACTAACGCTTAAAATACAAAAATATTCAAATTAGTATCTTAAAATACCCTATTTTACGTAATAAAAATATAAAATCAGAGGGTAGTTTTTTGTGAACAATCCCCATTTAATTTTAGTTCATGAAATTAGCGCGTGTAAACAAACAAACGGTTCAGCTTTATATATTAATAAAATATTTGATTTGTTTTTTTATTGCCGAAGCAATCAGGAGGACGGCCCGACTGAGATGGAAGATGGTTACCGTCGCCTATGGACATTAGCAATACCAGAAGTGCTGCCAATGTACTGCCGGCCGTGAAGGAGAAACTAGAACCTGGCCACTGATGCTGGAACACAACTCATAGTTGTTATAGCGGCATACTCTAAACCAGGTGTGGTATCCCTAAGTCGGGCAAATGAACTACCACCTGGATGTGGGTTGTTATGTTGCCTTTTATAGGTACCCTAGCTAGATCAATGCTATGTATGGGCCTACTTTATTTCATTTAGGGTGATAAAATAACGCACAAGGACCTGCGTGTTGGTGGACCAATTATCTAATATTTTGGAAGAAAATTGTATTTTTTTAAAGAACTAGAACACAAATACTCTCGTGCGCTGCCAAAAAAATGAACGCGATGCTTTGTCTAATTTAACAGAAGTTCGATGATACTGGCATGTAGGTACATATGTGTTGGAATCGAGCACTAGGGGTGCAGCGGGGACTTATGAAGAGCAAACCGCAAAAATAATAGTTCTGCCTGGTGTGGCCATTCTTCCGCACCCCACAGTCTACACCCTGTGCTGGGCACCGGTGGCTCAGCCCTATTTACGGCACTGGCAGGAATAAGTATTCTTTTTCCGTTCCTGCACGGAGAAAAAATTAATTTAATTTGTATAGGCAACAAGGAACACTCATTCATTGAACTTATTTGCTCTTATAATTGCACATATCCAAAGTAACTATGTCTGGCACTCTCAGTGAAGGCAAATTAGAGTTAATGTTTTGTTTAGTAGTTGCACCGGGTAACTTGACTCCTGTAAATCTTCCTTTAGGTCTCATAATATTAGAATCAGCATTCAGTATGCATCAAGGAATGACGTCAAGTCTGGTTTCTGTACTGCGAGCAAATTTAATACTGCGTACATAGGTATAATGGATAAACTGGAAGAGATATTCAAGATGTTCTAATCTCAACGAAATATAAGTTAGCCGTGAACAATAACGAGAAATAAAGTGAAGTGTTGTTTACAAACTGAAATACACGTGGTTCATATCTGTGATGTGGTATAACTAGTGGTAGCGTAATGGCTAGCGCACGCGTCCCAAATCCAAATGGCGCAGGGTCGATCCTGACCGGAATGCATGCACCAGTTAGTTAGTTTTCTGATATAATGTGCATATTGCTACAATTACCACGTGCTAGCAACGGTGAAGGAAATCATCGTGAGTATACTGTCTGTTCCCCCTATAATGGGAGGCCCAAGGCCAGCACTGGGACATTTATGGGCTGATATTATTATTTATTATATCTGTGTAGATAATAGTAATGCATTCATTGGAATCTGTTCCACCATTATCTTTACTAATTTGATTGCTTAATACTAAGTTCTCGTAACGCATAGCGGCGCGTACGGCTTACTGTTCAAAACTCCGCTTCTTTCAGCCGACTTCACTCTGAGAGCTTGAGGCTCGGTTTACCTACTTTGTTTGTCTGATGTTGCAACATACACTTAATTCATTTTTCTCTGATTTTTGAACTTCGAACCAGCATATAATCAGTACCGGCTGAAAGGCCTCTATAGTTCCACAACGGAAAGCTCTCTGGTTTAATTCCTAGCGGGGTGAATTTTGTAAATAAATTTTCTGTTAGTTCTCTAGTGTGGGTTTTTGAACACTAACGCTACGCTAACTAATGGCATGAAAAATTACTTTTTTACAGATTTATTAATATTGATATATATAAAATCATTTTAACTATTGTAAATAGTCGTCTGTCGCATGTATTTACTCTAATTCAGTGTTTGTACTTTGCTTACATTCGATTTCAAACCTTACACTACGCACCTAAAGTAAATATTTCCTCAACTTTTCTTATAAGAAAATCCAACGTCTTAGCTGAACATTGCACAGGCGTTGCGGTATCGGCTGTATTGAATTATTAGACAATACATCCTTTGTCAGGTCAATTTTGTATGCGGGAATATAAGGCATGTGGTATTTTCATATTACTTGCACATCTTGCTGGATGATTTTTATTTTAATATTTTCAAAAAGCGAATTTAGAATATAGATATTGAAAAAACCGTTAAAACCTTTAACTGATAAAATCGTCATGTACAGTCATGGTATAAAAACGTTCGCAAGTTTTCGAATTTATTAATTTAAAATGCCGCGTTACCTTTTCAAACTGAGTCACAAAATAGACTGTTGTACAGAAAATTATGTTAAAGTATTTGACAACAAAGCTTAAAATTACTTAGATCAAAGTTATGTGATTTTCTATCTCGTCTAAGAAGATTATTTAGATATATAAAACCATTTTATTTAATATTTATGTTAGGCGTAGTGATTATATCCTCTTTGTTACTTATTGTTAATCTCAGTATCTGTCATTGTCAATATTGCAATTGTCTTTTTCATGTTTCTATATTTTATGAACGTAACATTTATTTAAATGTTGGCAGTATTATTTCTTGTACTCGTGTAAGCAAAAGTCGACTTTCAGGTGACAAACAGTTTCTTTCCGCGTCTGTACATCTGTCTATGTACATTATGTTACAGTTATTTTTTCTAAAAAGTACTAATTCTATCTATACTAATATTATAAATGCGAAAGTAACGCTGTTCTGTTTCACGGAAAACCTACGAGAATGTTTTTGTAAAAATTTGATGCTTTTCATTTCGGAAAATGGGATAGGTTTTCGAAGAAAATTAAGTAAATTTTCCGGGGGTGACTCGCAGATAGACAAAATGAAGAACATTTACCTAGATAAAATTTAAAGCAATGCAGTAGCAAACGCACTTTGTTCATGTTTTTCTTTATTAATAGAATTACACTACACTTTATGGTTATTATTTACTCTATGGGAGCCTAATCTAATTTACCACCGCTTCACATGTTGTGGCTTGAAGAGAATAAGCGGCGCAAGAAACTCTTCAGCAAACATGCCTAGTTCTATTTTTTTTTATATAATATTAAAATGGGAAGTAAAAAAAAAATATCAGTCAAGTTGATTTGTGTTCCGTTGCACGCAGAAAGAGCTCACAGTGTCTTGAGGTCTGGCAGTTGGTTTTCGCTGGGTTTGGGTCTTGATAGTTTTGATTTCACGCATCATTCTAAATATGAAACGATTCTCTTTCGCGAGGATTTGAGGGTTATCGAATCTGATTTAGTGGTTGGGTTTATCCAGCGTGTGTTCACTGATCGCAGACTTCGTGAAACACACAAGGTCTATATCTACTTAAATAAACAATTTTGTTACGAGCCGCGAGACTCAAATAAAATGCCGTTAGAATTACTATAGAATTTATTAGAACTATATAAACACGTATAACACAGGTACAAATATAATTGTGCACAACCAGTCCAAACATAATGCACGATTCAAGCACACGCGCAAAGTCCGTTACTAACGTGTTGTTTCGCTTATGGATATCGCGATATTCACCATTAATTCAGGAGTGGTTATGGACTGTATTATAGTGTTACGAGTCCTGCAGACTCGAATTATAATGTCGTTGTAATTATTATAGAAATTATTAGAACTATACAAACACGTATAACACAGGTACAAATATAACCGGACGTAATAAGTCTAAACGTAATGCAGAAGATCGTAATTCAATTAAACGCGTAAAGTCCATCACTATATAGATTACCGAATGTACACACGTCTTGCTTCGCTTGTGGTTATCGCTCGACTGCCTCATCTCTCCATTGGAGCATTGCTTTATACCGTACAAATGAAATATGTATGCTCGATCACGTGGACCGAATTTTCTAGAATCACATCTGGCTAATGACTGCCATAAAAGATTACCATACACAATGGGCTGTTTTTCTAATCACAAATTTTAAACACAAAGTAAAAAAAAGAAGTCCAAATGCCGAAAATAATAAAATGTGTTTCTACAGGGCTGCAGATGTGAATTTGTTCTTTGTCGGCAACTAGGTCGTAACAATATAAATATTTTGTTAACTTTATGATTGAAAATAAAAAAATAACTAATGCTTTGATATAAGTGAATATTTGAAAATCACCATTTAATAAGCTTGAGCTGAAATCTAATTAACCGGCCAAGCATGGCTTGTGCCTGGGCCACTCGCAGCCCGCCTTGTTTGCCCATTAACCAACTAAATTACATTTGGAACTTCGCTTTATGACGGAAAGCCGGGCTCGACCATGGCGCCATGCTGCCACTAGGATTCGAATCAACCCAAATAATTTTCTTACTCAGGAGGCTTTGGGGTCTAGAATTTTCCTCGCCAGAACTTTGCATGAATTATTATTAAGTAATAACTACGATTATGTCAAAACACGTACTAGAATAGGCATTAGTTCATGTAACATGGTGTTATATACCACAACACAAGCTGTATCTTTATCTATGTAATATATAAAATTCTTGTGTCGCGGTGTTTGTTAAACTCTGCCAAAACGGCTTGACCGATTCTCATGAAATTTTGTGAACATATTGGGTAGGTCTGAGAATCGGACTGTTGACGACGACACCATCGATGTGAAAAACTCACCGACCCGTCTACACAGGCGATAAGAGCATAGGTATAATTTGCTAAGCCTCGTAGATAACGTAGAAGCGACCGTTGAGCGTGGGAAAGAGACGGGTCGAAACGAGACGTGTATAGATCATGTATAATATTATGTATATTGTTTTTTGTTAATTTAATTAATTAGTTTTAACAGTTTAATTATCATTGTATATTGACATAATAGCCTTAAGTTGCTAGAAAATAAATGTTGTAGCGCTTTGTCTTTCACTAAAGTAGGACCCAAATAGATCCTGGTAAATGAGACTGGGCTACGGGCGTGCAGAACGCAGCCTGGAGCCCGGGACTCAAAGAGTAGCGGAAACCGGGCTTCGGGAATGCAGAACGTAACCGGAGCCTAGGATTCGTGAGGTATGCCTGCACTACTGCTTATTCCATAAGCGAGTAGGCCATAATTATTAATGCAGGCAGGTTGATTCAGAAAATAGGCGGTACGAAGTTCGCCGGGTCAGCTAGTATATAATATAAAATACAATTAATACATATACATCAGATAAATTATAATAAATATAAAACTACAGCAACTAAAGTGAAGTGAAGTATACCAAGGAGCAGAGGAGCAGCTGCATTTCGTGCCCATTAATCAGGTACGTGCGTGCTCCATATCACATTCCCACCTAAATTACCCAACATTTCATTTTCTGCAAAATTGACATAGTCCATTTTTATCACAAATCCAGCGCCGCCGCAGCAAATGGTTTTTTTATAAATAAAATAATAATACCAGCCCATAAATGTCCCACTGCTGGGTCTCCCATTATAGACGAAATGGACAGTATACCCGCCACGCTTGTCCAAGGCGGCTTAGCAGGTTTGACACATCGGTTATCTCGATGTGCAGGTTGCATCACGATGTTTTCCTTCACCGTTGTTAGCACGTGGTAATTGTAACAATATGCACATTAGATCTGACTGACTAAGTGGTGCCTGCGTTCCGGCCAAGTTCGAACCCGCGCCCTTTTGCTTATGGAACGCGTGCGATAGCCATTACTCTACCACGACTTACTTGTTTTTTTTTAGTATTTTACAACTCTATTAATTCTTCGTGAAGCAATTTTATAACATATCGTTACGAGCCAGATGCCGACAAAGACAAATTCACACCTGCATACCTGTACAAACACATTTTATTACCTTTCGGCATTTGGACTTCTTTTGTTTACTTTGTATTTAAAATTTGTGATTAGAAAACGGCCCATTGTGTATTGAAAACTTTTATGGCAGTCAGCCAGGTGTGTCGGATTTAAAGTACAAACTGATCCTAGGAAATTTGGTTCACGCGGCCGGGCAGACATATTGCATCTGTGCAGTATAAAGAAATGCCTCGATTGAGAGATCGGGCAATTGAGCGATAACCACGAGCGAAGCAAGACTTGTGTACATTCGGTAATCTATTTAATGACGGACTTTGCGCGTGTCTTGAATTACGACCTTCTGCATTACGTTTGGACTAGTTGTGTTTTGGTTTGTATAGTTCTAATAAACTATACAAACCAAAATATAATTATTCCAACGGCATTTTAATTCGAGTTTTGCAACTCGCAACAATATAATGAACTAATTTTATACATTTGAAATGTACTTTCATTATAATTTCATAGACAAAGTTTTTTTTTTGGTGCTTTTTACCTATTATAGTTAAAGTCAAGATATAGGCCGAACGTATACCGAATCTATGAAAAATATAAATGAAATCCTATTACAAATCCAGGTCAAAGCTAATACATATAAACACAACTGGATTGTCCCTTAAAAAGAGGACTTTGAGCTCGTAAAGCCAATTTGATGGAGCCGTGTTATTATATTAGGTAGTGCCTTCCCTAAGGAGGGTTGTTATGAGCAACATTTATTACTGGGATTCTCTTATGTTTATCTATTATGATATTTCAAGATTTATTTTACGGCGTTTTTGTGGGTTACGTGGGAGCTTAGCCGTTAAGTTGTTCATAGATGACATATCTTTTTTCTATCGAGTGGAAATTGAGGACGAACAACAGCGGACGAAGCGTGGTGGGGCGTGTAGGATTCCCTTCGTCAGAGTGGCACTAGTACCTCCGCAGAAGTGCGTGCTATTGCTAGTCGGGTCGGGGATACCCACTAAAACCTTTTTTAATTCTTCGAAACAAATATTCAAGCCATCAGTAGTTAGTAAACTTATTAATAAGATTGAAAAGGAATGTGGTGTTTGTATTTAGACCTAATAATTTAATTTAGTTGTGTTAGTTTTCCCGTGAGAAGTTTCACAGTATTAGACATATTGAGTAATTTATTTTAGTGTAGTGTAACTCACTATTTCTTTCTGTTCGTTTTTCTAGATTATAAGTATCCAATTTCAGTTTATATTTATTGTTGTGTATTGTTAGGCCTTAAATTATGGATATACTGTCGGATGCTTTTTAATAATAAATAAAAATAAATAAATAAATAAAACTCCTCGACTTTTTCTGAGCGTCCTATGTCCGGGCTGTTGGCTTGCTTGCGCATTCATCTCTAGGTCGGGAGGAGGAAGGCTAGCTCCCCTATTTTGAGCAGGAGAAGTCCTCGGCCTCACACACAAGTTGAGAGAGAGCGGATGGAGTGGTGCGCGCCCCTACTATCCAGCCTTTATATGCGAGGGATACGGTTAGCTGTCGGACGTTCGGAAAGGTATAGCTTACGGCTGGAGGTCGCAACTCTCCGCCGCTGCCACCGTCATCAGCCCGAAGTGATACATGACATAACTGCCTTTTTGGATAACGTTAGGGGAATGTATTTGTGTACACTCTCTGGACCCAGGGGGAGGTCATCGGCTGGTATGTGAGACCCCTGACGGCTGGATTTTTTTCTTTATTGCAGGAGTTCAGCAGACAGGCAGACGGCCCACTTCATGGAAAGTGGTTACCATCGCCTCTGGATATTTGGAACAAACACCAAACGTGCTACGAATACGCTGCTGCTCTCTTAAGGGAGACTGGAACCTGGTCACTAATGCCGGAATACAACACAAGGTTGTTATGGAGGCACACTCTAGACCCAGAGTGATCGCCATCCAGTCAAGCTAATATCCTACCACCTGTGGGTTATTTTGTCACCTCTTACGACAGACCGCCCGGCCGCAGGAAATTGTATTCTTTCTCCGTTCCTGCACGGATAAAAATTTTGGTTCTTGACCCTGTCATCTGTAGCTACTAGACCTAACCAGGGTCATTAATCCACGGGTCATAGGTGCTCTTCTTGACGCCTCTACGCAAGGTTATCCTAGAGTTCCTCGGGTTGGGTATTTCTTACCTAGCGAAAACTACTGACTGCATTGCAACTATTGTCTACCTACTGACTATTGCAATACTACTTGGCAATACTTGAAGACTAAGTTCGTTTAAAAATAATAATTATTTATTACAGCATAAAACAATGGGTCCTTGTTATTTATATTCTGTGGCCGACGCGCGCTTGGACGATTTATTTTCCATTTTTTTTATTCGTATAAATTAAAAATATTGCTAAGATATATAACAAAGAAGTTCCGTGTCGTGTTAAAATGATCCACATATAATAACCATACAATATGCTGATATGCTGTAGCTGAAAGAGCGTCCCGTCTCTTGGGTCGGTGTAAAATAAGACAAAGGCCCGACGTGAACTAATTAAACAGCAATTTTATGTATCATACCTCGACGTACCCGCGAGATAGCATCCTACAACCTTTTATTTATGCCTACCTTATGTTTCAAGTGGAGAATTTTAACGAGGTTTTACATACTTTGTGCACGGGAGTAGAGTATAAGCTTAGCGGCACACCTGCTAAAAGTACGGCGTCGATAGTTCGACTTATTCGCCCGCAGTGTTTTTAAAGTGACCTAAGACACTCCTAGCGATGAGCAGTACACGTGTGAGCCAGTACATTTGTACTGATACTGCCCAAAATTTGAAATGTACCACTTCAAAAATTTTGTCGCGCTACTACTGAAAAGTAAGAGGAAGGACGGAACGAAGCTTATGCTACAACAGTACAAGAACGCTTCTACGGATATTGAACTTTTACAAACTTATTTTAATATCATGTCCTGCCCAACACAAGATACACCAGCCGATAGTACATATTGGGCGGCGGAGTGTTCAACGCCGAACCTTTCGTCTAGCTGCTGTTGCCGTGAGAATGTATTCAATCTATTTTGAACAACAATCATGCGACGCATTACGCGACCGAAAGTTCGGCAAACGTAGTTGAACCATTTTAGAGCCAGTCCACACGGCGCGTTGCGTCTCCGTTGCGTCGTCGCAGCGCTGCCGATGCGTCGTTTTACATACTAATAATCATAGAGCACACACAGTGCGCTGCGTCGACGCAACGACGAAACACGACGGAACTGCAGCCCCCGAGACGAAGCTGGCGGGGGTGTACACATTGTGACGACGGAACGGCAGCGCTCAGTTGCCGATTGCCGATCCATGCTTTCTATAGACTGATGCGATGTTTTTATAAAATGCTTGCCGCAGTTGTGTGTCGCCGCTGCGACATCGGAACGTTATGTGCGTCGTAGTAACTCTGCAGTGACGCAGCGCCTGTGTGGCCGGCTATGCGTCAAAATATTTGCGTTGCGTCGACGCAACGCGTGTGAGCCGTGTGGACTGGCTCTAATGTATATGTTCCGATACTAATGGATTATAAGTACATAATTTAATAATGAATTTGTGCACCATCCACCTCCATCGCCAGATTAGCTTAGAATTTGCTATAAGTGAGGTTGCTTGGAAGATATCGCTCTGTGCGATGAGGCCACCTATTGTTCTGCCTAAAATCTATAATATTACCTCCTCACATTGTAAACATTGACAAAATTAATACTTTAAAGAAATAGGTAGATTTAGTTTATATATACCGCACTATGTATTTTCCATCGCGTAACGCGCTGAATTACACGCCGCGACTGTTCCGACTGTTCAGCGCGTTTGGTGTCTTTCCAACCGAATACTAAAACCTAAAATTAGGTCGCTGAAGTGTCTACCTTACCTTACCTTCGGCAGACGTGTCGTTACTCTAACAATCAGAATTGCCCAGTAACAACGCAAGTAACTATGAAATTGCCTAAATATCTCTAGGAAGACTGTTGCGTCGCATTTCATCCAACAATTTATTGATGTGTAATTGAGCCGTCTTTCTTTGAAACTCTTTGCCCAGTGAGGTCAGAAAAGCCATTGCCATATTTATAAGTTTACACAGGAAACAAGATGTTATTCTTACGCGATAATGTATGTGCTAGTTTATTACACTTTAGACTGTAATCTGTTTGCTATCCGTTTGTTATTTTTATTTATATATAAATATCAAAAATAATATCAATAATTTACTCCTGAAGTGTCCTTTCATGAGTAATTTGTATCAATTTAAAACCCAAATTAAAAATGTTGTAATTTAGAATGATCCAAAGACTTACAATTTTCAGAATAATTATATAAACTTTCGTTTTTTAGCTGTATTTTATCATTAATATTTCGTGACATTTTCTTTTTATTTTGTTGAATATTGACCTAAATGTAAATTAAATAGACATTTTATGTAATTCTCGTATAATTGTATTTCTTTTTTTTAAATTAGTAGTTTGAGCCAATTTTTATTATATAAATGCCATCGTCTGGCATGCGTCTGGTTGTCCGATGATGGAAAGGAGACGGCGGGATAAGATTGAAAAGCTCCAATGCACACTCTCCAAAATATATCCGATAGAAAACCGACCAGCTGGCAACCCTGCATAATAATAATTACATATATAATTTAAGTTTAGATAAATAATTTTCCTTTGAATCAGGTAGCCTGGAAGAAATCGCACTTAGCTATAAGGCCGCGTTTTGTTTTACTAAGTAACCATTTTATTGTTGTGTATTCTTGTAATTTTTGTTTTGGTAAAAAAAGTGTTGTCTATGTCTATAATAATTTGAAGTTGTGTAAGTCTCAGGTGTGTAATTACTAACTTTGGTTATAACTTCAATCAATTTGAACGAGTGATTAGGCAAGTATTTTGCTGAAGTGTTTTTCAAGTTATAATAAAATGAAGACTTCAAACTTCGTTGACAGGGTTAAAGTACATCAAAACAAACTTGGTAACAATTTTAAATTGCGACGTTTAGAGAACAATGAATTGTGAATAGTTTTATTAAAGTTTGAAATATTTCGAAATTAAATTTAACAGTGTTGTTAATATCTGTTAAGTTTTTGGACACTTTTTTTACTGAATAAAAATTCAACACAAGAGACGATACAAAATAATCTACAGTCATGTGGTAGGGCATTTGCCCGTGTGGTTGGCTACTGCGCCTGGTCTAGAGTATTCCGTTATAATAACCTTAAGCTATTTTCCCTAATTTAGAAGTAGGGTTCCAATGCAGTAGTAGTACATTTATAGCACCTTTAGCGTTGCAAGACTTGTCACCAGCTATAGATAACGTTAGCCAGTCTACTATACTCTAGCAATAAAATAATATATATATGTCGGAGGGAAGCTATAATTGGATGGATTGTTGTTTGGATGTATAACGCATAATATCGTTTGTTAACATTTTAATTACTTGTAAAATTCTTAATTTAATTTGATTTTTTAAATGTTTCTATAATTTAAAGATCGTTCTAACCTAATAAAAGTTATGAATATTGTAATTTAATAAACGACCAATGAGAGCAGAACATGTCTTGAGCGGGGTCAGACGCACTCTATACTTGAGTAGTATCTACTTCGGTAGACGGAGGAGTTTTTGTAGCACATTTGGTTGATGGCAATAGGTCGAGTTGGACCATGGAGTATTTTAAAGAAAGTGTTAAGTTAGAAGTATGAGCGGTACCCTGAACCCGCTGCTCGGTCTAAACTATGTCAAAATGCTGTTCAAATCTTAATTAAAAGTGTATAAACCGTGGCCATTGTGTTTTATGCAAGTATTTTACCCTGATGACGCCCACTAAACCTGCAATCAATAAAGAAAATATCACGAGAACGAGGCCTTCTCCGACACTTCTGATGTCTAAAACCAACGGAAAACATAGCGTAGCAATAATGTGTCATAACCAACTTTCCACTACATAATCATCTATGTTAAATAACTCAAAAACTAGACTTGATTTTCACATAAAATCTCTTGGAAGGTAAACTTGAAAAAACAATGAATACACGCACATCGTTTGTAACAAACAAGTTTTCTTACCTTAATCATAAAACCAAGGAAAACATCGCAAAGGAATAATGTGTCAAAACCAACTTTCCACTATACATATTCTAAGTAAAACAAATAAAAAAACTAGTTTTTGTAAAAAGCTCTCCGAAGGTAAACTTGAAAAGACAATGAATAAACGCATATCGTTTACAACAAACACAAATTTTCTTGCAAGTAACCAACTCCCAAAAATAATGATGAAAAAGTATAACTACCTACGTAATTTGTTCATCATTTTCGATTTTTTCAACCATATCGTAATTTTTCGTACACGAAAAATATTGCTTGTTTAAGAGGGTAGTACTATTGTCTACCACGCACGATGAACTATAATTTTTACATTAAAACTCACTTTCTTAATTTTCAGAATTCACACTAAAATAATAATTAAAAATTACCATACCTCCTGTGCCAGGTAGAATAGGCACGTAATTTTTACCTGACCCTTCACGATCCATAAAATTGCACTTCCACTCACAGTATTAACGTGAGTTTGAACCATGCCAGCAAAGGTTTCACAGTAGGCCAAAGTTCCCAACGGTGACCCGACCATGCATAGGCCGACACGCCACCGCTCCACAGGCACCTTCAGGGCGCCATCACTACGTCGCTGCTTGTACCGCCGACGGCCTCGACATGTCAATCGTCCTCAAATGCTTTTGCTTCCACTGTGGGCACAGGCTGAGATCCCACTTCTGATGTCAGAGAAGGCCTCGTTCTCGTGATATTTTCTTTATTGATTGCAGGTTTAGTGGGCGTCATCAGGGTAAAATGCGAGCATAAAACACAATGGCCACGGTTTATACAATTTAATTTAGATTTGATCAAAATTATGACATAGTTTAGACCGAGTAGCGGGTTCAGGGCACCCGCTCATACTTCCAGCTTCAATACTTTATTTAAAATTCTCCATGGACCAACTCGACCTATTGCCATCAACCAAATGTGCCACAAAAACTCCTCCGTCTACCGAAATAGATACTACTCAAGTATAGAGGGCGTCTGACCCCGCTCAAGACATGCTCTGCTCTCATTGGTCGTTTATTAAATTACAATATTCATAACTTTTATTAGGTTAGAATGATCTTTAAGTTATAGAAACATTTAACAAAACAAATTAAATTAAATTAAGAATTTTACAAGTAATTAAAATGTAAACAAACGATATTATGCGTTATACATCCAAACAACAATCCATCCAATTATAGCTTCCCTCCGACATATATAAAAAAAGTCGTGTTAGTTACACTATTTATAACTCAAGAAAGGCTGTACTGATTTGGTTAAAAATTGGTGGGGAGGTAGCTTAGAACCAGAAGACCGACATAGGATACTTTTACCCCGTTGGAACCGGTAGGTGGCGCTGAGATCGGGTTCTAGAATCCTTCTAATCATCTGGACTTGTTTTTGAGTGTGTCCCCGGATAGTTTAAATCCACAATTGGAACCAGTAGGTGGCGCTGGGTTCGAGTCCTAGAATTTTATTTTTTCAGAGCAGGACAATGTCTCCCGAGACCGCTAGTTTTAGATAAATAAAGACGAAGTTGTAAGGTCTTCGGACGAATAACATAAAGTCAAGTCCAATAATGATAATAACGGCTTCCAAGCTTTGCTTCCATTGCGTGGGACCGTTGCAAGTAAAATGTTAATAGACTAAACGCTTCCACATTGTGGGACATCTGTGCTTCGAAAATTAACTTATTTTGTATTGTAGCTTTCACATAGAGTTGGGCAGGACATGATTTTAAAATGAGTTTGTAAGAGTAACATGACATTTTGTACTGAACCAGTACAATGTACCACTTTAAATGAGGCGAGAAGATTTGTATGGTTTGTACCAGGGCAGTACATTTGCCGCGATGAGGCTCCTGAGACGGTGAGTATCCTTCCCTCATTTGACTCGTACATAAATTCTAGTTCGGAAATGTTCTTTAAGAATCGGATGTGATCGGTATCGGTCACCTGTTTTACTAGCAGTCGTACAAGTCACGTTGTCCCTCTTTGTCATGTGAATATCCGTACAAGCATTATTGTACTGTTGTCCTCGTTTTGTCCTTCCTCTTACATTTGACGGATGAGAAGTAGTGGGACAACATTTTTGTAGTAGTACAAAAAATGTTGAGCCGTATCAGCACAAATCTATTTTGTACGGGACAAATGTACTGCCTCAGACGTGTACTACTACTCATCACTACTTTTACATGAATAATGTCATCCGCAAACATGAAAAAACATAAAAACTTAAAGATTACTTTCTCCGACCTTACAGTTCTAAAAAGAAACCATATTTATTATTAAAATGTCCAGGAATGAGAAGCAGCATTACAGTGCATAAATCACTTTATTGTACTATTTACTTTGTAGTATTATTTATTCACTTGCACAGAATCGCACTTGCGTCGTTATCGTCCTCACACTTGACTATTACAAAAGTAACACACACTCTTGTCTGCGCCACTTTCACCAAATTTTGTACTTTAAGATCGAAAAAAAAGTAACGAAGGTACATTACTTTTTTTTAGTTAACCGAAATTTCGCTCACATCAGTATTTTAGCATGGAAAAAGAATATATATTATTGGTCTTCCATGATTTTAGTAAACAGTTAAAAAATAACCCCCCAATTTTGAAATATTCTTCATTGGTGCTCCGCTCCTATTAGTCTTACATGATGATATAAAAACCTTCTCAATCTCAGGAATTACTGATCTGCTTCGAAAATTATTTTAGTGTTTGATAACCCATTTATCGAAGGCTATTTATCATCACTCTAAAACCAAACATTTTTTTAACTATTCCACACGGACGAAGTCGCGGGCAGAAGCAATTGTTGGAATAAAAAAAAAACCAAATAAATTCCGGTTTTAAAACAATTAAAACGTACTATAATAATCGCAAAAACTTAAAAAATATTATAGTTTAATTTATTACATACAGAAATAATGATTGAAATTCCCTATTCAGTATTTAAATTTCAATACACTGAGCTAAATAAACCAGGGTAATAATCGATTTACAATACAACGCATGCAAGTGTCGATTCAATTAATTTTAACTAGCATGCAGTTGTAGGGATGACCGCGTAACAGGATTACGGGATTCAGTTTCAATTCAATTGAAACAAGCACTGTGTACTGGATTAATAATATAAATATGTATTAATGCAATTAATTGGTTCGATTATGTTTCATGCTCATAATCCCTGTTCAAATAATTTACTAGTTTCTGCCCGCGACTTCATGCGCGTGGAATAGTAAAAAAAAAGTAAGTTAAAAAAGACCCCGATTTTAAACATTCTTCATTGGTGCTGCGCTGCTATTGTTCTTAGCGTGATGATATATAGCCTTCCTCGATAAATGGACTATCTAACACTGATATAATTTTTCAAATCAGACCAGCAGTTCCTGAGATTAGCGCACTCAAGCAACCAAACAAACAAACTCTTCAGTTTTATATATTAGTATAAGATAGGAACGTAGTCGGACATCCTAGGGGATGGTGGGTCCTTTCCGACAACTTCATTTTTAATCGACTTCGAAAAAAGGAGGAGGTTCTCAATTCGTCGGGATCTTTTTTTTGTTGCTTTTTTTATGTATGGTCGTCGATTACTCCGTGATTTATGATCCGAATAACGTGAGTGTTTTTTGTTCGACGCGAAATAGCTTCCAATTGATCCCCTAAAAATTTTACATAGTTTGGCCCAGTAGTTTTCATTTTATGAACATTTTTTATGAAAAAAATTCCTTTTCGTTCCATATGAACACCGACTACTCTGAGATTTATCATTCGACTTACGTGATTCTTTTTTGTTCGACGCCCAATAGCTGGCATGTGGTCCCCTAAAAATTTGACATAGTTTGGCCACGTAGTTTTCATTTTATGAACATTTTTTATGGAAAAAATTTTCTTTTCGTTCCATATGTACACCGATTACTCTGAGAATTTACGTGATTCTTTTTTTATTCGACGCGCAATAGCTGGCATGTGGTCCCCTAAAAATTTGACATAGTTTGGCCCAGTAGTTTTCATTTTACCAACATTTTTTTGTTCTCGTTTCTTGGGACCTATATTTTTTAAGAAGCGCGGCACCATTCGTAAGTCCACCTATACATAGCTAGACACTAATAAGTAACAAATAAATAATAAAAACTTCGTTTAAAAAAACTGACTTCAAAAACCGAGATCGAATAATAATAATCGAGAGGGGAGCGCATAGAACAGCGTCGTAGCCCTCTCTCGGTGGCCTGAGTGAGGGTGATGGCTTAGTTGTCTCCGTGGACCATCACCAGCGGTCATGTGGCTATGATGGCCGGAGGACTCTTCTGCGACGCCATATCCGTCGTGCAAAGGAGGGGAGCCGGGGGAGCCAGTGATTGGGAAGTTTTCAGTAACACTATTTATAACTCAAGAACGGCTGTACCGATTTGGCTGAAAATTGGTGGGGAGGTAGCTTTGAACCAGGAGACGGACATAAGATATCTATACAACCCGTTGGAACCGGTAGGTGGCGCTGAGATCGGGTTCTATAATCCTTCTAATCACTTGGACCGATTTTGGTGATTTTGTTTTTGTGCGTTTGAGTGGGTTCCCGGATGGTTTAAATCCACAATTGGAATCGGTAGGTGCCGCTGGGATCGGGTCCTACATTTTTATTTTTTCAGAGCAGGACAACGTCTGCCGGGGCCACTAGTCGGCAATATATGAAACCTGCCATGCCGCCTGGTCAATCAAGACGAGTATACTACCGTTCTCCTAAAAATTTGGAAGCCCAAGTCCAGCAGTGAACTGTTATGGACGTTTATGGGTTGTTCTGATTATATCATTGATAGTCTATCTGTAATGTTTAACGTTGGCGGATTTGCAGCAAAGTTACAAGCAGTCCTGTTAATCGAAATACACTTTATAAACAAACAAACCAACTAACTTTAGCTTTAAACTAACACGTATTTTATAACACCATAACCTAATGCCAGTTCACGATGAGGCGCGGGCGTGGTGGTGGGCGGGCTTATGAAATCTCAAAAATACGTACAACAATTAACGTATGCATTATTAAACCTAAAGAACGTTCTGCTAGAGGTAAACATGAATTATAATCACTTATAACGATTAACAACATTATAGAATACACTGTCCCCGCAGACGTTGCCCTGCCCTGAAGAAATAAAATTTAGAACTCGACTGCAGCGCCATCTACCGGGCTTATTTGTGAATTTAAACTATCCTCGAATCCACTTGAACACACACAAAAAAAATCATTCAATTCAGTCCAGACGTTTAGGAGGAGTTCACTGTCAAGACACATACAGAAGAATTATGTATATATAAAGATTAAGAAAGTAGTAGGTAA
This sequence comes from Dendrolimus pini, assembly GCA_949752895.1. Lineage (NCBI taxonomy): Eukaryota > Metazoa > Arthropoda > Insecta > Lepidoptera > Lasiocampidae > Dendrolimus > Dendrolimus pini. The sequence continues at coordinate 16,875,256 of OX457141.1, read as the reverse complement.
CATAGATGATAGAAATTATTAAGAAATGTTCACATTTATATTGCACCATATAAAATGTACAACATAAAAGAACAAAATGGAACGAGCAAACTAATCTTGTCAAACGGCTCGATTCAAATGTGAATTCGATCTCGCTAGTATATCACGCCTGCGAGTTGTACGTGAACAGACACTAACCGTCGAAGCACAAACTGTGTTTTGACTATGCAAGCACTGAGGCACTAAACCGCATACAGTAGGTAACTTTGGTTAATGCTAACTCTACCACGAATTTCTCTAGTTATGGTCGCCATACATTGTCTAGTTAGTTTTATGAGGTACTTGTTGATATTTATGATATATAATAATGGACGCAAAAGGAGTAAGTGTAAATTTGACGTGAGACTTTTTTGTCGCCTGCTATAATGCTCCAGTGGTTATTGGGATTTGTGTGTATATATATATATATTTATTTAAGGTATACCGACAGCAAACACATTATTATGATAGATAGCTGAACCTTTATTGCTTATCAAATTTAATTTTGTATGTTTCAAAAATGCACAATTACAATATGGTCACGGTAGAAACAATAGGCGGGCGGCCTTATCGCTTAAAGCAATTTCTTCCAGGCAATCTAACTAAAGGAATATAACTTATTATTATATTATATATAAATGTTCTGAAAAATTATACGGTAACCGCTTTCCATCAAGTGGGCCACCTGCCTGTCTGCTGAACTCATGCAATAAAATAATAAAATAAAATAAACTGTAGAACGAAATTTTCAAACTGAAAAGTATTCTCTAGTTTTTAGTTCCACATTTTTTAGTGTGTTATATTATTACTTTTAAGTGCAAATAACGAGGGTTCGTAAGAGCAAATCTTATTTCGTGTTTTCTTGAAGTCAAAGTTAACCATAGTATGAAATAGCCGAGTTATCGTAGGGTCGTCATAAAGCACCCTTTCTCGGGACCTTTTCACAAACTTATTGGTTAGGTCGAAGTATGAACAAAGATTTATGTGCAAGCAAATGTGTCCGCAAAAATGGTAGTGTTTTTCATACATATTGTTACGTGCGAGCCTCGAGTATCCCCATACTTACTTGAGATTGAATGTAGTAAAGTACATAATTTAAACCATACTTATTAAAAATAATGGGGTGACTGACTAAGGATTAAAAAGAAATAGGGGTTCCATAACCAACATACAACAACATAACGTATTTTCGTCATGGAACACCTATCACCAGCAAATAAGGATCTCCATGCAGCCACTAGACAACAAGCCAAGGCTAAGAATTACAGATTCGTATGGGTTAGAAAGGGAATGATTAATTACTTTTAAAAAAAACTTGAGAGGTGTCAAGGGACACCCGGATGGAACGAAGTTCCTTTGGATTATTTACAAAAAACCTGTATACACTCAACAAAAATAATCGTCGCGACACCACACTGTTCAATGCGAAGTGTAATAGTAAATGAGTAAGTTTGAATCCTATTTACTTCAATATAAGAAACAATTTAAAAATCGAATCACATCCTGCAATTCGACTCTTGAAACAAATTTAACTTTAAACCAGATTCGCGATATTGCTCCTTATTTTAATGGCATTAAGACTCTATATGTCCGCAAATGCTATCTGTACGTCAGCAACCCATGACATTTAAAAATAATGTACTCCAAATTAAACTCTAACTGCGTGGGCATAAAGGGTTATGCAACTGCATTTTATCTTGGCAAGTTCAAAAAGTGTCCTTGAAAACTTTTTCGTAAGAATTTTTTCCGTCTAGCCCCCATTCGTACCGCACGATAAGGAACTACGTTCCAAAAACAAAATTCTTTACATTGAATTTATATTATCAGAACACTAGAGGGCTCAGGACTAAAGCTCACACATTCTACTGTAATGTTGCAAGTAATAACTATGACATTGTTGTCTTAAGTGAAACGTGGCTTAATGATTCTATATTAAGTAGTGAACTTTTTGACAATAGATATGTTGTTTATAGGCGAAATAGGGGATGTGTTAAGGAGGGAGGAGGTGTGTTAATTGCCATCAACAATAACATAGAATCCAAGCGGGTTACAGATTGGGAAACATCTGCAGAAGACTTATGGGTATTAATTAACCCAAACAAAGGTTCTCAAATCGCTTTATGTGCGGTATACTTACCTCATCCCGTCAGACCAATTCAACTAGATAATTTTCTGAATAAGTGTAATACAATCATAGAACAAACCGACTCGCACATTTGTATAGTAGGAGACTTTAATATGGGCATCATCGACTGGAGTTTTATTAATGACTCTACACAGACACACTCATACCCAAATATTTGTGAAACTTTGATAGACTTTGTTTTTGTAAACAGGTTATGCCAATTAAATCACGTCAAAAACATTTCAGGTAGAATACTTGATCTAATTTTGACAACATTACAGCAATGTGAGGTTACAAAGAGTTTAACATCATTAAGTGTAATTGATAAGCTTCACCCACCTTTAAATTTCATGATTAACATGAATCCTCCCATTACCTTGCCTTACCTTGTCAACAGTCTCTTGCCGAAATTCTACAGGGCTGACTATGAACAAATCATTAAAAACCTAACAGACTGTAACTGGGACTTACTATTTACATACAAAAATGTTGATGAGATGCTAGAGACATTTTACACAATTCTAAGAGAAGCCATCATTAAATATGTGCCTATTCGAAGACCAGGCAAAAGTAAATATCCCCTCTGGTTTGATAAATCTCTTATACGTGCACTAAGGGAAAAAAACAAACTTAGGCAGCGTTACAAGCACTATAATAATCCTTTGGATGCAATTGAACTGAAGATATTAAGTTCAAGATGTGAAAAATTAGCCAAAAATTGTTATAATGTAATATATATGTACTCAAATATTCTAGAAGAAAATATCACAAAAAATCCCAAACTTTTTTGAAACTTAGTTAAAGTAAAACGTGGTGGAACCAGTTCTTACCCTGAAACCTTTACTGGCCATGTAGTATCCTCAAACATTGTTGATATCAGCAATATTTTCGCTTCATACTTTTGCACGCAGTATTGTTCGGACGATATGTATGACATACATGATAATGAATTTAATTCACAATACTTGTCAACATTAGAACACAACTTGAATTTAACTTCTAATTTGAACTCAATCACCATTGACTCGTTACTAAAAAAACTTAAGTCATTAAATATAAATAAGGGCTCCGGTCCCGATGAAATTCCACCTATCTTTATAAGATCTTGTGCAACTGTATTAGTTCAGCCGCTATTATTAATTTTTAATAAGTCATTATCAACTGGTACATTCCCGGCCCTTTGGAAATCCGCCAAAATAATCCCAATTTAAAAATCAGATAAACCAGAAATGATAAAAAATTATAGATCAATATCTGTACTGTCTTTCTTTGAGTCTTTAATATTAATAATATTTTTGAGTCTTTAATATGTCTAATACTACAAAACTACCTTAACTCTTTTATTACTATACACCAGCATGGATTCACTAAAACCAGATCAACCTGCACGAACTTAGTAACTTTCACTGAAAAGATAGCACAAACAATAGACACAGGCAAACAAATAGATGTAATATACACAGACTTTAGTAAAGCGTTTGATCGCGTATCGCACAACATTTTGAAACAAAAATTACTTTTCTATGGTATATCAGGTCCCATGCATAGTTGTCTTTAGAAAACAGATGTTTTTATGTAGTACTCAATGGCGCACAATCAAATGTTTGTTGTATCAGCTCTGGCGTCCCCCAAGGTTCTCATCTTGGCCCAATACTTTTTAACATTTTTGTTAACGATATTCTGAGCTGTTTTCAGAACTCAGATGTATTTATGTATGCGGACGATTTAAAATTCGCACGAATTATTGAAACCAATAATGATTCACTGTTACTCCAGAAAGATTTAAACAGTCTTATTGACTGATGCAAGCTCAATAAAATGTTGTTAAACACTAGCAAGTGTGCACATGTATAAAATTTAAAAACTTCGTTTAAAAAAACCGACTTCAAAAACTAAAAAACTAAAATGTATAAAATAACTTATTTGTAACGCTATTATTATTAATATATATTATCTAAAACATCTTAAAGTCGGTGCTTAGTAATTTTCAAAATATAGTAATTTTTATGTTTTGCTTTGCGCCGACTTCAAGATGTTTTAGATAATATATATTAATAATAATAGCTTTAGAAATAAGTTATTTTATACATTTTAGTTTTTTAGTTTTTGAAGTCGGTTTTTTTAAACGAAGTTTTTAAATTTCATTTGTTACTTTTTAGTGTCTAGCTATGTATGGGTGGACCTACGAATGGTGCCGCGCTTCTTAAAAAATATAGGTCCCAAGAACCGGGAACAAAAAAATGTTCATAAAATTAAAACTACTGGGCCAAACTATGTCAAATTTTTAGGGGACCACATGGCAGCTATTCTGCGTCGAACAAAAAAAGAATCACGTAAATCGGATCATAAATGACGGAGTAATCGGCGAACATACATAAAAAAAACCCAAAAAAAAACCCAAAAAGATCCCGACGAATTGAGAACCTCCTCCTTTTTTCGAAGTCGGTTAAAAATTCACTAGAAAATTGAATTCTATTCCGTCCTCAAACACAATTGAAGGTATCTATATCACAGAAGTTGAAACAATTAGAGACTTAGGAGTTATGTTTGATAGCAAGTTAACGTTTAAATAACACTTAGATAATATTACAAAAAAAGCATCTAAAATTCTTTCAAAAATTCTTATGAAAAAACAAAATATTTCGTAACTACAAAACAAAGATATTGCTGTACAATTGTTTAGTAAGAAGTGTCTTAGAGTACTGCAGTGTTGTCTGGCGACCTCATTACTGTACTCATACCTTAAGATTAGAACGCATACAAAAGAGGTTTCTGTGGCATCTTTCTTTTGCTGAGCACAGGGTAAAAAAGGAAACATCATACCAGAAAAGACTGATTTATTTCAAAATTGATTCACTGGAGACACGTAGAATTATGTTAGATGCCATGTTTGCTTATAAGTTATTTCATAATAACATTGATTGCCCTCAATTGTTAAGCCAATTTCGCTTTAGAGTCCCTTCGAAACCCCCTTGACAACCTATAACCCCCCTCTTTCCCCCATTGTACTAGATGCTAACTCCCCATCTCTAGAATGTGTAGAATTCTCAACAGCAGCAGTGACCTTACTGACATTCACTTTGACTCCAAAAATTCAGTTTATAAAAAGATTCGTTTAGCCCAACAGGACACCCATTAGACAGACTGACGGACAGACTAATTTCAATACCCTACACATTTTTGTTACATTTATTATTAGAATCTAAGTAAATAGATAAATAACAGTGAAGAAATTATACTGCAAGTTGTGTTCACCTATAATTAGTTTTTACATTGCATTGTAAACCTTAGTCATAAGTCTAGTAACTGATTAAATGTAAAAAAACTGTTGGTGATCCTTATTAAAATAAAATACTTTACTGTTCACCAAAAATTAAAACTACGTTCTTTAAAATTAGATACAATAAATGTTTGAAAAAACTCTTTTTAGGGTTAAGCTAGCCTTTGTACATCACCATTATTTTGTAGTATATGTAAGTAACAATTTTGAATACAATAAAGAGGTTTTCCGTCTACTCTCCGACATGGAGTTGTTTTCAAACAACTCATAAAATTGCTTAAAGACCGGCAAATCGTTCGCAACGCCGCCGTGGTGGAGCGCCTTTATAAGGCACTCGCCCCGATAACCCCGGTAAAGTTGTGAGTTCTTTGGACCAACAACAAAAAGTAAAGTCAAATAAAAAGAAAAAAAAACTGTGCCGTGTGAATAGTCACATCGAACAATAAAGGGAAAACCCTGCCCAAATAGTCAATATTTGGTACCTTCTAGCCTAAATCGCTCCTTCTGTTACACGGTTTAGACGGCTTAGAACCTTTAAGACTCAGAAGAGACGTAGGCGCTCTAAGTGCGTTCTACGGTCTGTACAATGGGGAGTGTTCTGAGGAGCTGTTTAGTTTGGTACCTACATCGCCATTTTACCATCGCCGGCGACTGGGAGTTCGTCCACACTTCCTCGACACCTGGAAGTTATCCACTGTACGTGGCGCTCGCTCTGTAATGCCATATGTGAGCAAGCTATGGAATGAGCTCCCTCCCGCGGTTTTCCCAGAGCGCTAGAATATGGGGCTCTTCAAAAAGGGCGTAAACAGATTTTTAAAGTCTCAACGAGGTAGGCAACGCATCGGCTCCCTTAGTGTTGCAGATGTCCATGGGGGACGGTAGCCACTTGCCATCAAGTGGACCCGTCTGCCAGTTTGCCTATACGCAAACATAAAAAAACATGTAAATAATGAAAATCTTTTAAATTTCGTATACAGTAACTTAGTTAGGTTCAGACAGAAAATGATGAAAACATAAAACTAAACGAGCGCACCTTTCTAGATTTTCACAATATTGCCTTCTGAAACTAAAGTCTTGTTACCTTAACAGTAATCGCGAACGAAAGGTTCCAAGGCCTATGTATAAAGATTGTAGAAAACTATTTTAATTTTCTTTCACGAATTTGAACCAGACGTGATAAAAATACGAGTATATACTAAATATTACAATATTGTTACGAGTTGCAGGACTTGAATTAAAATGCCGTTAGAATTACTATCGAGTTTATTAGACTATACAAACACATATACGTACAAATATAACTGAACACAACCAGTCCAAACGTAATGCACGATTCAATAACACGTGCAAAGTCCGTCACTAAATAGATTACCGAATGTATACAAGTCTTGCTCCGTTCGTGGTTATCGCTTGACTGCGTCATCTCTCAATTGGGGCATTGCTTTATACTGTACAAATGCAATATGTCTCGGCCGCGTCGACGGAATTTCCTAGAATCACACCTGGCTAATGACTACCATAAAAGATTACAATAAACAATGGGTTGTTTTTCTAATCACAAATTTAAACACAAAATAAACGAAAGAACTTCAAATGCCGAAAGCATGTGTGTGAATTTGTCTTTTGTCGGCATTTAGGTCGTAACAATATTTTATATTAAAATTTGCATAATTGATGCTAGTTTTCAATTTAAGGAGTCTGTAGGTATTTTGGCGAAGCAACAATCCGCACTTATAAAATCGTTCTTTTTATTGCCGGAAGCGGACAAAGAGACGGCTCAGCTGATGGAAAGTGGTGACCGTCGGCTATGGACATTTGTAACACTAAAGGTGCCACCAATGTGCTGTCGCTCTCTCAAGAAGACTGGAACGTGGCCACTTACGCCGGAACACAACTTAAGGTTGTTATGGCGGCATACTCTAGAGCAGGGGTGGTAGTCATCCAGACGGGCATTGCAAATGTCCATAGTCGATGGTAACCGCTTTCCATCAGGTAGGCCATCTGCCTGTCTGCTAAATTTCTGCAATACATCTATACATATAATAAAATCGTAGAGGTCAAATTTCTGTACAATTAAAAAATTTGCTAAAAACCGAGTCAGGGGGATGTAAAAAGTGAAATAGAACTAATTTAGATTTTTTTCAAATTTTTTGTTTCTCTTTTTGTCTGTTTATCTGTTTGTCTGTTTGTCTGTCGGTTTGTACCGGCTAATCTCTGAAACGACTGGATGGATTTACATGAAATTTTGTATGGTGATAGCTTATATCCCTGGTCAACATATAGGATACTTTTGATCCCGAAAAATTAAAGAGCTCCCGTGGGATAGTTAAAAAACCGCACCACGCGGACGAAGTCGCGGGCACAAGCTAGTATTAAATATTGTTACAACCTAGGCGCCGTCAAAGACAAATTCCAAGTACAGTTTTTTAGAAGCACATTTATTACTTGTCGGCATTTCAACTAATTGTAATTCTTTTATGATCGTCTTCTTTTGTTTACTTATTTATTGGCATACGTTTCTAGAGAACAGCCTTTTGTTCTATTGTAATCGTTTACGGCCGCTTGCGGATGTAAAAAATAGCCA